>OX465281.1:68299174-68899174 GCA_949987705.1 Thereva unica
TTCGAGTTACAAAAATGTGTCTTCTCGAGAAATCAGCATGTCGCAGTAATGTGGGAAGAAATGTGGGGTCATAAGATAAAGTAATTCTTATTAATTAGAAGTAACATGATCAATTCTTGGGATGCAATGTGGGAAGAAATCTGGGGAGTTATAAGATAAAAAATAATTCTTATTAACTAAACGTAACATGATCAATAAGATTACTTGGGAACGGATGTAGGAGTTATGATTTCTTCAAGGATTTGGTTACTAGGATATATGACTTGCACAATGGATTGGGATCCAGGTGCAACATTTTCCGTCATCAGTACACAATTTTGGAAACCTATTGGTTCACCAAAACTATCACGTCCACCATCCCTAATAGCATACGGTAATTTTGAGCTGCACCCAAGAGGAAAAACAATTGTTGATGTTAAAATAGGAAGAAAACTTAAGTCTGTACCTGTCGTAGTACTTGACCATGCAAAACCAATGTTGTTGGACTACCTTGGTGCGACGCTTTTAAAATGAAATTTCCGTCACAAGTCTATACGATTCGAGAAGATACAAAAGTACAACCACAGGACAACATAAATAAGGTCGATACACTTATAAAACAAAATATAGATCTATTTTCAAAAAGGTTAGGTACCATTAAGAATTTTGAAGTAAACATACATCTGAGAGAGGGGGCTAGACCAGTCCATTTTCCTGCAAGACAAGTAAATTTCGGAATACAAAAGAATGTTGAAAATGAGATTGAACGATTACAAAAACAGGGTATAATTTCACCTGTTGATCCGAATGAAACACCAATCGAATGGGCTACACCCACCGTTAACGTACCGAAGAAAAATGGAGAAATCAGAATTTGCGGAGACTTTCGAGTAACTATCAACCCAGTTCTTGCATACGAAAATCATCCTATACCACTATTTGACCAACTTCGACGGCAATTGAAGGATGGGGAAAAATATACGAAAATCGATTTAAAGGATGCATACCTTCAATTCAAAGTGGCTGAATCATCACGGAAGTACTTGATTATAAATACACATAAAGGGTATTTCCAATACAACAGGTTACCTTTCGGTATTGTAAATGCACCAGCAATTTTCCAGCGTTACATTGATCGTTTGATGCATGGTATTCCCAATGTAGCCGTTTACTTCGACGATATAGCAGTTACCGGTAAAAACGATAAAGAACACTTAAATAACCTCTCTGAAGTTTTCAAACGTTTACGAAAAGCTGGATTTTCTGTACAATTAAAAAAATGCACATTTATGCAACCATCCATCGAATACCTAGGACACATCATCAATAAAGAAGGTGTCGTTCCAACACAATCAAAAACAAATGCAATATTACAAGCCAGAACGCCAACAAATAAAACAGAATTACGATCATTTCTAGGTATGGTCAACCTGTACGAAAAGTTCGTCCCGCGATTACATGGTATGTGTGCAGGATTGTATGATCTCACAGGAAAGCGGACATTTCATTGGACTACGAAACATGATGCCATTTTTGAAGAAATAAAACTACGGTTGGCAAGCGATACACGATTAATTATTCCATTTGATGTAACCAAAGATATTTTTGTGGCTTGTGATGCTTCTGAATTGGGTATCGGAGCAGTTTTATTCCATCGTGATGATAAAGGAAATGAGAAACCTGTTACTTTCGCTTCGCGAAAATTACTACCAGCTGTAACGGTCGGAATTATCATTTATTTGAGTTGGGAAATTTATTTTGGGAATCACCTTGTAAAGGGAAATTTTTGAAAAATCACTGTGCGGAATCAGGAAATTTTAAAAAAAATAGGCGAGGAAAAAATAATAATAGAAAGGGTTTCTGTTTTGAAAACGAAAAAAAAACAGTTGGAATTTAGACGGCTGGCTGAATTTTCTGAGGGGAAAAATATAAAATATAAAAAAAAATCAGTTTTTTTAAAGAATATCTTTGGCTGGAAGACCAATACCTCCAGTATCCAGTCCATTGGAGGACAAAAACTACATTTTTGCTTCAAGTCAGCATTAATCAGGAATAGTTCGGTGCTGTGAAGCCGATGCGGTAATCCAAGCAAGTTTAGGCACCCCATTTGTAAAGGAGTTTGGAGAGGTACCGAAGCGGATACTACCACTACCAACAAAACTTGGTTCGTTTGGCCCATAGTTGAGGGAGCAGGATACGAAGTTTTTTGGTGTTATTTTTGACGAAATTTGGTCAAGTCCCGGTGGTGTTAATACGCTTCGTTTGTCCGTCACCAAAAGTGTAGGAAAAAACGTGACAACCGTGAAGAGAACTGGCGGAAGGCATTGGAGAGAAGGTGTATGGCGATACAGGCGTAAAATCAGAAGACTAACAGGCGAAAGTTATATAAAATTGCTTGAATTTGGGTTAGATAGTTGCCGGGAACTTAGAGGATAGGGATCGAGCTGCAGACCTTAGTATCTGGAGAGCGTCAGGTAATTAAGCCATAATCATAGTGCATCCACACCAGCTGGATCAGAAAAATACACACGAAAAACAAAAAAAATTTTCCACTAAATAAAATTACAAAAAATTTTCTTTTTATTGCTTTAATTTTAAAAACACACAGAAAAATTCATTCATAAAATCTTAATTATAATAGTAGTTATTAATACCGTTGTAATATTTTTTTATAATTATTGGTGAATTTGTGTTGCTCCGTGTCGGATATTTGTTGTTCTTAATTGGTTCCGAGAAAGTGTTTTCTACTAATTGATTTCTTTGGATTGTAATCATTTGTACAAAGCGAGGGGTATTGGCCAATGCTGCGCGCTTTATGGTTATCTGGCAGACTCATGTGCACGTAATTCGTAGGTTGTTTTGAATTGTATTCGTTCACGGTCAATATTTGATTCATCAAATTGTGATTGTTAATGCTCCCATGTAATGTTTGGGATGATATTGTATTAGAGGATTATATTTATTAAAATGACCATGCATTAAATTTGTTTCTTGTGGAATGGGTGAGGTAGGGGGTCGTTCTTTTTCAGGGTGATGCGGCTCAGGCGATGACGGGAGGATGATGGACGGAGGTCAAAATTGCACTGGCCCAGGTAAGTGGTGAACCAACCGCGGTAAGCCCCGGCCACACACCCCACGACCCCTCCGGCGAGCTAGACAACTCCGTGTGGCCGGCGTAGGAGTTCCGGATTTTTTTTTTTTCATTTCTTATGTATGGTGTTGGCTCCTTGGCCATGCTCTTCCGGGCTTGTGGCTAAGGGGGTAACACCTCGCATAAGTGGCGCCCACTATTTATATCGCGCCATTATGCTGGTACATAAATGGCGCCCAACGGAGCTTTTAAAGCCCGTTGACTGTCCTACACGGACCTTGAAGTTTAAATTTTTTTGGTTTAGTACCACTTGTGCCTTCACGGACAACATTTGATTTTTTTGTTTATGGTTCACCACTTTTACCAAGCGCTCGCTGTGGGCTAAGGTAGTACCGCGAGGCCTTAGCCTTGTCTATTTTTCGAATTTTTTTTCAGCATCCTTGTCCAAATTCTATGTGAATTTTTCTTTGTTTTCGCTTTTAGGCCTACCCGTTCTCTTCTGCGGTAACTTCTTCTTTTTGGAGTAGCTTCGAACCATGCTGATCTGCACGGCTTGCTAACAAGCGAGTGGTCGCTTGGCTATGCGTGCAGGTGTAGTAGTGGTTCATCCCTGTCCTGTTTCTAGGGTCGGCGACTCTGGTATCAGGCGTGATACCGCCTGCCACTGCGTCGGTCTTTGAACAGGATCTTCGAATTATTTTTCCTGATGGAAGTTGAAGTTGGTACAAGGGCTTAACCGTCTCTGGTAACAGGCGTGTTACCGCCTGCCACTGCGCCCCTTGTTCCTTCTGAAAGTCCATTCAGATTATTAAATTCTATTTTTTTGTTTTGTTCTGAATCGTTTTTTTTTCGTCTGTTTCTCCCAACTGATTGATTTTCCGAAAGGTAGCTCAGTTGTGGTTGAACAGCGGATCCCCCAAATTTTTTTTATTTTTTGAAGAAGTTTCCTTTCTTTTCGTGGCGATGCGATTTTGAGTTCCGTTTCCGTCCTTCTTTCGGGTCTACCTGAAGCTGGGTCGGCGACCTGGATGACAGTTGGTGATGCCTATGCTTCATAGTTTTCGCCAGCTGGCATCGAGGACCTCGACATGTGGGATCCCTGGGGGGATTATCGTCTGCCTCAACCATTCCACACTTAGATTGAATTAAAGCAAATCACTCACTCTTATACACTAATATATATAGACACTAGCATAAAACCCGCGTGTCTTGCAACGCCTTTAAAAACTGTTTATTATGTGCAATACTTTCCTTAAAAAAAACCAACAAAAAAGTCAGCTGTTATTATCCCTAAAAAGGGTTTATCATAGTGCATTTTTTAATAAATATGGTAAACAAATTGCTGCGAATATCACCTCTGCTCAACAAATCTGCAAGTTTTGAAGCAGAGATTGGCATATATATGTCATCAAGAAAAGTGACATTTTAGGGTTTGAAGAACGTTCGTTAAGTTTGTTCGCCTATTTACGTGGATGTAAGAAATTATGAAGCAATCACAAATGAATATTAAATAAAGTGAATTTCGAGTCATTCATTTCTACGTGATTATAGGGATGCACTGTCAAAATTTCAGCCCTTCAGCTTCAGAGGTTTGGGTTAACCCCATTTCATCCCCTTAGGAGATGCATTTCGAGTAATCGCCTCTTAGTGGATGTCCACGTCATTATAGGGATGCACTGTCCAAATTTCAACCCTGTAGCTCCAGTAGTTTGGTAACCCCATTTCTCCGCTTTAGGGGATGAATTTCGAAAAATCGCTTCTTAGTAAATGTCCACTTCATTATAGAGATGCACTGTCAAAATTTCAGCCGTTTAGCTCCAGCGGTTTGGCTTAACCCCATTTCACACCCTTAGGGAATGAATTTCGAAAAATCGCCATAAGTGGATGTCCACTCCATTATAGGGATGCACTGTTAAAATTTCAGCCCTATAACTTTAGCGGTTTGGATAAACCCCGTTTCACCCCCTTAGGGGATGAATTTTGAAAAATTGCTTCTTAGTGGATGTTCACGCCATTATAAGGATACACTGTCAAAATTTCAGCCCTATAGCTCCAGCGGTTTGGGTAAACCCCATTTCACCCCCTTAGGGCATGAATTTCGAAAAATCGCATTATAGTGGATGTCCACTCCATTATAGGGATGCACTGTCCAAATTTCAGGCCGATAGCTTTAGCGGTTTGTAAAAACCCTATTTCACACCCTTAGGGGATGAATTTCGAAAAATCGCTCTTTAGTGGATGTAAACGTCATTATAGGGATGCACTGTCAAAATTTCAGCCCTATAGCTTTAGCGGTTTGTAAAAACCCCATTTCACACCCGGGATGAATTTCGAAAAATCGCTTTATAGTGGATGTCCACGTCATTATAGGGATGCACTGTTAAAATTTGAACCCTATAGCTCCAGCGGTTTGGATAAACCCTATTTCCCCCCCCATAAGGGATGAATTTCGAAAAATCGCTTTATAGTGGATGTCCACTCCATTATAGGGATGCACTGTCCAAATTTCAGCCCTATAGCTTTAGCGGTTTGTAAAACCCCTATTTCACCCCCTTAAGGGATGAATTTCGAAAAATCGCTCTTTAGTGGATGTCCACGTCATTATAGGGATGCACTGTTAAAATTTCAACCCTATAGCTCCAGCGGTTTGGATAAACCCCATTTCACCCCCTTAAGGGATGAATTTCGAAAAATCGCTTTATAGTGGATGTCCACGTCATTATAGGGATGCACAGTTAAAATTTGAACCCTATAGCTCCAGCGGTTTGGATAAACCCTATTTCCCCCCCATAAGGGATGAATTTCGAAAAATCGCTTTATAGTGGATGTCCACTCCATTATAGGGATGCACTGTCCAAATTTCAGCCCTATAGCTTTAGCGGTTTGTAAAAACCCTATTTCACACCCTTAGGGGATGAATTTCGAAAAATCGCTCTTTAGTGGATGTAAACGTCATTATAGGGATGCACTGTCAAAATTTCAGCCCTATAGCTTTAGCGGTTTGTAAAAACCCCATTTCACACCCGGGATGAATTTCGAAAAATCTCTCTTTAGTGGATGTCCACGTCATTATAGGGATGCACTGTTAAAATTTCAACCCTATAGCTCCAGCGGTTTGGATAAACCCTATTTCCCCCCCCATAAGGGATGAATTTCGAAAAATCGCTTTATAGTGGATGTCCACTCCATTATAGGGATGCACTGTCCAAATTTCAGCCCTATAGCTTTAGCGGTTTGTAAAACCCCTATTTCACCCCCTTAAGGGATGAATTTCGAAAAATCGCTCTTTAGTGGAAGTAAACGTCATTATAGGGATGCACTGTCAAAATTTCAGCCCTATAGCTTTAGCGGTTTGTAAAAACCCCATTTCCCACCGTTAGGGGATGAATTTCTAAAAATCGCTCTTTAGTGTATGTCCACGCCATTATAGGGATGCACTGTCAAAATTTCAGCCCTTTAGCTCCAGCGGTTTAGGTTGTGCGTTGTCTGTCAGTCAGTTACTTTTTATACAATAGAGAAAAAAAGTAAAGAAAAAAAATCCCCTTACAACTTATTGAACCCCATTTCACCCCCTTCAACCTTTTTTTTTTCTCCATAAAAAGTAGCCTATGTCCGTCTCCAAGCTCTAAACTATGTCTGTAGCAAATTTCATCAAAATCGGTTTAGTGGTTTAGGCGTGAAAGCGTAACAGACAGACAGACAGACAGAGTTACTTTCGCATTTATAATATTAGTAGGGATTAATACACTTTGATTGTTTTATCACTACACACTAATCGGTGTTGATTTTGATTCTTTGAGGTACACACAACAGTAATAATATCTATTTGATTTGTTAATAACACCTTGTTGTTACTCTACTTGTAGCTGGGTTTTTTTGGGAGGGGTCCTCAATACAGTATCTGATCTTGTGAATTGTGATCATTTGTTGCGACCTTTCGCTAATGGTTTTGTTTTGATTATGCCAGAGGTGAAGTTTCTTCCAAGCTCAATCGTACCGAAAATGTTAAGTTGAAGTTGTTTTGAATTGACATCATCAGTTATTTATACGACATTAATTATTTACTGCCTCTAGATCAAGGATTTGACGATTATTTGTAATTTTTTTTTTTTTTCGACTTTTGCTTGGAAATTAAATAACATATATCCTGGTAGATATAAACGCATTAGTGTAATCTAGCTTTTATTTCGTTGGTATATTCAAGTTGATTTATAGTGATCAAATATGAAGGAAACCAGTGGTCATACTTATTATGGGTTACCCATAATACAGAAAGTATTACGTCGGCCACATTTCTTGTCCTCACTATCCCCGCTCGCGAAGGAGTTTGTTCCAAAAGGTAGGTACCATTCTGTAGTGAATGGTTCTTATTCGGTTCCTAAGGTAGAACCGAGTCCAAAGCCACCAATGACGGTAATCTGGGAGGCAACACCCGACGAAAACCTGGCAATGGTGTACGCTGTGAATATAGTCAATTGCTTATATGTTTATCCGGGACTCTTCGAGCGTTAACTTACTTGGCGTTTTTCAAGAATAATCCTATTGTAATAAGTCACCTCATCGAAATTATTTTTTTCAAATCTATCTCCGAAACTAAATTCAGTATTATGGGATCGAAACTGTACAGTCTACTGGACTCGTTATATGCGAGGAATGACAATCTGTTTAGGAAATTGTTTAGGCTCCTTCTGGCGTATTATTGTGAGGAACATACTGAATGCCGTATCTCAGGAGTTCACCCGCAAAGTGGGATACTGGTATTCTTGTCGGAGTTATATTGGAAGTTGTCGAAGATCGGAGAGCTGAGGAAAGAGATGGCGCATAGTATTGTGGTTACCATGAACCGGTTACTTCGAGAACCAACCCCTGGAAATGTAGAAGGCGTTAGGCATGCCTTGAGATTAACAGGTCCAATTTTAGTCATGTATTGTCCGGCAGATCTACGTGCGCTACGATGTAGAGTAGCAAAATTACTGCCGCATACCTCTTGTCTCGGTTAACCTTGTGTTGTTTTTAGCTATAAAGTATTTATGTGGGATTATTTCAATGCAATTTTTTTGTTTCTGAATATTGTTGAATACAGTGGCAGTGTTAGGTAATAATGGGGGTTGATTAGCAAAACCGGTATTAGTAGTTAAATTATTTTTTTTGTACAATGAATTCAAATATGTGTTATGTTTTTCTGAAAGGATCATGGTAGTTCAACTTCTTATTGATGGCCGACTGACTCTTCCGGTTGCTGCTTTACGTTCATTTATGCTATCCCAGATCAACTCACGGAGGCATGGTCACCTAGGGGGGTGTTTCTAATTCAATTTTTGGGTCAGTCTGGAGAAGTTCTCTCAGCAGACTGGTTTGCTGTCGGTCCACCGGGGGGGAGTCAAAGGCTATGTGGTATTGCGGGAGACTGGCCCGATGGAGCGAAAGCAAACTGAGTTTGTATGTAAATGTTTGGAGACTTGTGGATGTCCGTCGGGGGACAATGTGGTATTGTCTTCCGCCGGTTATTCGCAACTCCTAATATTTCCCCGGGAGATTTTCCATACTGGCCATCGCAATTACGATTGCAATTATGGGCCTAAATTACAGTTAGCTTTTCATCCGTTTTTTTTGTTACCAGGCAGTTCAGGTAGCCCGGCTAGCTCAGTCACTAGAACATGAGACTCCTATTATCAGGTCGTGAGTCGATACCCACATTGGCGCCAAAATTATTAGGTCTTATAGCATAAAAACCGTCCGTTTTTTTCGGCTCCTCACTGCCTCGCGAGTCGGCCTCGTGGACCCGAGGGTATGTAACGGTCGGAATTATCATTTATTTGAGTTGGGAAATTTATTTTGGGAATCACCTTGTAAAGGGAAATTTTTGAAAAATCACTGTGCGGAATCAGGAAATTTTAAAAAAAATAGGCGAGGAAAAAATAATAATAGAAAGGGTTTCTGTTTTGAAAACGAAAAAAAAACAGTTGGAATTTAGACGGCTGGCTGAATTTTCTGAGGGGAAAAATATAAAATATAAAAAAAAATCAGTTTTTACAAAAACTACATTTTTGCTTCAAGTCAGCATTAATCAGGAATAGTTCGGTGCTGTGAAGCCGATGCGGTAATCCAAGCAAGTTTAGGCACCCCATTTGTAAAGGAGTTTGGAGAGGTACCGAAGCGGATACTACCACTACCAACAAAACTTGGTTCGTTTGGCCCATAGTTGAGGGAGCAGGATACGAAGTTTTTTGGTGTTATTTTTGACGAAATTTGGTCAAGTCCCGGTGGTGTTAATACGCTTCGTTTGTCCGTCACCAAAAGTGTAGGAAAAAACGTGACAACCGTGAAGAGAACTGGCGGAAGGCATTGGAGAGAAGGTGTATGGCGATACAGGCGTAAAATCAGAAGACTAACAGGCGAAAGTTATATAAAATTGCTTGAATTTGGGTTAGATAGTTGCCGGGAACTTAGAGGATAGGGATCGAGCTGCAGACCTTAGTATCTGGAGAGCGTCAGGTAATTAAGCCATAATCATAGTGCATCCACACCAGCTGGATCAGAAAAATACACACGAAAAACAAAAAAAAAATTCCACTAAATAAAATTACAAAAAATTTTCTTTTTATTGCTTTAATTTTAAAAACACACAGAAAAATTCATTCATAAAATCTTAATTATAATAGTAGTTATTAATACCGTTGTAATATTTTTTTATAATTATTGGTGAATTTGTGTTGCTCCGTGTCGGATATTTGTTGTTCTTAATTGGTTCCGAGAAAGTGTTTTCTACTAATTGATTTCTTTGGATTGTAATCATTTGTACAAAGCGAGGGGTATTGGCCAATGCTGCGCGCTTTATGGTTATCTGGCAGACTCATGTGCACGTAATTCGTAGGTTGTTTTGAATTGTATTCGTTCACGGTCAATATTTGATTCATCAAATTGTGATTGTTAATGCTCCCATGTAATGTTTGGGATGATATTGTATTAGAGGATTATATTTATTAAAATGACCATGCATTAAATTTGTTTCTTGTGGAATGGGTGAGGTAGGGGGTCGTTCTTTTTCAGGGTGATGCGGCTCAGGCGATGACGGGAGGATGATGGACGGAGGTCAAAATTGCACTGGCCCAGGTAAGTGGTGAACCAACCGCGGTAAGCCCCGGCCACACACCCCACGACCCCTCCGGCGAGCTAGACAACTCCGTGTGGCCGGCGTAGGAGTTCCGGATTTTTTTTTTTTCATTTCTTATGTATGGTGTTGGCTCCTTGGCCATGCTCTTCCGGGCTTGTGGCTAAGGGGGTAACACCTCGCATAAGTGGCGCCCACTATTTATATCGCGCCATTATGCTGGTACACAGCAAAGCAAAAATATTCTGTCATCGACCGAGAAACTTTAGCAATATTCTTTGCCATCAGAAAATTTGATCAGTACATAAGAGGGACAAAATTCTATTTGATCACCGATCACAAACCACTGTCGCATTTATTCGGAAAAGATCGCAATTTACCAAAAATAGTAAATAATCGCATCACAAGATGGGCGTTATATATTAATCAGTACAATTATGAAATAATATACAAAAAAGGCAGTACAAATACAGTTGCTGATTGCTTGTCAAGGTTACCTGACATTCATGAGAAGCAGACAGAGGAAGAACAACGAATATCTTATGTTTCACAATTACAAGCAGATAAAAAATACAATGACTTACAATTATCAGCAAAATCGATTGCATATTACACTCACAATGATACAATTCTGAAAACATTAAAATGGTTCCTACGCACAAAGTGGCCGAGTTGCATGGCTGAGCACCTACAATCATATTACGATAAACGAAACGATCTATCGGCAGAGAACGGCATTTTATCCTGCCAGGGTCGAATGATCATTCCTAAGATATTACGTGCGAGGATATTGAACATCTTACATCAAGGACATCCGGGCATTAACGCAATGAAAGCCCTTGCGAGATATTATGTATGGTGGCCAAAGATCGAAAATGAAATAGAATACTTCTGCAAAAATTGTTACAACTGTCAAAGTAATAGACAACGTTCATCGGAAGTACCTGTGTTCTCTTGGTCGGTTCCTGAAGAAGTATGGGAAAGAGTTCATATGGACTATGCTGGTCCATTTGAAGGACACAACTGGCTCATACTTGTGGATGCTTTATCAAAATGGGTCGAAGTACGATTAGTTAAAGACATGTCAAGCGAAACACTTTGCGCAGTTTCAGATGAGATTTTCACTACATTTGGTTATCCAAAAATCATTGTTACTGACAATGTAACGCAATTCACGTCACAACATTTTAAATCTTATTGTAATCAACATAACGTACGTCACATTAGATCTACGCCTTATCATCCAAGAACAAATGGCTTGGCGGAGAGATTCGTTAGAACCTTCAAGACAAGAATGAAGTCAAGTCGGGAAACAAGAAATCTAAAACAACGACTACGGGAGTTCCTTTTTACGTATAGAAACACACCACATAGCACTACTGATAAAGCTCCATCCGAACTAATGTTTGGAAGAAGGTTGAATAGCATTCTTGACAATATACTTACGTCCGGATAAAAGAAACCAATTACGTTTTACACACCTGGAAAATGAACTACAACGGGCTGATAACTACCGTAAATTTAAAAGGGGTCAAACAGTTTACAGCCGTACCGCAGTAGAGCCGTCGTGGACGCCAGCTGTTGTTGCAGAAAGAACAGGACGTTATTCCTATCAGATTAGGACTCCAGATGGTATCACGAGAAGACGTCACGCAGATCAGCTACGGGCAAGACCAACAACACCCAATCATGATGTTAACGCAAACCCAGATTTTACTATATCGAACGAAACAGATGGGGATCCTGAAACTACACCACAACCCAATAATTCAGATAATGAACAACGAAAATCACCAGAGTCAACAAAATCATCATACGAGGATGCTACATCACAACCGCTGGAGACAACAACACCAGTTATCACACACGACAAAACAAGTCCTCAAGAGTTTACACCAAGACGGAGTCGTAGAATCCGAAGGGCACCTAGACGTTTTTCATTTTCAGAAGGGTAAAATTCGTGTGAATGAACAACGTATTTAATTTTGACTTAATTAACCATTTTATTGTTTACATCATATGTCATTGGTTTTATTTTATTTTGAGAGGGGAGAAATGTAAGGGATTGAGTTTGAGATGTAGATGTCACTAAGGTTTGAATTCAGCTCTTCTTCTTTGTAGACAGTACATATAATTCTAATATACTTAATATGATGTAAAGCTTCATTCATTTCGCGAAGCAAAGTCAATGCACTTATGCAATTTGCGCATAAGCATTTTTATTAAGCAAGTAAACTTCGATGTGGTGCAATTGCTTCCTTATGCACTTTCGCGAAATGAATGAACTTCGCTGCTGGCACGTGAGTTCATTGCCAGCATTAAAGTATTGTTATTTATTATTGTTTATTTTTTTGATTAATTAGCAAAATTTGTATATATATAGATTCTGATAAAATAAAATTTTTTCAATTGTTGTTCAGAAATCAAAGTGTTTTTATTTCAAGCAACATTTTTGGTCCTTCGAGCAAAAGTACTTAACCTGTAGAACTAGGGTCTTCAGGTAAAATTCAACCTCTGGAACTAGGGTCCAAAGGAAAATATAAAAATTGAAGAATTTTAGACACCTCTAGAACAAGGGTCTTGAGGCTTTGCTAGAATCTTCAATAGCTATTTTTAACTAATAATTAAACTCTCAGGTACAGCTGTTAATCTACCAACAGTTAAAAAAGGCAATTTCTGAGACAGCAGTACAGCATGGATCAACTACTGAAAGAACAAGTCTGCGATCAGACAAAGGAAACTTTAGAAGGCGTGATTCGAGATGCAATCGAAAGAAAGAAAAGCTCTGAGGAGATTGCAGAAAAAATGCGATTAATAAAAAAGCAAATGGCAATAATCGATACCCTGAAAAAGAACATAGCCAACATCGAAGCAGATATGAAGAAGCAGTTATCGTCAGTTTATTATTCCCAAAAAATCAAACTACTAGCCGATTATTGGGAATTGATCGTACACAATCATGCGAACATTATGGCTACGGGAAAATTCAGAGATGATTATTTTGAGCTGTGTGAGATGTGTTTTCGACAACTGAAAGACTCTATCAGAACGCCGTGATACAAATGCAAGAGAAATTGGGCAATCAATCTACACTAGCAACGACTCAGGCACCCGAAATTTCAACTGATAGAAAATCAACAGTGAAACTCCCAAGCATTGACATCCCAAATTTTACCGGTGATTATTTAAAGTGGCCATCGTTTAAAAATCTGTTTACTGAGTTAGTGCACAAAAATGAAAGAATTACTAAAGCCGAAAAGCTATTTTATCTAAAAGCAAATGTAACTGCGGAGCCAAGCGAACTTATCCAGCATTTAAATATAACTAATGAAAATTATGATGCGGCATGGGAAATCTTGGATCCCAGGTACAATAACAAACGAATACTAATTACAGCACAGCTACGAAGACTCTGCAATCAGCCAGAATTATCAAGAGAATCTGCTACTGGGTTAAAGAAAATTCACGATTCAACACTAGAATGTCTAGAAGCAATCAAGAATCTAGATATCGACATTCAAAACTGGGACCCACTCATAGTGCATCTACTAATTGACAAATTAGATAAAGAGTCTCGACGCATCTACGAGCAAACGCTACAAAACCCGAGAGAAATTCAGTCTCTAGATGAGTTTCTTAACTTCCTTGAAAACAGATTTCAAGCTTTGGAATCTATGGAACCAACGAAGTCTACATAATCAAACAGCAAAAAGGAATGATGTGAAGGTATATCATGGTACAGTCGGGTCAAATTCAATATGTACCTTTTGCAAAGCTAATCACAAGATATACAATTGTGAGAAATTCAATAAATTGACTCCTGTTCAAAGAAACGAAGAAGCTCGGAAAATCAAGCTCTGTATCAACTGCCTCATAAAAGGCCATTCCTTATATAATTGTAAGAGCTGGAAAACATGTAGAACATGTAACAAAAAGCATCATACTTTACTACACACAAATGCAGTGCCTCAAAAAACAGAGTCAAATAACCGAGAAACTAAGGAAAAGGAGTCGAAGATACCAACTAGTAGTAATATACTAACAACTCATATGGCAGAAAGCAGCCTTCAGCAAACTGTACTACTACCCACGGCAATAATTCAGGCAGTAGGCAAAAATAACAGCAGAGTAATGTTGTGAGCGCTAATTGATCAAGGATCTCAAGCCAGTTTTATAACCGAACAAGCAGCGCAGATGTTAAAACTCCCAAAAAGCCGAATCCACGCAACTGTGACTGCAATAAATGAAACAAAGGTGAACGGTATTCAGACATGCGTCGAACTGACGATACAGCCAAGATTTCCGTCAGAATTTATGACAACTACAACAGCCGTGGTTCACAAAAAACTGACAAGACTATTGCCGTCATCTAATACCATAAACAAATCGACTTGGGAACACACTACGAACATAGTACTAGCAGATCCTGCATTTGATGAGCCAACAAAAGTTGATGTAATACTTGGAGCAGAAATAATGGGAAGAATTCTGATGGATGGTGTACTACGAGGGCCACCAGGAGCTCCCATTGCCCAAAAGACGGAAATAGGTTGGATACTATCAGGTGAATTACAACAGCGTGCGCTCACCACATCACCTCAATGCTACATGTAGTGAATATGAAATAGAGATGAGTAACGGAGTGACTGAATCTGTTATCACGAAACTGAGTCAGCAGAATTATGACTATTGATAACAGCGGCAGTTGCTAGCTATCACTCACCGGCCGCAGATGTTTATACTCGAAGTCTAATAAATAATTAATAGTTAAAATAAAAGACTTGTTTTACTTTACATATTGTAGAACCCACTACATGGCGACGAGGATGTCAGTGAATTGCGGCCGCAAAGCAATTATAACAAGTTCGGTAGAGTGAATAAAAAATTAATGGGAATAGCAAAAAAACTAGGTGACAAAGCTGCTGCAATAATAAAAAGACCGCGAGGCAGGCCGCCAAAAAACATTAGATTTGTGACCATAAAAACGATGGATATTTTAAAAAAAGTGGAACCATTAAATCTCAATGGCGATCTCAGTGAGCAGTGGAGGATATTTCGCCAAAATTTCGAATACTTCTATGTTGCAGCAGAGCTGGAGAAAAAATCGGAACATGTGCAAGCTGCAACCTTACTGAATGCCGTTGGCCAAGAAGCCATAGAGCTTTTTAATACATTTGATCTAACGGACACCCAACGCAAATCCTATACTGCAGTATTAGAAGCCTTTGAGTCATTCTGCAAATCGAAGAAAAATGAAACTTACGCAAGTTATAAGTTTCACACAAGAGACCAGCAGATGGGCGAACCGTTCGACGTATTTTTGATGGAGATAAAAAAATTGGTGCGTGGGTGCAATTTCGGGAGTCAGGAATCTAGAATGATTAGAGACAGGATTACATTAGGAGTAAGCGACAAAAGTCTACAGAAACGTCTTCTAGAGGCAGATGAATTGGACGAGTTGAAAGCGGTAAAAATGGCGCGAGCAGCAGAAACCACAAAACAACAAGCAGCGCAGATGCAAGGGCAAAACGTAGAGCAGGAAGTAGTTGTAGATGAGGTGAACAATAGCGGCAACTCATCATGGCGTCATTCAAGTAGTAGTGTAGGTAAAAGTGATAGGGTACCTAGAGGTAATAAAAGCAATAATGTTAATAACTTTGCTAGAAATAATTTCACTAATAATAGTCATTGTAGGAATTCCAGTAGAAACCAACCTAATAATATAAAAAGAATAAATTGTATATATTGTAGCCGAATGCATTACAAAGGAAGGTGCCCTGCATGGAACAAGGTGTGTAGCGAGTGCGGATATAGGAACCATTTTGCTGTAATGTGTCCACAAAGTGGACAAAAACAGGTAGGAGAAGTTACCGAATGCTTAAATGGTTTAGTAATAGATTCAGTAGTAACAAAAAGGGATAACGGGAAGAAAACTCGTGCATGGTTTAAAAATATAAAAATTGAAAATCGAACTATAAAATTTAAATTAGATACAGGCGCGGAAGCTAATGTTTTACCATTGGCAATTTTTAACCAAATTGAGAATGCAAATCTAAATAAAGCGAATGTAGTGCTTGAGATATATGGAGGAGAAAAAATTAAAACGGTAGGAGTAGCGTATTTAGAGTGTGACGTGAATGGCAAATACATTCCACAAAAATTCATTATAGTTAACAAAAATGCAACGCCAATTTTAGGTTTGCCATCATGCGAAGATCTAGGTTTAGTGAAAAGAGTAGATAGCATAGGAATAACGACTGAAAGTTTCATTGATGAATACTCCGAAGTGTTTGAAGGTTTAGGCAAGTTCAAACAGGAATATAAGATTAAAATAAACAAGAATATGAACCCAGTGATAAGACCAGTACGAAGAGTACCCCTTACCCTTTTAGAGCCCCTCAGAAAAGAATTAGAGTCTCTAAAGCATAAGCAAATAATAGAAGAAGTCCTAGAGCCGGCAGAATGGGTATCTAATCTGGTAATCGTAGAAAAAAAAAATAAAAAATTGCGGGTCTGTCTAGACCCAAAATATCTCAACGAGGCAATTATTGATGATCCTTATCCGATACCAACGTTTGATGAGATTTCAACAAAACTTGCTAATAAAAAGTTCTACACTGTATTGGATCTTAAGGAAGGCTACTGGCAAGTACCACTAGATGAGGAATCTTCCAAATTGTGTACATTTTCGACACCTTTCGGGTTATTCCGATTTAAACGCTTGCCATTTGGCATTAAGTGTTCGCCAGAAGTATTCCAAAAGTTAAACGAGAAAAATTTTTCCGACATCGATGGGGTGACCGTGTATATTGACGACCTTTTAATTGCAGGAAGCAGTTTGGAAGAGCACGATGAAATCTTAGAAAGAGTTATGCAGCGGATAAGAGAACAAAATATTAAATTAAATAAGGAGAAAATACAGTTTCGTACTGAGAAAATAAGTTATTTAGGACATATTATTTCGGGTGAAGGCATTACGTATGACCCAGAGTATAAAAAAGCCATCGATGATTTAAAACCACCGAAGAATAGAAGAGAACTGCAAGTGCTTCTAGGAATGATAAACTATATTAGAAAATTTATTCCCAACCTAGCCGACATAGCCTACCCAATAAGAGAACTCTTGAAGAAAAATGTGTTGTTTAAGTGGCTTCCAGTGCATGATAAGTGTCTTAGTGAGATTAAAAAAGCAATAACAGATGCGCCCTTTTTGAAACCACTTGACGTACAAAAAGACATCACAATACAAGCAGATGCATCACAGTTTGGGTTGGGTGCCTGTCTTATGCAAGACAATAAGCCGGTGTATTTTGCGTCAAGAGCTCTGACGCCGGCAGAAGTCAATTATGCACAAGTAGAAAAAGAACTACTGGCCATTATATTTGCTTGTAATAGATTTCACCAACTTATTTATGGTCGAAATGTAACGATATTGACAGACCATAAACCATTAATCGGAATAGATTCGAAAGAAATGGGCAAAATAAGCGCATCCAGATTACAAAGAATGAAACTCCGTTTGCTAAAATATAAATTAAAACTATGCTACACCCCTGGGAAAACAATGCTGATTGCAGACCTTCTATCAAGAAACTACCCTGAGATGGAAAATTCTAAGCCTGAGATTGAGGATATAAATGAAGTGATACACACAATTAATATTAGTAAGACGAAAAAAGAAATATTTAAAGTAGAAACAGCGCTCGACCCGTCACTAAAAGAACTCCTCCGTGTGGTAAAAGTAGGTTGGCCACCAAGGAAAAGTCAACTCAAAGAGGATATAAAGTTTTATTGGAAATTTAAGCATGAAATAATGGTAGAAGATGACTTAGTATTTTTTAATGAAAGGGTAATAGTCCCAACGACCTTGAGGCCACAAATCTTAACAATGCTTCATTCCTCCCATTTCGGCATCGAAAAGACCAAACTTAGGGCTAGAAGTTTAGTTGATTGGCCAGGTATAAACGGGGATATTGAGGAAACTGTTGCAAAATGTTATATATGCCAACGACATAGAAAAGCCAATACAAAGGAGCCATTAATCTCTCATGAGATTCCACCGTTTCCTTACCATAAAGTAGCAATGGATATATGTGAGTTTAAGGGTAAGGCCTATCTCGTTATCGTAGACTACTTTTCCAAATATTTTGATATATTAGGATTAAGAAGCAAGACAGCTGTGGAAGTAACTTCAAAAATCAAGGGCCTTTTTGCGACTCACGGAATCCCGCGGGAAATCGTCGCAGATAATAATCCATTTAATTCTTTCGCTTTCAAGCAATTCACTATTGAAAATGATATTGAGTTAACTACTTCCAGTCCGTACTACCCGCAATCGAATGGCCTGGCAGAGCGATTTGTACAAATAGCGAAATCAATACTAACCAAAGCTGATGAAAGCAAACAAGAAATTTGGAAAGTATTACTAGAGTACAGAAATACACCTATTAAAAATAGCATGTTGTCGCCTGCAGAATTAGTTTTTGGACGAAAAACAAGAAGCCTTTTGCCAGCAAAACTATCATTATTTAATCAAGAATACCACAAGAAATTTAAGAAAATCATCGATAAGAATAACTTGAGGAACAAAATAACTTATGACAAGCACACCATAGAAAAACCGGCTTTCCAAAAGGAGGAGAAAGTATGGTATAGAAATATAAATACAGGAAAATGGGAACCAGCTATCGTGGTGGAAAAGGATAAGAGTCCCCGGTCTTACTGGATAAGAATTGCCAATGATAAAATAATTCGTAGAAACTCTAAGGTGTTAAGACATTATTAGGAAATTTTAAAAAAGGTAACTTCTTTGAGCTAAGTAAAAGATTTCCGCTGCACACCCATAACACGAAAAATTGTTCGCAGGATATCTTCTAAACGAAATAACATTAAGTAATCATAAGGTAAATATATTAACACTGTTTGCATAGAACTGTAACTATTGAATTAGAATTGTAGTAAATTATCAGTAGCATGGATTGATGATGTAGCCTAAAGAAATGAATCATAATAATATAGTAGAAGTAGGCCACTATTAGACTTAAGGGGGAAGGTGTAGTGAATATGAAATAGAGATGAGTAACGGAGTGACTGAATCTGTTATCACGAAACTGAGTCAGCAGAATTATGACTATTGATAACAGCGGCAGTTGCTAGCTATCACTCACCGGCCGCAGATGTTTATACTCGAAGTCTAATAAATAATTAATAGTTAAAATAAAAGACTTGTTTTACTTTACATATTGTAGAACCCACTACACTACATGTGTGAAGTAGATTTACAACAAGAACTGCAAAAATTTTGGGAAATCGAGGAAGTAAATACGGATCCATTCATGACAAGTGAAGACTTAATATGTGAAACTCATTACAGAACTACTCATCGAAGGCATTTCGATGGACAATATGTGGTAAGATTACCATTTAAAAAGGACCCCATAGTCGCCAATCTAGGTGGTTCAAGAGATATTGCCATGGCAAGATTGCTCCAAATGGAAAAGAAATTCAAAGGAAATAAAACTCTAGAAATCTTGTACAAGGATTTCATGAATGAATATTTGCAACTTGGTCACATGATTTTAGCAACTGACACAGTCGACACAGCATATTATCTACCTCACCACGCAGTACTGAAACATGACAGTACAACAACAAAACTAAGAGTGATGTTTGATGGCTCCGCAAAACGGCATAATCAAGAAAGCCTAAACGAAATACTTTTAGTTGGACCACAAATACAACAGAACTTAGTTTCAATTTTAACTAGATGGCGGAAACATAAGGTCGCACCCTTAGAACATAAATGGCACTAAACGAAAATGTTAATTTTACAGTATGGCCGTTTTAAGATTTTTTAAGAATTGAATGGGTGATATGAAACTAAAAAAATATAAATAAAGCTTTGTGATCGGCTTAAAATAACAGTTTAACTAACGCTGTTTCAGTATCCAGTGGCATACAATAAAATTATTGGTTTATCAATTACCGACAGTCAAATGAATGTCAAACACGGAATAAAAGACAAACTGAGTCATTAACTATAGTTAACTAGGAAATTGAAGAAGCACCAGTCTCAATCATAAAATTCGTCCAAGAGAGACATTTTGAAGAAGAAATTAAAAAACTACGAGAAGGGTAGGAGCTACCAAGGACAAGTCGATTACTCACACTAAATCCATTCGTCGACTCAAATGATATATTACGTGTGGGCGGTAGATTAGAAAAATCAACTTTGACCTTTGATCAGAAACATCCGATTATTATCCCACATAAGAGCGAGCTAACTACACTTATAATAGACCAGGCTCACAAGAAGACATTACACGGAGGAAATAATCTTACTCTGGAAATAATCCGTCAGAAATACTGGATAATCATTGGATTAAAATCAGTTAAGGGTCAGATACATAAATGCGTTAAATGACACCGATACAAGGCTGAAATGTCCCAACAAATGGGAATGTTGCCCTCGGCCAGAGTCATTCCAAGTCGTCCATTTACTCATACTGGTGTGGATTATGCGGGACCATTCGACTTGCTAGTAAAAACGGTAGAGGCAGTCGCACTTACAAGGGATACATAGCAATTTTCATATGTCTAACTACGAAGGCAATCCACATTGAGGTAGTCACAGATCTGACATCAAAGGCTTTTATAGCCGCCTTTAAGAGATTAGTAAGTCGAAGAGGTCTTGTGGCACACATGTATAGCGATAATGCGACTAATTTCGTAGGAGCAAGCAAGATAATCAGCAATCTTCATCAGCAAGCCACTTATAAAAATGAAGTTAACGAAGCCCTAACAGAAACTGGTACTCAATGGCACTTTATACCTCCATCATCACCACATTTTGGAGGGCTGTGGGAAGCTGGCGTGAAATCCGTTAAGCACCACATGCGGAGAGTAGTCGGAGAAACAAAATTAACCTATGAAGAAATGACAACACTAATGACCCAGATCGAAGCATGTCTCAATTCTCGTCCATTGTGTCCATTGTCACAAGACCCTGAGAGCCTAGAAGTGTTGACACCTGGTCACTTTCTTACTGGCGCACCTATCATGTCGCCACCTGATAAAGACTATTTGGAAAAATCTACTAGCTTCATTAAAAGATGGGACCAAGTGGGAAGAATGTACCAAGAATTCTGGAAAAAATGGTCAACTGAATATCTTGGAAGGCTTCAGCAACGACCAAAATGGGCACAGAGAAAGCTAAACCCAGCAAAGGGAGATCTCGTGTTAATAAAAGAAGATAATCTACCCCATCTCGTTGGGCTCTTGGAAGAATAAGTGAGGTACACCCTGGAAGTGATGGGCTCATCAGAGTCGTTACATTAAGAACGAAATCCGGAGTGCTTAAACGACCTATTACTAAAATCTCAATGCTACCAATTAATAATGATGAGAATAATATACGTGATGTAGCGGTCGCTACGCATTAATTTTGTTGTTATCTTATTGCGAGTTTAATTTTCTAATTTAAATACGTGTACTTACAATTTTGGAGTACAGTGTGCGTTACGTCATTTTCACTACTACTTTGGAAATACACTCTAGGGAAATCACAATCACGTACGCTTACACTGTACAAGTATTAAATGTATTCAAACATAGATACACTGATTCATTGACATGAAAAATAAAAAATAGAAATGTATGAGTTTTACGTTAATAGTCGAACTGAATTGTCTTATTATATTGTGTTCATTGTCGTAGTATAAGTTTTCATTGATGAAATAAAAAAACTTTCGGTTATATAATTTAACCGCCTTCTAAAAAATAAGTCGTTAAATTTAAAACTTAAATAAATGTTTAAGAAAAGTAAGAGAATCCAGGAGAATCTTAATGAAAGAATAAATTAAATAAAAACATAATTTATTTATCCTAACTACAAAATTTTATGAAGTTGAGAGGAATTTCGTTATACTCTAAAAGCGCATTCAGGAGTCGCTCCTCCCACTTCATCTGGTGACCCCGAAACGAAGAAAGAAGTTTTTCCTACAATTTTAAAAAAGAAGATTTAGGAATTACAAAAAAGAAGAGGATTTTAATTCAAAAATAAAATAGAAAATTCATAAGAAGAAAGAAGAAAGAATAAAAGAACAATTTTAAGAAGAAGGTTTTTAAAAAAAAGAAGAAAGAATACACGTAAGAGAGGAGAAGAAAGAAGATTCAATAAAACTTTTAAGGGAAGTTAAGTTCATTTTAAATTAATAATTTTCATCATTTTTAATTTCTTTAAAAAAAAAAAACAAAACACAAAAATTTTCTTTTAAAATACAAAACTTTTCCTGGTAGTAGTGAATTTCTGATTTAATTTCTCTTCTTTAATTGATTTATATGATCTTTTCTTTTAAAAGTCGAAATTTTCCTTATTTAACGGTCGGTTTTAAAGTTTGAGTCCTCCGTCAACGCTATCGTCCGCGAAATTAATTTATAAGAAGTTCCGCGAATTTTAAGTGAATCGAAACTCTTTTCTTTGATTTTAAAAGAATTTCGTGTTACGTTAGTGCCTATATAGTGTGAAAATAATGCGTGTGCAAAATTCAGGGGATACTTTTACAAATAGTGAAATCAACGCTTCTGCCGTTAAACTACCCTCCTTTTGGTCACCGTGTCCAGAAGCATGGTTTGTTTTGGCGGAAAGCCAATTTCATTCTAAGGGAGTTAGGCTGGATGATACGAAATACGAGCATGTCATCCAGGCGCTTCCCTTAGAAATAATTATGAATGTTTTGGATTTCATTCAAGACCCACCTCAGGAAGGCAAGTACGAGGCCCTTAAATCGACCTTGATTCAACGCTTCACGGAATCTGAAGAGAATAAGTTGGAGCAGCTCTTATCCAACTCGGAGATGGGAGACAGGAAACCGTCAGACTTCTACAGATCAATGGACATTTTGGCTGGAACATCAACACATTTAGGGAAAGAATTAATCAAGAAGTTATGGATGCGGAAACTGCCTTCGGATATAAATATTGCTCTAATGGCATCTGGAAAGCAGAATATTCAAGATTTGATTTTGTTAGCAGACAAGATTTTCGAAGCATCTAAATTTAAATTCATTTCGGCAATCGGTAACAATTCGGCAAATCCTTTCCTGAACAAAGAAGATTTCAGCATAAGTAGCCTTGATGTTAAAAAGAAAATAACTTTACTGGAGAATAAAATTGAAGATTTAGCAAATTTAATCAAGAGACTTACTATTAATAATAAAAATAATAATTTTCAACACGGATTTAGATCAAGAAGTAGAAGTCGTTCAAATAGCAGACATAGAGAAAATAATAAGCCTTTTTGCTGGTTTCACTTTAAATTTGGAGATAATGCCAAAAGATGTGTTAAACCATGTAGTTATAAGAATTCAAAAAACTAAGTATCCCTTCAGCGTGTTGTAAAAATGTTATTCCAAGAAAGTCATGTAGACTATTTGTTTTTGATAAAGAAAATAAATTTAAATTTCTAATAGATACAGGAGCTGAATTATCTGTTGTTCCTAACGTTTATTTTGGCAAATACAAGAAAGATCCTAATTTTATTCTTTCAGCAGCTAATGGTTCGACGATAAACACATATGGAAATAAACTGTTGAAAATCGATTTCGGATTAAGAAGGGATTTAACATTTCCATTTATAGTAGCTAGTGTCAATAAATCTATAATTGGTGCAGATTTCCTTACGCAATTTAATTTATTGGTTGATCTTAAAAGGAAACGTTTAATCGACGGCGATACTGAGTTGAGTGTTAACGGAATTATGATTAAGGCAGACAGTCCATCACCCAGGCATTGTTCCTTTGACAGTGGATACGGCAAAATACTATCAAAATTTCCCTCACTAACCCAACCACCTCGTTATGACTTACCAGTACTACACAACATAGTACACTCTGTCCAAACAAAAGGTCAGTTACCTTTTTCCAGACCTAGAAGACTTGACAACAATAAATTCAAAATAGCAAAATTGGAATTTGATCATATGATTAAGTTAGGTTTATGTAGACCATCCTCTTCCTCAGCTTCTTCCGCTTTACATATGGTACCGAAAAAGAACTGTTCAGACTGGCGACCTTGTGGTGATTATAGAAGACTTAATGCAATAACAATCCCAGATAGGTACCCAATTCCACACATCCAAAATTTCACGTTGAATTTGAATGGGTGCACGGTATTTTCAAAAATTGATTTGGTTAGAGCATATCACCATATACCTATGGCAGAGGAAGATATTTTCAAGACAGCTATTACTACACCTTTCGGTTTATTCGAATTTACTCGAATGCCCTTCGGTCTTAGGAACGCTGCCCAAACTTTTCAACGTTTTATGGATCAAGTACTAAACGGACTAGAATTTATTTTCGTTTACATTGATGACATTCTTGTAGCAAGCAAGGACGAAGAAGAGCACAAAGCTCATTTGGAAAAAGTTTTTGGAAGACTTGAAAAATTTGGAATCAACATTAATCCAGGGAAATGTCTTTTTGGTGTTCATACATTGGAATTTTTAAGCCACAAAATTACAAAGGACGGAATACTTCCATCAGAAGACAGAGTTAAATTAATTAGAAATTTTCCGTCACCCAAATCGGTAAAAGAGGCGCAACAGTTTGTAGGAATGATAAACTACTTCCATAGATTCATTCCTCGACTAGCAGAAATTTTAAGTCCAATTCATAGTCATTTAGCCAAGGAGCTTAAAAAAGGTAAGAAAGTGAAGAATTTAGAGTGGACAAAGGAATGCGAGGACGCTTTTGTCAAAGCTAAGAACGCATTTACTTCAGCAACTCTATTAGTTCATCCCTCTGAGAACGCGATTTTTAGTTTAACAGTTGATGCATCGAACGTGGCTGTAGGAGCAATGCTGGAGCAAACAGGCAAGAATGGGCCTGAACCACTAGCATTTTATTCGAAAAAATTAAGCGCCGCGGAATCGAAATATTCAACCTTCGATAGAGAACTTTTAGCCATATATTTGGCAATTAAACATTTTAGACATTTTCTGGAAGGTCGTGAGTTTACAATTTTCACAGACCACAAGCCGCTAACTTCGGCAATATGGACAAAAGCTGAAAGAAGTCCAAGACAGGCGAGACAGTTGGATTACATTACGCAATTTACGTCGGATATTAGATATATCAAAGGAAAAGCTAACGTAGTAGCGGATACATTATCCCGAGTAGAGACAGATAGTAAGGATTGTGACGCGATTAAAGAAAAGAAAATAGATTTAGAAATTATTGCAGGAGAACAGAAAGATGATTTAGAATTAAAGTATTTAATGGAAGATTCTGGTAGAAATTCAAGAATAATATTAATAGAAAAAGATGTACCTGCAACAAGTAATAAAATTTGGCTAGAATGTTCAACGGGTAGAGACAGACCGTTCATTCCAAAAACTCTACGAAGAGAAGTTTTTAACATTGTACATAATTTAGCACACCCAGGTATTCGAAGTACAAGAAGGCTGATAACAGGAAAATATTTTTGGCCTAGGATGAGCAGCGAAATTAATTTATGGGCGAAAACATGCATAGAATGCCAGAAAGCCAAGATTTATAGACATACTAAATCCCCAGTCGAAAAATTTAAGGCGCCAACAGGAAGGTTCGAACACATTCATATAGACATAGTTGGACCACTCCAGCCAGCAGAAGGATTCACGTATTTATTAACGATCGTGGACCGTTTCACCAGGTGGCCCGAAGTCTATCCTCTTAAAAATATCACTGCACAGATGGTAGTTAGAACATTGTACGAACAGTATTTTCCAAGATTCGGAATTCCATTGACGGTTACCACTGACCAAGGAGGTCAGTTTGAAGGAAAAATGTTTGAGGAATTCTCGAAGCTCTTGGGTACACATAGGATCAGAACAACGGCATATCATCCGCAAGCGAATGGAATGGTAGAGAGGCTTCATAGACAGCTTAAAGAATCATTGAGAGCCAAGATGAATAATCCGAACTGGTTACTGCATTTACCAGCTATTTTGCTGGGTATGCGAACTACAATAAAAGAAGACCTAAAGTGTAGTCCAGCAGAGTTAGTATACGGTCAAGCGCTAAGAATCCCAGGAGAGTTCTTCATAAGAGACACAGAGATTATATCAGACCCAACAGATTTTGTGGCAATGCTAAGAAACCATATGAGAAATATTGTTCCAACAGACTCTCGTGAACAAAAGAAAGGTTTCTTTGTGCCAAAGGGATTAAGGGACTGCGAATTTGTTTTCCTGAGGACGGATAGGATGAGAAGTTCATTGCAAAATCCATATGAAGGACCGTATAGAGTGATCAAAAGGGGAGAAAAAAATTTTTCGATAGATGTTAACGGGAAGGTAGTAAAAGTATCTATTGATAGACTAAAACCGGCACACATAGAAAGAAACGAAGACAGTAATAAGCCGGTAACACGTAGTTCGAAGAAAAGAGTTCGGTTTCGATTGTAAAGTAAATTTTCAATCATGATTTTAATATTTTTTTTATAGACGCTTACGCTGAAGGGGGAGTTATGTAGCGGTCGCTACGCATTAATTTTGTTGTTATCTTATTGCGAGTTTAATTTTCTAATTTAAATACGTGTACTTACAATTTTGGAGTACAGTGTGCGTTACGTCATTTTCACTACTACTTTGGAAATACACTCTAGGGAAATCACAATCACGTACGCTTACACTGTACAAGTATTAAATGTATTCAAACATAGATACACTGATTCATTGACATGAAAAATAAAAAATAGAAATGTATGAGTTTTACGTTAATAGTCGAACTGAATTGTCTTATTATATTGTGTTCATTGTCGTAGTATAAGTTTTCATTGATGAAATAAAAAAACTTTCGGTTATATAATTTAACCGCCTTCTAAAAAATAAGTCGTTAAATTTAAAACTTAAATAAATGTTTAAGAAAAGTAAGAGAATCCAGGAGAATCTTAATGAAAGAATAAATTAAATAAAAACATAATTTATTTATCCTAACTACAAAATTTTATGAAGTTGAGAGGAATTTCGTTATACTCTAAAAGCGCATTCAGGAGTCGCTCCTCCCACTTCACGTGACACCTCAATTGAAGAAATGGACTCTGACAGTGACTCTCCACCACCTCATTCTGCTCCCAAGGACACAAATAATGATCAAATATCTAGACCAAACTGTCTCAAACGGCATAAGGACTCAGCTAATGACGACCCTCAAAAGCGAAATCGAACAGATTCTGACACCCAGATAAACGAAGGTCGCACTAGAACATCTAAGGTCAAGGGACATTTGTTACTACTGTCGCTATGTTGTGTCCTAGCCACAGCTAAGGCCAACAGACCATATGAAATAAATAACTTAGCAAACAATGAAGGAATTTACTTTAA
The DNA here is from genome assembly GCA_949987705.1 of Thereva unica. Lineage (NCBI taxonomy): Eukaryota > Metazoa > Arthropoda > Insecta > Diptera > Therevidae > Thereva > Thereva unica. The sequence continues at coordinate 68,326,721 of OX465281.1, forward strand.
TGACATCTCTGAAGTCAGTCTATACTCTAGTGAATGGAATCTTCTTATATATTACAACCTGACAACTTACTGGAAGGAATTTTCTGCTATACAAAATTCAATCAAACGACTAAACGCAATCTGTAAAGAAGAAAGCAGACTATCAAGAGAACTCTGCCAGGCCACGATCACGCACCTGAATTTTCAAGCACTTGAAGCAGAACATCTTAATGAATTATTGTACTAACAAAACGAGCAGCCTCACGTTCGCAGCAAAAGGGCACCATTAGAAATTGTAGGCACAGTCCTCAACAAACTCTTCGGAGTTCTAGATACAGAGTGCGCAGAACAATTTGAAGCTCAAATTAACCAAATTGCACAAGATGAGAACTATTGGAAATTATTGTTGAAAAATCAGACGTCTATTGTAGAGAATACCATCAATGTCATTAAGAAGAATCAGGAAGCAGTGCAATTGCAGCTATCGAGAGTTAAACTACAGATTGAAACTATCGTGAACAGATTAAATCACTCTCAATACGAAATGTTGGCGACCGAAGCATTTAATTCAGCCGCTGTCTTAATAACCCTAACATTGATATCATTTCACAACATACAAAGAAGTATTATATCAGTTGTAATGGACACCAAACACGGAAGAATTAATCCCTTACTTTTAACACCTGTTCAGCTCAATGGACAATTAAAGGTAATACGAGAACACCTGCCTCAACACTTGCAACTTCCAGGCACTGGAACCACGCATTCATTACGGACTCTCTACAACTCAATGCATGTTAATTTAAGAGTCACCGAAAATAAGATCCTGTTTGACGTTCGCATCCCTTTGCTAAGCACCGAATCATATCGCCTATATGAACTCATTCCCATTCCTGCAGTTTACGAGGACAAATTTGTTTATGTTGAACCTGACAGCAGATATTTGACAGTGAACGCCAGAAAGGACCGATTTAGCCCCACAAGCGAAGAGGACCTAAGAACTTGTCAGCGCCTAGCAGAGGATCAACTAATCTGCAGCCTCAAGGTACCTATGTATACATTAAAGTCCAACGTGAGTCATTGTGAAATGGAGATGTTGAATAACGGAAGGAAACTTTCACCATTTTGTAAATTAAGGGAACGAGACATGCAAAACCAGTGGATAAAATTAAATACCAACAACAAATGGCTGTTTATCCTTAGAGAAGAGTTACGCATTGAGATCAACTGTAACAATGTAATCTACCCTCAAATTTTAAGTGGAACTGGAGTTCTTCAGTTAAAGGCCAACTGTGTGATTAACCATCAAACTCTACACATCAACGCCAATCACCTACAATCCACTCTTGAATTGTCAGTTATAACTGAAAACAAATTAATTTCGGATCATATCAACCAAAGCATCAGTAATTCATCCTGGCTGGCAATTCCACAAATAGTCAGGAAGGTTGAATCTACTGATCTAGCTCAACTGGATAAAGCAATTAAACTGTGCAAAAACAACAAGTGGAAAGTATGTCAACCTTAAATATCCATGACCTACATCATTACAGCAGCACGTATATTTTGGTTCTGGGCATTCTCGCGTTTTTACTCTACATATGGTGCAAACGAAGACGAGGCGTCAAATTATACACCAAGGCAAAGCCAACCCCCGCACCAAGAACCTGTATGCTGGAACATCAATCACAAATAGAGCTTCCATCACTAAACCTTGAGGCGGGAGAATGTACACAGTACATATAATTCTAATATACTTAATATGATGTAAAGCTTCATACATTTCGCGAAGCAAAGTCAATGCACTTATGCAATTTGCGCATAAGCATTTTTATTAAGCAAGTAAACTTCGATGTGGTGCAATTGCTTCCTTATGCACTTTCGCGAAATGAATGAACTTCGCTGCTGGCACGTGAGTTCATTGCCAGCATTAAAGTATTGTTATTTATTATTGTTTATTTTTTTGATTAATTAGCAAAATTTGTATATATATATATAGATTCTGATAAAATAAAATTTTTTCAATTGTTGTTCAGAAATCAAAGTGTTTTTATTTCAAGCAACATTCTTATTGTATTGTGGTAATTTAACATAACCAAAAAATAAATAGAAACGTGTCTAGAGTCAATGTGAAAATAAAAGAATTATAATTACAGTTTAAATAAGTGTATTTTATTACAAGACGCTACAATACAAGACACTACACATGTCATTGAATCTTCTTTGGTCGACGGTTAATGCTTTATTAACTTCCCAGTATAGGAAGTTATTGTAATCGGTCCGAAAATCGAAATCGAAAATTTCAACGTATTTTCATCTTTCAAGGTCCCAGGAGCATTTTAAGCAAAAAATTGGGAGGAAGTATGTGTGTGTGTATGTGTATGTGCGTAGGGATGTGGTCATTTTTTCCTGCACGATATCGCGCGAACCAAAACTGATATCGACTTCGTTGAGGTGTCGTTCGAAGCGTATCCACCGAAATATGATCTGAAAAGATTTTCATGAAATTCGGTCCAGCCGTTTTTTTGTTTAAGCGACGTAAGTGATTTTTGTACCTGCACGATATCGCCCGAACCACGAAAGATATTGACTTACTTGAGGTGCCGTTCGAAGCGTATTAGCGACAATATAATCTGAAAAGATTTTTATAATATTCGGTCCAGCGGTTTTTTGGTTTAAATGACTTAAGTGATTGTTGTACCTGCACGATATCCCGCGAACTATAAAATATATCGACTTAGTTGACGTGCCGTTCGAAGAGTATTAACCAAAATATGATCTGAAAAGATTTTCATAAAATTTGGTCCAGCCGTTTTTTTGTTTAAGCGGCGTAAGTGATTTTTGTACCTGCACGATATGGCCCGAACCACAAAAGATATTGACTTACTTGAGGTGCCGTTCGAAGCGTATTAGCGACAATATAATCTGAAAAGATTTTTATAATATTCCGTCCAGAGGTTTTTTGGTTTAAGTGACTTAAGTGATTTTTGTACCTGCACGATACCGCGCGAACTAAAAACTATTTCGACTTCATTGAGGTGCCGAAAAACATTAACACATCAATTTTATTTACATTTTCGTCATCCTAATCTTGTAGGTGCGCACATTTAGTTTGACATTTTAGCGAAAATATTGATAAACAATTGTGACAAACTCTCAGTATTATACATATATTTTATATTGCCTATTGTTCATTTATTATTAACTAGCATAAAACCCGCGTGCCTTGCAACGCCTTTAAATAAAAACTGTTTATTATGTGCAATGTTTTCCTTAAAAAAAAAAAAAAAAAAACAAACAAAAAAGTCAGCTGTCATTATCCCTAAAAGGGTTTATTATAGTGAATTTTTTTAATAAATATGGTAAACAAATTGCTGCGTATATCACCTCTGCTCAACAAATCTGCAAGTTTTGAAGCAGAGATTGGCATGTTTATTTCCCCCATTTCACTGCGTTAGGGGATGAATTTCGAAAAATTGCTTCTTAGTGAATGTCCACGTCATTATAGAGATGCACTGTCAAAATTAAAGCCCTTCAGCTCCAGCGGTTTGGGTTAACCTCATTTAACCCCCTTAGGGGATAAATTTCAAAAAATCGCTCCTAAGTGGATGTCCACGTCATTATAGGGATGCACGGTCAAAATTAAAGCCCTTCAGCTTCAGCGGTGTGGGTTAACCCCATTTCACCCACTTAGGGGATGAATTTCCAAAAATCGCTTCTTAGTGGATGCCCACGTCATTAAAGGGATGCACTGTCAAAATTTCAGCCCTATAGCTCCAGCGGTTTGGGTAAACCCTATTTCACCCCCTTAGGGGATGAATTCCGAAAAATCGCTCTATAGTGGATGTCCACGCCATTATAGGGATGCACTGTCAAAATTTCAGCCTTATAGCTATAGCGGTTTGGAAAAACCCCATTTCGCCCCCTTAGAGGATGAATTCCGAAAAATCGCTTCTTAGTGGATGTCCACATCACTATAGGGATGCACTGTCAAAATTTCAGTCCTATAGCTCCAGCGGTTTGGGTAAACCCCATTTCACTCCCTTAGGGGATGAATTTCGAAAAATCGCTTTAATAGTGGAAGACCACGCCATTATAGGGATGCACTGTCAAAATTACAGCCCTATAGCTTTAGCGGTTTGGTTAAACCCTATTTCACCCCCTTAGGGGATGAATTTCGAAAAGTCGCTCTATAGTGGATGTCCACGCCATTATAGGGATGCACTGTCAAAATTTCAGCCCTATAGCTATAGCGGTTTGGAAAAACCCCATTTCACCCCCTTAGGGGATGAATTTCGAAAAATCGCTTCTTAGTGGATGTCCACATCATTATAAGGATGCACTGTCAAAATTTCAGCCCTTTAGCTCCAGCGGTTTGGGTAAACCCTATTTCACCCCCTTAGGGGATGAATTTCGAAAAATCGCTTTATAGTGGATGTCCACGCCATTATAGGGATGTACTGTCAAAATTTCAGCCCTATAACTATAGCGTTTTGGAAAAACCCCATTTCACCCCCTTAGGGGATGAATTTCGAAAAATCGCTTCTTAGTGGATGTCCACATCATTATAAGGATGCACTGTCAAAATTTCAGCCCTATAGCTCCAGCGGTTTGGGTAAACCCTATTTCACCCCCTTAGGGGATGAATTTCGAAAAATCGCTTTATAGTGGATGTCCACGCCATTATAGGGATGTACTGTCAAAATTTCAGCCCTATAACTATAGCGTTTTGGAAAACCTCATTTCACCCCCTTAGGGGATGAATTTCGAAAAATCGCTTCTTTGTGGATGTCCACATCATTATAGGGATGCATTGTCAAAATTTCAGCCCTATAGCTCCAGCGGTTTGGGTAAACCCCATTTCACTCCCTTAGGGGATGAATTTCGAAAAATCGCTTTAATAGTGGAAGACCACGCCATTATACGGATGCACTGTCAAAATTACAGCCCTATAGCTTTAGCGGTTTGGTTAAACCCTGTTTCCCCCCGTTAGGGGATGAATTTCGAAAAGTCGCTCTATAGTGGATGTCCACGCCATTATAGGGATGCACTGTCAAAATTTCAGCCCTATAGCTATAGCGGTTTGGAAAAACCCCATTTCACCCCCTTAGGGGATGAATTTCGAAAAATCGCTTCTTAGTGGATGTCCACATCATTATAAGGATGCACTGTCAAAATTTCAGCCCTATAGCTCCAGTGGTTTTGAGTTGACCTTATTTCACCCCCTTAGGGGATGAATTTCGAAAAATCGCTAGGGATGCACTGTCAAAAATTTCAGCCCTTCAGCTCTAGCGGTTTAGGTTGTGCGTTGTCTTTCAGTCAGTTACTTTTTATACAATAGAAAAAAAGTAAAGAAAATAAATCCCCTTACAACTTATTGAACCCCATTTCACCCCCTTCAACCCTTTTTTCTCCAAAAAAAAATAGCCTATGTCCGTCTCCAAGGTCTAAACTATGTCTGTTGCAAATTTCATCAAAATCGGTCCAGCGGTTTAGGCGTGAAAGCGTAACATACAGACAGACAGACAGACAGACAGACAGACAGACAGAGTTACTTTCGCATTTATAATATTAGTAAGGATATATCCAATCATAATATTCAACATCCATCATACTGGGAAGTTGATCGTGTGGACCGAACGGGTCGAACCCACATCCCAACTAGTTTAAATATGGTTTCATCATATATTCTGTTAGTGGAAAAGCGTCATCGAAAATAAAAGCAAAGGGAGATGGCACAGACGTAGAGGGGAGGTTTCTATCTTCTGGAATATTTACTTGCTTTCTTTCTATTGCAGTTCTCAAATCAGACCTCAACCATATTCCAGCATCACTAATGCGACCATTAATTCCTACGTCTGCAAATAAAAATCTATAGTTGGCATCAACAATTGCCATTAACACAAAAGTGTGCTCTCCTTTATGGCACCAATAATTGGATGCAAATGTCTTCAACGGTTTTATCTTACAATGCTTTCCTAAAAGTAAAATGTCAATTTCAAGGTTTTGTTTTTTACAAAAAATTACCATCTATTGCTCCAATGCAATTCGGAAAACCCCACATTTTATAAAAATCTTCAGAAATTTTGAGCCAATCTTCCTTTTCTGTTGGAAATTTCAGACACTCTTCCCTTAACACCTCATATATAACAGGAATAGTTTCTGTTAAAATTTTAAATATAGTGGATTGGTAAATTCTAAAAGGAAGTTGCAGAGATGTCTGAGTTTCACCTGAAATTTCAAACAATTGTAACTATTTACCAGTACCCAGTAATAACAAATGTAACTATTTACCAGTAGCTAAATATCGTAGAGTTACTTGCAATCTTTCTGCTGGGCCTACACACTGCCGGAAATTATTATCTTCTTTGGATATGTGGGGCTTCACTTTATTTAAAATTCACTCAAATTGAATGGGTGTCATTCTTAAAATATTTCTGAAGAGATGCGAATCTTCATCCTTTATTTCCTTTTACCGGAGTGATATGACAAACCGAACTTAACTCGATCTGAGTTTGCATTTTAAGTCGATTGTTATATGACATACTGAACATGGATTTTTAGTTGTCATTTCGGTTTAGTTAAATGTCAGTTCGGATGAAAATAAATATTGTTACGTTTTTACGGCTTAACGGATTCGTAGGATTAATTAAGGAATACACTTTTTAATTATCCACACAATAATTTATTTATAACAAACCGAAACACAATTTAATTACAAACACAATTCTTACAGTTCACTATAATCACTTTAAATTTAATAACTCGAACTATTCAATTCTTTCTATCGCTTTATAGTTCACTTTTAAATCACTACTTTTCACTGTTCTCACTTTAAAACACTTTTATCGCCTTTCAAATCAAAACTGACTCTCTCAGCGCCTGCAAGCCGCTTTTTATATCCAAGCTCCACCTTTATTTAACTTCTGGAAACTTCTCGAGTCCTTTTTCTCGAGCCTAGTGGTATGTTCTTTTCTTTTCGTCCAGAAGCTTGAAGTTGTCTTCACTTATCGCGCGTTCCAATTTTAGTTTAGTACATAAGTCATTAGTTCAGACATCAACCAGAGTTGTTACCGACAATCGTTGGTTATGCTTTTTGACAAACAGATGGCGCATAAATCATCACATTGCCCCCTTCTTAGGACTGTTCGTCCCGAACAGTTGTCCATCCTGGATCCGGCTGATGATACGGGCACAGCCTGTCTATGTGCACAATCTTCTTCTTGGCTTTGGGTCCTTGTTGAATCCTGTAGACAACATCGTTGATCCGTGTTAGGATTTTATAGGGCCCCTCCCACTGGCGCTGAAGTTTCGGAGACTTGCCTTTTCGTCGTCGAGGGTTGAACAGCCAAACGAGGTCACCTTCCTGGTATCCGCTACAGTTTGCTCGGAGGTCGTACCTAGTTTTCATCCTGTCACTGGCTATCTTAAGACTCCTCCTTGCAAGCTGATGGATATCTGCGAGTCGATCACGAAGTTCACCTGTATAACCGCCAGTAGACTCGTTGCTTTCAACAGGTGTCCCAAATTTCAAGTCGCTTGGCAGCCGGATTTGTCTTCCAAAAATCACACTACAAGGGGTTTGACCTGTGGAATTATGAACCGCTGTCCGATATGCCATTAGAAATATAGGGATGTAACTGTCCCAGTCACGCTGGTGCTCACTGACAACTTTCCTTAGATGTTCTAGCATTGTCCTGTTGAATCGCTCTACCATTCCATCGGACTGGGGCTGAAGGGGCGTCGTACTGGTCTTCTTCACTCCAAGTATCTTACATACTTCTTGAAAAACTTGAGATTCAAAGTTTCTCCCTTGGTCAGAATGAAGTTCATGAGGAACACCAAATCTGCAGATCCAATTGTTCACTAATTCCTCTGCAACAGTGATTGCTTCCTGATTTGGAATGGCATATGCTTCGGGCCACTTACTGAAGTAATCCATGACCACCAAAATGTAACGATTTCCTCGGTCTGACACCGGAAAAGGTCCCGCCACATCGATGGCGATTCTTTCAAATGGGGCTCCCACGTTGTATTGCTGCATTTCTCCTTTCGTTCTTACTCGAGGACCCTTGCAGCTGGCACAAGTTGTGCATTTACGGCACCAGTCTGCAACATCGTCTCGCATGTGAAGCCAATAGAATCTATCTCTTATTTTTGCCAAAGTTTTATTGACTCCCAGATGTCCTCCTGATGCGCCATTATGACACTCCTCGAGAATATCCCTTATTCTAACGCGAGGGACTAATACCTGCATTCGATGAGAGGTACCGTCAGCTGTTTCCCATTTGCGCTTTAATACTCCTCGCTCAATGTACAACGAATCCCATTGGGCCCAATAGCTCTTCAGGGTCTCGCTCCTCTCAGCAATGTCCTTCCATTCAGGCTTTTCCTCGTATTCCTTCCATGTCAGAATTGAAGAAATATCCGGGTCGGACCAGACAAGTCTTCCATGTCAGTCCTCGCAAGACGCATTCCATCAGTCGTTCGAATGTAGCTGGAGCATTACACAGTCCAAACGGCATGACTGTAAACTGCCACAGGCCGTTTCCTACAGAGAAGGCTGTCTTTTCTCGGTCCTCCGGGTGAATTTCGACTTGCCAGTAGCCGCTCTTAAGATCCAAGGTAGAAAACCATTTAGCTCCAGAGAGAGTATCCAGTGTGTCATCGATACGAAGTAATGGGTAGCTGTCCTTTTTAGTGATGTCATTTAGCCGCCGATAATCCACGCAAAATCTTGTACTGCCATCTTTCTTTCTGACTTGAACCGGAGACATCCAAGGGCGTTTCGACTCCTCTATAAGGCCTTGTCTTCTCATATCTTCAATCATACCGGCCGCCTCTTCCCGCTTAGCTAGTGGTAGTCTTCTCGGCGGTTGTTTAATTGGCTGGGCATCTTTGGTGTCGATCCTGTGTTGAACGATGTCCGTTTTCCCAAAGTCATCATCTCTCATGGCGAAGATATCACTGAAATAATCTACTAATTTTCTTGCCTGGAGATACTGTTTTTGTTCAAGACAACTAGTTGAGAGCACTGCGTTTACTAATTTCGTGGCCTTTGGCTTTGGTTTTGGAACCGTTTCGATGTTAGTGCACTCCACTAATGTAATCTGTTCTGCCGGTTCTCCTTTCCCCAAAACCGTATCCTTCTTCAATCGTACTTCTCGTTCGTTAATATTTAGCACTCTCACGAATACCTCCTTCTTGTCGTCGATGCTCACCAGACATTTTCCAATTGCTATATTTTTGCTTTGTTCCGTTTTTTCTGGTTGTATAAGGTAAAATCGGTAGCTCCCGGGATCACCATCGACTATCGCTCGTACCAATTTCTCAGCACACGGAGGAAGCACGGTATCTTCACGAGCGACGACTTTAAGCTGCGAATAACAAGTGGATCCTGTGGCCATTGGAATCTCCTTGTTGTCATATCTCAGTATTTCCTCTCCAATGTCCAGTAGAATTTTATGTGCTTTCATAAAGTCCAGACCGAGAATGCACTCGTCTGTTATATCAGCTACCAGGAACGAATGTGAAAATCCAATGTCAGCAAGAACCACATCCAACATAATTTCCCCGTGTAATCGTACTGGCTCTCCTGTTGCAGTTTTCAGTCTGTATTGGCGTGCGTCTTTCAGCCATTTATCGCCGACCATGTCGGCCCGGATAACAGATTTTGAAGCACCAGTGTCTACAGTTATTGTGCATTTTTCAGCTCCAATCTTTCCTTCGATGACCAGGCTGTTGCCACTTCGCTGCAGTTGTTTGATAGTGGTGATGATGACACCGGGGGCTTCGATTTCCCCGACTAACTCCCGCCCCGTGGAGTTAGTCTTTATTCGTTTCCCTGCTGCTGTCTGCGGGGAGACACGGAGTCATTGTTTTCGGCCTCCCTCTGGTCACCTTTCTGCCGATGTCCGCATTTTTCACAGCAAGTTCCGCCACTCCTATTTTCGGGAGACTCTGAACTCCTTCGCTTTCTGCAATTCCTTTGCAAATGACCCGGTTCACTACAGTTCCAGCATCGGAGTCGACCGCGTACTTCCGTTGCATTCATTCTGTTGCAACTATCCTCTGTGGTGTGGATTTCTCTGAGGCGGACTGCACTTCTTGATGCTTGCCTCGCTGCCTCGTATGCCAGAGCATATGCCAAAACTTCTGCGGTATTCTTCTTTCCGGCCAATCTGGCTGCCTGTTGTAGATCTCGGTCAGCAAAAGAGTTAAGGAAAGCCTCTCTTGCTACTTCGTTGATGTAGTCTTGGCTGAAGCTAGGATAAGCCAGATGCACTAACCTCTCGATATCGGCGCATAGTTGTCGTAAAGTTTCTCCGGGCTTTTGAAGTCGATTGCGAAGTTGAAGTCGATAAACCTCTTGCATGTGCTGATCACCGTAACGCATTTCCAGTGCTTGAACTAAGAACCCGTAGCTGTTGCGATGTTCTGGTGGTATTGACTGCAATATTTCTGCTGCTGGGCCCCTTAGTGACAACGTTAGGGCCGCTGCTTTTTCCTCCTCGGTCCAGAAATTGCCTGCTGCTGCTGCTTCGAATTGGAGCTGATAAGTAGGCCATGGGCTTTGCCCGTCGAAAGTTGGAGGCTGCAATTTCCTAACTCCGATGACTTCGTGAGATGCCGTCGCTGGGTGGTGAATCTTTACTCTTTCTAGCTCGGCTCTGACCGATTCTAGCTCAATCTTCAACTTTTCATCATTTTCCCTCATGGAATTTTCGAGCTTTTCCAGATCATTCTCTACATTTGCTTTAATGGAAGATTCGAGATTTTCCAGATCATTCCTCACATTTTCCTTTACGTTATCCAGCTTTTTATCAACAGAGAGTGACATTAGTTCGAATTTCTGCTCCATCCGGTTTCTCTGTTCTTCCATAGACTCTTTGAGTTCTGCTAACGAGCGTTCATGAGCTACTGCTAACAATTTCTGTTCATCTTTTAACGCCAACACTGCCGCCGTGATCACTTCCTTCACCTCTGCCGATGCACGTTCTTGCGGCTGTCGCTTCTTTCATCTCTGCTGATGCACGTTCTTGCGCCTCTTTCATCACCATCAATGTCTTAAGAAGTTCTGCCATACTCACTGTCGCTTCTTCTGGCTCTGCTTCTACCTCGCCTTCAAACATGTAGGTTTCAGGATCCTTACCTTCGTTCACCATAGCTTCTCGAAGCAGGGCGGTTAGGGAACTTTTAGCCCCCACCGTTGACAACGAGCGTTTACTTAATTCTTTTTTCAACTCTACAGTGCGCAAATCCACTAGCTTTCGACCCATTTTATTAATAAGTCCTTATTTCTCACGCACAAAATTTAAATTCCAATCACAATTATTGTTCAAGTTCACTTACTTCACCTATCTCTTAATTAATCCCACTTCTGACACCAATTGTTACGTTTTTACGGCTTAACGAATTCGTAGGATTAATTAAGGAATACACTTTTTAATTATCCACACAATAATTTATTTATTACAAACCGAAACACAATTTAATTACAAACACAATTCTTACAGTTCACTATAATCACTTTAAATTTAATAACTCGCACTATTAAACTCTATCTATCGCTTTATAGTTCACTTTTAAGGCTCGCGCATACTACAGCCGCGACAGGCCGCAGCGCATCGCATTGCAAAATTGCGCCAAAGCACATAAGGAGTTACAGCGGGCCGCGCCGTAAAGTAATAATGAATCAGTCAGCCGTGAAGTCCAAAGCGATGGATAGTTCTGATGAGAGTTATATTTATTCAACCTTCTGTACAACCTACAATTCTTTGTACTGTTCTACTAACGAAATTAGTAATTCTTCATCCATTCCTTAACGAAAAACACCAACACCATGCGAGTATGTAAAAAGGGACGTGAATAGTTACGAAAATAGTAAAATTATTAAGCACAGTACGATTTACATTAAAATAACAAATTACCTGAGTTGCTGTTGTTGAACATCGAGTCAATAATTAAAGTAAAATCGCGAGCAACAACGTCCGATAACTGCGATAACATCGCCGCAAAAATACGCCTAGGCACATAACATCGCCGCAAAAATACGCCTAGCAAGCGATCCGCCAGTGCGCTGCGATGCGGCCCGGTGCGGCCTGCCTGTAGTGTGCGATAGTTCATGTAAAATGTTCGAAAGTGATGTAGGAGGATTTTTGTTATGCAATGCGTACTGAATGACGTAGAGTCTCGGCCGGCGTTCCCCAAGGGTCGATTCTCTCACCTGATCTCTTTCTAATATTCATTAATGATCTGTTATCAATCTGCTCCAACCCACGTTACAAGTTTTGCCGATGACACTCTGCGTTACTCCTACGCCTTCGTCAATATCAGTGGCGGTTCGTAAGGTTCAGGATAAGGGAAGCAATGTCCAAAGCGAACGATAAAAGTAAAAGCATCGAAGGCTTTATTAACTAAAACAACTGAAAATATGGAATGTGTAGGTCCGCAAAATGCAAAAAAATAGAGGCTGTTCGTTATGATTTTGGCTATCAGCGGTTACAATATTAAATTTTTATCTGTACGCCTAAAGTCAAAAAAGCTTAAAAAACTGCTAAATTGTAGCTTCTTCGGATTTTTTCAGTCAAATTATACAATAACTGGTTACAATTTCAGGTCAAAATATCTTATTAAAGTCAGAAAAATTGACTTTGAATTTGAAAATTAATTGCCCTTTAATTTTTGTGCATCGCATGAGGTTTTTCCTTTTTTTAATATGCAGTTTCTTTTATGATGGTGGACAAAAATTTTTTTTTAAACTTAAAAAAGTGAAAAAATCGAATTCAAAGTGGTGAATTTTTGCATTTTGTCGCGATAGTTTCACTGCTAGCGGGCGTTTTGCGCCTTTTTTCAAATTCTGTTGAAAATTAAATTTGGACGCTTTAAAGCTGTTAAACTATAATAAGCCAAAATCTAAAAAAGATAGTAATAATAAAACCCTATTGTAACCTTCGCCTAACATCATTACATTCTTCTTGCAAAAAAAACATTCAGGCAACCCGTACTCAAAAATGCGTTTCATAAAAATATTCTCTATCCTTTAAATCATCATTAAAGAGAAACATAAAAATATAATGGAAGCTACAAAGTTATTAGCTTTATTCAATACACACCGCCTGCCACCCCACTAGAATAAATAATAGATAAAGAGAAACTTCACCTATCCTCGATCTCTTTTTTCTTGACTCAATCTGCAAACGAAAATTCAAATTTTAAGAAGAGTGAAAAACAAAATTACGAAGCAGAGTTTTAAGAGCAAATTTAATATTGCTCGAAGTCAGAACAGATTAGCAGAAAAAGAAGCCAAGAAAACAAAGAGAATATGATGGATACAGAAAATTTGTCTATCATCGACTTCTCAATTCTCGCCGTTCGGTTCGGAAGAAGCTGCGTTTAGCTCAGCTTTTGAGAGCACTGTATCAACGCAAACCTTTGCGTGTGTGTGGATCCAATTAGATTGAATGTGTTGGAGTTTTCACGTTAATTTTCTGTGGCAAAGAAGCTGGAGATATTACAGCTTCCCCATGTTGTGTAAGGCCTCGGCCACGATAAGAGCGACGCCAGGAAAATTTAACGTCTCGAATTAGCGAAGAGAGGCACTTTTGTATTGTCATTCACCGCTCGCCGCTCATATCTTGTTCGAGGTCTAACACAGCAATGGGAAGCTGTAATATCTCCAGCTTTAGTGTTTCCAGAGGAGGAAATATGTTAAAATTTTTGTTGTGATTCTTAATATAAATTTAAATTTATTATTATTTATATAAATTTACTAGCACAAAACCCGCGTGCCTTGCAACGCCTTTAAATAAAAACTGTTTATTATGTGCAATGTTTTCCTTAAAAAAAAAAAAAAAAAAAAACAAACAAAAAAGTCAGCTGTCATTATCCCTAAAAGGGTTTATTATAGTGCATTTTTTTAATAAATATGGTAAACAAATTGCTGCGTATATCACCTCTGCTCAACAAATCTGCAAGTTTTGAAGCAGAGATTGGCATGTTTATGTCCCCCATTTCACTGCGTTAGGGGATGAATTTCGAAAAATTGCTTCTTAGTGAATGTCCACGTCATTATAGAGATGCACTGTCAAAATTAAAGCCCTTCAGCTCCAGCGGTTTGGGTTAACCTCATTTAACCCCCTTAGGGGATAAATTTCAAAAAATCGCTCCTAAGTGGATGTCCACGTCATTATAGGGATGCACGGTCAAAATTAAAGCCCTTCAGCTTCAGCGGTGTGGGTTAACCCCATTTCACCCACATAGGGGATGAATTTCCAAAAATCGCTTCTTAGTGGATGCCCACGTCATTAAAGGGATGCACTGTCAAAATTTCAGCCCTATAGCTCCAGCGGTTTGGGTAAACCCTATTTCACCCCCTTAGGGGATGAATTCCGAAAAATCGCTCTATAGTGGATGTCCACGCCATTATAGGGATGCACTGTCAAAATTTCAGCCTTATAGCTATAGCGGTTTGGAAAAACCCCATTTCGCCCCCTTAGGGGATGAATTCCGAAAAATCGCTTCTTAGTGGATGTCCACATCACTATAGGGATGCACTGTCAAAATTTCAGTCCTATAGCTCCAGCGGTTTGGGTAAACCCCATTTCACTCCCTTAGGGGATGAATTTCGAAAAATCGCTTTAATAGTGGAAGACCACGCCATTATAGGGATGCACTGTCAAAATTACAGCCCTATAGCTTTAGCGGTTTGGTTAAACCCTATTTCACCCCCTTAGGGGATGAATTTCGAAAAGTCGCTCTATAGTGGATGTCCACGCCATTATAGGGATGCACTGTCAAAATTTCAGCCCTATAGCTATAGCGGTTTGGAAAAACCCCATTTCACCCCCTTAGGGGATGAATTTCGAAAAATCGCTTCTTAGTGGATGTCCACATCATTATAAGGATGCACTGTCAAAATTTCAGCCCTATAGCTCCAGCGGTTTGGGTAAACCCTATTTCACCCCCTTAGGGGATGAATTTCGAAAAATCGCTTTATAGTGGATGTCCACGCCATTATAGGGATGTACTGTCAAAATTTCAGCCCTATAACTATAGCGTTTTGGAAAACCCCATTTCACCCCCTTAGGGGATGAATTTCGAAAAATCGCTTCTTAGTGGATGTCCACATCATTATAGGGATGCATTGTCAAAATTTCAGCCCTATACCTCCAGCGGTTTGGGTAAACCCCATTTCACTCCCTTAGGGGATGAATTTCGAAAAATCGCTTTAATAGTGGAAGACCACGCCATTATACGGATGCACTGTCAAAATTACAGCCCTATAGCTTTAGCGGTTTGGTTAAACCCTATTTCCCCCCGTTAGGGGACGAATTTCGAAAAGTCGCTCTTTAGTGGATGTCCACGCCATTATAGGGATGCACTGTCAAAATTTCAGCCCTATAGCTATAGCGGTTTGGAAAAACCCCATTTCACCCCCTTAGGGGATGAATTTCGAAAAATCGCTTCTTAGTGGATGTCCACATCATTATAAGGATGCACTGTCAAAATTTCAGCCCTATAGCTCCAGCGGTTTGGGTAAACCCTATTTCACCCCCTTAGGGGATGAATTTCGAAAAATCGCTTTATAGTGGATGTCCACGCCATTATAGGGATGTACTGTCAAAATTTCAGCCCTATAACTATAGCGTTTTGGAAAACCCCATTTCACCCCCTTAGGGGATGAATTTCGAAAAATCGCTTCTTAGTGGATGTCCACATCATTATAGGGATGCATTGTCAAAATTTCAGCCCTATACCTCCAGCGGTTTGGGTAAACCCCATTTCACTCCCTTAGGGGATGAATTTCGAAAAATCGCTTTAATAGTGGAAGACCACGCCATTATACGGATGCACTGTCAAAATTACAGCCCTATAGCTTTAGCGGTTTGGTTAAACCCTATTTCCCCCCGTTAGGGGACGAATTTCGAAAAGTCGCTCTTTAGTGGATGTCCACGCCATTATAGGGATGCACTGTCAAAATTTCAGCCCTATAGCTATAGCGGTTTGGAAAAACCCCATTTCACCCCCTTAGGGGATGAATTTCGAAAAATCGCTTCTTAGTGGATGTCCACATCATTATAAGGATGCACTGTCAAAATTTCAGCCCTATAGCTCCAGCGGTTTTGAGTTGACCTTATTTCACCCCCTTAGGGGATGAATTTCGAAAAATCGCTAGGGATGCACTGTCAAAAATTTCAGCCCTTCAGCTCTAGCGGTTTAGGTTGTGCGTTGTCTTTCAGTCAGTTACTTTTTATACAATAGAAAAAAAGTAAAGAAAATAAATCCCCTTACAACTTATTGAACCCCATTTCACCCCCTTCAACCCTTTTTTCTCCAAAAAAAAATAGCCTATGTCCGTCTCCAAGGTCTAAACTATGTCTGTTGCAAATTTCATCAAAATCGGTCCAGCGGTTTAGGCGTGAAAGCGTAACATACAGACAGACAGACAGACAGACAGACAGACAGACAGAGTTACTTTCGCATTTATAATATTAGTAAGGATTTTTATGAAGTTGCCTATTTGGTCAAGGGAAGCAGTGCTTATTTTGCTTCCAAAGAGGAACCGCCACTGGTCAATATAAGACAAGCACGGATCAGACCTTGTCTTCTAGAGCGAGAGCTTTTATCCTTATCAAAACGTGTACCATCCTTCCGTTTATCTTATGGGCACCAGGTAGGCTATTGTAGCAGCTACCTGGTGTCCCATAGCAAGTCACAATTTAGTAGGCTGGAGATATTTCATCGGCTATTTGAAGTAGGCGATGGAATGTTTCCAGCCTATATAAGACAAATTTTTATGTAATAAATTTAGTTCTTATTTCAAACTCACTTGTACAGTATCTAATAAATGTAAATATTGTAAATATTATTAATCTATTTTTGGCTAGTGGCCAACCAGGCCACTACAATCTCAATGAGCAAAAGCAATCCACCAAGGAAAACGATCATGAACCTGAAGTTAATTTGACTCGCGTTTGTCCATATCTACTTAGTATATACCATTGATTATATACTAAGTAGATATGGACAAACGCGAGTCAAATTAACTTCAGGTTACGGCACCACGAGCTGGGGGCGCTAATATCGCAGGGTTTTATGCTCCGCTATATATGGTTAGTTTCCGAAATAAACTTTTTCTGGTTTATGTGAAAGCCCTTTGCGCATTTGAAAACAAAATCAGAAGCTGCGGCTTTGGGTTTAGTGGCTGCGAATCTAAAAATAGATTCCTATGCGCTTTTTCCTATTGTTTTGCTCAGGAAGGGCAAGGAGGATGAAAAAATTATGATTTCGTAGCTGATGGGTGAAATTTTACAATGAGGGAATGAAATGAATGGGCGAGATAATTTTAATGGGAAATTTGGCATCAAGGGTTTTTTATTAAGTTGAAAAAATTGAAATGGGTTTTCAGGGATTATTCCATTTTTTTAAATGAGTTTTGAATGACAAATAGAATTCGTAGAAATTAGTAATTTTTACGGATAATTGTACTACTATTGAGATATATGTATGTATAAATAATTTCTATTTATGTGGCATGGTGAACCTTTTATACGTAGATGTCAATGAACCTTGCGTTTGATCTGTGAGGTGTTATATGGTTTCAACATCACCGGCTGTTTGTTCTATTTATTAACGAAGGGGAGGTGTATGTAGTGGGCCTGCAATAGGCCGAGTTTGCTGTCTTGGGAAAAAAGGTGCATGTAGGTAAAAGCGGTAAAAATTAGCGAGGGCTGCAAATACTACCGTGGCTTGAAGGGTCTCTAGAGGAGCAAAAGGGTGCTATCGCCAATGCACCTTCTTCGCTTTGCACCTTCTCCAGCCAAGGCAAGCTAGTTTTTGGGGCACCTGCAATACAGGTTCGCGCCACGCAACCGTCAAAAACAATTAAATATATAGTATTTTATTACAACAAAAACTAGGGATTTATAACGAGTTAAAATAAATTGAGAGGACTATTAAACAAATTATTGTAATTACAACCAGACGCATTTTGATAAAGGCTAATCCGAGGCTGAAGCTCTGTTAATTTATTTTTTCCAAAGATGAAAGAATAATAATATTAATAATGTTACAATATTGCTAACTAAATATCTAGGTAGCCGGATGCTCCCGAAGTATCGAGGTCATTGATGGTGGCTTGTGCCGTAAGGCTCGTGAACTTTTGGTTGGGGTCATGTGTCGTATGGGTTGTGGCCGTGGGAACATAACTTCTGCCCAGATATACGAGTTATGTTCAATACAATTCCATATAAGGCGGAATGTAGGACTTCTAGATTGTAGAGGGCCGCCTGCTGAAGGAGGAACTTGCATCTCTTCAGGAATCTGATAATTGATAAGCATTGCATTGATAAGCTTGTTTGGCGATTTGGAATATGTGATTACTCCATCGCAGATCTGGGACCTTATTTTCTATTGCAATATTGTTATTTTTTTCCGAAACTTCCGAAACCGTATTTTATATTATACAATATTGCCATTTATTTTACGTGAAAATTTAACAATATTGGTAAATTTTTACTTGCAAGCTGCTTCGTCTTCTAATCGGATTTAACAATATTGTAATACGAAGTGCCACGAGTCCACCAAAGGCATTTTTTCTTGACGTGATAATGACGTAAAAAGATGATGTTCCAAATGTGCATAGCTGCGATATGCACTTTCTTCGTGACGTCATTTTGCCGGCCAGCAAATGTTTGTTTGCTTTGGTGGATTTGTATATTAAGATGTTAAGAGATGAGTCAGCTATTAGATTCTTTTTACCACTGAGATAAAGGGAAGGATGGTACAATTTTTTCGAGGGATGAGAGTTCACACTCTATTAGACAAGGTCTTGCCCGTTCTTGTCTTATATTGACGAAGGCGTACTACCTTAATTGAATGGCCCGTACTACCTTAATTGAATGGCCAGAAATGAAGCTCTCAAACCAGTTCTTTAGTACTGCGATGTGCGTTAATTTTACAGTTTTACAGAAAGCGTCGAATTTTCCACCTGTACAAAGGAATTTGCACGCATAACTCTGCGCTCAAGTTTCTGGAAAAATGTATGCAGTTTTAAAAAGAGGCGGCTTTTCTATCCACTCAATCAACTCAATAATTTTTAAAGCTACAACTTTTAAGAAAATGACCAGCATTTAATAAAAAATTCACCTTTGAACCAAAAAAAATAGTAAAACTGAATGAAAATATTGTAGATATGTATTAAAGAACTTGTTAAGAAACTGGCTGATGTGCATTTAGTGTTTAATGGTGGGAAAGAGGGTTTTGCCCGTCTTACTTTGATGTTTGAATGAAATGGCCGGCGGAATCCTTGTGCGGACAATGTCGACGGAATGTTTTTGCGCACATTTCCAGCGGCTTTCCTTTGTTTCACAGATAAAACTCAATGGGAAATCTTATGAATAGCTAGCTGTAAGGCTCACATGCCCAGCTACCTAGTAAGATGAATATTGAATATCACGAAGGCCTTTAAATTAACGGTTAATTTATACATACTAAAAAGCTGGTCGTCCCAAGCAAGAGCATGAGAGCCCTCATCATTCTTATAGCTACACAATATGTGTACATCTCTCTTCTTGAAGTTTGGCTCTCGTTGCAACCTGAACATCAAGAATTCCAACTTGTTTGCTACAACTGAGTTTTTGTGTCGACGGACCTGCCACTAATTATAGGTTTTCATGGCAGGCTTCCAGTTGAATAATGAATCCAGACTGGTTTGTTCTTAATAATTTAAATTATTTTTATTTCCAATTGGATTATTTTCATAATTTTTAAAATTTGATACTATCAGAAGTAAGCAAAAGGGTAGTTTTATTGAAGCTACCATAATTAAATGAACGGGTGGTGGAGTGGGATATTCATATACATGTACATATATATAAAATTCTTAGAATTTTAGATAATTATTTACTTTATCACCGCACTCCCGCAGGAGGTAGGCTAAGCGGTTGACCAGAGCATGTTGCTTTTGGAATTAGCCGTTGGTCACCGGTTGGTTATTCAGGGTTAAAATTTTGTAAAAGTAATTTTTATAAAAAATAGCAGTTTAATTCTCCCACCAAAAACTCACCGCATTTTTGGAGTATTGCGCGAACTTTTGCGTCTGATAAAGTAAACAATTACCCTTAATACAAACATTTTAAAAAATCTTTCAAAATCGGAACTCTTCTTTTTTCATTGACGACTACCACTCTTGAGAAATATGAAGTAGGGTTTTAAACGAAAGTTTTTTATTGTTTTCTATTATTGCACGCAAATATGTATACATATATTCACATTTTCAAATAGTTTGCTCAATTTGCTCTAAAAGCAATAATAAAATCAATACAAAAAAACTAGAATTTTGTTAAAAACAAACTTATTTAATTTTTCTCAAAATAAAAAAAACACGATGCTAAATTTCCCATTAAATCTCTCTTCCCATTCATTAATTTCTTCATTCATAAATTTCAGTCACCGGCCAAGAAATCATCGTAGTTTCAGCCCACCCACCCCCTTCCAAATCAAAACAAAAGGAATGCCCGCACAGGAATCTATTTTTAGATCCGAAACTTTTGTTTTTTCTTCCAACATGCGTCAAGGGCTTTGAAATGCCTTTTTAAATTCAGGCGCAAACCCGCTTTTTTATGTTTTACTAAAAAATAGCAAAATTAAAAAATTGTCTATTTTATGATTATTATGCACTAATAAAAAATTAATATTATTAAACTAATGTTGTAAACCCATTCCCATTAATTTTAGAGGTTTACAACAGAAATTCGCAGCCCTAAAACTTAATTCAGTGTAACTAGCGCCATCTAACAAGACAACCTGAAAGATGTTTGTCCATATCTACTTACTCTATAATCAATGTGTTAGAAGAAAAGCCAAAAGTTTCGGATCTAAAAATAGATTCCTGCGCGGGTATTCCTTTTGTTTTGCTTTGGAGGGGGGTGGGTGGGCTGAAACTACGATGATTTCTTGGTCGGTGGCTGAAATTTATCAATGAATTAATGAATGGGAAGAGATTTAATAGTAAATAGCATCGCGTTTTTTTTAATTTGAGAAAAATGAAATAGGTTTTTTTAGCAAAAATTCATGTTTTTGTGTATTTATTTTATTATTGCTTACAGAGAAAATTTAAGCTATTTAGTTTGGGTCAATTTAAATATATGTGTTTACTTACAATAATAGAATTATAATAAAGAATATCAGAATTATCATATTTCTCAAGATTAGGTAGTCGTCAATGAAGGAAGAAAGTTTCCGATTTTGAAAGATTTTTTTAAATGTTATTATATAGGGTAATTGTTTACTTTATTAGTCCGCCCGTCCTCTGTTCTGGGAGCAGCAATAAAAGATTGTTCCCAATTCGAGAATGAGGTAGAGGCTGGGTGGGAGAGTTTTTGGGTCTTACAATTCAGCGTCAAAGTCATTACTGCAATAACTGCTTATTAAAGTCATAAAATAATAGGTACTTGTAAAAAGGTGATTTTTACAAAATTTCAACAGTGAATAACTTTTTAAGGGATGACCAAGGGCTAATTTCAAAAGAAACGTGTTTAGGTCAACCTCCCTATTTACCCCCACTCCTACCCCCTGCAAGTGGGGTGATATAGTAAATAATTACCAAAAACTCTAAGAATTTTGGTATATTTATGTTCATGTATATATCAAACTTATTATACAACTGGAAGCCTGCCGTGAAAACCCATAATTAGTGGCCGGTGCCTCAGCACAAAAACACACTTGTTTTGTGCCACAAAAAGATTGCAAACAAGTAGGAATTCTTGATGTTTAGGTTGTAACGGGAGCCAAAATCAAAAAAGAAATTTGTAGATGTAGAAATAATGTGTAATTATAAGCACGATGAGGGATCGCAGGCTCTTGCTTGGGACGACCAGTTTTAATGAAGGTGCTTGGTTTTAGTACTAGAAGAACAGACGAAGAAAAATCGAGAATAAAAAACTCTAGTATGTACCTATAATTTAACCCTAGAGTGCTCGCGCCTTACCGTGAAACGTGAGTGATCGCGTGGGGAGCATTTTGCCGCCTATATTAAAAAGTGTTTTTTATTGAAAATAATTGTTAGATATAATAACAATTATTTTAAAAGGACAGAATAAAACATAAATGATAAAAAAAGTAACACTTATTAAATTTTAATAGTTAGTTTTAGAGAAAAAAATGCTTAGGTAAAATTGCTTGAATTTTAACAACATCTGTATCTTTACCTACATAAAATCAAAAAAACTTATCAAAATTAAACGTTTTCATCATCTACGGCATGTCCTTCAACAAAACAGTTCCGACACCTATACATACAGTCTTCGTTGCACAGTAACTTTGCGCATCTATTGCACATTTTTTTGGTCCTTCTATTTTTCTTTGATGAACATACTGCGCATACTCCTTCTTTCCCTGAGAATATATTTTGAAGAACCAAATCGGGCAATTTGGTTTCTCAGTTGTTTCTGTAACATCTTAAGGTAGGATCTTCTTGTTATATGCGGTTTAGTCCAGGACAGATGTCAGTGTTACAGGTTTCACTGTAATACTAAGCAAAACAAACATCAAAAACGAAAAATACCAATAATGAAACCAAATAAAGTAAATATCCATATTACTATGATATTTACATCGAAATAACAGGAAACCCGATGAAAACCAATAGTATTTCAACATAAAGTAAAAAACCAAACACATGAATTTAACTTACGTGAGTAGTCGCGCGGTGAGCAATTTGCCGCCAATTGCAACACACCCACAACAATAGCTTCCTACTATAGTCATCCGTGGACTGAATACCTGCTAATTTCTAAAACAAGGTGGTGAGGGACAGAGGGGCAGCTTCTGAGACGCTCCACTTTGACAAATATATTGTTTACAAAAATAAATCGTATTTTTTGCCGCGGGCGGCAAAATGCTCATAGCGCGAGCACTCTAGGAACCAAAAATTGAAAGGTCTTCGTGATATTCAATATTCATCATACTGGGTTGTTGGGCATGTGAGCCTTATAGTCCATCCACACGACACACACTTTGTTCGCGCGAGCTTAGTTCCCATACACTTTTATCCGTAAAACAAAGGAAAGCTGCTGAAAAGGTGCCCACGTCGGCCGTTTCATTCAAACATCAAAGTGCGACGGACTAGAGCCACTTTCGTATAGACCCACTATTAAACATCAAATCCACTTCAGCTAGTTTATTAATAAGTTCTATAAATAATTCGACAGTATTTTCATTCATTTTTAATACGCTTTTATTAGCTTCACTTGTAACTATGTAATAAAATCTTGTAAGTTAAATTTGACCCACTTCCCGGTTTCCGATTGAGCTGAAATTTTGCACACACGTTTAGTTTGGATGACAATGCAATCTGACTATTTTGTAAAAAAATCAAGATGACGGGTCCAGGATGGCGGCTGAATTTTGCAATTGTGTTCGCCGACCCCCCGACATGGGTATGTAATGGATGGGTATGCCAAATACAATACTATTAGCTGTGTAGCGTAATTCTAAATTCAAAATGGATATGTGTTAATTAGCTGCACTTGTAACTATGCAATAAAATCTTGTAAGTTAAATTTAACCCACTTCCCGGTTTCCGATTGAGCTGAAATTTTGCACACACGTTTAGTTTGGATGACAATGTAATCTGACTATTTTGTAAAAAAATCAAGATGACGGGTCCAGGATGGCGGACATGGTGGTGACAAGAAAATGGTAGAAGCCATATAATAGACTAAAAAGTAGAAAATAAAATATATAGTTTAAAAAAACCAAAAAATACGCTTTTAATTTAAAATGAACTAAAAAGTAAAAAATAATTTTTACTGTAAAATTTTTATTGCTCCAGCCAGTATATGGGAACAACCTACGTTTCGAAATGTAAAAAAGCGTGGGGCGCTAACGAAAAGTTCCAATGTTAATAAAATAAGGAAATAGGTAAGGAGCCCCACGCTTTTTTACATTTCGAAACGTAGGTTGTTCCCATATACTGGCTGGAGCAATAAAAATTTTACAGTAAAAATTATTTTTTACTTTTTAGTTCATTTTAAATTAAAAGCGTATTTTTTGGTTTTTTTAAACTATATATTTTTAATATATTTTTTGGTTCAAGGGTAACAGTTATTACTTTGCAAATCACTGAGTTGATTGAATAGATAGAAAAACCGCCCCTCTTCAAAACTACACACATTTTGCAGAAAATTAAGAGTAGAGTTATGCGGGCAACGAAAAAAGTGAAAAATTCGACGCCTGATGGAAAACATCTCAGTTCTAAAGAACTGATTTGAGAGCTTCGTTTGTGGCTGTTCAATGAAACCAGTACTGGATGGCGTCGAATCACGGCGGGCGTTACCCAAGGGTCGATTCTCTCACCTGATCTCTTTCTAATATTCATTAGTGATCTGCTCTTAATCCGCTCCAACCCAATTCGTAGGTGTGCCTACTTCTACGCCTTCCTAAATATAAGACAAGCACGGACCAGACCTTGTCGAATAGAGTGTGAACTCTCATCCCTACGAAAACTTGTACCATCCTTCTCTTTACCTCAGTGGGCAAAAAGAACGTAATAGCTGACTCATCTCTTAACATCTCTTACAAATCCACCAAGGCAAACAAACATTTGCTCGCGGGCTATGCACATCTGAAACATCATCTTTTTACGTAATTATCACGTCAAAAGCCTGCGAGCAAATGCCTTGGTGGATTCGTACCATAATCAGGGGCCCTATTTCCTATTACAATATTGTTAAATCCGATCCGAAAACGAAACAGCTTTCAAGTAAAAATTTGCCAATATCGTTAAATTTTCATGTAAAATGAATGTTAATATTGTAATAGAAAATACGGTTTCGGCATTTCGTTAAAAAAAACGACAATATTGTAATAGAGAATAAGGTCCCAGATCTGCGATGGAGTAATCACATATTCCAAATCGCCAAACAAGCTTATCAATGCCTGAGATTTCTCCAGAGATGCAAGCTCCTCCTTCAGCCAGCTGCCCTACAATCTACAAGTCCTACATTCCGCCTTGTATTTAATTGTATTGAATATAACTCATATATCTTGGCAGAAATTATATTCCCACGGCCACACCCCATACGACCCATGACCCCAAACCCAAAGTCCACGAACCTTCCGGCACAAGCCACCATCGATGACCTCGATACTTCGGGATCATCCTGCTTACAGACGCTTAGTTAGCAATATTGTACCATTATTAATATTAAGTAAGTCAGGTGTAAGCTTTTATTTCATCTTTCGAAAAATGAAATTAAAGAACAGAGCTTCAGTTTCGGTTTAGTCTTTATCAAAATGCGTCTGGTTGTAATTACTATAATTTTTTTTTATATGAAAAAACCAAGCTTTGTTTAATTGTCCTCTCAATTTATTTTAACTCATCGTTAAAATAAACTCTGCCTAAATCCTTAGCTTTTGTTGTAATAAAAAACTTTAAATTTAATTGTTTTTGACGGTTGCGTGGAGCGAACCGATATTACCCTAAAAATTAGCTTGCCTTGACTGGACAAGGTGCAAAACGAAGAAGGTGTATTGGCGATAGCACCCTTTTGCTCCCCTATATACTCTTCAAGCCACTGTAGAAATGTATTTTTACCGCTCTTACCTACATGCAAATTCCCAAGACTAGCCAACTCGGCCCATCCCAGGCCCACTACATACCTCCCCTTCGTTGATAAATAGAACACACAGTCGGTGTTGCTGGGACCATATAACACCTCAAAGATAAAACCCAAGGTTCATCGAAATCTACTGACGCACTATCCAGACTAACCTAAACTTATTAATAACGATAAATAAAATCAAAAATAAAAATTATTTAATTATTTTATATATGTATGTATATCAATAATAATACAAATATCCGTAAAAATTTCAAATTTCTACGAACTGAAATACCTGAGAAAAAAATCTAAAAATTTGTCATTCAAAATTCGTTAAATGAAATAATCTCTGAAAACCCATTTCAATTTTTTCAACATAATAAAAAACGCTTGATGCCAAATTTCCCATTAAAATTATTTCGCTCATTCATTTCATGCCCTCATTGTCAAATTTCACCCAGCGAAATCATCATTTTTTCATCCTCCTTGCCCTTCCTGAGCAAAACAATAGGAATAAGCGCATAGTCATCTATTTTTAGATCCACCGCCACTAAAATCAAAGCCGCAGCTTCTGATTTTTTTTCAAATGCGCGAAGGGCTTTAACTTGAACAAGGAAAAGTTTATTTCGGAAACTAACCATATATAGCAGAGCATAAAACCCTGCGATACTAGCGCACCCAGCTCGTGGTGCCGTAACTGGAAGTTAATTTGACTCGCGTTTGTCCATATCTACTTAGTATAATCAATGTTTTGCAATTGCCTTTTTCCATTGATTATATACCATTGATTATATACTAAGTAGATATGGACAAACGCGAGTCAAATTAACTTCAGGTTACGGCACCACGAGCTGGGGGCGCTAATATCGCAAGGTTTTATGCTCCGCTATATATGGTTAGTTTCCGAAATAAACTTTTTCTGGTTTATGTGAAAGCCCTTTGCGCATTTGAAAACAAAATCAGAAGCTGCGGCTTTGGGTTTAGTGGCTGCGAATCTAAAAATAGATTCCTATGCGCTTTTTCCTATTGTTTTGCTCAGGAAGGGCAAGGAGGATGAAAAAATGATGATTTCGTAGCTGATGGGTGAAATTTTACAATGAGGGAATGAAATGAATGGGCGAGATAATTTTAATGGGAAATTTGGCATCAAGGGTTTTTTATTATGTTGAAAAAATTGAAATGGGTTTTCAGGGATTATTCCATTTTTTTAAATTTTGAATGACAAATAGAATTCGTAGAAATTAGTAATTTTTACGGATAATTGTACTACTATTGAGATATATGTATGTATAAATAATTTCTATTTATGTGGCATGGTGAACCTTTTATACGTAGATGTCAATGAACCTTGCGTTTGATCTGTGAGGTGTTATATGGTTTCAACAACACCGGCTGTTTGTTCTATTTATTAACGAAGCGGAGGTATATGTAGTGGGCCTGCGATTGGCCGAGTTGGCTGTCTTGGGAAAAAAGGTGCATGTAGGTAAAAGCGGTAAAAATTAGCGAGGGCTGCAAATACTACCGTGGCTTGAAGGGTCTCTAGAGGAGCAAAAGGGTGCTATCGCCAATGCACCTTCTTCGTTTTGCACCTTCTCCAGCCAAGGCAGGCTAGTTTTTGGGGCACCTGCAATACGGGTTCGCGTCACGCAACCGTCAAAAACAATTAAATATATAGCATTTTATTACAACAAAAACTAGGGATTTATAACGAGTTAAAATAAATTGAGAGGACTATTAAACCAATTATTGTAATTACAACCAAACGCATTTTGATAAAGATTAATCCGAGGCTGAAGTTCTGTTAATTTATTTTTTCCAAAGATGAAAGAATAATAATATTAATAATGTTACAATATTGCTAACTAAATATCTAGGTAGCCGGATGCTCCCGAAGTATCGAGGTCATTGATGGTGGCTTGTGCCGTAAGGCTCGTGAACTTTTGGTTGGGGTCATGCGTCGTATGGGTTGTGGCCATGGGAACATAACTTCTGCCCAGATATACGAGTTATGTTCAATACAATTCCATATAAGGCGGAATGTAGGACTTATAGATTGTAGAGGGCCGCCTGCTGAAGGTGGAACTTGCATCTCTTCAGGAATCTGTGATTACTCCATCGCAGATCTGGGATCTTATTTTCTATTGCAATATTGTTATTTTTTTCGAAACTGCCGAACTTGAGTGACTCCGTTTAAAAGATATGCAATTAAAAATTGTGATCAAATTCGCAATATTTTTCGTTTTTTTTAGAAAAATTCCAATATTTTAGCATTTTGGTCATATTTTGAACATAAATATCGTGTAAACGGAGTCACTCAAGATTCTGTTCTTAATATCATATAAAAGAAAGCACAATTACCTAAAAGACGAACCCAATTACGTTGCTCTACGATAATTAGTCTAGGAGTTATTCAAGTTTAAGTAAATATTAAAAAAATAAATTTTTTTCTTTCGTAAACACCCTGTATCTTAGTGTATAGTGGGGATAGCCCCCTCTCTAGAACAATTTTTTTCTCCAAAACTAACCAGGAATCACCCCTGAAAATATTAGCAACGTGGTCCAACAGAGGATAGCGAACATCTGATTACCTATACAAGTTGCGAATTAGGGGGGCATGAGTCTCTCAAATCCTTAAAACGGCGATATCTCATGAACGGTCATTCGTACGGGAAAATGCATAATACTATTTTTTGTAGATAATCGCATGATCTACAAACTTTGTAAATAATATTTTGTGGTAGGACCTGCCGTTTAGGAGATATTAGCCAAAAACAGAATTTTCTGTTTTTAGGGGGTTATTTTAGGGGTAGCGTACAACCAATTTTACGAAACCTTTTTTTAACATATTTTACTCACTAAAAACTATTTTTTTTTTTAAATTTCGTGAGTTAACATTTAGTTAGAGGTCAAAACCCCTAACAAATGAACTATTTAAAAGAAATCTAATAAAATCCGTACTTCGTAACTAGACCACCTACCTCGAAAACTAGACGTGATGGATACCACATATGTTTGGAACATTTAATCTATGACTCATTACCTATTTATTCCAGCTAGCAGTTAAGAGGGTACCAAAATCGTGTAACGCAGTGTTATAGAGTAAGTAGATATGGACAAACATCTTTCAGGTTATCTTGTTAGATGGCGACAGTTACACTGATTTAAGTTTTAGGGCTGCGAATTTCTGTTGTAAACCTCTAAAATTAATGGGAATGGGTTTTCAACATTAGTTTAATAATATAAATAATAATATTTCTTTATTAGTGCATAATAATCAGAAAATAGACACATTTTTTAATTTTGTTATTTTTTAGAAGAAATTTAAAAAAAGCAGGTTTGCGCCTGAATTTAAAAAAGCATTTCAAAGCCCTTCACGCATGTTGGAAGAAAAGCCAAAAGTTTCGGATCTAAAAATAAATTCCTGCACGGGTATTCCTTTTGTTTTGTTTTGGAAGGGGGTGGGTGGGCTGAAACTACGATGATTTCTTGGTCGGTGGCTGAAATTTATGAATGAAGAAATTAATGAATGGGAAGAGAGATTTAATGGGAAATTTAGCATCGTGTTTTTTTTATTTTGAGAAAAATTAAATAAGTTTTTTTTGAACAAAATTCTAGTTATTGATTTATGTATATTGATTTTATTATTGCTTATAGAGTAAATTGAGTAAACTATTTCAAAATATGAATATGTATACATATATACCTACATATTTGCGTAACATAATAAAAAAAAAATAAAAAATTAGAATTTTCGTTTAAAGCCCTACTTCATATTTCTCAAGAGTAGGTAGTCGTCAATGAAGGAAGAAGAGTTCCGATTTTTAAAGATTTTTTTAAATGTAATAAGGGTAATTGTTTACTTTATCAGGCAGCCCCCCCTCCGCTTTGGGCGCAACGGTTAAAGGTTCGCGCAATACTCCAAAATTGCGGTAGAAGTTTGGGTGGGAGAATTAAACTGCTATTTTTTGAAAAATTTACTTTTACAAAATTTCAACCCTGAATAACCAACCGGTGACCAAGGGCTAATTCCGAAAGAAACGCGCTATGGTCAATCACTTATAATCCCTACCTCCTGCGGGTGTGCGGTGATAAAGTAAATAACTATCCAAAACTCTAAGAATTTTTGTATATATGTACAGGTATATGAATATCCCACTCCACCACCCGTTCATTTAATAATGGTGGCTTCAATAAAACCACCCTCTTGCTTACTTCTGTTAGTATCAAATTTTAAAATTTAATGAAAATTATGGTATTGGAAATAAAAATACTTAAAATTATAAAAAGCAAACCAGTCTGGAATCGTTATTCAACTGGAAGCCTGCCATGAAACCCCATAATTAGTGGCGGGTCCGTCGATACAAATACTCACTTGTTTTGTGGTGGCAAAAAGATTGCAAACAAGTTAGAACTCTTGTTGTTCAGGTTGCAACGACAGCCAAATTTCAAGAAGAAAAATGTAGACATATTGTGTAGCTATAAAAATAATGAGAGATCACAGGCTCTTGCTTGGGACGACCAGCACAGACGAAGAGAAATCTAGAATAGAAAACTCTAGTATGTCTCTAGTATTAACCGGTAGTTGAAAGGTTTTCGTGATATTCAATATTCATCCTACTGGGTAGTTGGGCATGTGAGCTTTATGGCCCGCGCACATAACACAAACCTTGTTCGCGCAAACTCTTTTCCCATGGATTTTTATCCGTGAAACAAAGAATGCTGGTGGAAATGTGCGCACAAACATTCCGTCGACTTTGTCCGCACAGGCATCCTGCCGCCCATATCATTTAAAAATCAAAGTTTCACCTAATCTCTTTCTAATATTCATTAATGATTTGCTCTCAATCCCATCCAACCCACTTCATAGTTTTGGCAATGACACCCTGCGTTACTCCTACGCCTTCGTCAATATAAAGCAAGCACGGGCCAGACCTTGTCTCCTAGAGCTGAGCTCTTATCTCTACGAAAACTTGTACCATCCTTCTCTTTATCTCAGTGGAGAAAAAGAATCTCATGGCTGAATCTTCTCTTGAGATCTTCATACCCTCGATAGACTATCACACTTAATCCGGATTATGACGTCAGAATGACGTAAACTCCATTTCATTTCCAGATCTTTTATATGGGTCTACGTCATTTTGACATCATAATCTGGAATAAGGATGCTAGTCTGTCTACGGTAACAGGTGTGAGTTCACCAAAGGGAAACGAAAATGACGTCACCAAGAAAGTGCACATCTGAAACATATCCTTTTAACGTCATTATAACGTCAGTCTAAAGCCTGCGTGCAAATGCCTTGACGGATTCGTACCTTTAAGGACGAAATCTGGGCGGACGTAGCCAAAACAGTACAAAACGAAGAAGGAACATTGGCGAGCGGTTACACCCGTTTGGTCCTCTATATACCCTTCAAGCCGGTAGGAACGTAGCACCTAAGTTTAACCGCTTTCACCTACACGCAACTCTTTTTCCAAGATTAGCCAACGAAGGACATCCGCGGTCCACTACATACCCCCCCTTTGTTAATAAATAGAACACATAGTTGTTAACAGAGAACTGATCAAACGTACGGTTCATTGACATCTACTCACGCACCATCCAGACTAACCTAAACTTACTAGTACATCCTTACTTGAAGGACATAACGTGGTAACGGTACAAAGGGTTGGACTTGGCCAATCAAATTATTTTATTTATCTCAATAGTAATTAAATTATCCGTAAAAATTTCAAATTTCTACGAACTTATAAAATACCTGAGAACAAATCTAAAAATTTGTCACCTTTTCGCTAAGAAAAAGGTAATAATCCCTTCATTTTTCTAAAGATAATAAAAACATGCTTGTAGCGAAATTTCCCATTAAAGTTATCTCGCCCATTCATTTATTCCCTCATTGTCAAATTTCACCCATCGCCCACGAAATCATCGTTATTTTTTCATCCTCTTTGCCCTTCCCGAACAAAACAATAGGAATAAGCGCATAGAAATCTATTTTTAGATCCACCGCCACTAAACTCAAAGCCGCAGTTTCTGATTTTGTTCTCAAATGCGCAAAGGGCTTTCACATACACAAAAAAGTTTATTTCGGAAACTAACCATATATAGCGAAGCATAAAACCCTGCGATATTAGCGCCCCCAGCTCGTGGTGCCGTAACTGGAAGTTAATTTGACTCGCGTTTGTCCATATCTACTTAGTATAATCAATGTTTTGCAATTGCCTTTTTCCATTGATTATATACCATTGATTATATACTAAGTAGATATGGACAAACGCGATTCATATTAACTTCCAGTTACGGCACCACGAGCTGGGGGCGCTAATATCGCAGGGTTTTATGCTCCGATATATATGGTTAGTTTCCGAAATAAACTTTCTTGTTTATGTGAAAGCCCTTTGCGCATTTGAAAACAAAATCAGAAGCTGCGGCTTTGAGTTTAGTGGCGGTGGATCTAAAAATAGATTTCTATGCGCTTATTCCTATTGTTTTGTTCGGGAAGGGCAAAGAGGATGAAAAAATAACGATGATTTCGTGGGCGATGGGTGAAATTTGACAATGAGGGAAAAAAATGAATGGACGAGACAACTTAATTGGAAATTTGGCTACAAGCATGTTTTTATTATCTTGAGAAATGAATGGATTTGAAGGAATTATTTCACTTTTTTAGCGAAAAAGTGACAAATTTTTAGATTTTTTTCTCAGGTATTTTAGTTCGTAGAAATTTGAAATTTTTACGGATAATTGTATAACTATTGATATATATAAAATAATTTTTATTTTTGATTTTATTTATCGTTATTTATGTATGTGGCATGGCCAAAAACAACCCTTTGTACCATCAGTACGTTATGTCCTTCAAGTCAGGATGCAGTGTCTATTAGTAAGTTTAGGTGTCTGGATGGTTCGTCAGTAGATTTCGATGAACCTTGGGTTTTATCTGTGAGGTGTAATATGGTCCCAGCAACACCGACTGTGTTCTAATTATTAACGAAGGGGAGGTATTTAATGGGCTTGGGATGGGCCGAGTTGGCTAGTGTTGGAAAAAAGGTGCATGTAGGTAAAAGCGGTAAAAATTAGCGAGGGCTGCTACATTTCTACAGTGGCTTGAAGAGTCTATAGAGGAGCAAAATGGGCCAGCCAAGGCAAGCTAGTTTTTAAGGGTAATATAGGTTCGCGCCACGCAACCGTCAAAATCAATTAAATTTAAAGTCTTTTATTACAACAAAAGCTAAGGATTTAGAACGAGTTAAAATAAATTGAGAGGACAATTAAACAAATTATAGTATGTAATTACAACCAGACTTTTTTTGATAAAGACTAAACCTAAACTGAATCTCTGTTCTTTAATTTAATTTTTCCAAAGATGAAAGAAGAGATTACACCTGACTTTCTTAATATTAATAATGTTACAATATTGCTAACTAAGCGTCTGGGGGTAGCCGGATGCTCCCGAAGTATCGATGTCATCGATGGTGGCTCGTGAACTTTTGGTTGGGGTCATGTGTCGTATCCGTATGGGGTGTGGCCATGGGAATAGAACTTTTACCCAGATTTACGAGTTACGTTCAATACAATTCAATACAAGGCGGAATGTAGGAATTGTAGATTGTAGTCAGGGCAGCTGGCTGAAGGAGGAGCTTGGTTCTCTTGAGAAATCTCAGTCATTGATAAGCTTGTTTGGCGATTTGGAATATGTGATTACTTCATCGCAGATCTGGGACCTTATTCTCTATTACAATATTGTCATATTTTGTTAATGAAATGCCGAAACCGTATTTTCTATTACAATATTGGCATTCATTTTACATGAAAATTTAACAATATTGGCAAATTTTTACTTGAAAGCTGTTTCGTTTTCGGATCGGATTTAACAATATTGTAATAGGAAATAGGGGGCCTGATTATGTCTAAATTTACGAATCCACCAAGGCATTTGCTCGCAGGCTTTTGACGTGAAAATGACGTAAAAAGAAGATGTTTCAGATTATCCCCCTGAGGTAAAGAGAAGGACGGTACAATTTTTCGTAGGGATGAGAGTTCACACTCAATCGACAATGTCTGGTCCGTGCTTGTCTTATATTTAGGAAGGCGTAGAAGTAGGCACAACTATGAATTGGGCCGGAGGGGATTGAGAGCAGATCCCTAATGAATATTAGAAAGAGATCATGTGAGAGAATCGACCCTTGGGGAACGCCCGCCGTGATTCGACGCCATCCAATACTAGCTTAATTGAACAGCCACAAACGAAGCTCTCAAATCAGTTCTTTAGAACTGAGATGTAAGTTAATTTTACAGTTTTACATTAGGCGTCGAATTTTTCACTTTTTCCGTTGCCTGCATAACTCTACTCTCAATTTTCTGCCAAAATGTATGTAGTTTTGAAGCGGGGCGCTTTTTCAACTCAGTGATTTGCAAAGTAATTACTGTTAAGAAAATGACAAGCATTTAAAAAAATTTACCCTTGAACCAAAGAAAATATATTAAAAATGAATGAAAATATTGTCGAATTATTTATAGAACTTATTAATAAACTAGCTGAAGTGGATTTGATGTTTAATAGTGGGTCTATACGAAAGTGGCTCTAGTCCGTCGCACTTTGATTTTTGAATGAAACGGCCAACGTGGGCACCTTTCCAGCGGCTTTCCTTTGTTTTACGAAGACCTTTCAATTTTCGGTTAAATTATAGGTACATTCTAGAGTTTTTTATTCTCGATTTTTCTTCGTCTGTTCTTCTAGTACTAAAACCAAGCACCTTCATTAAAACTGGTCGTCCCAAGCAAGAGCCTGCGATCCCTCATCATGCTTATAACTACATACACAATATTTCTACATCTTCAAATTTCTTTTTTGATGTTGGCTCCCGTTACAACCTAAACATCAAGAATTCCTACTTGTTTGCAATCTTTTTGTCGCACAAAACAAGTGTGATTTTGTGCTGAGGCACCGGCCAATAATTATAGGTTTTCACGGCAGGCTTCCAGTTGTATAATATGTTTTGATATATACATGTACATAATATACCAAAATTCTTAGAGTTTTTGCTAATTATTTACTATATCACCCCACTTCCAGGGGGTAGGAGTGGGGGTAATAAGGGAGGTTGACCTAAACACGTTTCTTTTGGAATGAGCCCTTGGTGATCCCTTAAAAAGTTATTCACTGTTGAAATTTTGCAAAAATCACCTTTTTACAAGTAATATTTTATGACTTTAATAAGCAGTTATTGCAGTTATTACGACTTTGACGCTGGATTGTAAGACCCGAAAACTCTCCCACCCAACCTCTACCTCATTCTCGAATTGGGCACAATCTTTTATTGCTGTTCCCAGAGCAGAGGACGGGCGGACTAATAAAGTAAACAATTACCCTATATAAAAACATTTAAAAAAATCTTTCAAAATCGGAACCTTTCTTCCTTCATTGACGACTACCTAATTTTGAGAAATAGGAAGTAGAGTTTTAAACGATAATTCTTATATTCTTTATTATAATTCTATTATTGTAAGTACACACATATATTTAATTTTACCCAAACTAAATGGCTTAAATTTTCTCTGTTAGCAATAATAAAATAAATACACAAAAACTTGAATTTTTGCTAAAAAAAAAAAACCTATTTCATTTTTCTCAAATTAAAAAAAAACGCGATGCAAAATTTCCTATTAAATCTCTCTTCCCATTCATTAATTCATTGATCAATTTCAGCCACCGACCAAGAAATCATCGTAGTTTCAGCCCACCCACCCCCATCCAAAACAAAACAAAAGGAATCCCCGCGCAGGAATCTATTTTTAGATCCGAAACTTTTGGTTTTTCTTCTAATAGTACAGTAAAGTTGGACTGGAAAATCGGGGTATGCGCCCAAAAATTCTTGGAAGGATGATTTTTCATATATCGTTAATGGAGCATAAAAGAAGCTTAACTTTAAAGAGGGAAATTTCGAGTGGACGTTTTTTGGAAAACTCAAAAAGTTTTTGAAAAGCGTTTTTCTCTGAATCTACGCATTTTAGAGAAAAGTTGTTTAAACAAAAAATGTAGAAGACATTGTTACCTACAATTTGTTTCATAGAGGTCAGGCTGTACAACTTCAAATTCAGAAGCTAGGTGGCACCAAAGTTTCCAAAAAAGTGTTTTTTCGGTTTTTGTCCCAGAAAAAATGTTTTTTTTACAAAAGTGTAAATCAGTAAATTGTTCCTCTTAAAAATGTCTACAACATTTATTTAAACTTTTTTTCCCTCCGATTTACCGTTCAAAAGTTATAGGCAGTAAATGCTACGCTGCGTAGTTAACCGTCCTA
The DNA here is from genome assembly GCA_949987705.1 of Thereva unica. NCBI lineage: Eukaryota > Metazoa > Arthropoda > Insecta > Diptera > Therevidae > Thereva > Thereva unica. Next base: position 68,362,606 of record OX465281.1, read on the forward strand.
TTGTTATACTAAGAAGCGTCCATTTTTCAGTTGCTATGCGAGTTTTCGAGAGTGAAAGCGTCAAAACTTTGCTCTTGTAAAATGAGTGTGTGTTTTGTCTGTATAATTAACTGTATAATTAACCTGTGTGCCGTCTTCAGAGCACAATTCTCACACTTCAGCACGCTATAACTTTTGAACGGTAAGTCGGAGGGAAAAAAAGTTCAAATAAATTTTGTAGATATTTTTAAGAGGAACAATTTACTGATTTACACTTTTGTAAAAAAACCATTTTTTTCTGGGACAAAAACCGAAAAAACACTTTTTTGGAAACTTTGGCGCCACCTAGCTTCTGAATTTGAAGTTGTACAGCCTGACCTCTATGAAACAAATTGTAGGTAACAATGTCCTCTACATTTTTTGTTTAAACAACTTTTCTCTAAAATGCGTAGATTCAGAGAAAAACGCTTTTCAAAAACTTTTTGAGTTTTCCAAAAAACGTCCACTCGAAATTTCCCTCAAATTTAAAGTTAAGCTTCTTTTATGCTCCATTAACGATTTATGAAAAATCATCCTTCCAAGAATTTTTGGCGCATCAATATTACATCTTTACTGTACTATAAAGCCTAGTACTAAGTTCACGTGAAATGAAATTTAAATGGGCTACTCAATGTAAATTTTCACGAGTGAAAATTTCGCTTTTCAAAATTTCATTTGTGATACTAAGTTCACGTGAATTTTTTGGTGAATAAATCAGACGCTGCTAGTCTCTAGCAGATGGCGCTGCATGCATTCACCACGAGATTTCATTTTAATTTCATTTTAAAGAATGCACTTCGGCATTTTTTCCGCGTGAAAAATTGTGACTGTTAAACGAATAAAGGTGTTATTAACGGAAAAAAACGTGAAAGTGAATTTATAAAAGAGTTTTGACAATTATTAATAAAACGTAGATAATTAATATCATAGATTTAGACTTATTTATTCGTTGTGTGTTTATTTGGTGGTTTTAGTATTTGCAGAATGGAAGACATTTTTTCAGATAGTTTCACGTCGCAAAATCCAAAAAGAAAAAGGTTTTCTGTTGAAGAAAACAAACTTTTGGCTAAAAAAGTGAAAGACAGGCCAGAAATTTGGAATTTACAACATAAATTACATTCCAACTGTAGTGCTATTGCATCGGCCTGGGAGAGCATTAGCAAAGAAATTTATAAATCGGGTACATGATGTTTGTTTTCATTCATATAGGAACATTTTAACATGATTATCTATTTAACAGTTGAAGAATGTAAGACTGCGTGGAAGAGCCTGAAAGATGGCAAAAGGTATCGATCGAAGAAGGCGAAGTCAGGTAGTGCTGCTGATTTAGAATTTGCGGAAGAAAATCCAGGTCCAGATTGGGAATACTCGGACTGTATGAGCTTCCTGGCAACAGCCGATTCAAAAAGAAGGTAATAATATATAAAAACAATAATGTCTTTTACATATTATGTACATTTTTTAGAACGATATCCAGCAGTTCTAGAACAGAAGACATAGGCGAAGAATCTTCTTCCAACTATTCTTTCGATAATGTAATATAGCTGATTTAAATTTATAGGAAATGAATGTAATATTTATATTTTTGCAGCCAAAGAAAGACAAATCGCACCTTTTCCAAGAAGCAGCGGAACTATCCTCTACTGTCCGAAATTTAATTACTGCTTCTACTTCGTCAGCAGAACCCAAATTAAAATACATGTCGATGTATGTAAATTTGGACAGAATTCTGCAGCAACTACCTTCCGAGATAGCAGAGGATTTAAATATGGAGTTCACTACTTCTGCATATAGGGCCCTGAAGGAGTTCCAGAAAGGATCAAATAATAAGTAAAAATTAGTTATAAGAAATATTTTTAATAGTGAAGTTTATTATTTTAAATAGTTTTAGAAGATTTCTTTCAATAAAATTTATATTATTAAACAAAAAAGTTTTTGAGGCTATTCTTTGAAAATGCTTTTATTTTGCCATTCCACGGCACCCACAGTGCAAAAATATTCTTTAAAGGAGTCTCGAATTGCCTTCGCCTCTGTAGACAATCGACCATGTTTAGGTGGAACATGTGTATTATACATACTGTTATCTGGTAATTGTGTTCTCCAATCACCTTCTACAATTTTCCCATCCGTTTCTTGCTTATCTGCATAGCTTGAAGGGCAGTAGCTTTCTTTATTATTGCATATTAAATAATTATGCAAATAGCAACAAGCTTTAATGATTTTTTGTGCTCTATCTGGAGAGCACAACATCGTCCTTCCTAAGCAATACCACCTACAGGACAATATGCCGAATGCATTTTCTACGCATCGTCGAGCTCTGCTAAGCCTATAATTAAAAATGCGCTCCTGGTCATTAAGGCGTTCTGCTTTTTTGGGAACATATGGTTTCAATATATTCCTCCGAAGAGGAAATGCATCGTCTGCGACAAATACAAACGGTAATGTTGCGTTAGCTATACGACGATCTTCTGGAAGCTGCAATTTTTCTTCGTAGATCATTTTGCCTAGATCGGATTGTGCAAATACAGTAGCATCCCCTTCACTGCCACATGCCCCAATATCTACAAACGTAAATCTATAATTTGCGTCAGCTACTGCCATTAATATAATGCTGTGAAAGCCCTGGAAGAAGAAGCAATTTTCAAAAATGTAATAAGTTAAATATGTGATCGTTAAAATTCACCTTATAATTATAAAATAAACTTCCAGCATTTCGTGGACATTTGATGGCAATGTGCTTGCCATCAATACTTCCCACACAATTAGGGAAATTCCATTTGCTTTCATAGCACGCAGCAGCTGACTTTAAATTATTCCTGGAGAGTCCAGGAATCTCTTCGCATAATGCTGTAGATATGCTATCGCACACTTCGTCAATAATTAGACCGAAGTGTTGCTTACTTATCCTATATATTGATGCTACGTGCCTTTGTAAAGATCCACTAGCCAGATATCTGGAAAAATTTGGTAAATTATACTCCATCATGCAAATTGCTTTTTCTTACTCTAAAACAGCGGCAAATTTCTCTTTGGAAGAAATTCCATCATTTGGACGCGTCATTGTCTTTGCCTGAAGGTGTGGTTCTATTAAAGCAAATAACCCTTCAAAAGTTTTAACATCCATGTGGAAGTTTTCTTTAAATTTTGCGGGTGATGCCACCAAATCTTCAAACTATAGAGTATTCATTTATGTACATATTGCAGGATATATTTTATAAATATAAAAATACACATACATCAGAATTGAAGCGCCCTTTTTTATTTCTCCCTTGTAAATATGCGCTTGTTGAACGTCTTTTTCTTTTCCCTTCAATTAAAATAGCAGCATTCGCAGTTGCTAACGCCCCTGCTGCTAGTAGAAGTAAATCATTCGTATTTAGAACCATTCTTTAAATCTGTAAATTATATATCAGTGTATTTTTCTTTTCCATTAAAATTACTTTCTCCACTTACTATTTTCCTTTCAAAACGATTGATTATTTAATAACTTTCTATTTAAAATTTCTAGTTTTTTAAACGATAACTGATAACTGTCATAAACTTGCACAGCTGATTTAATTCACCTCGGTTGCTTTTCCACTAGCCCAAAATGCCCAATTCCATTTCACGTGAATTCACGTGAACTTAAGGCACCTTTACATTATATGACTTGTCATATGACTTTACTGTCAATAAAGTCAAAGCTAACATAAAATGTCAAATGACATTTGTTTTTGACATGTCATACGACTATCTGTCAAAATTTGCTTTGAATATTTCTGTTATGACTTGTCAAAATTAACTGTGAACACAATACGAAGCAAGATAGATTATCAACATGTAATTTTGATAGAAAAATCATATGATAAATCAAGTCAAAACAGAGAATATTCAAAACAAAATTTGACAGAATGTCGTATGTCATGTCAAAAACAAATGTCATTGTTAGGTTTGACTTCATTGACAGTAAAGTCATATGACAAGTCATATAATGTAAAGGTACCTTTAGTACTAGGCTTAACATGCGTTAAGGGCTTTGAAATGCTTTTTTAAATTCAGGCGCAAACCAGCTTTTTTCAATTTTTACTAAAAAAATAACAAAATTAAAAAATGTGTCTATTTTATGATTATTATGCACTTATAAAGAAATATTATTATTTATATTATTAAACTAATGTTGAAAACCCATCCCCATTGATTTTAGAGGCTTAAAACAAAAATTTCTATCACTAAAACCATAGACAAATAAAAGAAAAGATGTTCCATTTCATACAAGGAAAGTGTACAAGATTCTAAAAAAAGAGCTTTCCTATTTCCTCCATTTCAAGCTGCCTCCAGACGAAAAATGCCCCCGCTAATTCTTTGTTTTCTATGCCACTGTCAAGAGCTTTGAGTAAGTTTTATCTGAAGAGAGCAAAAGTAAATGCCCAGCAAACCACATGTAATGCATAGAACAAAGAAATGCATTCGCCGTACATTACAAGTAAGCTATCTTAAAGTTATCAATCAGCGACTGCTTACAAGTGCCTTACAAATACATTACAGGCAATGTATTAAATTGTTAGGATTTTGGGGGTTCAAAAGAGTATTATAAAGGGCCAAATACACGAGCACTCCATTCCACCACGCCACCCCAAAGCAACAACAATTTGTATGCATTCGAAATTTCGAATGATAGTAGTGGTGGCCCTTTACTGGAATATATCAAATCAGGCAGAAGTACCGTTACCTTTTCGAGGCATTTTCCGCCGTTTGTAGAATTTTTGTTCATTTGTGAGTTTTTTTAGCAAGTGCAGAGCGCGTTTTATGCAGTGTGAATAATTAAAATTTTTTATTATTGTGTTTCAACCATAACGGGGTGAGTAAAATATAATTATGTTTTATACTTTTCTTACGTATGATTTAATAAATATCAGAAAAGGGGTTGCCAGTATAATGGACAGAAAAAAAAATTCCAAATTGGCTGGTATAAGCAAAAGGCATTTTAGAAGGCTTGCAAAAATTGAAAAGGAAAAACATTCTACAAGCATTCCTAAAAATAATAAATTAATTACATCAGTTCAAACAGAACCTTCATCCTTAGGAAATAGAATTGAATCAATAGATTCGGTAAACCCAGAAGAAGGTTTGCTAGATTCATTGTCAAACCAGACCTTTTCGACAAGCGATTTCAGCCTTTTGGGTGAAAATATTGAACTTAGCAACAATGATACAAATAACGGCATTACCTCAGAATTATGCCAATGGTCCCAGCAATATAGCATTTCACATAATGCCCTAACGACCTTATTGCATTGCAAATTATGCAGCGAAATGGTATACAAGTTCCAAGTGACGCTAGAACATTACTTAAAACGCCTAGAACGAGACCTCAAACTAGGAAAGTTCTGCCTGGAGATTATCTCCATATTGGTCTGAAAAATAATTTGATTGCCCTTTCTCATCAATTTGTTCACGAGGAAATCAGTTTGGATCTAAATATTGACGGTTTACCACTATCATCATCTTCAAAATTATGCATATGGCCTATTTTAGCATCTATTACTGAAAATAGCAATATAAAACCTTTTATAATTGGTGTGTATTGTGGATACGGGAAGCCAACTCACATTGATGAATTTTTGAAAGAATTTATCGATGAAGTTATGGAATTAAATCGGGGCCGAATCATTATAAATAAGAAAAACTTTACTTTAAATATTCGAGCATTTATCTGTGATGCTCCAGCTAGAGCATTTATGTGTGGAGTTATGCACTATCAAAGCCTTAACGGGTGCATGAAATGTGGTCAGAGAGCCGAAGTAATTAATAGAAGAATAGTTTATGCAACTAACACAGGAATTGTCAGAACTGATGAATCATTTAAAAACCGTGAAGATCCCTCACATCATCAACCGAAATACCGCAATGAGCTCACATATTTTGAGAAAAAGGGCTTTACCAATATGGTATCCAAATTTGTTGTCGAGCCTATGCATTTAATTGACCTAGGTGTAATGAAGAAAATGCTTATTTTGTTGTATAATAACAAGTGTACGTCACAACGTCTTTCCAAAGACGAAAAAGCGAAATTGCCTGAGCTTCTATGTTCACTTAGGTCTTATATTCCATGCGAGTTCGTCCGAAAACCTAGGTCAATGGAAGAATTACCACGCTGGAAGGCAACCGAGTTTCGGCAATTCCTCTTGTATACTGGTGTTGTGGTCTTAAAAAATGTATTAAATTCCGACTACTATTATCATTATCTGCTACTTCATTGCGCCATAAGAATACTTTCTTGCAAAGATTCATACCACACTAACTCTGATGGTGCAAATGAAATGATAAAATACTTTGTTACATTGTTCCCTACTTTATACGGCACGGATAAGGTCAGCTATAATGTACACAATATGTTACACATTGCCAAAACTGTGCAAGAATTTGGTCCCCTCCCATCATTTTCGGCATACAAGTTTGAGAATCATATGCAATATATGCTGAAATCTCTTAAGAGTCCGAACCGAATATTAGCTCAAATATACAATCGGCATATTGAAGAATTGAATAGTCCTACTGAAAAATGCAGTAAATTAGAAATTGGCTTCAGAAAAATTACAAAGAACTCAAACGGAGAAATCTATAGGCAATACCAATTTGAACATTTCTTGCTGACAGACAAAAATTCGGACAACTGCTGCTGTATCTTCTTCTTCTTCTTTGATCCGTTCGCTGGCGGTCCGAGCGGGACGTCCCCGCAACGGATACGCTGCTGTCGGTGCCGCTGGGTCCCGAACTCTCTTCACGATTCGCTGCTGTATACTGAACAACACTGAAGTTATTCCAGTAATCATTGCATGCTTCCAAAAAACTAATATAGGAGATATTATGGTGACATGCTCGCGGTTTAATACAGTAACGGAGTTTTTCATCCAACCATTGAATTCCATGCGTGACTTGGGCATCATTAAAGTCAGCAACATTTCACATACATCAGAAACTTTTAACATATGTCAAATAAAATATAAATATGTAAAACTGGCGTCATTAGAAGAGTCAGATTCGTATGTTTTGTATCCGCTTCTTCATGCTGTCGAATCTATTTAATTTATTTAACTACAATATAGTTTACCAGAAACATCAAAAATGACTGCACCAACACATAAGACGTGGAAAACCAAAGCTTCAAATAATCTAAATGCCTTCAATGTAAACGAATCCTCAGCAAGCTCAACTTTTGAACAATTTCCTATTGATCCAGACTACGACGGTACCTACTGTTTTTATAACATACCATTATGTATTAGAGATTAAATTATTGCTCCATTTTAGATAACATGATGTCTGGAGCAAGCTCAAATGTATCTACCAGAAAACGGCGAAGATATCAACAAAATTATTTCTAGATTCAGATGAAGGTACAATTTCTGTTTGTCAATTTCTGATTTTACCGAAAACTATAATAAGCAAAAATTTACTACTACAGATTCTCCATCATTAAATATTTCAAGAAATAAAGCGCAAGTAACGCAAAGGTCCTGTACGATGAGAGCTTTATTTGAAAAGGGTAACAGTTCATTTTTTCGCCATTAAAGTATATTATTATCTGATTCCTTTCAGTATCTTGCCTGCAAGAAGAATTGGACAAAATTAAACAGGAAAATAGAAAATTACACACTGAAGGTACTACTTACTTCAAAACTAGAATATCTAATCCCTTGAACGTAATTTATCTACTTATAGTTTCAAACATTAAAGATCTTGCAGCAAAGCAATACGTTTTATTAAAAAGAATTTCGGAAAATGTGTTTGGTGACCCTTCATCTCATGGCATTGGCGTTAATTTTCCAATAACTACGTCTGCCGAACTGGATATAATTGAAGAAAAACTTCAGGATCAAAACTACTTTGATTCATTTGTAATACACACATACATATAAATTCGTTCCTTTCGTAATAGACGTATCTTTTTCGTGATTACTATTTTTCTAGAAACGCTGCATCACAAAATTATTGGGGAAAAACATTAAAAAAAATTTTATACATATAATATCTGACAGTTTGATAAACCAGTACAATTGGGATGGAGTAAAAGGAAAAAATTCGTTAAAGGCGTTAAAAAACGTTACAAAGTGTATTTTTGGTAAACTAATTTTTGTTGGAGTCTTCAGTAATTAAGCTAATAAAATCGTATCTCATTTCAGATAGCATACATACTGAAAATTATTCCTTTTCTATTTTTGAGAGAGATATGAGCGCGACTATACGGACGTCACATGGTAGAACACATATCCAGAAATTCAGGGCATCTAAAATACAAAGTTCAACATAAAATTATAATAAATTTTGTTTTAAAAAAGTATTATTTTATTATTAAATGCATTTTTAGTCGATTAGAATCAATGCATTTCTTCCTAGGGCAATCCTAATGCTATTCAATACATTTTATTAGTTTTATGAAATGCCTTTTGTAATGCATTTCCCACATCTATAAAATGTATTTGTAATTTATTATTTATGCATTACATACTTCTATATGAAATATATTGTTAATGCATTACAAGCAATGCAGTTCATCCTAGGACATGCCTAATGTGTTTTAATGCATTCCGTATTACTTACAAAATGCTTTCTGTAATGAATTTCATTCATTTCTGAAATGTATTGTGAATTCATTTTGTATGCATTCGTGGTTTACTGGGTGGAGGCAAATGATAGCGATGGATGGGAGCATGGTCGAGTTGTTTACGCTTGCGCTTTTTTTAAAGGTTTTGTTGTTTATGAAATATCGACATACGACATGTATGTGCATACGAATGTGTATATTTTTACTATGTAGGTACATTTTCTTAAAGGGATAAAATTGTTGGTGGAAATCAATGAGATTTTGTTTAAATGATACAAATTTTTAGACTTTTGGAGGAAGTGGCAATCTTGTTTTTTTTTCCAACTTTTCGATTTGTTACACATTTTGCAAAATTTAGTAAAACCGTTAGTTTTATGCGAATTTTGATTTCGTTTTGATTTGCAACCAACATTCCCGGAATATGTTTATTTGGCAGATTGGGAAATGTTTCATTGTGGTCGAAGATCGCAGGGAATTATTGTCTTTTACAAGGATTTCAAGATAGCATCAACAAATTTAAAAATATGAAAAGTGGAAAATTATGCTTTATGGTTATTTATCGACATTCTCACTTAATAGTGCAGCCAATATAACAATTCTATCCTCAACAATTCTATTCCTCTTGTCATAGCCTTCCTTAGCCCTTCTCCGCTCCACCAAAGCACATGTCATCCGTTAATTGATGAGATTTAACTCGTTTCAGGAAACATTACACTCCAGCGAGCTGTTTCTCAATGCGCCGATGTCAAAGTCGCGACAGTACTGGTTGGGAGTAGGTGGACTAAAAAATATCGCGGGTAGGTTGGGGCAACTCCTTCCTTCCACGAGTAGAGTTTCTGTTCGACATTGCACTCTATATGAAGAAAATAGATTGTCGACACAGTACAAAGGCCTTTTCCTGAGTCTCTAGATGCTAGAATTTCACATAACAAAAAACAAAGCTGTGTTGCTATTCGATGAAATTAATATTAGAGGAGAGTTAACAGGTGACTACAGAAATAAAGAAAATGAAATGTATGTTTCTTTTTTTATGGTCCGTGGTTTATTTGCTAATTGGAGATTTATTATTAGTTTCTTTGCTGGTTTATCAGTCAATTAACAGTAAAGTATTACCCGAAAAACTGAAGTCGAATTTAGAAAACTGTTGTGAGCTAGGTCTTAAAATCCGAAGTCTAACCTAAGATCAGGCTTCAAACAATCGCAGTTTCTTTAGCTCTCTCGGAGTAACGGAAAAAATCCTTTTTTTTATTATAATGACCAAAAAATGTTTGCAATGTTCGATGTTCCGCATTTGTTTAAATCAATACCCAATACTTTATTGGTAAAAGATATTCGCTGTGAAGATGGAACAGTAAGTTGGAATTGTGTTCTATAATTTAGAAAAAAAATGGTCCTACTAAAATGATGCCGAAGTTAACTTCAAAACATGTATGGTCAAATACTTGGGGAAATATGAAGGTTTCTTATGCTCTTCAAGTTTTGAGTAACACAGTTTGTGCTACTATTAAAATTGTTTTGGAATTAAATTTGCTTTTGCTTTGTTGCATCAGTTACTATTTCTACTTCCGATTTCTTTTCAATACTCAATAACTTGTTCGATTATCTTAATAATAACTTTTTAGTGGAAATTGGTATAGGTGTGGATTAACTCAAACAAATACTCAAGGAAGTTTCTTGCTGAAATGCTGCATTATATCTAATCAATTTCAGTTGAGAACAAAAATAAAACATTTTGAATTGGGGGATTGATTTTGACTCTAAAATCTATTATTGTTTTAACTGATGAAATATTAAACGAGTTTCCCAATAAGCATTTCATTCTGGCATCAGAATTTAGCCAAACCCAATTGAAAACCTATTTTCCTTAGCACGATCAAGAGGGGGCTTCAGTAACAACCCATCTTTATATAATTTCAATAGTATCATTTGCAAAATTATGTCCAACAAAATTTTGTCTATATCCCATAGAAAGATATATGACGAAGATAGTCAGCAATTTATAGCTATTGACTCATTTAGTGATGGCAAAACCATAAATAATTACGACAATATTTGTATTTTTACTGTAGAGGATCGGGCGATTGGTTATGTCACTAATAAAGATCAAGAAGTTAGGAGCAAAATCGAGTGAATTGATTTGTTGGAATGTGGGGAAAATGAAGATTCGATTTCTGTCGAAGAAACTTCTTTGAGATATTTTGTAGATTTCAGGTATGTTTGTTATACGATAATATTATGAGAAAAACGAAATTGTATTCAAAACTTTCGGAAAGTTTTATTTACCTTAAAATTATTCAAAAGGTACCGATTTTATAGCACTTCAAAATCCTACAGATTATTTTTTTAATATTGGTACAATCTTTGTAAAAATCTTCACTAAACTTGTTCAAAATACACCTGAAATAAAGGTTTTCAAAAACAAAATAATAGAACTTTATACGGATAAAATAAGCAAAAACTCTCATTTTTCACACTGGTAAGCTAAAGCAAATGAATGTTACCATCACCATAAGCAAATCCTAGATTATTTGATCCTCATGCTTCTTCGAAAATTTTGTTTGTGGCATTCGCATCAATTTAAAGATAAGAGCTCATTTAAAAACTATTCCAAGCAAAAAATTATTCAATCTTTAAAGGAAAAGTACAACAAATTCTTAGGAGTAGTAGCGTGAATAGCAAATTGGATAATTGCCTTTAAAAATTGTAACATTATGTCGGATTTACTCAACGAAGTCTAAATGCCTGTTAGAGATGTAGCGATTTTGGGAAAACCACTTTAAAAAAACGCGCCTAATGCTCTATCCGAGAATGTTGATAAATAACCATAAAGCATAATTTTCCACTTTTCATATTTTTAAATTTGTTGATGCTATCTTGAAATCCTTGTAAAAGGCAATAATTCCCTGCGATCTTCGACCACAATGAAACATTTCCCAATCTGCCAAATAAACATATTCCGGGAATGTTGGTTGCAAATCAAAACGAAATCAAAATTCGCATAAAACTAACGGTTTTACTAAATTTTGCAAAATGTGTAACAAATCGAAAAGTTGGACAAAAAAAACAAGATTGCCACTTCCTCCAAAAGTCTAAAAATTTGTATCATTTAAACAAAATCTCATTGATTTCCACCAACAATTTTATCCCTTTAAGAAAATGTACCTACATAGTAAAAATATACACATTCGTATGCACATACATACAGTGAGCATCAATATAAAGTTAACACAAAAGGCTCAACAACAAAAATACACTAAAAAATCCACGTTTTTACCTCCTCAAAAAAAATCGGAGGAGGCTACACGACCCCTTAAAATCTTCGTAACAGTCTCTACTACAATTAAAAAATAATTTAAAAATTCGCATTTGCCTCTAAGGGGGTCCTGGAGGCTCCCTAAAAGGCTCAAAATAAAAAAGGGGAATTTGTGTTAACTTTATATTGATGCTCACTGTATGTCGTATGTCGATATTTCATAAACAACAAAACCTTTAAAAAAAGCGCAAGCGTAAACAACTCGACCATGCTCCCATCCATCGCTATCATTTGCCTCCATTTACTTTTGCTCTCTTCAGATAAAACTTACTCAAAGCTCTTGACAGTGGCATAGAAAACAAAGAATTAGCGGGGGCATTTTTCGTCTGGAGGCAGCTTGAAATGGAGGAAATAGGAAAGCTCTTTTTTTAGAATCTTGTACACTTTCCTTGTATGAAATGGAACATCTTTCCTTTTATTTGTCTATGCTAAAACTTAAATCGGTACAACTATCGCCATCTAACAAACCAGCTGGAAAGATGTTTGTCCATATCTACTTACTCTATAATCAATGCTTTTTCTTTCTAAGCCCGAGAGTGGCTTGACCAAAGCAGTCCCCCAACTAAACTCAATCAACTTCCAAAGCCAAAGATAATCAATGGCCTCGATTCCCAGATCCGACGGGAGGGAAGTGAGTGAGGATTAGACACTTTGCGATTCTCAAATCCGCAGTCCCGGATTGGTTTAAATCGAAAATTCGGAGTGAAGACTCACGCGATAATGAAATATATGATGTCGGATTATCTCAGGCGCATTTGTCGTTCAAATCCGCAGAAAATTTGTTGCGGATCACACTTTTACAGCGCGGAAAATGTCAAAAAGAAATTCGGGGTTGCGGATCTGAGAATCGCAAAGTGTCAAATCCGCAACTCACTTCCCTCCCGTCGGATCTGGGAATCGAGGCCAATGTATATAATCAATGTCCAGAAGCTTGAAGTTGTCTTCACTTATCGCGCGTTCCAATTTTAGTTTAGTACATAAGTCATTAGTTCAGACATCAACCAGAGTTGTTACCGACAATCGTTGGTTATGCTTTTTGACAAACAGATGGCGCATAAATCATCACAATATATAAGGGCCTGTGTGAATTGGAACTAAATTGATGACTAAGCTAAATTTTGCAGTTTTTGTCGTTAATGAAGGGAATTGCTGTGTGAATTCATTTGATGACTAAATTCAATTGACAATAGTTTTTATATTTATAATTTATAATATATGTTTTGTTATACAGTAAGCAACTAAATTTATGGATGCAGAAGATATCATTATTGACCACAGACTATTAGTTCTTCACTTTATTTTACATTGTATTGAACTATTTTGAAACAAATTCAACATCAATTTAGTCAACTGTCAAAAAATTTAATCTCCTCGCCAAAAGACTAAATACTGTATTATCGACACTAAATTTTAGTCATCGAATTCACACAGGCCCTAAGTGCATTTTTTCGTAAAAATGGATAATTTTTTATATGAAATGAATGAAATTACAATAATCCAACAAAAAAAAATTTTCACCTTGTTGAAGCTATCTCATTCAAATTTCAATAAAAGAAAATTAAGACTTAGAAGAAGAATGTATGAGGAATTTATGAAACAAAAACATATATTAATAAACAATTATTTTGAAAGTTTACCTGTTCCGAGAGTAAGAACAATTTGGAAAAAAGAAAGGAGTAGTGATTGGTGGACACGTATAGTTCAAAATTGTTTTGAAGAAAGTGATTTCATACAAAATTTCCGTATGTCTAGGCAAACGTATTTGAAAATTTGCAATGAGCTAGAAGCTGTATTGAAGCCTTCAGAAAATGCTGCGAGAGAACCCATACCAGTAGCTAAAATAGTTGCTATAGCATTATATAAGCTAGCATCTTGTGCAGAAGATAGAGTAGTTGCCAATCAGTTCGGCATTCATCGATGTACTACGAGGAAATGCTTATTAAGGTTTCTAAATGCAGTTAATCAAGTTCTTTTAAAGAAATGGATTACATTCCCAACGGCAGAGGAATGTAGAGAATTAAGTATACATTTTAAGGGAAGAAGCAACATACCTAACATTATAGGGGCAATCGACGGGTGTCACATTCCTATAACCGCACCAACGGAAGGCTACAGCGATTTCATCAACAGAAAAGGCTGGACATCCGTTGTACTGCAAGGAATTGTAGATTGCAATTACAGGTACTTATAATTATTATTATATTAGTCATCTAAACAAAAACTCTTATATGTACTTAACAGGTTTCATGATATTGTATGCAAGCATCCAGGGAGCAGACATGATGCAAATATTTTAAAAGATTTCAGCATTTTACATGAACATAAGTGAAATCATGCCAAAGGTAATAAAGTTTCGAAATATACGCTATTTTTGGAAATAACATATGTTTTATGAAATATTTTAGGATACTGTTGAAATTGATGGTAATAATGTTCCTTACTGCATTGTCCGTGATCCTGCCTATCCACTAGAAAAGTGGCTTTTGAAAAATTATCCACGTGGCTGTAGCAAAGAGCAACAATCCTTTAATGTTCATGCAAACAAGGCCAGAATTGTGGTAGAGAACGCATTCGGGAGATTAAAAGGACGGTGGAGAATATTATCAAAAAAAATTGATATGCATTATTCTTTAGTACCTTACGTAGTTGCAGCTTGTTGTGTTTTACATAACATAGTAGAATCTGGAAAGGATCCATTTCAAATTTCATGGATTAATGAAGTAAATGAAATTGAAGAAAACTTTCCGCAACCTGCACAAAGGGAAACCAGTGGACGTAATTGTGACGGACAAGTTCGTGATATATTATGCCATTATTTAAGTACAAATTTTCCTCTATTAGAACAAAATAATATTTAAAAATTAAAACAAAAATATTTTCCATATTATTTTTTAATAATACTTTTCGTATTAAATTAATAAAAATTACAAAAAAATTATAACGTTTTTTCTTTAAAACAATACATAAAATAAAAACTAACTTCTTTCTTCAAAATATTAAATAAAATAAAAACTAAGTCCTTTCTTCGAAATAATAAATTAAATAAAAACTAAGTCCTTTCTTCGAAATAATAAATTAAATAAAAACTAACTTCTTTCTTCAAAATAAAATAAAATAGTCGATTCTTCGACAGTTATTGCTAATATCACAAAATAGGCAACGAGGTTTTTAGGCACTATATTAATCGCTGTTGCTGGGATCAAAAATAATAACCTCGTTGCTATTATCATTATTATTATTGTCATGGGCGGATTTAAGGGAGGGGCACGGGGGTACGTGCCCCCCCCCAGACGGTATTTTTGTGTACTGTGGAGATTCCATCACATTACGTAGAAGCAAATCAAATTATCTGAGTTGTTAAAATAACAGAAAGAACGTAAGTGAAACTCTTGTCTATTTCTGGATAGAATTGCGAATTTAGTTCGTTGCATCTCTTTCACGCACTTGCAAATGAAAGATAATAATCAGCGTTTGCGAGAGCGGTACGGTCGGGGGAAAGCGTGGGTCGGGGCGGGGCGGGACGCAGGCGAGGGCGCGAGAGTCTCAGCGCATTGTGATTTGCGAGTCAGGTCGCGACAGGACAGGTCATAGCCGGCCGAGTTTTTCATGCGCTTGTTATAATTACGTAAACTAAAATAAACATCTCTTTGTAGCCTACTTAGTTCAGTGTAGTTTTAGCGAGTAACAAGGATATTATTGTGTATAATATAATGAGTGATAAAGACAGGAAGAGACAAAAGAGCATAAGTGCGTTTTTCTTTACCAAAAAGCAAAAAACCGACGATGCCGTTGCAGATATAGGGAAAGGGATTGAATTTGGTGGAGTCCCATGTACATCCACGCATGCGACAATTCCAACTCACAACACAAACCCTTCAGCAGCATCAGCCTCTACTAGTTACATGTTGCAGGAACGAGATATAGGTGGGTATCGTAATCAACATTTTGTATATACCCAGCGGGAAATATATTCAGCGCTCCTAAAAAGATTAGCTTTAGAGCGCTTCTCTTCCACTTCTAAATGGATGCAGGTTGCTGCAAGCGAGAGGTTCGTTTTTTAGGGGCTGTCGTTTATAGGGCTGTTGATGCGCAACTTTTCCCGCTGGGTAGTTCTAGGAAATGTCTATGTGTATTCGGGTGACTGCGAATTGCGAACGTCTATTCTATGTGCAGCTTGTTCTTCGTTCGCCGCAGCTTCATATACTTATGTACAAGTTAAAGTTAACTACACACCTTGCTCCTGTGTTAAGCCTCGGTCACACGTGGCGAATACTCGTCGCGAGTGAATTCACGCACGAGCGCGGTCGACCCATAGTTGTTGTGGTTAGGTTATACGTCGTGTAGGACAGTGAGCGTCCCTGAAGCCGCATAAGCATGCCGTGCTATTTTTTATAGAATAGAGAGCTGCTTTCGCAGTCACCCCGATAGTGCGTGCGTTGCATAGATAAAACCACTATTAAATAAATAGTTATTACCGGGCTACGGCTAGGCTATTTCAGTTTCTTATAAATCGCACTTCTATGTAGGTACCTAAACAGTTAATTATTTATTTTTATTTAATTTCAGGTACGTTACTAATCAACCAGCAAGGCGGGTTAGTTCTTACAGACGAAGAAAGGTATCAGTGGTTGAAATATACTTGGCAACCTACAACAGACTTTAAGTTTCCACTGGTGCGTGAGGGAAAAAAGAACCGGTCTTTTCAAATAAGCTGGTTAAAGGGACATGAATGGCTAGCATACAGTAAAATTTCTGGTGGCGGATTGTGCAAAATATGCATTCTTTTTGGTCGACGTGAAGCGGGTACAAATGATGTGAAGCTAGGAAAATTGGTGTCGGAACCACTGACGAGATATAAAAAGGCAATTGAAACGATCACACACCACGAGAGCACGAATTACCACCAAGCGAATGTGATAGCATCTCAAAATTTTTTGATGGTGATGGAGGGAAAATCAGTGGATGTTGTTGTCCAAATGAGATCCCAGGAAATGAAAACTGTTGAAGAGAATCGTAAAAAACTAATACCTATTATAAAAACAATAATATTATGTGGAAGGCAAAACATACCGTTAAGAGGTCACAGGGATGACGGTAGTTCAGAATCGGAAAGTTCTTACGGACACAGAGAAGGAAACTTCAGAGCGCTGTTAAAATTCCGAATCGATGCTGGAGATGAGATACTGCATGAGCATGTAAAGACGTGTGCTAAAAACGCTTCCTACATTAGCAAGTCGACACAAAATGACTTAATTGAATGCTGTGGGGAATTAATCAGAAACAAAATAGTGGATAAAATTAAAAAGTCTAAATATTTTACCATTATAGCTGATGAGACCACAGATGTTTCTGTTTGTGAGCAACTAGCCATTTGTATTCGCTATTTTGATGTAGATATAAACCAAATACAAGAAGGTTTTCTAATGTTTGTCGAAGTTGTTAAACTTACTGGTGAAAACATTGCTCACAATATTTTGAAGGCGTTGGAAAACCTTAACCTGGATATTACATTGTGCCGGGGTCAAGCATATGATGAAGGAGCCAATATGAGCGGTAAAATAAAAGGTGTTCAGGCACGCATATCCAGCATTCGACCTTTAGCCTTTTTTACCCACTGTGCAAGCCACCGACTCAATTTAGCTATTAGTACAGCCTGCACCGTACCCAGTATAAGAAATGCCGTAGGGGTTATCACAACTATAGCAAATTTCTTTCGTGACTCAGCTCAACGAATACATCTCCTCAGAGAAGAAATTCAAGCTCATCTGCCAAAGGAAAAACAAAATATATTAAAAAAAATGTGTGAGACCAGATGGGTTGAAAGACATGAAGCGGTTTTGACATTTTTGGACGTCTTGCCATGTCTTCCTGAAATATTTCAAAAAATGGCTGATCAAGATCAAGGAAACAGAAGAAGTGCTACACCTCCATTTTTGTTGCTCCAATCTATATTGTCGTCGGAATTTCTCATAAGCTTGGTAATCCTCTCTGATATTTTAGGAATCCCGCTGCCCTTATCCCGATCATTACAAGCCATTGAAATTGATATACTTTCTGCAGTTCAGCTTATTAATACGACTATAGCAAGTCTACAGAGGCAACGTGAAACTAGCGCAGACACATTCAAAAAACTTTTTAATCAGGCTGAGACCATCGCAAATGAAATTGGTACAGAAATCACGGTCCGCAGAATCACCGGCCGTCAAACAAATCGGCCGAACATTCAAACTCAGTCAGTTGAAGAATATTACCGACTTTCAGTATATATTCCTTTTCTAGATTATATGTTAAGTGAAATGTCATCCAGGTTCCCTAGCGTTTCCATGCAAAGAATCGGACAATTGCAAAAGTTGCTGTCCCATAATTTTAGCGACGAAGATGTAGAGGATGTTTTGCAAGGCGCTGAAGTCTATAAAGAAGACCTTCCTTGTTTTTTAGCTTTGAAGGGAGAGCTAAAAATTTGGCAACAGATGAGAGAAAATATCCCACTATCTCCAGCAGATGCCTACAAAAGAGCAACGGTGCTACCAAATATTATAACTCTTTATCAGTTGCTGTGTACGTTTCCAGTGACTACTAGCACTGCCGAGCGATCTTTTTCCACCTTACGCCGATTGAAGTCATATCTTCGCAACAGGATGACAGAAGAGCGTTTGAATGGATTGGCTTTAATGCATATCCATCAAGACGTTGCGGCAGAAATGGACGCTAATGAAGTGCTGAACATCTTTAGCAGGAAACATAAAAGAAAACTGTCTTTATTAAATATTTAATTTTTCTATTGTTTTGACATTTTCATAAACCTTCTGTTGGATACTTGGTCACAGCGCCTAAAAAGAAATCAAAACAAAGCACCAAGAAAATACATATCAACAAGAAACTACTTATCTGATGGCAACCGGAAGACGTTCCACCCAGGAAGAGACATCTAATGTAGATATAGCTAAAAAGAAAAACATAATTAGAATTTTAATGAATTTAGAGACAGTAAAATAGGTTAATAAAGTAAGGTTAGATTTAGGAATTTACTTAATCGTAGGAAAGGAATTAGTTGTAGGAAAGGATAGTTATATATGTAATATTTGGATAGACAACATGAAACATTGTTTACTTACCTAGTACATTCAGAATAGCTTTAAACACATATTGTAATTAAAACCTAAAAATAACAACACTTCACATTAAAAACAAACTTTCCCACAGTCACTTTGACACTTGAGTTTGATCGCGTATTAACGCACTAAAACGTCGTTACCGGAGACACGAACCATTTGTGGAGACCGAGACAGAACGGAACGATAGAGAGAAAAAAGATGAGAAAAATATATATACACATCTGTATGTTAAGAGGGAAAAACAAAAGGTAAAACGGAAAACTAAAACTGGGAAAATAACTGAAAAGCGACTAGAAATTTCTAAGTCCCAGTACTTAAAAAGGGACACCGGTTGTAGATTCGAGAATTCGAGAGAAAATTTCGGTTCGTGACGGTGGAAAGCTAAATCGTTTAAATCAAGTGGCAAAATTTAAAATCGAAATCAAATGAGCGTCAAAGTGAAGGTGGTGAATTTGAACAGACAGTCATTGGGTGTTAAACTTAAAGTGAATTAAATTTGAATTAGTCGGTAGAACATTTGTTAAATGCTAGGATTTAAAGGTTGAACAGATTAGCGGTTTGTTAAAATCGAATATTTGTGAAATTTGTTGAAGTAAGTTATAATAAACGGATTGAAATCGAAAGGAACGACTAAATTCTTTTCTTTTTTTGTGAGAAATCTTTTCACCTTCCTATATATACCTGAACATGTAGAAATTAAAAATATTGTGATGATTATGCGCCATCTGTTTGTCGAGAGGATGAATCAACGATTTTCGGTTGTTGTCTGAATTAAGAATTTATGTACTAAACTAACGAGCGATAAGCGAAGACAACTTCAAGCTGGTCGAAACTTAAGGAAATAAAAGAACCTACCACAAGGAACCAGAAAACGAAGGTTCCAGAAAGTAGACAAAGGTGGAGCTGCCTATATAAAAGCGCCTGGCAGCCGCTATCGAGTCACTTTTGATTATAAAGGCGATACAAGTGTTTTAAAGTGAGAACAGTGAAAAGTAGTGAAATAAAAAGCGATAATCAGAATTGAATAGTGCGAAATATTAAATTTGCTAGTGATTATAGTGAACTCTAAGAATTGTGTTTATTTTTAAATTGTGTTTGGTTTGTAATAAATAAGTTTTGTTTGGATAATTAAAAAGTGTATTCCTCAATTAATCCTACGAATCCGTTAAGCCGTAAAAACGTAACAATTGGTGTCAGAAGTGGGATTAATTAAGAGATAAGTGAAATAAGTGAACTTGAACAATAATTGTGATTGGAATTTAAATTTTGTGCGTGAGAAATAAGGACTTATTAATAAAATGGGTCGAAAGCTAGTGGATTTGCGCACTGTAGAGTTAAAAAAAAGAATTAAGTAAACGCTCGTTGTCAACGGTGGGGGCTAAAAGTTCCCTAACCGCCCTGCTTCGAGAAGCTATGGTGAACGAGGGGAAAGATCCTGAAACCTACATGTTTGAAGGCGAGGTAGAAGCAGAGCCAGAAGAGGCGACAGTGAGTATGGCAGAACTTCTTAAGACATTGATGGTGATGAAAGAAGCGCAAGAACGGTCTTCAGCAGAGATGAAGGAAGCGCAAGAACGTGCATCAGCAGAGATTAAGGAAGTGACAGCCGAGATGAAAGAAGCGCAAGAACGGTCTTCAGCAGAGATGAAGGAAGCGCAAGAACGTTCGACAACAGAGATCAAGTCGGAAGTGTTGGCGTTAAAAGATGAACAGAAACTGTTAGCAGTAGCTCATGAACGCTCGTTAGCAGAACTCAAAGAGTCTATGGAAGAGCAGAAGAACCAGCTGGAGCAGAAAATCGAATCATTCTCCCTTTCTGTCGACAACAAGCTAGATAACATGAAAGAAAATGTAAGGAATGATCTGGAAAATCTCGAATCTTCCATCAAGGCAAACGTAAGGAATGATCTAGAAAAACTCGAAATTGAACTAGAAAACGTCAGAGCCGATCTAGAAAGAGTAAAGATTCACCACCCAGCGACGGCATCTCATGAAGTCATCGGAGTTAGGAAACTACAGCCTCCAACTTTCGACGGGCAAAGCCCATGGCCTACTTATAAGCTTCAATTCGAAGCGGCAGCAGCAGGCAATTTCTGGACTGAGGAGGAGAAAGCAACGGCCTTAACGTTGTCACTAAAGGGCACAGCAGCAGAAATATTGCAGTCAATACCAGCAGAGCATCGCAACAGCTACGGGTTCTTAGTTCAAGCGCTGGAAATGCGTTACGGTGACCAGCACATGCAAGAGGTTTATCGACTTCAACTTCGCAATCGACTTCAAAAGCCAGGAGAAACTTTACAACAACTATGCGCAGATATCGAGAGGTTAGTGCATCTGGCTTATCCTAGCTTCGGCCAAGACTACATCAACGAAGTAGCAAGAGAGGCTTTCCTTAACTCTTTTGCTGACCGGGATCTACAACAGGCAGCCAGATTGGCCGGCAAGAAGAATACCGCAGAAGTTTTGGCATATGCTCTGGCATACGAGGCAGCGAGGCAAGCATCAAGAAGTGCAGTCCGCCTCAGAGAGATCCACACAACAGAGGATAGTTGCAACAGAATGAATGCAACGGAAGTACGCGGTCGACTCCGATGCTGGAACTGTAGTGAACCGGGTCATTTGCAAAGGAATTGCAGAAAGCGAAGGAGAGCGGAGTCCCCCGAAAATAGGAGTGGCGGAACGTGCTGTGAAAAATGCGGACATCGGCAGAAAAGTGACCAGAGGGAGGCCGAAAACAATGACTCCGTGTCTCCCCGCAGACAGCAGCAGGGAAACGAATAAAGACTAACTCCATGGGGCGGGAGTTAGTCGGGGAAATCGAAGCCCCCGGTGTCATCATCACCACTATCAAACAACTGCAGCGTAGTGGCAACAGCCTGGTCATCGATGGAAAGATTGGAGCGGAAAAATGCACAATAACTGTAGACACTGGTGCTTCAAAATCGGTTATCCGGGCTGACATGGTCGGCAATAAATGGCTGAAAGACGCACGCCAATACAGACTGAAAACTGCAACAGGAGAGCCAGTACGATTACACGGGGAAATTATGTTGGATGTGGTTCTTGCTGACATTAGGTTTTCACATTCGTTCCTGGTAGCGGATATAACAGACGAGTGTATTCTCGGTCTGGACTTTATGAAAACACATAAAATTCTACTGGACATTGGAGAGGAAATACTGAGATGTGACAACAAGGAGATTCCAATGGCCACAGGATCCACTTGTTATTCGCAACTTAAAGTCGTCGCTCGTGAAGATACCGTGCTTCCTCCGTATGCTGAGAAATTGGTACGAGCGATAGTCGATGGTGATCCCGGGAGCTACCGATTTTACGTTATAGAACCAGAAAGAACGGAACAAAGCAAAAATATAGTAATTGGAAAATGTCTGGTGAGCATCGATGACAAAAGGGAGGTGTTCATGAGAGTGCTAAATACCAACGAGCGCGAAATACGATTGAAGAAGGATACGGTTTTGGGGAAAGGAGAACCGGCAGAACAGATTACATTAGTGGAGTGCGCTCACACGGAACCGGTGGCAAAACCAAAGCCAAAGGCCACGAAATTGGTAAACACAGTGCTCTCAAGTAGTTGTCTTGAACAAAACCAGTATCTCCAGGCAAGAACAATAGTGGAGGATTTTAGTGATATCTTCGCCATGAGAGATGATGACTTTGGGAAAACGGACATCGTTCAACACAGGATCGACACCAAAGATGCTCAGCCAATTAAACAACCGCCGAGAAGACTACCACTAGCCAAGCGGGAAGAGGCAGCCGGTATGATTGAAGATATGAGAAGACAAGGCCTTATAGAGGAGTCGAAAAGCCCTTGGATGTCTCCCGTGGTTCTAGTCAGAAAGAAAGATGGCAGTACAAGATTTTGCGTGGATTATCGGCGGTTAAACGACATCACTAAAAAGGACAGCTACCCATTACCTCGTATCGATGACACTCTGGATACTCTCTCTGGAGCTCAATGGTTTTCTACCCTGGACCTTAAGAGCGGCTATTGGCAAGTCGAAATTCACCCCGAGGACCGCGAAAAGACAGCCTTCTCTGTAGGAAACGGCTTGTGGCAGTTTACAGTTATGCCGTTTGGACTGTGTAATGCTCCAGCTACATTCGAACGACTGATGGAATGCGTTTTGCGAGGACTGACATGGAAGACTTGTCTGGTTTATTTGGACGATATCATCGTCGTTGGAAAAAGTTTCGAGGAACATCTGGGCAATTTACGAGAGGTTTTCCAAAAGTTGAGAACTGCCCAACTGAAACTCAACCCTAAAAAGTGCGTGCTGTTCAGTGACCAAGTCAACTATCTCGGACATGTGGTTTCATCCAATGGAGTTCAAACAGATCCGGAGAAAATAGCAGCAGTTAAGAATTGGCCCACACCGAAGGATAAACATGAACTTCGAAGCTTCTTGGGACTTGCTGTTGAAAGTCAAATTTATAATATAAAGTAAGAGATGTAAACTTTAGTCAGTAAGGAAGAAGAAGATACAAATAAAAACTGCCCTTTTTGTTAAGATTCAAAATAAGACAGACGTGTTTCTTTGTGAGTTCCCAATATTTTATTTTAACATTATAATTTTAACAGGTTATGGGCCCAGGCCACGTTGAAAAGAAAAAAGAAAGAAATGGCGGAATTCAAGGTGCAAGTTTTTAATCTAGTTGGAGCCCAAAATTGGACCAAATGGAAACAACAAATGGTATTGCTGCTTAGATATCACGATCTTCTGGATATTGTCGTAAAAACTGAAAAGAGCGATGAGGAATCAAAAGCGGGAAGTGATGACAAGACAACAAAAAGGGATGCTCAGGCACAGCTATTAATAATGAATGCGCTGTCGGACGAGGTTTATAACAAGCTTGGTGTTGTAAAAACTTCAGCAGATGCATGGAAAAGGTTATTAAGTATTTATGAACAAAGTTCGGGTCAGAGATTGGATCGATTGGCAGAACTTTTCTTCAGTGCAAAAAAGGATCCCAGTGCAGGAATTCTGGAATATGTTTCTGCTTTGCAGAAAACCTTCCATGAGTTATCAGATGAAATGAATCGTCAATTGAAAGTCCAATTGCCGGAGCAACTTTTAATGCTACGAATAACCTCGACACTTCCTCCTGAATTTAACAACTTTCGAGAAGTCTGGGAAGCTACCAACATAAGTGAGAGAACACTGGAAAAGTTAGTTGAAAGGCTTAGAATGACAGAATTATACAATTGTGGTGAACGCGAAGATAACTCAACTACAGCATTTACATCAACGAATAAGGAAAAAACAAATACACCAAAACGTTCGAAGAAGAAAATAAAATGCTATCAATGTAAAAAATTTGGGCATTATAAAATTGAGTGTCCGGAAAAAGCAAATTTAGCCAAAGGTGAATCGGACAAATATGGAGTTTCATATAATTCAGCTTTTATAGGTATGGCATTTGTAACTGCTATAAAGGGACTTGACAGTCACTCTTGGATAAATGACAGTGGTGCAACGATGCATATGACATCTCATCGAAACTATTTTGTTAAGTATGAAAGTTTTCCTAATCCAAAATTTGTTGTGTTGGCAGATAATAGTAAAATAGAAGCTCTAGGAAGTGGTTTATTGTATGCAGATATGTTTGTCAATAATAGATGGGAAAGAAATCGCCTTGAAGAAGTTTGGTATGTTCCAAAATTAAGTATAAATCTGTTCTCGCAAACAAGATCGTTGTATAAAGGATTTAATTGGAAATTTAAAGGGAATAAGGCATGGTGCATGAATAATGGAAAACTTTGCTTAACTGGTCAAATGGTTGAAGGTTTAATGTTATTAAACATGAAAATTAACGCGCAAGATAACTCTTTGACAGCTTTAGTTGTACGAGAAAGTCTTCAGGTTCATCATGAGCGCTTGGCTCATCAAAACACTCAACATGTTCAAAAATTTTTGAAACGTAGGAACATAAAATTTACAGAATCAAATGATTTTTGCGAAGGGTGTGTATTAGGTAAACAGCATCGACAAAGTTTCCATACAAGAAAGGTTCGAGCCACAGTTCCAGGGGAAATCATCAGTGCGGATGTAAATGGACCAATGTCAGTATCAGCTTTAGGTGGATCTATATATTTCGTTTGTTTCAAAGACGATTTTTCAAAATTTCGCTGTGTATATTTTATGAAAAACAAGTCAGAAGTTAAGGAAAAGCTACAGTATTTCTTGGCTGAGGTAGACTCCGCTGGTCATAAAATTAAACAATTTTTATCAGACGGTGGTAGAGAATTTGACAATAAGGACATCAAGAGACTGTTAAAAATGAATGGAATTGAGGTAAGATTATCAATGCCATATTGCCCAGAACAAAATGGTAGTGTGGAACGAGAAAATCGAACACTTGTCGAAGCTGCTAGATCAATGATTCATTCTAGAAATTTGCCTGTCAAACTGTGGGCAGAAGCGGTGAATACTGCAACGCATGTTATAAACAGAACTGGTCCAACATGTATTGCTGATAAAACACCATATGAGTTGTGGTATAATAAAGTTCCTGTTATAGATCATTTTAGAATTTTTGGTGAAGAATGCTATGTTCACATACCAAAACCGAAAAGAACAAAGTGGGATCCAAAAAGTAAAAAGGCAATGTTCGTTGGATATTCTGGTGAAAGAGATGGATACAGACTATATGATGCAAAGAAAGGTAAGATTTTCTTAAGTCGAGATGTAAAGTTTCTTTCAAACAGTACAACAAGTTCATCGATTCAGATAAATCTGGATAGTTCTTTTAAAAGGTGTTATGAAGATAACGTTAACCTTAGTGAATCTGAACATCAATTGGATGAAGGAGAACCTGAAATTACAATGTCTGAAGGAGAACCTGACATCACAATGTCTGAAGAGGAAAATAATAAATATGGCTTAAGGAATAGAGATGAAATAAATCCTCCAGTGCACCTTAAAGATTACGTCTTGTTAACAACTAATGAAGAGGAAAATCCATTGACCAGAGAAGAAGCACTTCAATCACTAAATGCAGAATCTTGGAAATCTGCAATGGATGACGAAATGAGGTCCTTGAAGGAAAACGAAGTCTTTGATCTTGTAAATCCTCCCGAAAATAAAACGATATTAGAAAATCGCTGGATTTTCAAAATCAAAAGAAAAGGAGATGGTAGTATAGATAAATTTAAGGCTAGGCTAGTAGCAAAAGGTCATGTTCAGAAACCAGGTGTAGACTACGATGAAACATTTAGTCCGGTAGCTAGATACGACACTGTTAGAACTGTTTTAAGTGTTGCTGCCAATGAAAAATTGTGTTTACGTCAATTTGATATAAAAACTGCGTTTCTGTATGGTAATCTGGAAGAAGATGTTTTTATGAAACAACCTGATGGCTATAATGATGGTACTAGGAGAGTATGCAAGTTGAAACGAAGTTTATATGGTCTAAAACAAGCTCCTAGGTCCTGGAATAATCGTTTTTCTGAATTTATAAAGAATTATGGACTTAAAGAATCAACGGCAGATCCTTGCCTATATGTTAAATTTGATCAAAAAGGAAAACTATTGGTAACTATATATGTTGATGATGGATTAGTAGCTGGAAGTAATGAGAAATTAATAGTAGATTTTCTAAAATGTTTAAAAGAAGAATTTAGGATAACATCAGGTGATTTAAATAGTTTTCTCGGTATGCAGATTAAACGACGAGAAGATGGATCAATTTTTGTTCATCAAGAAAGATATACTAGAAAAATCTTGGAGAGATTTGGAATGATAGATTGCAACAAGGTTTCAACACCTGCTGTGACTTCTGAAGTTTCTGTGGATGAAGATAACGCTAAGAATAAACCATACAGAGAAGCTGTGGGGAGTTTGATGTTTCTTATGATCACGACTAGACCCGACATTGCGTTTGCTGTCTCAAGAGTATCACAAAAGCTGGAAAATCCTTCTGAAAGTGATTGGGGTATGGTGAAAAGAATTTTTCGTTATTTGACAGGAACAATTAATCATGGACTAGTGTATAGAACTGATGGACCAAAGGGATTGAAAATTTTTACTGATGCTGATTTTGCTGGAGATGTTGGTAATCGAAAATCCACAACTGGAGTAATTGCATTACATAGTGGTGCAGCTATAACCTGGACATGTCAAAAACAAAAATCAGTTGCGCTATCAACTACTGAAGCAGAGTTTGTTGCTGGAAATGAGGGAGCAAAAGAAGCCATTTGGCTTAAAAGACTATTGACGGAAATCACTGGCAAAGAATACAAACCAACTCTATACATGGATAACGCAAGTGCAATAAAATTATGTCAGAACCCAGAGTTTCATAAACGTACGAAACATATCGAGGTAAAATACTTTTTCATCAGAGAAAAATATCAAGAAGGAGCGTACAATATAGAACATGTCTCTAGTGAAGAGCAATTGGCTGACATATGCACAAAGCCTCTACAAGGAGAACGATTTAAACGTCTACGTAATATGATTGGACTAATTTAGTAATTACTGTAGATTGTCACACTTTCCCTATTGTTTTTGATTGGAATATTTGTTTTTGATTTATATTGAGTTAAATTTGAAGGGAAGTGTTGAAAGTCAAATTTATAATATAAAGTAAGAGATGTAAACTTTAGTCAGTAAGGAAGAAGAAGATACAAATAAAAACTGCCCTTTTTGTTAAGATTCCAAATAAGACAGACGTGTTTCTTTGTGAGTTCCCAATATTTTATTTTAACATTATAATTTTAACACTTGCCACCTATTATAGACGTTTTGTCAGGAACTTTGCCGACATAGCTAAGGAATTACATAAACTGACAGAAAAAGGAAGACCATTTATCTGGACAGAAAAATGCGAGGAAAGTTTCAAGACACTAAAGCAAGGACTTTGCCAAGCACCAATACTTACATATCCGAAGCCAGGGGAAAAATTCATATTGGACACAGATGCGAGTAATGTCGGAATTGGTGCAGTGCTATCACAAAACTTCGAAGGGCAGGAAAAGGTCATAGCTTACTACAGTAGAGCGCTGTCAAAATCGGAGCGGAATTACTGCGTCACAAGGAGAGAACTGTTGGCAATCGTGGACTCAACTAAGCACTTCCACAAGTATCTCTATGGGCAAAACTTCATCCTTCGAACGGATCATGCAGCATTAAAATGGCTGATGCAATTTAAAAATCCTGAAGGACAAGTGGCAAGATGGATCGAGAGACTTCAGTCCTACGACTTTAATATAAGCCACAGAAAAGGAGGAAACCATGGAAATGCAGATGCACTCTCCCGGCGACCATGCGTAAAAGATTGCAAACATTGTGGGCGTATTGAGGAAAAGTGTCAAAGGACGACCGTTGAGCCAACGACAGGATGGGACGACCAGGGACTCCGAGACGCCCAACGCGACGACCCAGATATTTCTTCGATTCTGGCATGGAAGGAATACGAGGAGAAGCCTGAATGGAAGGATATTGCAGAGAGAAGCGAAACCCTGAAGAGCTATTGGGCCCAATGGGATTCATTGCACATCGAGCGAGGAGTGTTAAAGCGCAAATGGGAAACCGCTGACGGTACCTCTCACCGAATGCAGGTGTTAGTCCCTCGCAGTAGAATAAGAGATATTCTCGAGGAGTGTCATAATGGCGCATCAGGAGGACATCTGGGAGTCAATAAAACTTTGGCAAAAATAAGAGATAGATTCTATTGGCTTCACATGCGGGACGATGTTACAGACTGGTGCCGTAAATGCACAATTTGTGCCAGCAGCAAAGGCCCTCGAGTAAAAACAAAAGGAGAAATGCAGCAATACAACGTGGGAGCCCCATTTGAAAGAATTGCAATCGATGTGGCGGGACCTTTTCCAGCATCAGACCGAGGGAATCGTTACATTTTGGTGGTTATGGACTACTTCAGTAAGTGGCCCGAAGCATATGCCATTCCAAATCAGGAAGCGATCACTGTTGCAGAGGAATTAGTGAACAATTGGATCTGCAGATTTGGTGTTCCTCATGAGCTTCACTCTGACCAAGGGAGAAACTTTGAATCTCAAGTTGTTCAAGAAGTATGTAAGATACTCGGAATGAAGAAGACCAGGACGACGCCCCTTCATCCCCAATCCGATGGAATGGTAGAACGATTCAACAGGACAATGCTAGAGCACTTAAGGAAAGTCGTTAGCGAGCACCAGCGCGACTGGGACAGTTATATCCCTATTTTTCTAATGGCATATCGGACAGCAGTTCATAATTCCACAGGACAAACCCCTTCTAGTGTGATTTTTGGAAGACAAATCCGGCTGCCAAGCAACTTGAAATTTGGGACACCTGTGGAAAGCAACGAATCTACTGGCGGTTATACAGGTGAACTTCGTAATAGACTTGCGGATATCCACCAGCTCGCAAGGAGGAATCTCAAGATAGCCAGTGACAGGATGAAAACAAGGTACGACCTCCGAGCAAACTGTAGCGGATTCCAGGAAGGTGACCTCGTTTGGCTGTTCAACCCTCGAAGACGGAAAGGCAAGTCTCCGAAACTTCAGCGTCAGTGGGAGGGGCCCTATAAAATCCTAACACGGATCAACGATGTAGTCTACAGGATTCAACAAGGACCCAAAGCAAAGAAGAAGATTGTGCACATAGACAGGCTGTGCCCATATCATCAGCCGGATCCAGGATGGACAACTGTTCGGGACGAACAGTCCTAAGAAGGGGGCAATGTGATGATTATGCGCCATCTGTTTGTCGAGAGGATGAATCAACGATTTTCGGTTGTTGTCTGAATTAAGAATTTATGTACTAAACTAACGAGCGATAAGCGAAGACAACTTCAAGCTGGTCGAAACTTAAGGAAATAAAAGAACCTACCACAAGGAACCAGAAAACGAAGGTTCCAGAAAGTAGACAAAGGTGGAGCTGCCTATATAAAAGCGCCTGGCAGCCGCTATCGAGTCACTTTTGATTATAAAGGCGATACAAGTGTTTTAAAGTGAGAACAGTGAAAAGTAGTGAAATAAAAAGCGATAATCAGAATTGAATAGTGCGAAATATTAAATTTGCTAGTGATTATAGTGAACTCTAAGAATTGTGTTTATTTTTAAATTGTGTTTGGTTTGTAATAAATAAGTTTTGTTTGGATAATTAAAAAGTGTATTCCTTAATTAATCCTACGAATCCGTTAAGCCGTAAAAACGTAACAATATTATACTCCAAGTTTATTTCTAACAGTTATTGTTGATTTTTTTGCCCGTCCGCCTCTTGTGCCCCTCCCAGAAAAAAAACCTGGATCCGCCCTTGATTATTGTAGGACAAGAAGAAATTTCTTGAGTCCTCCAGCATCTTCTTGGTCTCCTCCGTTAGTTGGTTTAAAACTTCTTTGTCGTGTTGTTGTTGTAGCTGGTGCTCATATTTTACTAACTCCTTTTGCTTATCAAAAAAAGCATTCTGCAATTTTTCTTGTCCTTTTAAAAAATTTAACCTTCTCCACTTCAATATTATTTGGTCCGTATTTTTTTTTTACATGACCATATTCTCGCAGTTCACTTTCAATCATTTTATTGGTATATTTCTTGCCATCTAATAATTTCAAGACTTTCTTTTCTTTCATTATGTCCAAAAAACACTTCCCTTCCTCATCAGTCCAGAGATTACGTTTTGCCATTTTCAATTTTTAAATGTCTTTAAACTATAACACCAAACTAACAAAACTAAATTATAAACTAAATTTTAACAAACAAACACCAGATGTTAACAAAACGATGCACATAACGTCAATGCTGGGTGCAATTTTTCAGACACTAGTTACATGACAGTCCGACCGAAAATTGTACTCAACCAAGCCAAAACTTGTGAATCCACTCAGAACACGTTCGGTACAATTTTTTCGGTCGGTTGCTTGTTAGATGCCACAAACCGAACCGAAAACTGAACTCAGTTCGTGTTGATTTTGTCATGTAACCTCGGTAAAATACCGGTAATGTACCGAACGTGTTCTGATTAACTTATGGCTGAAACCTTCCGTATTCCGACGTAGGAGCCATTTCGCAGAATATTTTTTCTTTTTCTTAGTTTCACATGATAATAAATATGCAGCCATATTTAACAAATTTATATTTGCGGCTGCTAATATTTCAAGATTTGACATCTTTCTTTAATTGGAAAAGTAAAATTGAAGTACTACACGAAAATCTATAACGGTCTTTCACAAACGGTCGAAAAATCAAGAAACGTCAAAAAATATTGAAAATTTTTTCAATATTTTCCAGCTGAACTGCTAGAATGCTTATGGCAATTTCTTTTTTCCATTCAAATTTTGTCAAATTTGTTGGTCACTCACTCCATTTTAAATTTCCTATGCTAAAATTTCCTCTCACTCTGATCAACAGATTTATCAGCCGAATAAAAGCGAGTGCCATAAGGGCATTAGTTAGGGCTGTTTCACACGAGCCGACGGCCAACCAACAGAAATCGGCTGTTATCGTCCATTCCCTTTTGAAACTCGACGAAAAGTCGCATGGGCTTTCACAGGGGCCAGTTTTTCCAACCAACTATACGTCAAAACGCTTTAGCTTATTGTTGTTGTTTTGTCTTTTCTCTTTCTTTTCTTTTTTCCAAAGAAATAAAAAACAACAACAACCACACAGCTGTCAAAAAGTCATATCGAAAATCGTGTGAGAAAGTTGAATGGAAAAATCTTCCCTCCCCATCGTCCTCTGTCACCCTCTTCCCAACAAATGACGTTTTCATACGATTTCTGTTGGTTGGCCGTCGGCTCGTGTGAAACAGCCCTTAGTATTAGTTAATTATATCAGTTCATAGAAAAATTCGTGCCATGGATTGCCTACCTTAATAAATTGTACAATTCAACACGAGGTTTTAATTAACAAATACTAAACTAGTAAACCAATATTTTTTAATCGCCCAACGGAATACAAAGATTAATTTAAAATAACAATAACCCTCGCAAAATTGAAATAAAAACAACGGAAATCGAACTTATTTATAAATTTTTATTAAATCTAAACGTAATAGATGTGAAATAAACAACGTAAAATATGGCGCCTGCTGCTTTTTAAAATACAGAACGCACTCTAAATAGAATCAGCTGTTCTTGCCGGCGTTTTGTGCTTTGTTTTCTTTTCTTTGCGTGTTTTATTTCGTAATGCCCTTATGACACTCGCTTTTTTTTCGGCTGATAAATCTGCTAGAAAAACCAATTATACGAAAAAGGTAGCAAGAGTTTGCGAGAAAAGGATAACATAAGCTTAATAATTTTTGAAATAAGCTTTGACAGTTCCATCTCAATTGTGTTCTGTTATCACCTTATAATACACGCTCACACACCCATACACACTTAAAAAATCAAGAACTGTCAAAAAATATTGAAAATTTTCTTCATATTTTCCAGCTGAACTGCTAGAATATATATGGCAATTCCATTTTTCCATTCCAATTTTGTCAAATTTGTTTTTCACTCACTCCAATTTAAATTTCCTATGTTAACATCACGGCTCACTCTAATTAGCAGATTTTTCAGCCGAAAAAAAGTGAGTGTCATAAGGGCTTAATTGAAATAATCTCGGTTTATGACGGTAAATTTTGTTAACGGTGCTAGGATTTGTAAATAAGTGACAATCTTGTTGAATATTTGGTCTGTTCATTAGTCAGTCCTAGAACGATTTAAAACATTCTAGGATAGAAAAGTACAAGTTTTGGCGTTCATTAGTTATAAAAGTGAAGGGTTTTTAAGTTTTGTTTTTTTAAAAATGGGGCATTAACTTCCCAAAAGGCGCCATTTGTTGTATTGCCATCATAATGGTCGATTTTATCATCACAAATGGCAGTTGTAATATTAATATAATAGTTCTTTGACATTTTCATTTTCGTAATTAATATTACTGTAATTAAAAGTGTAAACCTTTTTGAGTGAGGTTCCGTGGCTTTTTCGTAGTGAGATAAATTGTGGTAAGATAACCATAAATATTTTTTGTTAATGTAAAGAATTTAAAAGTAAGCGGTGAGTACCTTTGGAAATTATTAATAAAATTTGTAATGGTTTACATTTTCCCGAAAGTAATTGTGCAAAATGCGTAGTGCCTCATCTTGATTGCATGTGTTACAATAAATTTAGACAATTTCTTGCTTCTGTTTTGACCATGAAAGTTTTCTTGATATAAGCACAACCCTGAAAGTTCTCTCGAGCAAAGTTTACACATTTGCCATACAAAATACAAACACATAAGCTCTGAGGAGGAAAAAGCTTTTACCATGACGCCACTGAGATCTTTTCGAAGCAAATTGCATAACATTGATTATAGAGTAAGTAGATATGGACAAACATCTTTCAGGTTGTCTTGTTAGATGGCGATAGTTGTACCGATTTAAGTTTTAGTGATAGAAATTTTTGTTTTAAGCCTCTAAAATCAATGGGGATGGGTTTTCAACATTAGTTTAATAATATAAATAATAATATTTCTTTATAAGTGCATAATAATCATAAAATAGACACATTTTTTAATTTTGTTATTTTTTTAGTAAAAATTGAAAAAAGCTGGTTTGCGCCTGAATTTAAAAAAGCATTTCAAAGCCCTTCACGCATGTTGAAAGAAAAGCCAAAAGTTTCGGATCTAAAAATAGATTCCTGCACGGGTATTCCTTTTGTTTTGTTTTGGAAGGGGGTGGGTGGGCTGAAACTACGATGATTTCTTGGTCGGTGGCTGAAATTTATGAATGAAGAAATTAATGAATGGGAAGAGAGATTTAATGGGAAATTTAGCATCGTGTTTTTTTTTATTTTGAGAGAAATTAAATAAGTTTTTTTTTGAACAAAATTCTAGTTATTGATTTATATTGATTTTATTATTGCTTATAGAGTAAGTTGAGTAAACTATTTCAAAATATGAATATATATACCTACATATTTGCGTAACATAATAAAAAACAATAAAAAATATTAGAATTTTCGTTTAAAGCCCTACTTCATATTTCTCAAGAGTAGGTAGTCGTCAATGAAGGAAGAAGAGTTCCGATTTTGAAAGATTTTTTTAAATGTAATAAGGGTAATTGTTTACTTTATCAGGCAGCCCCCCTCCGCTTTGGTCGCAACGGTTAAAGGTTCGCGCAATACTCCAAAATTGCGGTAGAAGTTTGGGTGGGAGAATTAAACTGCTATTTTTTGTAAAATTTACTTTTACAAAATTTCAACCCTGAATAACCAACCGGTGACCAAGGGCTAATTCCAAAAGAAACGCGCTATGGTCAATCACTTATAATCCTTACCTCCTGCGGGTGTGCGGTGATAAAGTAAATAACTATCCAAAACTCTAAGAATTTTTGTATATATGTACAGGTATATGAATATCCCACTCCACCACCCGTTCATTTAATAATGGTAGCTTCAATAAAACCACCCTCTTGCTTACTTCTGTTAGTATCAAATTTTAAAATTTAATGAAAATTATGGTATTGGAAATAAAAATACTTAAAATTATAAAAAGCAAACCAGTCTGGAATCGTTATTCAACTGGAAGCCTGCCATGAAAACCCATAATTAGTGGCGGGGCCGTCGATACAAATACTCACTTGTTTTGTGGTGGCAAAAAGATTGCAAGCAAGTTAGAACTCTTGTTGTTCAGGTTGCAACGACAGCCAAATTTCAAGAAGAAAAATGTAGACATATTGTGTAGCTATAAGAATAATGAGAGATCACAGGCTCTTGCTTGGGACGACCTGCACAGACGAAGAGAAATCTAGAATAGAAAACTCTAGTATGTCTCTAGTATTAACCGGTAGTTGAAAGGTCTTCGTGATATTCAATATTCATCCTACTGGGTAGTTGGGCATGTGAGCTTTATGGCCCGCGTACATAACACAAACCTTGTTCGCGCAAACACTTTTCCCATGGATTTTTATCCATGAAACAAAGAATGCTGGTGGATATGTGCGCACAAACATTCCGTCGACTTTGTCCGCACAGGCATCCTGCCGCCCATATCATTCAAACATCAAAGTTTCACCTGATCTCTTTCTAATATTCATTAATGATTTGCTCTCAATCCCCTCCAACCCACTTCATAGTTTTGGCAATGACACCCTGCGTTACTCCTACGCCTTCGTCAATATAAAGCAAGCACGGGCCAGACCTTGTCTCCTAGAGCTGAGCTCTTATCTTATGTTTTGGCGTGCATGGAGCGCTCGTGCATTGGGCCCTTTAGACATAATTTTATCTTCAGGGGCCCTATTCTCTATTACAATATTGTTAAATCCAATCTGAAAACAAAACAGTAAAATCTTGCTAATATTATTAAACTTTCATGTAAAATAAATTCCGATATTGTAATAGAGAATACGGTTTCGGCCAGTTTCGTCAAAAAATATAACAATTTTAAGGCCCGAGATACATAGATACGTGATGGAGTAATCACATTCCAAATCGTCAAACAAGCTAATCAGTCTTCTTCGTGCCCCTTTAATCCCTCATGGGACATAGGGCGGAAACAGTTGCCCTCCAGCGGACTCTGTTTTGCGCGACAGCTGTCAGCTCTGACCGGGATCTCCCAGTTGTTGCGGCCTCTGCTAGTAGGGTCCTCCTCCACGTTGTTCTAGGTCTTCCAACTCGACGGGATCCTTGCGGGTTCCAGTCAAGGGCCTGTTTGGCTAGGTTTTCGTTATCGCGTCGCAAGGTGTGACCAACCCAATTCCATTTCCTTCGCCTGATTTGGTCGTCTATCCTTTCTTGGCCGAGATTAATCCAGAGATTAAAATCCCTCCTTCAGCCAGCTGTCCAGGCTACAATCTACAAGTAATACATTCCGCCTTGAATATAACTCGTATATCTGGGCGGACTCAGCCAAAACAAGCTTGGCTAAGCTGAATAAGGTGCCAAACGAAGAAGGTACATTGGCGGTAGCACCCGTTTGGTGCTCTATATACCCTTCAAGCCGGTAGGAATGTAGCACCTAAGTTTAACAGCTTTCACCTACACGCACCTCTTTTTCCAAGATTAGCCAACTCAGGACATCCGCGGTCCACTACATACCCCCCCTTTGTTAATAAATAGAACACATAGTTGTTAACAGAGAACTGATCAAACGTACGGTTCATTGACATCTACTCACGCACCATCCAGACTAACCTAAACTTACTAGTACATCCTTACTTGAAGGACATAACGTGGTAACCGTACAAAGGGTTGGACTTGGCCATGCCACATAAATAACGATAAATAAAATCAAAAACAAAAATTATTTTATTTATCTCAACAGTAATTAAATTATCCGTAAAAATTTCAAATTTCTACGAACTTATAAAATACCTGAGAACAAATCTAAAAATTTGTCACCTTTTCGCTAAGAAAAAGGAAATAATCCCTTCATTTTTCTAAAGATAATAAAAACATGCTTGTAGCCAAATTTCCCATTAAAGTTATCTCGCCCATTCATTTATTCCCTCATTGTCAAATTTCACCCATCGGCTACGAAATCATCATCATTTTATCACCCTCTTTGCCCTTCCCGAACAAAACAATAGGAATAAGCGCATAGGAATCTGTTTTTAGATCCACCGCCTCTAAAATTAAAGCCGCAGCTTCTGATTTTGTTTTCAAATGCGCAAAGGGCTTTCACGCAAACAAGAAAAGTTTATTTCGGAAACTAACCATATATAGCGGAGCATAAAACCCTGCGATATTAGCGCCCCCAGCTCGTGGTGCCGTAACCTGAAGTTAATTTGACTCGCGTTTGTCCACATCTACTTAGTATATAATCAATGTGCATAAGTTTAAAATATCTAATGTCACCCTCAGAGAAAAAGCGGGCTATATTTAATGTTGCAGCAAAAGAGGAATAAAAATATTTCAGCGCAAAAATGGTTCAACTATTATTCAGAGCAAGAACGGAACGGCAAAAGTCTTAAGCCCTGACCTAATATTCCGTACCGTACCGTAACCGTAAGTACCGTAACCGTAAGTACCGTAACCTACGAACATAAGTGGTCATATGGCACCGACCTAAATTGACTTAATAAACTTGCCGAATGTTCGTTGAATTCTCGAATGGTCCGTAATGGTGCCGTAAGAATGGCACGAAACCTTAGCATCCGTTAGCTATTTAAAAAACTTGTTTACATTTTAACAAATTTTTTAAAAATTGCAGCAGTAAATGACTTGAAATATTATAATTATTACCCTACACAACAATCTTTCAAATTTCCATTTCCTTTTTTTCTAGAAATAATCATAATAAGTAGGTTAGCCCTTCGTCTGTAAACGTTTTTTCGGCAGCTCCCGTCTGTAAACCTGGGTATTTCAAGTCCGACCATTTTTTCACCCTGTTAATGCACTCAAAAAATTTCCAAAAAAATCATGGTAATGTTTGAAACCTTCAA
Source organism: Thereva unica (assembly GCA_949987705.1). Classification (NCBI taxonomy): domain Eukaryota; kingdom Metazoa; phylum Arthropoda; class Insecta; order Diptera; family Therevidae; genus Thereva; species Thereva unica. Next base: position 68,400,007 of record OX465281.1, read on the forward strand.
CTTAATATATAATCATAGAATTTATTTTTGCATACACTTTTTTATTAAATAAATGGAACAACTAGGTAAAAAAATGATGATTTACTCAAAAAATTGTATCTTTATGAAAAATTAAAATATCTTAACTTTAAAAACGGAAAATTAAAGGTTAATCATGCGCGTTCCAAAAAAAATATTTCATTTTATATATTTAAGATTGAATGCTTAAGTTTGGACAGGTAAAACAGGCAATAAATCATTTAATAGTATAAAAACATTTCTTTCTTACAAACTAAATTATTTTTAATTTATATTTGTTAACTGTGATAAAACAAACAAAATTGTACATTGTTGAGTAAAATAGACTATTCTACACAATCTACACAACACATAAGACGATGTTCTTCACAGAATGCCTTTTGACACTTCACGCAGCAATACTGAGTTTTTCTGTCTTTACTGGTTTTACAAAAATAGCATCGCTTTCTCTTGTTTAATTTGTCACTTCCTAACGCAGGGTTGCTAATCTCCTCCGAAGACAATATTTCCTTGATGCCGTTAACTAAAGATTTGTGCAATCCAGGCCTCGTTGAGCGATCTTGCAAATGTGGTTTTATAAGTGAAAGAGCCAGTTCCTTCAAAAACTGTCTTTTATTCTTATTATCATTTTCAGGCAGGAACTTGTATAAAATGCACCCATTCACACTGGCCTGATCTAGCATGCCTAAAAAGAAGCGCATTGACCAGCGACTGCTTGTATGGGCGCAGGAGTAATTTCCACAGAGCTGGTCAAAAACATCTGTGCCACATTTATTTTTGTTGTAAAATTCGATCATTTCCGGCTTTCCAGTCTTTTCACACGCTTTTCCGGTCTTATGCATTGATGACAACAACAAAACAACTTTATTCTTCTTTGGGCAATACGAGAGTATAATGTTTTGTCCGTCGTACCCGTACCTCACAGTGCCCATCGCAGCATTTCTTTTGAATAATTCCGGGATCTGACGCTTGTTTTTTCGTAGCGTGCCTACTATTGATATACCAAATTCTTGCTTCATTCTATTGCAAAGCTCAACTGAAGTGAACCAATTGTTGCATGTAATATTTCTATTAGTATTATGGATTGGCTCACTCAACTTACGCACATAATAAGAAGGTACACTTTCACCTCGCTCTGTCGGGACTTTTCCAATGTAGGGTATGGCGTTGTACATATAAAAGGTTTTCGCGTCGTTCATGGAAACTATTTTTATTCCATACCGCGCTAGTTTCGATTTGATGTAGACGCGTGCTGAGAAACGACCGCGAAACCCTAACAATTGTTCATCAATAGTCAAAAACTGACTAGGAGTATAATTGTTTTGGCAGTTCGTTATGAAAATGTCCCAAATTTCACGAATTGGTGCAAGTACATCTTCAGCACGTCTTGCAGCCCGAGTAGCTTTGTCATCGAATCGCAGCCGACAGCTAATAAATTCGAATCGTCTTTGAGACATCGTCACTTTGTAAAGCGTTGACCCGAATTCGCGCGACCAGATCTTCGATAGATTTACCCGGTTATTCTTTTGCACGCCGCCAAAGTATAGAAGCCCTATGAATGCTTTCAATTCGTTCAATGTAACGTTTTGAAACGACGCACAATCATCGTTACCGTTCTCTGTTTCGTATCGTTGAATTTCGGCATTAGTGTACTTCAAAATTATTTCTAAAATGTCGTGGGTAAATAATGCGTTCCAAAATTGTAGAGGTGTTTGTGAAGAGGCAGCTGCACCAATGGATTTAGGTAAAATAATGGTAATACTTGACCTGCGGCCTCGGGTTTCTGGCGGGGTGAGACACCATTTATGTTTGTCCTTGCCGTAGACAAATTTCCGGCGTCTACTTCCTTCTTCAGTCTCCTGCTCATCATTGGTCTGACTTTCATCCTCTGACGATTCTAGATCGGAAACACTTATTTCACTGGCGTCACTGTCAACCTCTTCAACAGCATCTATTTCTTCTTCGCTGTCTTCACCTCCGAATTGAGAAATTACTTCTCGTTGGCGAAGTACGCGCGCTACCTGGTCAGGCGACCGTTGCTCCATTTTATACTAATACTGACAAAAATATATGTAAAAATTCTTTTCTCATTCTCAATTTGTTAAAACAGAAAAAAGTTTTGCACTTACTTGCAGGTTCAGTATACGTGGTCTGTAAACGTGGGTATTGCGTGGCCGTTCTGATTTTGAATTACTCACAGATACTGTATAGAAGAGACTGAGGCCTTCGACTTTAGGTGTCAGTTCTCGTTCCTATATAAGTTTTTTTTAGATAGGGGTACCAGCTCCGTTTATTCGCTTGTTGAAAAATTATTAACCTAAATATTTTTGGCTCGGACACTAAATACCCAGGTTTACAGATGAAGGGTTAGTGTTGTAAAAACGCATTTCCGGAGATATTGAAGGTCTTCTGGATTGTTTAGACAAGAAGCTATGTGACATATGGACAATAAAAATTCAAAGTTCTTTTTATTCATTCTGGTGTGAATAAAGAATTGTCCTGAATCCAATTTTTTGATTTTTAGAAATGTTACACGGTAATATCCGTGGATATTACTCATTTTATTTATTGCGCAATTTTTAATCCTTCTTTTCCTCTGATCACTATGATCTGATCAAATAATGCTAATAAATCTCTTAAATTTTTGTTTATGCTATCCATTTTGCACTTGTCACTTGCCACTTTACGTTTTCATTTAGGGCATCTGTCAAAATGCCGTAACTGAGCTCAGATTCGTTCAATTTTGTTACGGTACGGTGCGGAATATTAGGTCCAGGCTTTAGAGCAAAAGCAGATTAACTCTCTAAACCGGTTTTGCCCTCTACGAAAACTTAAACCGCTTTTGCCCTCAGTTTTTATTTATACCTCCGTTGCTTACATTATTACTTCGAAATCTATTTTTAGACATTTTCTTCACTTTACTAGTAATACAATGCAACTTTATTCATAATATTAGAATTTTTGGAAGTTTGTAAGATTAATTCTTTGAATGAGTGCAGTCTTTGTAATGCTTTATGATAAGTTTTATGTTTTTGCAAGACCCTCTCAGCTACAGGCCACGAAGGAGAGTTTTTTGTGGTGGTCAACTCAGTCCTAAAATTCACCGGAGTGAGCGGAATAAACATGGCGCGGAATAAGTTCGGGACCGTTTTGGTTATAGTTTTGCAGTAAAAAGTGGTATAATATTATATTTTATTACTTTTAACTGCACATAGATTACATGTAATTAGTTCGTTAGTGATTTTATTAAAAAAAATTTAAAAAAAAAGTAACTAAGTGTCTTTAAAGGGTGTTAATTGTTATTGTGATCATTTCTTATTACATTCGCGGTGTTTTCGTTGTTTATTTGGGTGTTTCCACAAAAATCCGGCAACTCGGTGTCCGCGGCACTCCCCGCTTGATATAATTAATATTATTTTATTTTAAGATTGTTAAGTAACAAATCTAACTATTTTGTATTTATTCCTCAAATTTTGTTTAAAATAATAATACACTATACTCTTGAAATTATATTTAATGACCCCAAACGTCAGTCCCTAGCCATGTCCGTGCACTGAAATTTTGCGTTTGGGCATCCATATTTCGGAAAAAATTTAATCTATACTTTAATTTTCTTTACAATTTTTCAATATTAAAGTATTTACAACTAATTTCATCATTTTTTGCAATTTAAAAAAACAATAAATGTGTTTTCTAAGGTCGGAATTAGTGTCCTTAATTTTAATCGTCAGTCCCTAGCCATTAAAGGATTTTAAAATTTCGCGGTATTATATGGGTGTAGAGGGAATGTAATTCAGTTGATTTTAAAGAAAGAGATGAAATTATCTACAGACTGCACTCCTTTGGCAGCTGCCGTTTTGTAAATAAGTGTAGAGGCGAGATTTGCTGTGCCAAGTAGTGCTGATCCAGTCACTTCGTCAGTCCCTAGCCAAGTAATTTTATAGTTTAATAATAGGAAATTGACATTAATTAATTAATATTTACAAGTGGTTTATCGGCCTTGTTCGGTAGATAGTGTTAGATATCGTAGTATAGTGGTCGAGCAGTATTTTTTTAAAGTTTTACTCAGAATCGTCAGTCCCTAGACCGTCAGTCCCTAGCTGTTAATGCTGCTAGGGACTGACGAGAGTGGTCAGGGGCTGACGTTCACTTATAATTATACAGGGTGTATCAGTGAAAATGCCAAAACGCCTGGCTGCGGATCGGTCTTGGATATGCGAACAAAAAATCGTATAGGTGGGGGCGGGAGAATCATAACGGTTTAGCTGCTAGGGACTTTTTGAAACTTTTTTGGTAGAAGTTTACATATTACTCTGTATTTTGGTAACCCTATTAGATATTTTCTTGAATAAGGCAGCAATCTACGCAGAGTACTCCCACCTATCTAAAACTGTAAACGTTGAGGTTTCAACCCACCAACGTCCATTGTTAATCATAACAGTCAGTCCCTAGATGCTTAAATTCGCAAAACTCAAAATTTCTCCTAAAATTCTACCTAAAGTGACTGGCCCCTTTAGGTATGACAAAACAAATTAATCACGTTTTATATCCACTATTAGGAAATGCAATAGCATCTTAAATATTATGAAGACAAATTACTTTCAAAAGTCGCCCTAATTTTATGGAAACACCCATTTAGGAAAAAATTGTTGAATATTTAATGTTTTGCGCGGTGATAGAATTAAAAGTGATTTTAAAGTGATGAATATATTATATTATGGAGTTATTATGAATAATATAAGTGCAGAAAGGTGTGAAAGGAATAGTGAACAAGAATAGGGGTATTCTGCAGTTATAATTTCATAATATATAATCACTTTTAATTCTATCACCGCACAAAACATTAAATATTCAACATTTTTTTCCTAAATAAACAACGAAAAAACACCGCGAATGTAATAAGAAATGATCACGATAACAATTAACACCCTTTAAAGACACTTAATCACTTTTTTTAATTTTTTTTAAATAAAATCACTAACGAACTAACTACATGTAATCTATGTACAGTTAAAAGTAATAAAATATAATATTTTACCACTTTTTACTGCAAAACTATAACCAAAACGGTCCCGAACTTATTCCGCACCATGTTTATTTTAACCAAATATCAGATTTGTGAACTGACTTCAGCTATGGTTGTATTAGTTCAAGAGAGAACTTCATGGCCTGGGGCCTAATTCTCTATTACAATACTTAACTGCTGACTATTCGAAAATGAAATTCGAATCTAAACTGTTTTTGTATTCCTTATTACATTTTTGTTACATTTCATTATCGACGCGAATTACATTACCGATGGTGCAATTTCAGAACTGTCAGATTTGATATGCGGAAGGTATTTCTTGTTATAAAATACATTATTTTGTTATAAAATGGATAGCTTGTACGTGTTTTTAGATAGTGAAAGCGAAAGTGATTGTGAAAGTAACGTCGCTATTACTAGACGAACACTGAGAGATAAATCGAATCCCCTGGAGATTCCAAATAAGATGTAAAGTCTTGATTTTAATTCTGATGAGCTCATTTCTTAGTCAAGTTTTATTTTTTTAGATTTATTAAATTGTTTCGACTGCCAAAAGCCGCTTTTTTGACATATTGTCTGAAATTATAGACGATTTTAAACAACACATAAGAATAACGAGCATGCCCGCTGTTTTGAAATTGGCAGCAACTGTAATATTTTTGGCTCAAGGGAGTTATCAAGACAGCATTGGTCAAGACTATCTAGCTCCAATGTGTCAATCAAGCGTTTCCCGAGTGATTGAGGAAGTAACTACAATATTAGAAAATAGATTGTCTCCAGCTAAAATATGTTTTAATATGAGCGAAAACGAAAAGTTATTATCAAAAAGATATTTTTTTGATGTTAGTGGAATACCAGGAATCATTGGGGCTGTCGATGGAACACATATAAAAATTATAAGACCCCGAGAGCGGGAGCATTTGTATTTAAACCGTAAAGGATATTATAGCATGAACGTTATGGTCGTAAGCAATTTTAAGCAATATTTACATTCAAGTAAAACTAACGTTCCATTTCGTAGATCTGTGACTTTCAAATGAAGATTCGGGCTGTTAAAGCTCGAATTGGAGGAGCATCCCACGACTCCCCAATTTTTACGGGGAGTGAAGAACGGTCTTTTCTCGAGAATCAATATCGAAATGGGGACAAATCTCGGCTGATTGGTAAGAAATTAATTTTATTTCAATTGCCAATATATGTACATAAATACTGTAATTAATGGCGACTCGGGGTATGCATTGGAGCCGTGGTTGCTGACCCCTTATAGGAATGCGGAGGAAAACAGCCCAGAAGCATATTTCAATCAAAAACACTCCGAAGCACGTAATATTATTAAGAGGGTTTTTGGTTTGTTAAAAGGACGATTTCGCTACCTTTTGTCAGAACGGGGCTGCATTATTCGCCCAATAAGGCTACGAAATTTTTTAATGTTTGTGCCGCTCTTCATAACATTTGCATAGAATACAAAGTAGAATACTAATGGTCTAACTTTAAGAACGGAATGCGATATTATTAATTCGGAATTCAACCAATCAGGCACAAAAATTGAAGCGGCTAACATACGGGATCACATTAGAGATAATTTGGTAATTCGATGATTTATTATTAAATCCGATTTTTATAAAAAGTGCTGCATGGAATTTTTTTTTAATTTAATTTAATCCATTTTCATAAGAGTAACAAACTCAACAATGTTTTAATTCATAGCTAAAACGAAATAAAGAAAAATAAAAAATATTCGTACTATGTATCAAAAGTAAAAAGTAATAAAGAAAAATAAAAAAAATCCATACATTCCAAAATACTCGTTTCAATTTTTCATTGATTTTAGCTTTTCTTCTTCAAGAGATAACCATTTGTTTTTAGTTTTTAATTTTAACTTTTCGTTTCTATATTTGTCAGTCTTGAAGCTTTCTCCTTTTTTCAGTTCCAATATATTTCGTAATATTTGTTGAAAACTTTCACATAAAGTGTTATTTTTGTCCAAAGCGGTGATTAGATTTTCGTGAAATTGCTTTTGTATTTTAATCTGCTTGTGAAGTACATTTTCTTTATAGTTTTCTTCACGTTTCCTCTTACGGGGATTATTTTTTGCAATTGGTGCAGTATTTTGTGTGGTTTCAGGATTCTCCTCTACCGATGCTCTGGTTTCAGGATCTACCTCTACCGGTGGTAGTGAATCTTCAAAGTTTAGACCTAATTCAAGGTAGCCCTCTATTGCCTTATCATAGGCCGCAAGCGCATCCGTAGCTTCAGGATCATTGTTAACAATAGTTTTTTGGTTATTATTAATGCCAAAATTTTTTGTTTACACTGAGCCATAAACAGCTTCTTCCATGTTGAGGAGCTCATATACCCTCTTTTCGTTATCGGACAATCTAATTTGCTTAAAGGGTCCTCCGCCGGTTTTAAATAGCCTCTGCTTGTTCTTCGTCACTTTCTTCTTTATATTTTGTTTATAATCCGCCCAGACCTACAGCATGTAATGTTATCTACATATTGTTTATATACAATGTAAATTTACCTTTTTCCACCCATCTACATCTCGTATTGGGGGACCAAGGATGTTTATTTCCTTCTCCAATTCGTTCCAAGTGCTTTTTGAGGCTTGGCGTGCATCGTTGCAATTTATATAGCCTTTTGCTATGCCTGGATGTTTTTTCATGAAATTTACCATGGTCTCAAATTGTTTATTATTCGTTGCGTTGGACCTTTTTCAAACATTAAAAATGTTTCTTAACAACTAATTTCATAACAAAGCGAATTAAGAAATTCTTACTTACATTTTACTTATATATACCTTGTAAAGCTTTCGAATAATTTTTTGACAGTGTTTTGGCATTTTCGACTAGAGTTAAGTGAAGTTTGGTAATAAAGAATACCGTTTTAACAATTTCGAGTAAAATTGTAGCAATATTGTAATAGAGAATTAGACCCCTGTAATGGAGAGGGTCTTGGCAGAGATAACCACTGACATATAATAATGGACTGCTCATCAGCAATTATTCCCATACAAACCGATGGCACCAAAAAGGTATAGTCGACTCGCTCATCCATAAGCCCCCAAACTGACAGAAGCACTCAGAAATAAAATCAGGTTAAATCAATTAGAAAAAAAATAGACGGGTATAGTGATGTTTATATCTTTTGCTCTTTCCCCCATAGACCCCCGGATTTTGACATACAGAATGTCAGTTGCTAAAACAGGCGTTAAGAACTTAAATCAGATACACATAAAATTTGCAAATTAATGAAAAAAAAGGCATTTTAAAAGGTGAAAAAGTGAAAATAGTGTTTATTAATTTTTTTAAACAAAATATTTGTGTTGTTTTAATGTTTTAAGTACCTACGTATTTAAAAAAAATGTAAATTTCAAAAGTGATTCCGGTGTTTACATGGAGTAAAAAAAGGTTTGTAGCCTATGGAACAAATTGGTGCCATGAAAAATTCCTTATGAGCAGTCCATTCTATATGTCAGTGGAGATAACATAATACTCCGTATAAAGATGCGACAGCTAGAACAAAAAACCCGAACGGGTAATTCCATGAAAATGTGGACATGATATAAGAAAAATGTTATATTACTTTTATACTTTTACTATGTCTAAAATAATGTATAAGGTTGACAACACTATCATCAAACGTCAAATTCAAGATTTCACATCAAAATTCGTTATTAGAGACGCTTATTACGTTAGACGCTCTTATTACCAAGAAATATATGGATCAGATAGTAGTTCTAGAATTTACATTTATCTATTTAAAACCACAATAACTGGCAAGGGAATTTTGTTAGGAGGATATAAATAATTATTACTTTGTGAATTCATTTTAATTTTTTGTAAAAACCCTAAAGGGCTCCTAATTTAAGTATGAAAATAGATAGTAACGCGAGTTACTTTTTCTTTGTAACGCAAGTTACCATATAATTTATCGATTATTTTAATAAGTATAATGTAACAGCTTTTGTTTCTATTAAAACACCTTACTGGTATATTTCTGCTTTTATTTTTACCTCATGTAAAGTAATCTACCCACAAATTTCATAGAAATTTCCGAAATAAATTTACCCTCTGAACTGGCTGTCCAAAAACGGTAACGCGAGTTACTGAGACAATTTATTATTAAATTAAATAAATATTATATTTGTACTAATTTTTTTAATTTATCTCATGTTCTAGACATTACTCTACGTCCATAAAAAATAAAATTAGATTAATTAATGTAAACACTGCAAATTAAAAGCTTCATGAAAGTATATAAAATTTTCTGCATGTAACGCGAGTTACCATGGAATTACCCGAACGCTTTTCGCATCGGCAGACCTCTGAGATTGCCTCCACCTTAGCAACATGCAACATTTTAGAATTTCCAGCTACACAAGGAGGCGAACGTGGTCATGGTCCGCAGCACAAGACATGCGGTGAGTTTGTGGATAAGGAAGCTAGCATTTTTGGGGGGCAAGGAAAGGAACTGACAACCGAATGTTTCTCGCAGCATTGTCATCTTTCGAACGTTTGCCTCTAGCGCTACATTGAAGGATTTTCCTGATTCTTTGTATTTAACTATTTCTTAGAACATTCAGTGTATTTTTTTAATGACTCTCCACTATCAATTTCACTTGATTTCAAATTCTTGGTGAGAGGGTTTGCGATATTTTTAAAATAGGTACTTAGTTGAGGTTTTGGTTACTGTTTTTTATTTTCTGGTATTTCGGTATTGACTAACTCGATTAATTTTAGAAACGAATTTAGGTAATTATTCTTTGTTTTATTTTATCTGAATTTTCGCTATTGGCTTAAAATGTTGGGTTTTGGCTTTATGTAATTCTTTTGTTGTAGGTGTATTGTGGGTGTATATTTTTGGACACATTTTTTATAAAAAATGCCCTAACCCTAAAGTCGCACAACCTGGAGAGTTGTTTGCATCGCCCAAAGTTGCAAAGCGCATAAACGTGCTCAGCCAAATCTGAAATTCTTTCGATTTCCAAAATCTGGGACAAGTGTTTTTCATAAATGCTTGTAAAGTTAACACAATAAAACACACAATAAAAAATCGTACGTCTGCTTAAAACAATTCGATCGTAATTGGTTTGGTAAAAATAAATTAAAAATAGGTTCAATACCTTCCTTGTTATTTGTAAACTCTTCAATTAATGAAGATGAGGAAAGGCTTCATGTCAAGTCAATTTTCAGGGAAAACGTATGACAGAAGGAATTCAGTCTCGGACTTGCAATTACAGGATTTATCCATTTTAGAGTCCCCTTATCAACAGTTAAATATTGAGCCCGTAAATATATACTGCAAACAATGGAAGATGAAAAAAAATTACATTTAGCTGCGGAAGAGCTGATACCAACCGCTAATAATGTCGTCATTTACTAATTTGGGTATGGCGAATTCAATAGAAATAAAGTCAACCCTCTAACTTGTTTGAAAACTACCCCCAGGACAACCCTTATTACTAAATTTGAGGGTTTCACACTTGCTTATGAAAACACTCCAAAATTTTTTTTTTATAAATAGCATAGTATTTCTTGAGACCAAAATCAACCCTATCGGTGAAGCGTAAACCACCCCCACAGCAACCCCTAACCTTAAATTATTTTCTTTACGCCCAAAATGAAGGTTCACCACGACAGTTTTTGAAGTAGATACATACACTAGGGCTTATACAAAAACCATAGGTACATATACAACTTTATTGATTATTATATGTAGTCCCCCTCAAGAGTGGTACATTCATTCCAACGCTTCTCCAACATTTCTATGTCATTCTTATAGAACGATTTGATCAACCTCCTCATTGGAGTCATATTTCTTTCTTTTTTAATTTCAGAACAGGTAATAGTCGGTTTAGGCTAAATCTGCATAAGTCGGTGTATGCAGAAGCAATTCGAAGTACAACTTGGGCGATTTTGCCTTTGTTTCGATCGCCTATCGTGGCACGGTGCATTAACTTGGTGAAGGGGCACCTTTTTTTTCTTTGCCGTTTTCTTCGCGATTTCGTCCTTAGTTATGTAACATTCTCTATGGATCCCGTTTCCTTTTCAAAATAGTCGAAGCACTTCCCAAAATAAGCGTCTGTCCCAGTCGAATTTTGCGTGTTTTGTCGCTTTGGACGGCTTTCCTGGTAGATGTCTACTTAGTTGATGGCCAATTCAACGGTTGATTTCCCCTAAAAATCCTATGGATATGCCAGTAGTAGGGCCATTATGATGAACTTATTAAGTGTTGTAAAGATACACACATATGTCTTAATTTTCTTCTTCGTTACTTTTTCTAACATCTCAGCCATCTTCTATAGATTATATAAGTTTGATAATATCTGTTCGGATAACTCAATAATGTCATTTTTTGTAGTTGTCAGAAGAAGTGCAATGTATAAATTTAAAACCGTTTTGTTTTTACTGGAAAACCCCAAATTTCAGCACAATTTTCTTGTAAAAACCGGTTTTTAAAAACCGACAAACCCTAACATACACCTATTAGATAAAAAAATAAATTTTGGAAACGATACCTCTGCTCTCGGGCATCGGAAATCACATCTACCATTAGCGGTGAGAGCTAAATTATTTAATTAAAGTTTAGGTATAAAGTTAAATAATTTAGTTTTCATCCCCTAGGGGTGGGGTGGTTTCTGCCTGAGGGATGGATAGGCATGTTTTAGAAACCATGTCTTATATGAAATATATGTTCTTGTTCATTAAAAATTGGCGGTGAAACTTTTATTTTGGACATAAAAAAATAATTTAACTTCAGGAGTGGCTGTATGTAGGAGTGGGATCCCCGGGTGTGACAGGGTTGATTTTGGGCTCCAAATAGAGCATATCCTAAGGGCTATTTCTACACAAAAAATGGCGAACACAAAAAAATGGCGAATGAAGAACAAATATAAAGGATTTTTTTTCATCTTCCATTGTTTGCAGTACATATTTACAGGCTCAATATTTAACTGTTGATAAGGGGACTCTAAAATGGATAAATCCTGTAATTGCAAGTCCAAGACTGAATTCCTTCTGTCATACGTTTTCCCTGAAAATTGACTTGACATGAAGCCTTTCCTCATCTTCATTAATTGAAGAGTTTACGAATAACAAGGAAGGTATTGAACCTATTTTTAATTTATTTTTACCAAACCAATTACGATCGAATTGTTTTAAGCAGACGTACGATTTTTTATTGTGGGCGGGGAGTTAACTTTACAAGCATTTATGAAAAACACTTGTCCCAGATTTTGGAAATCGAAAGAATTTCAGATTTGGCTGAGCACGTTTATGCGCTTTGCAACTTTGGGCGATGCAAACAACTCTCCAGGTTGTGCGACTTTAGGGTTAGGGCATTTTTTATAAAAAATGTGTCCAAAAATATACACCCACAATACACCTACAACAAAAGAATTACATAAAGCCAAAACCCAACATTTTAAGCCAATAGCGAAAATTCAGATAAAATAAAACAAAGAATAATTACCTAAATTCGTTTCTAAAATTAATCGAGTTAGTCAATACCGAAATACCAGAAAATAAAAAAAAGTAACCAAAACCTCAACTAAGTACCTATTTTAAAAATATCGCAAACCCTCTCACCAAGAATTTGAAATCAAGTGAAATTGATAGTGGAGAGTCATTAAAAAAATACACTGAATGTTCTAAGAAATAGTTAAATACAAAGCATCAGGAAAATCCTTCAATGTAGCGCTAGAGGCAAACGTTCGAAAGATGACAATGCTGCGAGAAACATTCTGTTGTCAGTTCCTTTCCTTGCCCCCCAAAAATTCTAGCTTCCTTATCAACAAACTCACCGCATGTCTTGTGCTGCGGACCATGACCACGTTCGCCTCCTTGTGTAGCTGGAAATTCTAAAATGTTGCATGTTGCTAAGGTGGAGGCAATCTCAGAGGTCTGCCGATGCGAAAAGCGTTCGGGTTTTTTGTTCTAGCTGTCGCATCTTTATACGGAGTATTATGTTAAATCTGGTCTTGGTTTTTGCCATTTTTCCATTTTGACTACATATTTGTTGTTGTTGTGTTTTAAACACTCCAACACCTAAGTGTTGGTATAGCCCCAGGGCTATAACTGGTACAAGGTTTTCCAACCATATCAACCACTGGCACTTGTTAGTTTAAATTTTGTTAGCCCAAAATTGTGTTCACTTTTGATATAACAAGTCATCGCTGGTGAGCTAAGTCAGCTTCGACGTCAAGATTCTGGATTAAATTATTGTTGTCCCAGATTATATAAGGATGTAACTTGATTTCTAGCCATATGTATCAGGAACTGAAGATAAAAATTTCCTATGCAGCTGGGCAAGTTCAGCTAGGGCGCCATAGAAATTGATTAAAGACAGAACTGATTCTACTGTTGCACATAGATTAAAGACAGAAGATTGATTAACCCTTTCGGTACCACATTAAGAAATAGTACTCCAAAAATTATCAAATTTCAGAAGCTGCATTCATACCACTTGTGAATGATCTCTGATTTTTTTCAGAATTTTTGAACGCCGCGTTTTTGCGTTATGTAATATACACTCTAGTGTACAAAATGACTCAGCCGGCCTTGCTATTAGTTGGAATTTATAGGGAAAATAATAAATACTACTAGTAGTCCAATCAATCTACGGAAATTCTCCAGACAATTGAAGGCAGGAAAAAAAAATATGGGCGTGTAGAACACTTAATTTGAAGAATGATAGCGTTTTTTTTTTTACGGAACTGCATTGGCGAACTTAACCTAAAAAATTCGCAAAAGTCAAAAAACCGGTTTTTCGCCAATAAAACAAAAAGTTGAGCTCGGATCCGAAAAAGTTAAATTATAAAGTTATAGGTATTAAAATTATCTTTCAATTGATGTGGTACAAAATATTGGTTAGTGTCTTATACATGGAGAAAAATGCTAAAAACCGCTAAAAATCGCTTCTTTTTCTTTTATTTTTGTCTTTTTATTGATGCGACCTAGAAACTTTTTATTTGGTAAAAATGTTGCTTTTGGCAATCTGAAAACTCATTATTTTTTTTGGCTCGAAATTTTGCAAAATATGGGTGAAATTTCGATTTATGTAAAAAAAAGCGTTTTCGTAAAATCCTTCGTCTACAGCTCGTCTCCTCGACCTCGTAGGACATTTTTTCGAAGCTCTTTTTTTTCGTTAAGAGTTGGACTATCATGCACTATAAGTTAAAATTGGAGTTTTTCAATTTTATGTACAAAAATCTCCACCGCAAAAAAGACAAGTTTTTTTGCCGCAAAAAAGACAAGTTTTTGTACTGCAAGTTTTTTATTTCATTATTTTTCGACTCTAAACTACTATTTAATAAAAGTTTATATTCTGTTTAGAGAAAAAATAGGTAATTTGGTCATACATTATATAAATGTATATTGAATCTAATATCTCACACTTTTATAGGAATAATTTGTTTTTGGTTGATCTACATGAAAAGTAGTTGAAGAGTTGCATGTTGTATTTTGAAGAGTTGGGTTTATTTAAATGGTTTAACGTTGGTGGTTTTTAGAGAATAAATAGGAAATTTGGTCATACATTATATAAATGATAATAAAAGTTGGTTTTTTGGCATGACTTTTTCCAACTATAAAAAATTGTTTCATTTTTCAATTCTTCTCGAAAAATTTTGTTATTGCAGACTTCTAGAGTTAAATTAAAAAAAGCTATAGAAAATGGCCCTCGAATTTCGAGTCCTGGATTTGCATTAATTTTAAATATTTTAACGTTCAGGCAATTTTGGTCATAGTTCAAATAAATGTATTTTGAATCTAATGACTCCAACTTTTATAGGAAAAGTTGGTTTTTAATTATTGGTTGATAAAAGCTTTGAAATGATTTTAAATATTTAAACGTTAGCTGCAGCAAGGCGCACCGGGTCCTAGCTATCCAAAATACAGAAAATAAGCAGTTCATTGCGACACTGCATCTGTGTATAAAAATTCATATCTCGAAAAATGATATGTCAATGGATGATTTTTATTGTCGCGATCAACATGTCAGATCCCTAATAGTTTCACATTTTGTTATTTGGAATCAAAAATACCAAAAAATTGCCTTTTTCAAACTCCCTTACGGTATATTAAAATGCTTCACCTGATTACTACTATTGGCTTATGGGTGCAGCATAGGCGCCCCGGGTCCCAGCTAGTTTATATAATAAAAATTGATTCGAACAACCAGAAATTACTACAGCGCGAAAAGTTAGAAGTGGGCGCTCACCAAGTAAACATTCTACGTAAAAGATGAAATTGCACATGATCTGTGCTGTTGAGACGTCAATAACAACTTGTATGTATGTAGTACAGTAAATATTGAACAACAATATGTCTCAAATTCACAGGTATTTAACAAAGGAAAAAGGCTCCGTTATTTAAAAAAATGTCTTCGCTGTTGACGGTCGTACGGTTAAATTATTTTATTTTAAAATTAGTAAAAAGAATATAAACTTTTATTAAATAGTAGTTTAGAGTCGAAAAATAATGAAATAAAAAACTTGCAGTACAAAAACTTGTCTTTTTTGCGGCAAAAAAATTTGTCTTTTTTGCGGTGGAGTTTTTTGTACATAAAATTTCGAGCCAAAAAAAATAATGAGTTTTCAGATTGCCAAAAGCAACATTGTTACCAAATAAAATGTTTCTAGGTCGCATCAATAAAAAGAAAAAAATAAAAGAAAAAGAAGCGATTTTTAGCGGTTTTTAGCATTTTTCTCCATGTATAAGACACTAACCAATATTTTGTACCACATCAATTGAAAGATAATTTTAATACCTATAACTTTATAATTTAACTTTTTCGGATCCGAGCTCAACTTTTTGTTTTATTGGCGAAAAACCGGTTTTTTGACTTTTGCGAATTTTTTAAGTTAAGTTCGCCAATGCAGTTCCGTAAAAAAAAACGCTATCATTCTTCAAATTAAGTGTTCTACACGCCCATATTTTTTTTCCTGCCTTCAATTGTCTGGAAATTAACATGGTGATTCCGTAGATTGATTGGACTATAGGCAATATATTTTATATTATTTTTAATTATTAAAAGTTATTTGTATATTATTATACATACTGATTAAAAATTAATAAAGAAACAAAAAATAATAATAATAAGAGGCAATATCAAAATTATTTTGTGTGAAATTGTAGAAAGCAGTTTTTTTATGCGATAAGCCTAAATGGACGTTGCATTTTTTACAAAACCAATGTGTTCGCCCCTTGCAATTATTTTTGCATCTTGATGCGAATTGCTTTTCATCGAAAATTGGCATGTGCCAGAAGCCATCTAACCTTACATCGTCCGTTGACCTGACCTCTCGTGGCCCAGGTGGTTTTGGTGAAGAACTTGGAGATGAGTTTGAAGGTCCACCCCCCCCCCCTTTTTTTTTAAATATTCACTTGTTTCTTTATTAAGGCGTCAGCCACATACAACCTGAAGTGCAGCAGATCCAACCTTTCTTTCTTTTTTTTCTTCAATACATCCGCATCTCTGTTATACTCTAACCATGCGTTGGTGAGTGCTAAATCAACACCATGGTTGAACATACGTAAAGGCTATTTCTTCGTTCTGATGAATGTACGGTATAGAGCCGTTAAAAATCGCTTTTGTCTACCCCACCCATAGCAGTGTTGTATTCTTTGATGACCTCCGGGCGATCGATTTCAATATAAGATTTTATAGCGTTGGACCATATTTTTACTTTCGAAATATAATTCCTTTACTAAGGAAGTTTGATGCCATGTTTACAATCTTATTGTCCAACCATTATATTTATTATAATACCATCACTAGATTGGCACTCTACACTCTCTCCACGTGATTTTTTCTTCAGTTCATTTTCAGGGATTCATTAGCAGCTCCTGGAAATCTATCCTTATGGTCCCAGCGGCAGATATTTTTAATTCTTTTAGTCTAGTCATCAATTTATAACTATTGAACCAGTTGTCCATGTACAATTTATGGCCACGCCATAATCTTGTATGATTTGTGGTGAAAGTTCAGTTGTAGAACCCTGGTATAGTACAAAATCATAGATGATACCACTTTTTCCGCAGAGCATAAAATTTTTTATCCCCCACTTCACAGGCTTATTTTTCATATATTGTTTCACATTCAAAGAACCTTTGAATGGGATCATTTGTTCATCTACTGACAGTGATTTTTCAAGTTGAAGCTCTAAACAACGAGAACGGATGGAGTTGAACAATGGCCGAATTTTATAAAACCTGTCTGTGTTTTCTTTTGGTATGGTCAAATTATCAACTTTGTTGGTGTAGGTTAGTTCTTAGTTGAAAAAAGCGATTTATTGTCATGGTCGAACGGAATATTTCGATTCCCAAAAGGCTGTTCCAATAGAGCCTCAAACTTGGATATCCGAGACAACCTATAAGTATTTGAATGCCAATGAACTTCCTAATTTCTGTATAATCTGTTAGCCGAAACTTCGTTCGCTCATTTTGCAGTGCATACTTGTTTGTATATTGAACGATTGACTCGGTCAGCTCAGATGTGATGTATTTTTCAAAGTAGGAAAATGGGGACAACTCGCCATCGTGTTCTGGATCTAATGTGAAATTCTTTTCATACTCATATAAATTGTCAATAATGCCAATTCCGCGGTTCCATTTTATTGCTTCTCTCTTCTGTTTCCTTTTATTTACTGTACCCATTTTTCCACCGCCGCGCCGTCCTTTTGGCAATGGTTCTTCACGGAGTATTACCTCTTCATCGACAATTTCTTCCTCACATCCAACTTGATTTATCTCAGGGTAATTTTCTTCCATCTCACCTACAAGAAAAACAAATAAATTTTCTCAATACTCAAATTTTCGTTCTTTGATTTTGGGGAAAAATATTTGCATTCCTACATTGTAAAATATATATACCATGAGCTTCCTCAACGTTCATCAGCAGTTGCATTTCCTGAGATTCGATATCGCATCCATCATCGCTTTCTGTTTCCAGCCCTTCAATATCAGACAATTGTTCTTCCAGAGCTTTATATATTTCATCTGATGTCCAATCAACTATTTCATTTCGGAAATTAAAATTTTTCATCCTTCCTAGCCTAGCCTTATCTCATTTGACGGAATAATTGGTAATGACAGCCTCAAAGAACTGAAAGCTGTAATTCACACCAGTGAAAATTACATGACGATTTACCGGAACATTCGAGTACAACTGAAACAACACCTATCTGATTCTATTAATTCAATTAATATCAGAAGGGCTCATATGAATAAACAACAAGTTCTCAAATTAAACCAAACTATAAAAGAATGCCCTAACCTATTTTCCGAACCAAATGAAAAATTAACGTACGCCACCCCTGTCCAAGGCGAAATTCGCACAACGACAGACGACCCAATCTATTCGAAATCTTATCCTTACCCAATGGCACTGAAGGATGGAGTCGAAACTCAAGTCGAGAAACTGCTCGAAGATGGTATTATTAGGCCATCAAGGTCTCCTTACAACTCTCCAGTATGGGTGGTGCCGAAAAAAACAGACGCATCCGGAGAGAAGAAATACAGGATGGTAATTGATTATCGAAAATTGAACACCGTTACGATACCCGATAAGTACCCCATCCCTGAGATCAATGAAGTGTTAGCGAATCTAAGGAAAAACAAATTGTTTACCATTGTGGATTTAAAAAGCGGCTTTCACCAAATACCGCTAAGAGAGTGCGATATTGAGAAAACTGCATTTTCCATCAACAACGGGAAATACGAATTTACGCGCTTACCCTTTGGTCTCAAGAACGGGCCGGCTATTTTTTAAAGAGCCCTAGATGACATTTTACGAGAACACATAGGGAAACGATGTTACGTCTACATAGACGACATCATAATATTCGGAAGGAGTGAGGCAGAACACTTCGAAAACCTTGAGCTCGTGTTTAAAACCTTGGAAGGTTCTGACATGAAAATCCAGTTAGATAAATGTGAATTCCTTCAAGAAGAAGTTGAGTTCCTCGGCTTTGTAGTGTCTAAAGAAGGAATTAAAACAAACCTCAAAAAAGTAGAGGCTATTGCCAGCTTACCTCCGCCTAAAACACTAAAGGACCTCATATCGTTTTAGGGAATGTCAGGCTATTACCGACGTTTCATAAGAGACTACGCAAAACTGGCAAAACCACTGACATCCCTCTTAAGATGGGAAGATGGACGAGTGTCCAAAAATCTCTCAAAAAACAAAATCATCAACCTAGACACAGAGGCCATGGAAGCATTCACCAAAATAAAAAGCTCGTTGATATCAAAAGAAGTAATCCTTAATCACCCTGACTTCACGAAAGAATTTGAATTAACAACAGACGCCTCCGACTATGCCATAGGGGCAGTACTTTCTCAAAGCAATCGGCCAATAACATTTCTGTCTAGAACATTGAGTAAGACAGAAGAAAACTATGCGACCAATGAAAAAGAAATGTTGGCAATCATTTGGTCTCTAAATTCCCTCAGAAATTATCTCTATCGAGCCAGGAAAGTAAAAATCTATACAGACCATCAGCCACTTACCTATGCCCTTAGCAATAAGAACTCGAACTGCAAAATGAAGAGATGGAAAGCTATTTTGGAGGAATACAACTATGAACTCTAGCATTAACCCGGCAAGACAAACGTAGTAGCCGATGCACTTTCTAGACTTCTCTTAACTTCAGAGGCTAACCCCTTATCCGCCACCCAACATAGCGACGACAGTTCTCCCCAGAACCTAATTCCAACTGTAGAGGTACCTTTAAACGTTTATCGCAATCAACTGATATTGTAGAAAGGTGAAGAAACAAGTTACCAATTACAATGCCCATTCCCCGGCTATCATCGGCACATCATAACACAACCAGAATTCACTAAAACCGATATTGTGAAAACATTTAAAAATTACCTCAAACGTTAAACGGCCTAAAGGCTGATGAAACTTTAATGGGCCTTATTCAGCAGATCTACCTAATGCACTTTAAAGATTATAAAATTAGATTCACTCAAATCTTTGTTCGAGACCTCCAAGTGAAACTGAACAGGAGGAAAAAATACTCTCCGTGCATCGCAGAGCACACCGCAATGCCGAAGAAAACCGGCAACAACTCCTAGGGAAATATTATTTTCCACGAATGAGCTCGAAAGTAACAACTCTTGTAAAACTTTGCACAACGTGCAAAGAACATAAATATGATAGGCATCCGAATAACCAACACATCCTTCCAACCCCCATTCCGAAATATCCCGGACACACCGTACACATAGACATTTATTGCACAGAAAGAAACTTAGTCCTTACAGCCCTTGATAACTTACTGCTATTCTTCTTCGGCGAAAATGTCGTTATGGACAACGAGAAATCCCTAAATTCGGCCTCAATCATTTCAATGATGGAGGATGAATTAAAAATAAATACCTATAAAACACCACCCTACAAAAGTGAAGTCAACGGTCAAGTGGAGCGTTTTCACTCTACCCTGAGCGAAATAATGCGTTGTCTGAAAGTAGACGGTATAAATCGATCTTTCGAAGAACTACTAGAACGTTCTGTCAATGAGTACAATTCTACAATCCATTCGACCACAGGGAAGAAACCCGTTGAACTGTTTTACGGTCGCAACCCAAACATCGATCCTGAGAAATTCGAACAGGCTCTTAAAGATAACATAGAAAAATTAAAAAAGAAACAAGAAAAAGTCATCCGATATCATAATCTGAAGAGAAAACCTATAAAACAATATTCGGAGGGAGAGGTAGTGTTCGTTAAACACAACAAAAGAATAGGATCTAAGTTAACAGCTAGATATGTCAGGGAAACAGTTAAAGAAAATTTTAATGCAACCATTCTTACCACATCAGGCAAAACAGTTCACAAGAGTAATATCAGAAATTGAAAATTCTTCATTTCAGATACGTCGTCTACCAAACTAGAGGCGAAGTGCAAATCCTGGATTACTCCAATTCACAAATAGTAGCTCTAAATGCAGTCACGGCAAGAATTCAAGACGGTAACTTCAAACTATTTCACATTATAAATCTTAATCAATATGAATCCTTCATATCCGAAGTAAGTCTCATCCTAGAAAACCAAATAAATCAAAAACATTCTTTATTTCGTTATCTTAATCACGAACTAACACAAATACGGGATTTGTTCAATAATCTTAAACCACATAGTTGCAAGGTCAATAAATATTATTGGTAGTGCATGGAAATGGATCGCGGGCAACCCCGACCACGATGATTTTGTAATGATACAAAACAAAATAAATAATGTCTTAGACAATAACAATAAGTGTTTTTTGTTACAACCTTTATAACAAAGGAAAATTTAATTGCCGCTTTTTGGCTTCTAATTGCAGTACATCTGTGTAAAAAAGGTAAAGAAAATAAAAATAACAAAAAGAAGAAGTAAGATTCAATTATAACATTTTAAATTTATTCATGAAATCAATCCAATCATTTAATGTAAATAATAGTAAATATATTAGTAATTCAAAATAAAGAAAATCAAATTTTATATAAAATAGTTCATAAATTAGTTATTTAGGTTTAGTTAATTAATTTAGTTAGTAAGTTGATTAATTCAAGATTCAATAAAAGATAAAAATTCTGATAAATTAAAAGTTTAATAAAATTATTTATTCAAGTGACGATTCACTCAAAATTTACTTAGATCACCCTCGACAATGTTGGAAACTATAATTCAATTTCTTAATAAATTCAAGATTCAATAAAAGGGATAAAATTTCTGACAAGTTATAAGTTTAACAAAGTATTAATTCAAGTGAAGATTCACTCAAAATTTACTTAGATCACCCTCGACAATGTTGGAAACTATAAATTCAATTTCATCACCTCATCAACGATGTTAGCTACAAATCAGTTAAGCAAAAAACACCTCTACAACGTTGATCACTAAATCGCGAACTTTTTCACTTTCAAGGAAATTGAATAACAAGATAAATAATGAGAAAATATACTTCACCGAATCACGAAATTAAATGTAGAGAAAAATATGGAATGTAAAAATTTATCAATATGTGGAATGAGGTACTCACCTGATCTTTATAGTTGACCTTGAACTTGAATAATAATGTAAAAGGGAGTTACTGTTGTATGCAAACAACAAAGGAAAGGAAGTAATGTGTTGATGGTCGAATCCCAACAACACCGTAAATATTAGTAAACCTGTTGATGGTCGAAACCCAACAACAGGGGAAAAGTTAGTAGTTTGTTAATGGTCGAAACCCAAAAACAAACGAAATATTAATGAACCTTGTTGATGGTGGAATCCCAACAACAAGGAAAATTAATAAATCTGTTGATGGTCGAAACCCAACAACAGAGGAAAAGTTAGTAGTTTGTTAATGGTCGAAACCCAAAAACAAACGAAATATTAATGAACCTTGTTGATGGTCGAATCCCAACAACAAGGAAAATTAATAAATCTGTTGGTGGTCGAAACCCAACAACAGAGGAAAAGTTAGTAGTTTGTTAATGGTCGAAACCCAGAAACAAACGGAAGGTTCGTATAGGAATTTTAAAAGGGAGGAAAAAAGGTTCAAATTCAAAGTGGTCAACTTACCTCGGTGAAGCTTCGGTGCAGAGAGAGCGAGCGTTTCGTTCGCAACAATATTTAATAGTTTGCTTGAATTTAAAGTTCAAGTGGGGATACAAAAGAAAACCGTAAGGTTTGAAGTAATTTTTGCTTCGATGTGAATTTATACGTAGGCATGTATTGAGGTGATGGGGTTACCAGAGTAAATTTTGAATGAATATCGTAAGTTGAAAATTAATTATAATAAACTTAAATTATATTAGTATATTAATGACGATGTAATATGATGATGGTTAATTTCCAAGAACGCCAGATATGATAATGATTTATGTTGATGAATGTCCACTGTACCCGAATGACTATGCTTCCTTTCATAAGTGGCTCCGAGCCATGTGTAATTGAGGCTGTTCTTCGTGATTTAGTGTTATACGTCTGAAATAAAAGGGTATTAAACACCCTAAAGGTGATTCGGTGATTGGAATTTGAGCGTACAAAATTAAAAGGATAACCAAGGGAAATTCCTTGCTGTGAAAGTATTTGAACCATAAGCAAGTTGTCATCAATGAACTCTATAATGAGAGAATAAATAATATTACTAAAATAACTAATGAAATAAATAAAATAATGAAGGAAGACAATAAAAGTAGTCTAGTTTTAAGTATTCAATATAAATTAAAATTAATTAAAGAAAAATTAATTAAAATAGGGTACGCCATTTATTGGACTAAATCAGGAATCATTAATTCAATTATGTTAGCAAAAAAGGAAATAAAATTAGCTACAGATTTATTAGATAAAGAAAATTTGCTATATTCAACGCCGGAAGAGGCACTAGATTTCGCCACTGTTAAAAGTACTACTGATAGCACTTCACTATTCTATGTTATAAATATTCCAATAACAACAAATGTAACTTTTGAAAAATTGCTAATAAAGCCTATTAAGAGAAACAATGTAGTTACAGACATAGCTCATGAAAATATTTTAAGAAATAAAATTCAAATATTTGCGGTAGTTAATAGTTGTAGGACCTTAAGTCACTTAACAATATGTAATCAGCAAAGCATTATGGACATAAGCAAATCCACCTGCATTCCACACCTGCTCAAAGGTTTAAACGCAACCTGTAAGGAAATCAATAACCAACATGTTCCCACGATCGATGAAATTTCTGATGGTGTTTTACTACTGAATCAATTCAATGGCGTCGTAAAGATTGAAGATGCGTTACACAATATACAGTCACTCACATCCGTATTCGTACAGGGAAGAATTTCTACTAAAACAACAAAAAACTTGTATTTCTTATGCGATTTGTAATTTTAATTTAACTTATAGGGGAGACTGGGGCTAAATGTTAAATTTTTGGAGAAATTTTTTTTGAGGCACTAAAAATCAAAACACATATACATAAACACTCGTATGTTGTAGGAAAATCGGTCCTCAACAACTTTTTATGACCCAGCCCGTGAGTATTTCACGAATAATGCATGTTTCTTGCTTCTTTCCAAACTTCAATTTTTTTAACATTTAGCCACCAATGGGGCTCCTTTTTCTAGCTGAATACAACTGCTTTTTGAACTGTCTTGAGAAGTAAGAAAGTTTAAGGATTTACGAACGATACATTTAGTGTAGAAAAGCGACCGTGTTTATTGAAAAAAATAAGTAATACAAAAAGAAAAGTAAAAAATCATCAGTTCGTCTTAGTTTTTTGATGCCGAGCTCGTTTTTTCGGAGCCGTTTTTGTTTGTTTCTGGTGTTTTCTTTGCTGAGCCGCCTTCTGTTCTTTTGACAACTCTTCCATTATCTGCGGATCAGTCAGAATAGCCGATGTACGTCGTTTTCTTTCACGACGAGTGGGTGCGCGCGGTGCAGCCTTCGGATAGGGTCGAATCGACTCAAGAGTCTTCCAAATCGATGTCTTCTACATCGCTTGAATTAATTGAAATTGTCGAGCCCCTCGGAAGACCAGATGCTTCCTCTGCCTCGTTGTTCGATGCCTCTTCTTCAGGCCGTCCCGGCTTGTCCCTCGAAGTTGTAGCTGAAGTTCCTTCGCCAGGATCGACACCAGACGCCGGAGCAGGCTTATCGGTCACTTCGGAGGGCACTAAGTCGGTGCCGTTGAAAACAAATTCATTTATCGGTCAAATTCCTGTTGCTTTAAAGCCGGAAATGATATTTGAACACGCAATCCAATCGAAACATACCAGAAAAGTCGAAAGATAAATTTAACATTTAGCCCCACAAATTTTTTAACATTTAGCCCCACGGTATGTTTTTGGCTTCGACACCTCACAAACAATTAAAACAAATACTTATACAAAATACAGTTTCGAATTCGTGTTCAGTGTAGTCAAATTAGATAAAATACTTACTTTGATGTCAATATGTCCAAAACAGTGATCAACAGTTGAAACTTACGGCAGTGAAAAAGCTTACGACAACGTTACCAAAACACACTTTAGGTTATGTACACGTCGGTGCTCTGATGATTGCTACATAACCATTGACAAATGTGTCTTGTATCGAGAGCCCTCTAGTGTTCAAATTTTAGCAATAAAACTGTTACCGTTTGGAAGATATTGTAGATCGAAGGTTTTTCCAATTTAACATTTAGCCCCAGTCTCCCCTACTATTTATAACAAAACAAGCTCATTACAAAATTTATTTTTAATAGTTTTTCGTTGCCAAAAAGTAAAAGAAATTTAAAAACTAACGTTTTTCAAACCTCACACTCATATTCGTACAGTTACCACACCTCTCAATCAAATTCGTAAAAAAGTACGCTATGTCGAATAAGGGGAATCCCGGTTATTGAAATGCTCCCAATGACTCACTGTTGTTTGCCGGAAAAACTTTATTGTTGGGTTTAGGATATATTTCGCGATTTGTAATAATTATAGTACTTTTATTACGTCATGGGTAGGAAAGGAAAAGAAACGTCAATAGAAATTAGGAGGTTGATTATTACTTCAGGGTGTCAAGTGGGCGTGAAAAGCGGGAAAAGCGGGAATTATACGGGAATTTGAATGGGGCGGGAAATGTACCGGAAATATACGGGAATTTTTTGTTAGAGCGGGAAATTTTCGAAAAAGGTGCATAATTAATGAAAAAAAAAGAAAAAATGAAATTTACATCTACCTCAACAAGTGAATTACCACAATAATTGATGCCAACTGAAGAATATCAATATAACCTGATATTTAGTACGACGAGAACAGACAAGTTTGATACGAAACTAGTTGCGAGTCTTGATCCAGTGACTAAATAAAATTTCGATCAGTGTATTTTTATTATTATAATATATTACTATAATATAGCATTTAAAGTGTACTGAAAAGTAAGTAAGACATATTAATATCACATGGTCCGCATAAATAATTGTACTAGGTATCTGAAACAAAATGTAATAATAATGTAATAGGACTTTTCACTATGCCTAAACACGCGCGAGGGAAAACCAAATTTTGCGAATTGTGCGAACAAACGTATCCTTGGGTGCGTGCATGTAATGATGTTTACTCTGCTTATTGCCCTTTATGTCCTTCTACTATCAACGTCGCAAGTATGGGTGTTACAGCACTAAAAAGCCATGCTGAGGGCAAAAAACACAAGTCACTCATCGACTTGCAACAACAATCAGCGTTGCAACAATCAGTTGCAACACTTTGTGACAAAGACAAACCTGCGGATGATCCCTCAATCTCAGAACCGAATCAGTTAGCTTCAAACGATACTTTGGCACGACAAAATACTGGTCCTCACACAGGGACGAAATCCTCGTCGGAAAACAAAAAGGTTCTTACACATTTTAAAATGGCCTACGTACATTTTTTGCACACTTTATTATCGAATCTTATGAATTCAGTTTTGTTACTTTTTCTAGAAATCCACTATGGACAGTTTTCTTCAAAAAGACGAAACTACAAAGTGTGAAGCAGTTGTGTGCATCCATGGTGTGATGTCACATCAGTCTCTCCGTACAATCGAAAGTAACGTCAAGGTTTTTCAGTTTATGTCGAAGGAAGAAACCATTTTAAGTATGAAAATGAGCAGAACCAAAGCTTCCTACGTTATCGCTTACGGATTAGGTCCTTATTTTATGCTATTATGTTGTTTCTTTCGATGAAAGTTTGAACAAGTACGCACAATCACAGCAAATGGATGTGCACGTACAGTTCTGGGATCAAGACAAAAATCAAGTGACAATCAGGTATCTCACCTCAGTTTTTCTCACTCGCTCGAAAGCAGAAGACTTACTTGCAGCCTTAAAATCAGCTTTAAAGGATTTCGACTTGAAGAAAATGTTACAAAGCTCGATGGATGGACCAAATGTAAACTTGAAAATCTTTGCATTGCTCCAGGAGGAATTAAAAGCTGATGTTGAATATCCTAGGGAATTGTTGAACATCGGGTCTTGTGGAATTCACGTCGTCCATGGTGCTTTCAAGAATGAAATTAAAAAAACCAAGTGGGATCTTAACAAATTTTTGCGTGCGATTTTTTACTTATTCAAAGACAGTCCAGCTCGTCATGGTTTGTTTACGTTAGCAACTAAATGCAACATTTTCCCCCTGAAATTTTGCGAAACGAGATGGGTTGAAAATTTAGATGTCGTCCAACGAGCTACAACTTTGTTGCCCCATCTGAAAAAATTCGTTTCTTACATCGAGGAACATCCAGAGGACCGTCCCAAATGCCAAAGTTATGCAGTTGTCGAAAAAGCACTTGAGGACGTTCTTCTTCCTGCTAACTGGCTTTCTTTGAAACACTTGCTAGTGATGTGGAACCATTTTTGAGGGAATTTCAAACGGACGCCCCTGTCATCCCGTTTCTTTATGCCGAGCTACATTTGATGACTGAAAATCTCATGAGTCGAATCGTAAAAAAAGAAGTTTTGGACAGTCAGTCACTAGGAAAAATTGATGTTAGTAAAAAAGAAAACGTGGTCTCACTCAGAAATATTGACATTGGATTCAAAACGCGACAGGCACTTGGAACTCATGCGAAAAAAGTTTCTGTTACGGTTTCTGACGAATTCTTTGAAAATTGCAAAACCGCTGTTCAGTTTGCAGTAAAAAAAATCATGGAACGCTCACCATTGAGATACCGATTGACCAAAGCATTAACGTGTCTCAATCCTGAAGTCCTTTCTCGTAACGACGGAAACTAACTGATGAGAAAAACGTTGGACGAATTCGTCAGGACCAACGCCATAACAGCCGCGTTTGCTGAGAAGGTTAAACGAGAATATTCAGTGCTTCTAAAGGACATTGAATTTCAAACTGCAGTAGGTGAATTCGAGCGAGACAAAATGCGAGGAAATATGTATACGGGAAATATACGGGATTTTTTTTTTTAAATTTGCTTGACACCCTGTACTTTATATGAAAGTGGTAATACATATGGACAAATTAGTGAAATTGTGAAAAGAAGCCGTTCGACAATACAATACATAATAAAAATGTATAAAGAAGACAATTTAGTTGAAAATAAGCCGCGAAATTTGAATAGGAAAATTTTAAGTGATCGAGACGAACGGCAAATATTGAAAGAAGTTAAAAAGAACCCGAAAATTAGTGCTCCGAAATTAGTTACAATGCTAAATGAATCAACCGGAAAAAGTGTTAGTGCTGAAACCATTCGTCGGGTCATAAGAAAACATGGTTACAATAGCCGAAGTGCGAGGAGAAAGCCTTTTGTGGATAAAAGAAATCGAAAAAAACGTGTAGCATTTGCTAAAATGTATGAAAATATAGACTTTGACTACTGGAAAAACGTAATTTTCACGGATGAATGCAAGTTAAACCTTTTCCAATCTGACGGAAAGCAAAAAATATGGAGAAAGCCCAATACCAGTTTAAATAAAGAAAATTTATCACCCACAGTAAAGTACGGCGGTGGGTCGGTTATGGTGTGGGGGTGTTTTTCTGCTGCTGGAGTTGGAAAACTCCATTTTATAGACGGGATTATGGATACTCAAAAGTATATTAGCATTTTAAAAGCTAATTTGTTAGCTAGCGCTTCTCAATTGGGCTTCTTTGGAAAAAATTTCATATTTTATCAAGATAATGACCCTAAGCATAAGGCACTATACTCCCGCTTGTGGTTATTATATAATTGCCGTAAAGTACTAGAAACACCCCTCAATCCCCAGATATTAACCCAATTGAGAACTTGTGGTCTCATTTGAAGAAAAAACTACAAAATCATAGCATAGCAAACAAAGAAGAGCTAAGAGCTATTTTAAACAGAGAGTGGGAAAATATATCCGCGGAAGTTACTAAAAAATTGGTAGAATCAATGCCTAATCGATTAAGGGCTGTTATTAAGCACAAGGGGTACCCTACAAAGTATTAAATGTATCTGGTATGAGAAAAAATGGTAACTGTACGAATATGAGTGTGAGGTATGAAAAGCATAAGTTTTTAAGTTTCTTGATTTTTTTATATAAAATTAAATTTTAAAATGAACTTGTTTTGTTATATTAGTTATAAGCTTTGTTATTATCATTAAATTAAAAAAAAGGATAAAAATCATATAACAAACACAGGTTTTCTTGTTATTTTAGTAGCAATCATTGCTTGTACGAACATGGATGTGAGTGACTGTAAATGGTACTTTCCTTATTAAATACCACAATACAACGATCGACGTTAACGGAAGAATCTTCATATCCAAGGAAGAGTCAACCCTTCGTGCCTTGCCTGCTATTCTACAACCCACTCCAAGAGAAAAACAATATCGAGAATTGCTTTCACTGGAAATGATGAAAGACCTGCATATCAATAACACTCATCAAATATAACTCCTGAAAACTGAAAAGGATCTTCAAGATTGGACTAGTTATGGATCCTTTACGATGATGGGCATATTAATAATCATCCTGATCGCGTACATCGCCAGGAATAGGAAGACGCAGATTAACATTCAACAAAAGGAAAGAGAAACAATGCAAATGGCCAGCACTCCACAGGCAGAAGAAGAAGTAAACATCCAGCCATCCGTATCAATATCGGAATTATCAACTTGTAATCAATCAATCAATCAACCCAATCGAACGATGCACATCCAAAGATTTTTTGAACTTTAACGAATGGGGACATTCGAATTTAACAGGGAAAGACTTAATACCCCAGACAAAGGCCACGGTCAACTTCCACCCCAGACGAAGGCCAGGGTCATATTGCCGTCAACCGTGGAAACTGCAATGTGGCTATTTCTGAGAATCTAGAATAAATGCTTTAAATTAAGAATCGTGGAAACTGCAATCTTGCGGATTTTAAGTTAAGCTTAGGAGGTAAGCGAACTATGTGAATTAATAATGTTTTTAGTTTTTAGTGAGACTCCGAGCAATAAAGTTGCCTTAATTTGAATTGATTTATTTTTATTTAAATTCAAGTGTTAAATTTGTTAACTTATATGTTCCAGCCTATCATTTCCCAAAAAATCACACCCTAATATTGCAAATTAACAGAGGTATGAGTTTTTGAAAAAAATGGCGTTTTCAAGGGGTTTTCTAGCTTTTTTCGGCGAAAAATTGTCCAATCGTGGTCATTTTGTAGGGTTTTCAATTCTCTACAAAAATCATTCATCCAGTACTTTTTATTGTATACGCCAAAAACGGAAAAAGTACCCATTTTTGTTGCTAATTATTGTTTAAACAATTCCACATGAGTAAATTTTGGCTGGTTTTTTGGTTTTAGTAATCTATGAGATAGTCCTGAAGTAGTAGTGTAAGCAGTTTGCTGTACAATTTTATAACACGAAAAAATTTCTAATGACTGGTCTAGTAGGTTTCCTTACTTCTGGATAGTCAACAATTTCTTCTTCGTCGTAATCGCTCCCCTCATTGATATTAAGTCATGCTTCTAATAATTTCGCTATCGGTGGGGGCTGGTAGGTAGCTATTCCATCGTCTATATGAATAAAATCATAAAATTGCAATTTGGTCGATATCGTTGGAATAGATAGGCTGCAGTCTTAATTGCAATTCGGATAATGGTATGTCATCTTCGTCGGTCCATTCAGAAGTTAAGGAAAACCCGGCATTTCTAAAGCAGTTCCTTATATGTTCACCTTTAACATCCACCGACCAAGCAGCAGAAATTTCCCGCACGCAATCTAACAAAGTTATTGCAACAGCTTGCTGCTTTTCAACTAACATTTTGATAGCTTTAGGCAGTATCTGACGTTTATAATTTACTTTAATAGACGCTGTTTACACTGGACGTAGGAAGGAACGTTCGTCACGAGCTTGACGGTGAAGGGGGAAGTGGGGGGGGGGGGGGGTGATGAAGGAAAATGACGAACGAAAATTAAAATTCTTGTTCGTCATGGAACGTGGAACAATTTTTGATTGGTTATTGCAACCCACGTGATATATTCATTTTCAACTGTGTCCCATTTTTCCTAAGATGTGACAACGAGCGAAGTAGGCGTTAAGACAAAGTTGCTATTCAAAATTAAAAAAAAGAGAATTAAATAAACTGTTATTTACACTTTAGGACCCTTTAGTTTAGTTCGCTACAGGACATCGTTTATTAATTTAGATATTATAAAAGTAGTGTTTATTATAAAATGGCAAATTGGAGTAAGGATGATACTATATTTTTCATAGAATTGTTTCAGCAGTTCCCATTGCTATATAACATAAAGGATCCCAACTACAAAAATAGAACAATACGGGAAAAATGCTTTCAAGAGATAATATTAAAATTTCAAGAGAAAAGGCAGGGAATAACAGTCGCTGATTTAAAAGCAAAAGTAAAGACTTTGCGGTCACAATTCTTGAAAGAAAAGGCTTCTATAAAAAAATCAAAAAGAAGTGGAGCTGGTGCTGATGATGTGGAAACACCAAAATTGTGGTGCTATCCGCACCTAACATTTCTAGACGAATTCAAGGACGATGTCGAAATGGATTCTAATATATCTTTCCTGAACGTATGTGATATTTATATGTTTAAGTTTTTCTAATAATAATCTCTTATAACAGGAAGTACATACTGATAATACGACTCAAAATATTATAGAAGAAAGTGACAATAATGCCCTTAACTCAGAAAGATCCTCTGAAGTTGAAGTACTTTAATAGTTTGAACATGAATTAAGGAACTTGCTTAAAATGTTAATTTTAGGGTCCATCGAGAAAAAGGAAAACGACCAAATTAGACCATCAAATACTAAAGTCATTAGAGGCAGCTGGGGAATTGCTAAAGGAGGTAAAGTCGGCTAAAATAAGTTCCTTTAACGAAGAATCAAGAGAAGTAAAATTGGGAAAATTCGTAGAAATAGAGGCTAAAGAATTGTCAGACGATATATTCATGGAAACCAAATGGAAAATAATGGATATTATCAAGGAAGCTCAAAAAAAAGAGGCGAATCGGAAACAATTCAAGAGTAACGTTTGTGATTGTGGTGGCAATGGAAACAACGCAGCTAACACAGAATCTTACAGCTTTGAGTACATTGAGAAGGAAAATATGCACCCGTCAGCGGCCAGTACTCCCAAAAAAGTTGTATACTCTAATATTGCCAAACCCCCCATATCGTCCACTACCACTTCTTCAAGTATGGAAAACAACACGCCGAAATATATAAAATTCAATGTGCCCAAAGAATTGGTTTCTAGCGGAACGTTTTACTCGTCACCAGCACAAGAACAGCGTGCCTCTCCAGCTAGATTGGAAAATTTTCAAAATATATCAGAGAACAGCAGCACAAGTCAACAAGGAAAGCCACGCATTTTACGTGTGGAGGTATTGAACGTCATACGCAAGCAGAAACTCGCCAAGAATTGCCAGTGACGACAGCTCTCTTCTTCCACGAAAACAACGGAAAAATGACTTAGAGATTGCAATGGAATCACTTATGTAGGTAGAACAATTTGTACTGGTGTACAAGTTATGCAATATATAAAAATATAAGAAAAATATGTGGATTCTACGAAATAAAAAATATTAATAATTATAGTAAACATTTTTTTGTTTTTATTTAAAGTTTTAATTTTATTTAATTTTTTATTTATTTAATCTAAATTTAATTATGGCTAAACATAACAATCCTGCCATGGGGTTTTCCCTTCGTCTGCAAAATATTCAGCAAACTGCATTCTGATGTCCCCCGCAAGCCTGGAAAAATTCTTTTGGTTTTCGGAGCGACTTTGCTCCCCATTATCAGCGACACAATACTGATTGAAGTGCATTGGATCCATGTAGCCATCAGATTTAACAATTAAAAAATTATGCAACGCACAACATGCCTTCACAATTTCTCTCACTTTTTGTGGTTGCAAGTGAATTGTCGATTGTAGAACTCGGAATCGGTTGCTTAAAATACCGAAACTGTGTTCTACG
Source organism: Thereva unica (assembly GCA_949987705.1). NCBI lineage: Eukaryota > Metazoa > Arthropoda > Insecta > Diptera > Therevidae > Thereva > Thereva unica. The sequence continues at coordinate 68,432,941 of OX465281.1, forward strand.
GTGAAACGAATTATCCAGCAGAGGAAATTTTGCTCATCGCCTACAAGTACAAATCCACAGGCAGGAAAGCCCCAAATTTTGCGGGTGGAAATCCTAAAGAAGCCTGGTATGTACAAAGGACAATCGTCAGATTTTGTGATGTCACAATCACCAATCAATCAACCTCCACAAAAAAAAGGTAAAAGAGATATCCTGCAAATGGCAATGGAGGATGTCCTCGAGAACGAGACTGATATATAATATAAATTAGAAAATAAAGATTTATTTATAAGTTTAGTACATTTATTTAAATAAATTTTTTATGACATACATATATGCGCTAATATTAAAAAAAAATTAAAAAATGCAATGTTACAACATAGAATAAGGAAATTATGACTATAAGATTTAAGACATTGAAATATATTTTTCTTCATAAAATTCATTTTTTTTACTTTTTTTGCTTTCATTAGAGCTAAACATAACTATCTTGCCATGGAATTTTCCCTTCGTTACAAAAATATTCAGAAAACTGGTTTCTGATATCCCCCGCAAGTCTACAAAAATTCTTTTGATTTTCTGACCGACTTTGCTCACTATTCTCAGTGACGCGGTATTGGTGAAAATTTAGTGGATCCATATAGCTATTCGACTTCACAATTAAAAAATTATGCAATGCGCAACATGCTTTCACAATTTGTTTAACTTTTTGTGGATGCAAATGCATTGTTGTTTGCAGAACTCTAAATCTGTTGCTTAGAATCCCAAAACTGTGTTCTATGGTTTGACGCGCATGGCTCAATCGATAATTAAATATTTGTTTCCTTTTTTCTGCGCTTTTATAGGGGAAAGGTTTCATGATATGCTCCTCGAGAGGAAAAGCGTCGTCTCCTATTATGACGTAAGGCAGCATTCTGTTATTGCCTATAATTTCATCATCAGGCAAATATTCCGATGAATGGGAAATAATTTTTCTTAAATCGGATCTATTTAAGACGCCGCCATCACTGATACGTCCATTACAGCCTACTGAGACGTAGGTAAATTTATAATTAGCGTCACACATTGCCAGCAGCACAATGCTATTAAATCCCTTATAATTATAATACAATGCTCCGTCCTTTTTAGAAGCACGAAAGGCAATGTGCTTACCGTCTAAAGCCCCAATACAAAGCGGGAATTGCCACCGCTGGGCAAACATTGCCCCAATATTTCGCCATTCTTGATGAGATGAGGGGAACTGGAATAAAACGTCAGTAATTTTATCATGATAACTATTATTAATATATTTAAGTATGCGTAATTACCTTCAAATAATTATCCCTAAGTTTTTCGTAAATAAGACAACACATTTCGGGTATAGTTTGCGAAAGAAAAGAAAGTGAAAGCCTTGTTTGAAAATCCAAACTCCTGTAACTCTCTCCAGTGGCTAAAAATCTGAGGGTGGCAGATAATTTTTCTTCAGGTGATATTGCATCTCTTAGACGTGTATTTAATTTCGTTGCGTCAGCTTTAATAAGCCCTAAAATCTCCTCATAGCATTCCTCATTCATTCGGATGTACCTTCTGAAACTATTCTCGTCTTCTAAACGAAGCTCTTGATGCAAAAAATTAAAAGATCCCCTGGTTGGCCGCCTTAATCGCCAGGACTTCACCCATTCACGCTTTCTCCTTTTTTCACATTTTTGTAACCCCACATACAATAAACCCGCACAACCTAAATATATTATAGAGGCAGCAACAAGAAATTCGTCCTCCATTATTTCACAGAACTCAGAACCTTCAGAAACTGTTTTATTCACTCAAATTATTTCACAGAAAGTTATAACGACGATTTACTCAAATGACATTCAAAACAAATATCTCCATTTCCAATCGTTTCAGTTAAAATGAGTTTTGTTTCGTCAAATTTTTTAATGTGAACATGAAGGCGGAAAAAGGAGCGCAAGCACGTACGTGGGAAGGAACAGTGTAAACATCGTCATAAGGTTTATAACGCCCATGTCCATAGGTTGTGTCTTGGACGTTATGTTGGCAGGAAAATATTCAACCGTATCTAATAGTAAACTTTTAAGTTTCTTTTGGATGAGCGGAACAATTATCAACAGAGAAGAATTTTACGTTTTTGTAAAAAAAAAATGTTTTATCGAGCTTTATGCCTAATCTCCAATGAGAAAACCAACCACGAACCAAACACGTACCAGTTGGCTGAATTAGCTTACAAAATGTGTTCACACACATTTCTATCACTGTAGATGTGAATTGTCAGAAATGTCTGTTTTGTTTATTATTATTACTAGATTAGACTTTTCTGTTGACAAATTTTTTGCCGGGATATTGCAAATACAATTAACGTCATTTATGTGAAATGTTAGTTCCAATTAATTGGCATTTTCACGATTTTATTTGTCATATTTATTTGTAATTACAGTTTAACGTCATTTTTGACTTGATTTTTGAAATTTTTTGTACTAAATTGTTGCTGAATTTCATCTGGCAACTCAAATGGTTTAACTAACACATACGGAAAGTTAACCCATGTCGACCAAAACACGAGCGAGACAGATAATTGAATTTACAATGAGAGGGAATAGGAAGCAGCACTTTGGTTGGTTGGTTCGTGGTTGGTTTTGCCATTGGAGATTAGGCATTAAAAGCCATTCTCTAAATATATCTGCGCTCATCCATGCATTTTTATTAGATTTATAATCGACACCAAGATTTTTAATGCCACAAAAACAGCGGGGGTTAGCGCTCTTGCCAATCAATACAATTTTTAATTTTTCTGTCCCTGTCATATTTGATCCAAATAAACAGGTAATACGCTTGTAACGGTCGGTTGAATCCCCCTCGCGGTAATTTGGAAAATTTCTATGAAATCACTTGCCTCAGAACAAAATTTACAAAATTTGCAAATCAAGTAGGGGAGAAAAGGAAAAATAGGAAAAAATCGGAGGAGATTTGTCAGTTTGGTTTTGTTTTTTTTCGGGGAGGTTGAAAATGATAGACTGTGGCTTACAACTAGCACGATTTAATGGTTCCACTATTGTTGGTCGAATCAGTTAAATAAAACGGGGTTTCGAGTATCCCTCAGTAAGAGGAAATCAATCCAGGAAAAAAATTAAGTGAACTTTGGGCAAGCAGAAGAAAAACCGTAGGTACTACCCTGAGCAGCGAAACGAGACCTCCTGGCAGGAGTGCGGAAGTAGAGGAATATCCCCTTTCTGGAAATACAAGTATTCACCATACAAAAGAGAACACAATCCATCTGTAGCTGCAAGCGGCGAAGCTCATCGTCCAGGTATAATTTTCTTGTCATTTTTTTGTGCAGTGGAAGAAAGTTTGGTGCGGGAGGTAGCCAAATTAAATCAGTTTCAAACCACGTCTGCTATTTATCTTCTGGAGCAAGGTCAAGGCAAGAAGTGATAAAAGTCTCATTCTGCGAGAGGAAGCTGTCATTTTATAATAGCCTAACGATTGGAAACCAAGCAAAGACTTTATAAATGGTTGTGCTTTCACTGTTCCCGTACAACTTTCACGTTGCGATGACACCAGATTGTTATGTACTAATTTAAACGAAAGTTCCTTTTCATTCTTTTTTTATTCATTATATAATAAAAACACCACGACACACACCTGACAACAAATTACTATAATTAATCTAATTTTATCATTAAATATTGGCTTAAATTTTTTTATTTGTTGCAAAATAATTTTTCTGGTTGTTTTCACATAATTTATGCGTAATTAGAATTGAACACGATATTTGATATTTGTGATACCACTTGTGATTAAAACGAGGCGAAATTGGTACCAATACGACGCGTTTTAAAAATCATTTAGCATACGGAAGTATCCCGACAAGGGAAATTGTAAATGTTTTTATTTGAAAAAATGTACATGTGTTGATATATGATGACATTGTTCTAATCGTGACCCCTTGAATATTGATGTTACCTATTGGTGTTTCTAGTTATTTTGTTAATGTGTCTGCAATAAACGAGAAAAATTTTTAAGTTATTAAGAATGAACTCAAGTTGTTAGATTTTTTCTTGGGAATGGTTGGGACGGATGACTTCCTTTTCAGGGTTTGACGCGTCGCAGACGATGATCGGAAAAGGATGATGGCGGAATTCAAGTTACATAGTCACAGGTAAGTGGTGAACCAGCCTCGGTAAGCCCCGGCCACACACCCCACGACCCCTCCGGCGAGCTAGACAACTCCGTGTGGCCGGCGTAGGAGTTCCGGATTTTCTTTTTATTCTTATGTATGGTGTTGGCTCCTTGGCCATGCTCTTCCGGGCTTTTGGCTAAGGGGGTAACACCTCGCATAAGTGGCGCCCACTATTTAGATCGCGCCATTATGCTGTTACATAAATGGCGCCCAACGATGCTTTTAAAGCCCGTTGACTGTCCTACACGGACCCTGAGATTAGATTTTTTTTTGGTTTAGTACCACTTGTGCCTTCACGGACAACGTTTGATTTTTTTGTTTATGGTTCACCACTTTTACCCAGCGCTCGCTGTGGGCTAAGGTAGTACCGCGAAGCCTTAGTCCTTGTCTGTCTTGTCGATTTTTTTTTTCAGCATCTGTGTCCAAATTCTAGGTGAATTTTTATTTGTCTTCGCTTTTAGGCCTACCCGTTCTATTCAGCGGTAACTTCTTCTTTTTGGAGTAGCTTCGAACCATGCTGACCTGCACGGCTTGCTAACAAGCGAGTGGTCGCTTGGCTATGCGTGCAGGTGTAGTAGGGGTTCATCCCTGTCCTGTTTCTAGGGTCGGCGACTCTGGTATCAGGCGTGATACCGCCTGCCACTGCGTCGGTCCTTGAACAGGATCATCTTTTAATTTTCCTGGTGGAAGTTGAAGTTGGGACAGGGGCTTAACCGTCTTTGGTAACAGGCGTGTTAACGCCTGCCACTGCGCCCCTTGTTCCTTCGGAAGGTCCATTCAGCTTTTTAAATTCTAATTTTTTGTTTACGTCCTGAGTTTTTTCCGTCTGGTTCATCCCAACTGATTGATTTTCCGAAAGGTAGCTCAGTTGTGATTGAACAGCGGATTCCCCAAATTTTTTTTATTTCTGAAGAAGTTTCCCTTTCGTGACTATGCCCTTTGACTTTTTGTTTCCGTCCTTCGTTCGGGGCAGACCTGAAGCTGGGTCGGCGACCTGGATGACACCTGGTGATGACTATGCTTCATAGTTTTCACCAGCTGGCATCGAGGCCATCGACATGCGGGAGTCCTGAGGGGAATTGTTATCCGTCTCAACCATTCCTCGCTTATACTGAGTTAAAGCACATAATCACCTCACCTACACTACCATATATAGGCACTAATACACTTTGGCTGTTTTATCGCGATTCACTAATCAGCGTTGGTTGTGTTTTTTTTTGAGGTATACTCACATAATTTCAATATTTATTTGATTTGTTATTAGGCATTTGTTGTTATACTAATTGCTGTTGATTTTATTGGCTGTTCTATTTTAATCTATTTTCACAAAAAAAAAAAATTTTTTTTCCTCTTCGATTCTTCGGGGCGTGGTGGTTGCTACTGTCCTCGGTAGTCATGGTTGATACTTGCGGACGCACGTATTATGGCCTGCCCCTTGCGCACAAGAAGCTGCGTAGGCCACATTGTCGTTCGACTCTATCTCCGTTTGCGAAGGAATTCGTTCCTAAGGCTAAACGGGTTGTCATGTCACACTCACTGGACGAGGTCACAGCATTGAGTTATCTTTTCGAGGTGATGAATAGGTTAACAGATATTCCGGGATCGTTCGATACCATTGCGTCGAGAATCTTAACTATATTTTTCGATATTAAGAATAATCCCTGGGTGTTAAGTCAGGCAATGGAGGGTATCTTCTATCGTTGCGTGGCGGAACCGGCGTTGTGCGTTACGGGAGCAAAATTATATGGGCTGCTGGATTCAATGAATCCCGAAAAGGGTAGTGCCTTTAGAAGTCTATTTAGATTACTGTTGGCCGAGCTGCAGAGGCTACTTAGGCAGGACGGACTGAATGGTCGTAGGTTACGAGGGGTCGAGTTGTTCTTGTCGGCCGTAAGTACCCATACCCTTCGACGATCAGTTAAGGCGCCCGGAAAAAAAGTCAACTAATGCATTTTTCATTATCGTTTTGTTGGCGCCATCATTTTTTTATACGTTAATTTAGAGTAAAATTAAATATAACAGATCTACACATATATGTGTTTTTTTAAGACGGTTATTTGGTAAAGTTTAATAAGGAAATATAATTTTACAAATTTAAATGCAACGAATTTGTAGTATTAACGATTTTATCATCAGGATTTTAGTGGTCTAAACATAACCAAGTCCTTTTACAATATTTATCAGTCAAAATCAGTTGTGCGGAACTCTGCTTAAATTGTCAGTGGTCGGCGAGAATTTTTTTTGGTTTGTAAGGTTAATTTTAAAGCCGGATTTATTTCCATCTCAACTCGAAATGTTCGAAGCAAAAATGGTTCAGTATCCAAGATGATGTATTAACGCTTTAATTCCCACCGTGCAACCCCAGCGCCAAAAATCTCGAAAACAGCCTTAATGGTATTAAAAAGAATAAAGAAAGAATCCATTCGAAGTGACTTGACTTCTAACGCACACTCCCGGTGCGGCCTCGGCCCGGCGTTTATAATTAAATTCAAGTTTATATTTGTCAAGAAAACTTCAGGGTCACGGAATCTGCAGTCATGGTTGCTGGTAATAAAGCAAAGCATCGATTTTTTTATTGATTGAAGTTTATATTAAGAAATCGCCAGTGAAAACTAGAAATTATGCGGTATTTTTTTTTTGAAATTTTTGGACAAGAAATTTTTTTCATTGTGACCTCCACCATCTTGAAAAACTGCTGTCACCCCTTGTATGAGTTCGGTGTATGAGATTTAGTAAGAACAACAAAATTAGAGTCGGACATACAGAGTCCGAATGGTTCTAAAGGGTAACAAAAGATAACCTACAAGGAATTGCTTGTATTTAAGAATAATTCTTAATTGTTTACAGTGTTGATTGAGATTTATCGAATATTTCGGGAAATAATTTAAACATTGGTGTGTCGCACACACTGGTGCCGCTGCAGCCCCACTGGTATTGGAAGTAAATTCAGATTCCTTTGTTGGTGAATTTAATAGTTTATCTAGGAAAGGTACAACAAATAGTATTGTGAAGCGATTGGCAAAATTATTTACACCAAGAAGTCCGCTGGCTCGGCCGACAACAATCACAATGGACACAGTTGGCACCAATAATATGCGCCAACTGCCGCAACAAATGCTTACGTCAGAAGAGGCCCTTGAAGCAATGAACGCCCAGGAGAGTGAGGTTATTATTGAGCCACCAGAGGCTGATAGTTTAGCTGCTAATGATGTTACTAATATGCAAATTGCTCCAACGCCTGATCTAACTGCAGTGAGCATGGATGACCCTAGTTCAGTTTGCTGTGAACGTGATCGATCAGAAGCGACCTTCTCATCTGCTGTGGAGAATCTTTCAAAATTAGAGGATTCGTAATCAGCCTGAAGCAAAGTCTCTTAGATTTTTTTTACACAGTGAACTGGTTAGAAGCACCTCAGCAGAACCTGCACTCCATCGAGAAGACATCCGAAAAATTGAACCTATTCAGAATTGGGGTCGTGACTTAACGCTCCTAGGGTTCCAATCAAACCTCACAACGAAAATTGAGAATCTTCACAAGCTGAATAACTTATTATGGTAAAGTGAGCAATTAATGTTATTGGAAAAACTGCACTTCTTGGAATCGCTCGATAACCTAGGTTTAACACTAACTTTTATCGGAGAACTAACTGGTGTTGGAAGTCTTCGAAGAAATTACCCCTTGCAAAGTAAGTCCTAACAGTTTTGTCACAGCTAGAATAACTTAATGAAAAAAATATTAACATTTCGGATAGGATGCATCCGTGAAAGATTTTTAAGTCAAACCGAGAGCGCTTGGTACAAGAAGACAGTAGATACCAGAATTATTTTAGACCTTTCTCGCCCGTTTTACCTCTTTATTTAATACGTTTCACATAAGATCCATTAACAGATAAATCAGTTGACTTTAATGATAGATTTGAATTTTCGGAAGAACTTATATTGTATAAATGGCTGATTGAAAAGCAATCAACCTCAGCTATATCTAGAAGCCCGGCTAGCTCACTAGAACATGAGACTCCTATTCTCAGGTCGTGAGTCGAGTCCCACATTGGCGCCAAAGATATTAGACCTACGGCGACCGTTTTTTTCGGCTCCTCACTGCCTCGCGAGTCGGCTTTGTGGACCCGAGGGTATGTAACGGTCGGTTGAATCCCCCTCGCGGTAATTTGGAAAATTTCTATGAAATCACTTGCCTCAGAACAAAATTTACAAAATTTGCAAATCAAGTAGGGGAGAAAAGGAAAAATAGGAAAAAATCGGAGGAGATTTGTCAGTTTGGTTTTGTTTTTTTTCGGGGAGGTTGAAAATGATAGACTGTGGCTTACAACTAGCACGATTTAATGGTTCCACTATTGTTGGTCGAATCAGTTAAATAAAACGGGGTTTCGAGTATCCCTCAGTAAGAGGAAATCAATCCAGGAAAAAAATTAAGTGAACTTTGGGCAAGCAGAAGAAAAACCGTAGGTACTACCCTGAGCAGCGAAACGAGACCTCCTGGCAGGAGTGCGGAAGTAGAGGAATATCCCCTTTCTGGAAATACAAGTATTCACCATACAAAAGAGAACACAATCCATCTGTAGCTGCAAGCGGCGAAGCTCATCGTCCAGGTATAATTTTCTTGTCATTTTTTGTGCAGTGGAAGAAAGTTTGGTGCGGGAGGTAGCCAAATTAAATCAGTTTCAAACCACGTCTGCTATTTATCTTCTGGAGCAAGGTCAAGGCAAGAAGTGATAAAAGTCTCATTCTGCGAGAGGAAGCTGTCATTTTATAATAGCCTAACGATTGGAAACCAAGCAGACTTTATAAATGGTTGTGCTTTCACTGTTCCCGTACAACTTTCACGTTGCGATGACACCAGATTGTTATGTACTAATTTAAACGAAAGTTCCTTTTCATTCTTTTTTTATTCATTATATAATAAAAACACCACGACACACACCTGACAACAAATTACTATAATTAATCTAATTTTATCATTAAATATTGGCTTAAATTTTTTTATTTGTTGCAAAATAATTTTTCTGGTTGTTTTCACATAATTTATGCGTAATTAGAATTGAACACGATATTTGATATTTGTGATACCACTTGTGATTAAAACGAGGCGAAATTGGTACCAATACGACGCGTTTTAAAAATCATTTAGCATACGGAAGTATCCCGACAAGGGAAATTGTAAATGTTTTTATTTGAAAAAATGTACATGTGTTGATATATGATGACATTGTTCTAATCGTGACCCCTTGAATATTGATGTTACCTATTGGTGTTTCTAGTTATTTTGTTAATGTGTCTGCAATAAACGAGAAAAATTTTTAAGTTATTAAGAATGAACTCAAGTTGTTAGATTTTTTCTTGGGAATGGTTGGGACGGATGACTTCCTTTTCAGGGTTTGACGCGTCGCAGACGATGATCGGAAAAGGATGATGGCGGAATTCAAGTTACATAGTCACAGGTAAGTGGTGAACCAGCCTCGGTAAGCCCCGGCCACACACCCCACGACCCCTCCGGCGAGCTAGACAACTCCGTGTGGCCGGCGTAGGAGTTCCGGATTTTCTTTTTATTCTTATGTATGGTGTTGGCTCCTTGGCCATGCTCTTCCGGGCTTTTGGCTAAGGGGGTAACACCTCGCATAAGTGGCGCCCACTATTTAGATCGCGCCATTATGCTGTTACACGCTCTTTGCTACGTTTACCTCCAAAACATTTTTCACCTCTAAAAGCAAGTGTTTTATTTGGTAAGCATTTTAAAAATAAACCTGCTTCATCGGCATTGAAAATATTCTCTGGCTCGTATCCTCGTATTATCGAAGGCAAAACTTCCATTTGTCATTTCTTATACTGCTCTTCTCCGACGGAGGATCTTTCGCCGCGAGTTGAACGATTATGTGGGGGGATTTAAATTTGTCTAACCATCCACTGCTGGCTGTAAAATCACAATGGTTCATTTCTCTAGCGAACTCAACTGCTTTTGCTTGTAGCATGGGCCCTGACACAGGTAAATTTTCTTCGTGAATTCGTTTAAACCACATAAATACAGCCTTATCAATATTTTTGTATAAACATTTACGATTTTTGCGTATAGAAGGATTAGATGATAATTTAATTTTTTGTCTACTTTTTAATATTGTTGACAAGGTACTTTTAGCTATTTTAAATGTCAAAGCTACCTTCGTTTTCTACTCTCCCATTTCTACTGCTTCAATAATTTTTAGCTTTTCAGAATTCGTGAGACACTTTTTTTTCGAAACCGTTTAAAAGCTGAATTACATAAAAGCAATCCGCTTCGTAGAAGTAATTTTTAATAATTAAAAAACTGTTACAAAAATGATAATAATGATAATAAAAGTAAATAACATTAATTCATTTATTTTAATATAAAAATTGAACTTCGCTTCTTAAAAATAATTTACGAAAATTCAGTCTTCAATGATAATAAAAATAAATAACAAATTCATTTGTATTTAAAAAAACCAACTATGCTTCATTAAAATAATTAACACAAATTCGTTTTGTTTTAAAAGTCCTAAAATAACAGTTTTCACATAATATTTAAAAAAAAAAAAAAACAAATTCGTATGTTTTAATAAAAATAAATAATTCAATACTATTTTAAAAATTTTACACATCGCAATACCACAATTCAAAATCCATCGGGATCGAAATTTATAAAAAAAATCATTCAGACTGCTGTCATCGGATTCCTGCTCGTTCCGTGGTGATATCTCAGAAGACATCGGCGATACAGGAGTTGAGAAGGCCGACGGGTACACTACTTCTACGTTTGATTCCTCTTCAGAATAATACGAAGCTCTTCCATTTGCATGATCAGTCTGAAAAATTATAATAATAAATAATAATATGTAACAATTTCTATTGAATTGGTCAAAGTTTCCTTAAAATCTTGGAAGAGTTCCCTTTCGAATTCGCGTTGTTTGGCGAATTCTTTTTCCAACCATTTTTGGTACTCTTTAATAATGGTGTCTTCTCTTAATGCCTTTCGCTTCATTTTAGGTGGCGGCGATAAAATGTCGGGTTCTATTTCTATCTCTATGTAATCTTCTATAGAAAGAGAACTTTCAACTAAGATTTCATTTCAAAAGATAAATTCTAACTTACCCGAATTTCTACTTTGCCCACTAGTTTGTGTGCAAGTTACGGTGGGTATGTAACTTTGTTCGCTACTTTGCACACCAGTTTCAATGCAGGTTACGGTGGGTCTATTACAAAAAATTTCATGTAATAAATCATAAAATTCGCAGTCGGTTCTACCTTCTCCAGACTTTGAATTAATTTTCCGCACCTGGGTGTATTTAGATTTTAACGCCTTCAACTTAGTCCGGATTTGAGCACCTGAGCGAAACACACCTTTTACTTCTAATTCTTTGGATATTTTGTTAAAAATGGCTATAGACCTATTTTTTTATCATCTTCCAGGCGCAGCAAGTCTTTTTTAAAATAAAATAGAACTTTATAATAACTTACAAACAAAACAAAATATACATATTCTCTTTAACAACGTGAAGCATTTCTTCTATTTCGGAAGAGTTCCAATAGAATAAGCTGCGCCTCCATTTTTACATTTTTTTCAATACGCACAAAAAACCAGAACTGTCACCTTGTAGTACTGCCACCACCATCGAAGGTTCTTACAAATACATTCTTATAACTATGGCTTAAGCCGAAACATTTCGGTTTAAGCCATAATTCGAATTACCTCGTTTATAGGGTAAACAATTTTGGATGATCCATAATTCGAATTATTTTGGGAGTAGCTACACTCTAAAAAATCTATGTAATATTACACCATTTTTTTACGATATTTCTGCAGTAAAATTGAAATTTTTTAGTAAAACTACAATATTTTTCAAAAAAGGTAGTAATGTTACTAACTTGTTGCATTGTTGCAATAAGGTACTAATTTTGCTTAACTTTATATACATTGTTACAGAAACAGCTAGCAAAAATACAACAAAGTGATACAATTGCATAAGAAATCGTAGTAAATTTTCTCATTAGTGTTGCTTAGTACAAGAAAATTATTACAGTAAAAAAAGGATAGTTTAACATTATTGTAAAATTACATTGCAAAAGGCAATTTTACTCTATTTTCAAAGTGGTATTTAAAGTCATTACAATGTTTATCGTAGCAATTCCTAATTTCGATGTAAATCAAGTTTCAGTGAAATTATATGTAATTGTAAAAGTGCAACAGTCAGATTAAATTTTACTCATCTTTCCAAATGAAAAATGCTACGGGTTTGTAATTTTACTTTGTCATTCTAAGAAGAATAAGAACATGAAAAATCATGCCCACGCGCCATTAGTGAGAGTTTGTTTGAACAGAAAAGACCATCCTATCAAGTGCAAAACTATTGTATTTTATAGTGATCGTGCTAAATAAGTGCATTTTTAGGTGTTTACGATATTTGTTAAGGTTGGTGATTTCCTCTTCCTATCCTTTACTTAATAAAAATATATTGTTAAGATGTACGTATGTTTAATGTGTAAAAAACATTTTTCAAGGAATTTGTTATATGGGCGACACTTGTTTATTCATCGATTTATTAAGAAAGGTGTTTTTCGTTGTTACAAATGTAATCAAAATTTTTCTAAATATAGGTCTTATTCTTCACACAAATATAGGAAACATCCAAAGGAAATTCGTTTAGCATATAGTTTTCAATATAACTGTGAGATTAATAACTGTGATTTTAAAGGTTTGTGTGAACAGTCAATTACAAGACACAAAATAAATCATTGTAAAAATGGTGATAGTGTTCGATGTATTTTGGAGTCATGCTCATCAATTTTTAATAATCAATGGTCTTTTAGATCTCATATTCGAAGAGTACACAACTTTTTTTTAAGTTCGAAAAAAACTTCTCCATTTTCAGCCCAGAATTATTTGTTATTTCCTAACGAAGTAGCTGTTAAAGATAGTGAAATAGGTATGCAAATATTGAAGAAATCTAATATCGCACCTGAATTTCGCGGATTTTCCTTAGAAGATTTATGTATTCAGCTTAAAGTGAAGCATAATGTTACAGAAAATATCCTTACACTAGTTATTGAAGAAATTAAAAATGAATTGGACAAATGCAAATCTGTTTGTGTGAATGACTTAAAGGCTATATACAAAAAATATAACTTGTGCAAACAAGTGTCAGATGACATTAACGTTATTATATCGAAAAAGCTAAGGTTTGTGACGAATGATATTACTAGATCCACTTATAAAAGGAATGTTTTCTATTGCCAAAACCTACATTTAGTTGAACCCAAAGAAGTATTTCTCGCCATAAATAAGAAGCATAAGAAATGTTATTATCATTACATTCCTATTTTGGACACATTAAAAGTTTTATTATCAGATTTGTCAGTTAAGGAACAAATGTTCACAGAACACCGTGCTTGCAATGAAAATACCTACTCTGATTACGTTGATGGTAAGATTTACCGTAGCAATTCATTTTTCAGAAGTGGTAAACGACTAGAGTTAATATTATATACGGATACTTTCGAAGCTTGTAATCCTTTGGGCTCCAGCAAAGGAAAACACAAAATAATGGCTGTATACTTTATACTTGGAAATATAAAATCTCATAATAGATCTAAAGTGGATAATATACAATTATTAATTTTATGCAAAGACCTTTATCGGAAGGAATTTGGGTACAACAAAATATTAGAAAAACTTTTACTAGATCTAAAATTGCTTGAAAACGAGGGAGTGGTAATAAATAAAGAACGGTTTTTAGGATCTATTGTAGCTATTTGCGGTGATAATTTGGGATCACATCAAATAGGAGGCTTTGTTGAAAATTTTAGCACATGTCAATATTTCTGTCGCTTTTGTTACATTACTCTTGATGAATTTCGAAAATCTAATGGCAATGCGATTGGTGAAACAAGAACTCCGAGCAGCTACGATAACGACTTTAAAATGTTAAAGGAATCTCAAAACAATAATTTTAATGGGTTAAAGCAAAAATCTTGCTTTAACCAACTTAGGTATTTTAATGTCAGTACTCCCGGGCTGCCTCCCTGCACAGCACATGACTTATATGAAGGTATTGTTCCTAAAGACTTAATGTTATGTATTTCGTATTTTGTAAGGACAGGTATGTTTTCGTACAATTATCTTAATAGTATGTTGAAGTTTTTAAGTTGTAAATTAAAACTCGGCATCTCATTTCCTGAAATGTCCAAGAAAACTAAGAGATTATCAGGAACAGCTTCTCAAAATCATGCTTTGGTTTCTATTTTTCCTTTGGTTTTAGAAAATTGTGAAGACGTTTTTGATTACAACGACAGAGTCTGGAAAATGTTCGTTAATCTTTTCGAAATATGTGCAATAACCTCTGCTTATGAAATTAGCTATGAACAAGTCAATAAACTCGAATTTTTAATAAACAATTACCTTCAAATAAGATCAGACTGTTTTCCAACTGAGAATTTAATTCCTAAGCACCATTATATTAGTCATTATCCAAATTTTATAAGACTTTTTGGTCCTTTGAGTAAATTTTCTACATTGAGGTTTGAAAGTAAACATCAGTATTTCAAAAAAATTATTTCAAAATCTCAAAACTTCAAAAATTTAACAAAACTTTTATCGCGGAGACACGAAATTTTGCAAAGAACCATAACAAATCGTTTCAATGATATAGTTATTTCAGATGAGGTACGAGAAACGACTTGTTTTTCGAACTACAGTTTTGAAACAAAAAGTGCTATATTTAAAGAAATTAGTTACAAGGTTGGAAGCTTACTGCCTTTATTTATAGATGAAATAAACAGAGTTATTACCTTAAAAATTAAACTAATATTAATAAATTCATTGTATTCTGATGTCGCTTTTTACGGAAGCATACATGCTATTGATTTTGATTATGTTAAATGTATTTATTATATGGAAGAAGTTTCTGCTAATAACGAAATAGTACAATTTCGTAAATTGCTTTCTCCCTTTCCCATTTCCATTTTTGTCACCAAAAATACAAATATTGCCGTTTTGAAACATACAGTACCACATTTGTTGTAAAGGTAAGTTTAAAATATATACATAATATATATAATTGATAAAAGAACACTTTTTCTATATACTTTATTAGATGCCGAAGAAAGTATTTATGGTTTGGAGTGCAGACCGGACAGTAAAGAAAAGCTTTTGCTGTGATGCAGATATCGTACAAGTTTTAAAAACAGGTAAAAATTCATCAATAGGTTTTTCTGGTGGGATGGTCCAAAGTACTATTATCTCCTTCGATATGAGCCATCCCACCGGAAACACCCTGTATAGTGCAATTGTTTTAAATTATTGATTGTAGCAAATGAAAAGGGTCTACACGGTAATCGGATTGTTTTAGAAAAAAACGGCACCGACATAGAAGACTCTGAAACGCTGGAATTTTTTCATCATGAAGTTTTTATTATACTGGATGCCGATTCAATATGGACACCACCTATTACTACAGATGCTCCACTACAACCAACACTCCCAAAATCAAATTATGATGTTGTTTACTTAAACACTTCGCCAATAGAGAATAGTTCCATCGGGCAAAATGTAATATTTTCTACTTCTGATGTTACTGCAAATCCGTATATTACATCAAACATTCTGACGTCCCCCCAGAGTTCAGCTTCAGACACATCATCCATGACAAGCGGAGCATTTTCTGATGATTCATCAGCAGAAGATAACATTGGACTAAAACAGAGCAAAATATTATTTAGTCAATTTAAAATTAACTGGGAAAAGCTTCCAAATCAAATTCTTGAAATTTTAAATAAAGAACAGCCGCTTCGTGAGTGTTATTTCAATGACTTTGTTCATTTTTTTGTCAACGAAATGCGCACGATTGCTTTTTACATATCCACTCCCATAATGCGGAGGGTGGCGGAAGATATAATGGCGAAATACCCTAAAAGCTTTGCAATTACAAATAACAAAGGCATATTAAATACAGAATCAGCAAACCTTACAGCTAAATTGCAATATCATAACAATTATTTAAACAGGAAAGAAAGAAAACGAAGTGTTTCACAAAGGCTGTCGCCAAGAATTTTAAAAAGAGTTAAATCGCTTCATGAGGGCTGTCCAAATTTATTCATAGATACCGAAGAAACCGATGACTCTTTAGAAAGAAAAAGACTTTTCCTCAAAGAAAATGCTCAAGTTAAAAACTTAAACCAATTGGAAATAGAAAAGATGGATACATTTTTCAATGAAACTTACTGTGTACAGCGACAGTTTCTGAACAATTTTGAAAGTCCTCCTCGTATTGATGAGATTCAAAGAAAATGGCCACACTTATTTCAAATAAAATATACTAAAGTGCATTTTATTAAGCTTATCAATAACAATATCGATATGGAGACTAATTTAAAAGAATGCATGGAATCTGTTTTGTCCATTGGGAAAATTCGACCTGGAGGAGGTCAGTCAATCCATAAATGTAATAATTTAGAGCAGGAAACTTTAGCTGTAGTGTCATCTTATTTCGCGGAAAACTTAGATTTTATCTTTAAATTGTTCCAGGTAAATTAAGAAATTATCGTGATATATTAATTTTACTTCACTGCATTCTTTAAGGTGGGTACTGACGTTGATGATGTGGATCCACCCTGTAATTCGCCATGGATTGCTGCAGTTGGTAATTTTATTAAAGATATTTTTTTTTTTTCATTAATTTTGCTTTTTTTAGAAATAGATCCCAATACAACATTATATTATATATATATTGAGAAAACAAAATGTTCTACTGCTCAATCACTTTTTAAAGCATTAGAACTACAAATGATGTACTTTTATATATTTAATATGTCTTATCCTAAAGAAGCAAGCTTAACTTTTCAAGGATTGCAAAATAAGTATAATGGGAATATCATCATCATTCGGCCGATGACAAAAGAAAACTCTGGGAAATAAATCAAAAATACACACCTTTTTAAAAAACGTAAATAAAAAAAAAATCTAGAGATAACTGTTACGTATGTCACAAATTGATATGTATTATATTTGATTTAATATTTTGAATTTTTTGATGTATGCTACATAATATTTTTTTGACATAAAAGAATACAATCAAATAACTAACGTTAAAAAATATTTGCCAACTATGTTTTTTTAATATAATTAAATACCACTTTTATGTCATTTAAAAAGAATTATATTATTGGCTAAATTCTATTTTTGATTTTGTATTATAAATGCTTTCTAAATAGCGTTAATATTATATACATCCTAGTAGAATCTTGTTTTTGATTTATACAATTAAACACTGAAGACTTGGTTTAATATTACTTTGAAAAGAATTTATAAATACATATTTTTAATGAACTGTTTCGGTTAAATACTTTATAAAGATGATAAAAAGTTAATATAAAGTCTAATGGAGTGTTATTTCTTATTTATGAAGTTAAAAAACAGTACAAGAGTAGATTTTATATTACTTTCAAACGAATTTAAGATATAGAAATATAAGTACTTTTAATGAACTGTTATGGTTAAATGTTCTACTGCTCAATCACTTTTTAAAGCATTAGAACTACAAATGATGTACTTTTATATATTTAATATGTCTTATCCTAAAGAAGCAAGCTTAACTTTTCAAGGATTGCAAAATATAATGGGAATATCATCATCATTCGGCCGATGTCAAAAGAAAACTCTGGGAAATAAATCAAAAATACACACCTTTTTAAAAAACGTAAATAAAAAAAAAATCTAGAGATAACTGTTACGTATGTCACAAATTGATATGTATTATATTTGATTTAATATTTTGAATTTTTTGATGTATGCTACATAATATTTTTTTGACATAAAAGAATACAATCAAATAACTAACGTTAAAAAATATTTGCCAACTATGTTTTTTTAATATAATTAAATACCACTTTTATGTCATTTAAAAAGAATTATATTATTGGCTAAATTCTATTTTTGATTTTGTATTATAAATGCTTTCTAAATAGCGTTAATATTATATACATCCTAGTAGAATCTTGTTTTTGATTTATACAATTAAACACTGAAGACTTGGTTTAATATTACTTTGAAAAGAATTTATAAATACATATTTTTAATGAACTGTTTCGGTTAAATACTTTATAAAGATGATAAAAAGTTAATATAAAGTCTAATGGAGTGTTATTTCTTATTTATGAAGTTAAAAAACAGTACAAGAGTAGATTTTATATTACTTTCAAACGAATTTAAGATATAGAAATATAAGTACTTTTAATGAAATGTTATGGTTAAATACTTTATGATAAAAAAATATATAATTGAATTGAAAATGTCGCAAGTTAAGATACTAATATATTAACTATTACTTGTAAACCAAGAACTATACTTGAAATTAATAAAAAGTTTTTAATTTACAGCAATCTAAGTTTTGTTAATTTGATTTAATTCAATTCATTCGAAAATATTTAATTTATTAGAAAAGTTTAAAATACTTTATCATTTCTTTCCAATTACAATATTATTTTATCGAACACAAATTAGGCGTTTCTTTATTGAAACTACAGTATCTTCTGTTGAGAAACGTCTAATTTGTGTTCGATAAAATAATATTGTAATTGGAAAGAAATGATAAAGTATTTTCAACTTTTCAAATTAATCGTCATTTTGTCAGTAATACAATATCAATACACTTTATTTTTTCCAATTTATTTAATGTAAAGTATACTGCGAAGATTTATTTAAAATTAAAAATTTATTTATAATTTGTTATAAATTAAATATCTTTGATTGAATTGAATTGACTGAAGCATTTCCCCTCCAAGTTCCCATATGCAAGTGTAATAGTCCTTTTGAGGATAGCATTTTTACTCTTCGTACGAGTGCTATTACTATCCACGAGTACACTCCGTTGTTGTAAATTTGCTATCACAATCTTTAATATTACTCTCTATGTTTGCAATTTTACCCGCTGGCAGGGTAATTTCACTCATCGGTGAATTACATTACACACATATATTGTAATTTCACAAACCCTTGCTGACAAGACTGCGTAGTAATTTTTACCCTTTGCTGTATTAGTATTACATCGCAATGTATATTTACTACGATAATCGTTGGCAAATCTTGTGCCAACGATTATTGTAGCAATTTTACCCAGATTTTTTTAGAGTGTATAAAATAGGTAAATGAAAGTACGTTAAGGGCAGAGACGTACTGCCAGTGTTGTGCCAATTTTTTACCTCCATTTTTTACGCAATTTTTACGTGTAAAAAATCCATTTTTATACGTCACTGCTTTCATAAATATTTACGTAAAAAATGTAAAAAAGGTAAAAAATTCCTTTTTATTTTAAATTTCAATCGAAAGCAATGACTACGATACTGATTCACGAACCGCTCCCCAATCCCATAGGTATTGCAGGAAAAGAAATAAACCTTTGTCTGCGGGGTCCACTATACACATAGTGTGCGCGGTTTACTTGCCACTTGTGGTGATTTTAATGTTTTCTCACATAATGATTAGTAGTTATCTACCTACCTACCTTCACACATTTCTATCTTCCTACCTCCCTTCCTTCCTACCCTCTTGCCTTCCTACCACTCTACGTTACCCTACTTCCCTACCTTCCTGCCTCCTAACCAGGGCTGCGGAGTCGGAGTCGGATTTCATATTTAAAAACATTGGAGTTGGAGTCGGAGTCACCAATTTTTGGGACCCACTCCGCAGCCCTGCTCAGTCCTAACCTTCCTATCTCCCTACTTTTCTACCTCCTTGTCAATAGCTATAAATGAATATCTTTAATATCCCGTGAGGAATTTCGTGATAATTTTAATTGGAATTAATGGGTCACCCTCTAAGCTATAAATCTGCAAAGTTTTATTAAATTCTGTCCAGTATTTTTTGGGTGATGCGAGCACCGAAACGACCCTAGTTATCATTTTATTATATGTATAGATTTGAATTGAAAGTAATGTCTGCAATCACGAACCGTTCCACAATACCATACATATAGCGTGAAAGGTATAAGCATTTCTAGTTCTACAAAATGTGTTCTTGTTACATAACCAGAACGGGGCTGATAGCAGGTAATTATTTAAAAAAAGAAAGATCAGTGAAAAGAAGTCATTTATTCAGTTTTTCAATTTCATCGTAAACAATAAGTAATTTGAGTATTTTGAATATTACTCTCCAACATTTTCATTCTCCAAATCTTCACTATCGATCACTGTTCTTCCTAAATCTTTACTATTAAGTGTAAAATAAATGTGAATTAATTTTTTTGAGCGCTCGAACGTCAATCGGTTTCGTATCGGGGAATGTATTTGAGCCCAATTAGAAAAAACTCTCTCGATTTGGGCCGATGAAGCTGGTATAATTAATAATTTAAGGGCCAACCTTGTAAGGTTTGGGTGGCTCATATCCGCAGTACTCCAGAATACTTGCGGCATTTTAATTTCTTTCTTAAAAAGAACATTAAAACATCCACTTCTGTTTCTAAAACAATGTAAGTCCTCTAGTCTATCACCATTCAAATTATGCAACAAAAAATGATTGACTTTATTTCTATGTTCTGGTTTTAATAGTGTATTTGGATAGTACGGGTGTAAGAAATATGCCGTTAATGCATATTCATTTAACGCCATTTCTCGGCGATGCTCTAATTTTTGATGCATTGCAGGCTTCAATTTATCTTTTATCTCATAAGATAGCCACATATGTATGTGCTGCATCCGCCAGAGTTGTCCCTGAACGTTGGCACGCATTGATAAGTTTGCAAATCGGATGCAACATTTCTTTTGCATCTTTAACCTGATCAATAAACTCATCATCAAAAATAAATTTTGAGACAGATGCTTTAATAATTCTTCTCGGAGTCTCGGAAATTATTATTTGCTTCATGTGCTGTAAATTAAATAACAAATTTTCATAGGCGTCCCGATAAGAGCACCAGCGAGCTTCACATGCTAACTTGATTCGCTTTCCTCCTTTTGCTACTATTTGCTTTTCAAAATCCGGGTTTTTAAATTCTTTTAATATAGTGTTGACATTATTTGCTTGCATTTTATCAACTATATCTTTTATTAACAAATTTCCAATGTGGCAATTGCATGTTGAATGCCACAAAACAG
Source organism: Thereva unica (assembly GCA_949987705.1). Classification (NCBI taxonomy): domain Eukaryota; kingdom Metazoa; phylum Arthropoda; class Insecta; order Diptera; family Therevidae; genus Thereva; species Thereva unica. Next base: position 68,454,203 of record OX465281.1, read on the forward strand.
GCTTTAAGGACTTCCCCATCTTTAACATGACACTCGCATTGTCTGAAACAACAGCATACACGTTCTTATTATATAATTCCTTTGCAGTATCAGTTTACTCCAGCACAATATCGGAAATTTTTTCAGCTGTTTCAGATTCACCACTAAGATCCCAAGCATTAAGAAAGCCGCGATACCCATTCGTATCATACTTACTACTGTTTTACTGTTGCTTGAGGAACTTTTCCATCCATCTACCAAGAGAACACAGTCAGAAGGAAGGGATGATCTGGCCTCTTCAATACATTCTTTATACGTTTTCTCCAATAGTTTTGTCGATAAGATTTTTCTGCTAGGAATATGTTGTGAATATGATGGCCGCAGTTTCTTAATCATATTTTGAAAATGAGGTGATTCGACAGTATTCAAGGAGGCATTGCATCCGTAGAAAAATTTAGCTACCACATCATCAAGATCTTCTCGTTCTTTGGGTGTAACAATATCAACAAATCTAGAAAGTTTATTTCTTTCTGCTGGTTTTTGTTTTTTTCCCTTAAAACATTGAGTGTGTGTCTTCTTGGATGGTTGTGTAAATATGAATGTTGATGGTGACGATGAATGTGAACATGATGAGAGCATGAGCTGTTGGGGCATAGTTGAGGAAGGTAAAATAAATGACGACGATGATGATGTAGGAACCACAGACGCCGAACAGGATGCTACGTCCTCTTCTGTGGACATTATTCCACTCCACTCAGTCTAAAATTTGAAAAAGCCCATTAAATTATTTTAAAAAAACTCAATGCCACTCTTTTATACAGGTGTAGTATCAGCGCCATCGACGGACACGTCCATGTCATCAACAGGCACAATAATAATTTCTTGAAGCTGTATTGTGCTTCCATTTTCATTCTCCGAGGCTTCACCGGCTTCAGGGCTTAATACATCTTCCACTTTTGGTTCTAGACACCTTCTCCTACGATGATTAATTAATTAGACATCGCTAAATAAAGGGTGGGTTGTAATTATATACAATGCTATGGTGTGAATGCTCTAATAAATTTACCTGTGAGCGACTAATCTGCTGGTTGCAGTGTTTTGCAAAGTCCTCTTACACGTCTTACAATAGGCATTGAATTTCTTCCCAGCTTTTAATAATAAAAATCCGAGATCCTCGAAATTTGTTGTTGCTGGTCTACTGGCCGACATTTCGCGTTTTTTCGTGAAAAAAAAATAAACAAGCGCGTACACTGCAGCTGCTATAACTGCGAACACAAAAAAATCATCTGATGGATGATGACGACTGACAGACAGCTGAAAATGTCTTAAATTACAATTTTTAGGATTTTTTACGATTTTTTTACATTTTTTACGATTTTTTACATTTTTTACCTTTTTTTACGAATTTTTACGTAAAAAATGTAAAAAACAGTTTTTTACAAGAATTTTCCCAACACTGCGTACTGCCCACTAACTGAATCACCATTCAAACCCAAGGTCTCCACGGGTACTTTTTCCGGCAATGGCAACTGGCAAGAAGGTCTGTAATTAATATTAAAGGTCTGCTATTAATATTAAATGGTTGGCGATTTTATTTTTAAAACATGCACATCTACACCCCTCTTTTGAACTCGAGGTAATCATTGACTTGATAATATTTTATTGGAATATGCCGAATATGATGCTGTGTCTACACGGTTGATTTTTCCGGCAATGGCAATGCTTGTTCTTTTATTGTTAGTTCAGTCAATCTGTCAAAAGAATTGCACAGAAAAACCAGTCGGATGAAATGTAGGTGAGTCGTTAGGAAATGATGTAAGAATTTATATATCACTCATTTGAACAAAAAGTATTAAAAAATACCTTGACGATGTTCGTGCTTTCGTGCAGCGCGTTCGTGTTGGGTGTACGAGCGGTAGCATCTGCCGTGCAAGTCTGGGACTGGGATGCTGTCGTCTTCTAATAATAATTCTTGAATTTTAGAATCGCCTCTAATTATTGCTCCTTGTACTAACGATTTCCGACCCTGGACACCCACGTGACGCACATCATCCACGACAAACTTGTCACAAAGAAAACAAACAGGAATATCTTCACTCATTTTCAAGGAGCAAAGTTTTGCTGTCCCGACTCTTTGAAACTCACATAGCAACTGAAAAATGTGCGTTTCTTGAAGAATAGAGCAGCTGACTAAAGGCCCCCATACACGGTCAAATTGGCTGTACAACCAGATTTTCATCAAACCTATTAGTCCAGTAAATAGGTCGAAAAAAAGGCCTTCGTAATGCAAAAAATACCGCACGCGATTTTTTTTTACCAAATTTACATTTTCCGACATTTAAAGCGCTACAACTCGTGAAATATTAGCCCTATCTAAAAATGATAAAAACAAAAATTATAGATAATCGTGTGTTCTATAAGTCTTAGGAAGGACATTTTTATGGCGGGCTAATCGTTAACGAAATATAGTGCAAAGAAAGTAATGTATAAAGTTTGAAGCACTATAACTCCGAACATATTGACTTTACAAAACAAAATTCTGAACAAAAAAGTTAAATCACTTATTTATCTACAAAAAAGATTATATACATTTTTGTCGTAAAATGCATAGTTTCTGAGATATAGAATTAAACGCGTTTCCCTTCATTGTAAGTGAAGCATAAGGGTGGGGATGACGCCATTTTGAATTTAAGCTCATAAAAATATGTAAAAACATTTGGTATAAAAAAATCGCGTGCGGTATTTTTTGCAAAGAAAAAGTACCTATTTACTGGACTATATGGGTGATTGTCATGAAATGGGAGTTTTTGAGATTTGAACAAAAATTTGTGAACAAAAAAAAAGTGCTGAAAAAAAATTTTCTCATGTGTTTTCAACATTATTTTGAAGTACTTTCTGTATATTTCCACATAAATACACACGAGGTATAGACAGTGAGAAGTTTATATCGAAAAGCCGAAATTATATGGCTTCGGAGGCGACAATTACGGTAGCGACATTTCATCGAAAAATCCGTCGCTTTCATGATCAATGAGAGCAAACAATTTTTCCGAAAATTTGCTTGCTCTACAAATGCAAACAAATATACCGAACCGAGTTAAAAGAGATTTGCAACACATATCACAACGAAAACACACATTTCGGAGGCGACAGTTTTTTTTTCTTCGATAATTTTCTTGAGGATTGCTCTCTTGTTTATAAATTGTTCACAGTCTAAACGTCCGGCGAATATAAACATTCATAAAGAAACTTGTGACGATTCGTTTTCACTACTTAGTGCCACTTGACAACCAATTTGTCGTTGCGTGTGCGCTATTCTTATAGTTTTTATTGAAATTTGCAACAAACAACAGTCAGAATGTAAACACTGACATCTAACTAAGCAGGTATCCGCCCGCGTAATACATACCGGTGATCAGTTTCGGAACACTGCTGCTATCGTTTGAGACCCTAGGCGCGCGGCAATAATGCACTGTTTTTCCGTAAACATAGTGCCGTGACGTAAAAGCGGAAAATGGACAGGTTACGGAGGCGACATTTTCGGTGGTCGAAGGGCCGCCATTTTGTTCAAGAGTGCTTGCCGCGGGAGGCGATGAAGGAGAGAATGTTTTATTACTGGATGGAGATTTTCACCCCAGAAAAAATTTGTTTGAGGCGTTGTAGCTAGAGAACAACGGTCAGCCAGCCACTACCCCCATTTCATGACAATCACCCATATAAGCGCAATGTATTTTGATCGGCCGACCGGCCCACAATCGATAGTTTTGGTTGTACAACCGCACTTCGCTGTACAACCAATTGGACCGTGTATGGGGGCCTTAAATCGGCCCTTTTGTTAAAACTATGCCAACACCGCCGGAGAAAGTCCCAATAGGACCGAGAAAATTACCGTTAGCACCACTGCGCTGTTCACGCAGCGCTGTATTACACTATAACTTTGGAACGATAGGTTGTACGAAAAAATTTTTTGAATAAAAGTTGTTTGTATAATTGTAAGGAACAATTTTTCGATTCAGATTGTACCTGAAAAATGAAAATTTAAGGGCGAAAAAGTTGAAAAACACTTTTTTGGCACTTTAGCGCCACCAACTGCGCACATTTTTTGTTTTACAATATTGCACCAATGACATTAATTGTAGATAACGATGTCCTCTACATTTTTTTTTCCAATAAACTTTTCTGTAGAATGCATAGTTTTCGAGAAAAATGCATTTCAACATTTTTTTGAGTTATTTTTTTTAGTTTTTTCAAAAACTCACAGAGGTAGCAGGTGGCCACGCCCAAGTAAGCTTTCTTACATCATTTCCTAACGACTCACCTACATTTCATCCGACTGGTTTTTTCTGTGCAATTCTTATTTTTTTTTTCGACAGATTGACTGAACTATGTGGAAAATTTTCCGTGGAGACTCTGCGACATAATTTGATACAACCCTTATGTAATTCGAATTCGTTAAAAAGAAGTTGGTTCATGATATTATTTCGAGCAGAGTTTCCAGATTTTCATTCGTTTTAGGGAAGTTCGTTACAAAAAAGTTCGTTAAAAAGAGGCAATGCTAAGGCCAAATGAATTGTTCTCTATAGGGAAAATTTGGTTTTAGAGGAGTTCGGTATAAAGAATTTCTACTGTAGTTCATTTGTTAGGAGTTTTGACCTCTAACAAAATGTTAATCATAATTTTTAAAAAAAAAATATTTTTTAGTGAGTAGAATATGCTAAAAAATGTTTCGGAAAATGGGTGTTATGCTACCCTTTAAAACAGAAAATTCTGTTTTTGGCTAATATCTCTTAAGGGGAGGTCCAACCCAAAAATGATAAAAATTGAAAAAAAAAAAAAAACTTTTTTTATTGTGTTTTCAGATACTATGATTCTTATAGTATAGTATTTATTAGTATTTAAACTTTGATTAGAATGTAAATAAACTCGAAAAAAAAAAATGAAAAAAGCGTTGCTTTTCTTTGATCGCCATTATCTCTAAATGTCATTTGTCATGTTTTCTCGTAGGTGGATTAATTTTTCTCAGTCAATTTACAGCCGATTTGCCTGAAATTTGGTACACACCCTCTTCGAACAATAATAAAGATTTTTGTCAAACAGATTTTTGATAACGTTATTTAAAAAAAAGTTATATCGCTTCAAAAGTGAAAAACACTCGAAAATAGCCTCAAAATAGCGTTTTTCTTGCATGTCATTATTCCAACTAGCGTAACTTCGTAACAAAATAAAAATTCAAAAATCTGTTTTACAGAAACTTTCATTATTGTTTAAAGATGATATGTGCCAAATTTCACGTCAATCGGATGAAAATTGGCCGAGAAAAATTATTCCACCTACGGGCATATTTTTCACTCTTTCATTCAAAAAATGGTGGGGGAAATTTTTGGAGAGGGTTTTCGCACACATTTTCTGTTAAAGCCAATTAAGATACACAATATATCTGAAAATTATGCAATTCGATGAAAAATTGTAGATTTTAGCCATTTGGGTTGGACCTCCCCTTAAATGGCAAGTCCTATCATAAAATATTGTTTACAAAGTTTGTAGATCATGCGACTATCGACAAAAAATTGTATTATAGATTTCCCCTTACGAATCACCGTTCATAAGATATCGCCGTTTTAAAGATTTAAAATACTCATATTCCCTAATTCGTAACTTGTATACGGTCATCAGACGTTCCTCTGTTGGATTACGTGGCTAAAATTATCAGGGGTGATTCCTGGATGTTTATGGAGAGAAAAATTGTGCTAGAGAGTGGGCTCCCCCTATCCACTAAGATATAGTGTGTTTCCGAAGGAAAAAATGTATTTTTTTAATATTAAACTTGAATAACTCCTAAACTAATTATCGTAGAGCAACGTAATTCGGTTCATCTTTTAGGTAAATGTGTATTATTTTTTATGTTATTACACTGAGAGGAAAAAATTGTAAAATCAACAATTTTACATATAAATTCAACAATTTTATAGGTTTTCATTTAGTTTTCGAAATGAGAGTGTGAAAGTTCTTAATTCGTCAACAATTTTAAATTATTGATTCAAAAATTTTACATTCGATTAAAAAATTGCAATTTTTAGGAGATCAACAAGAAAAAACTATTGCGACAAAGAGTAACTCTTTTGCATTGTCGAGAGTCAAAACTGTTGTTTTTACAATTTTACTTTTACTACCTAAAAAGCGCTACATGAAAAAATTTTTTAAAATAAATTAAAACCTCAATTTGAACTAAAAAAATATCTTTTTCGGGAATCGTATAGAAATGACGTACATATATTGTTTAATCAAAAATCGTAAAGAAAAGTGATACTTTTCAAGTTAGCAACACTTTTCTTCACGATTTTAGATATAACTTTAATTACAGTGCGATTAATTGTCAACAGAAAATGGCATACTTTGACCAATTATTATTTCTTTACAATTTTTGATTTTCAATGTAAGTATTAATATTTTCTTTGCAATTTTTGATTTTCAATATAAAATGTACGTCATTTCTATACGATTACCGAAAAAATAGCATGTTCAACGCGCTAAGAAAAGTGAGTTTTCCAGCTCGTGTAAATTTTAATATTTACACTCACAGCCTGATTGTCCTGTGCTATAAGGATACTTCTTCCCTGCACCTGACCCTCATTTATGTGATCCAGCGCGTGCAGCAGAGCAAGCATTTCCGCCTGGTAGACTGAGGTGTAATTCCCCAAAGCCAGAGAGCAGGTCAGATTTAAGTCCTCTGAGAAGACTCCCGCACCTGCTCTGCCGTCAATCATGGATCCGTCCGTGAAGATATATATGTCTTCCGGTCTCCCTTCCGGGAGCGTTCCGTTCCCTATGAGGGTTTTATGATACCTTTCGGTCACCCTCATTTTTGTGATCCCTTCCATGGGCATCATGAGCTCCCTAATCCCTTTAATGCGATCCAGGATCTTCATGTGCCCATATAAGGTTCCTGACGCCTGCCATGAGGCATCCCGTCTCATCCGAATCGCTGAGGCTGCCGCAGTCTTCATCACCTGGAGATCTAACGGCAGCAGACCTAACAGCGCCTCCAATGCCGCGGCGGGTGTGGTGCGGAAAGCACCGCTCACACCTACGCTGGCCATTCTTTGCACCTTGTCCAAATGCCTCTTGACGGTTTTCTGTGTGGCTTTAGTCCACCAGACCACCGAGGCATAAGTTATGATGGGTCTCACCATCATGGTATATGTCCAGTATGCTAACCTTGGTGAGATACCCCACCTTAGTCCACATACTCTTCTGCACTGGTGAAGCACCCTTGTCGCCTTCTTAATCTTCTCTTCAACGTGGTATTTCCAGGTTAGTCGCGAGTCCAAGTATACACCCAGATACTTGACCATCCCAGACACCTTGATCCTCGATCCAAAAAGCATGAGGGGCTGAAAATCCAGATCTTTAATCTTCCTAGTGAAGATTATCGCGTCTGTCTTATTGGCACTTATGGTGAGGCCCTGCTCCGTACACCACTGCTCAACCACTTGGAGTGCATTCCTCATGATATCTGCCGTAGTGCTCATAAACTTGCCACGTGCCACAATCGCTACATCATCTGCATACCCAACGGTATGCACGCCCATTACCTCTAGCCGCCTGAGCAGAGTGTCCACAGTGATGTTCCACAGGAGGGGCGATAGGACCCCGCCCTGTGGGCATCCCTTGCTGACCCTCCCTCGAAGCCGCGAGTCTCCTGTCTGAATCCTTACCGCTCTGTTATTCAGCATGCTGTCCACCCACCTTACAATCATGGGGCTGACCTCGCGCCTCACCAGAGCGTCTTTGAGTTTGTTGAACTGTATCTTGTCGAAGGCGCCTTCGATGTCCATAATAACGGCCATCGCTATGCCTCCGGTATACAGTTCCCCCTCGGCTACTCGCACCAATTGGTGAAGTGCCGTTTCTGTAGATCTGCCAGCCTGGTAAGCGTGCTGGCTTCTACTTAAAGGGTGCCTCCTTAGCATAGTACCAAAAATTACTCAGAAAGATACGACAATGTAATCCTTTCTGTGCGAAGAAAAAGGAAAGTAAAAATCTATGATCAACTTCTCTATTCTATTCATATACGCGCTCCGGAATGGCGAGAGGGCGGAGCAACGGCAAACTACACAAACACATGCAGAGCAGGAAGTTTTTTTTTTTTTTTTTTTATGTGGCAGTGCTAAGCTTAGGAGTCACCCTTTGTACTACTAGTCCGTCATGTCATTTGTCACGTCATGGTGCAATGTCTAGCAGTAAGCTTAGTACGGGGGAGGGATGAGGGGGGGGGGTATAGGTTAAGGATCAAAAGGTACGGGGGGTATTGAAGAAGGTGGTGATGAACCCTGCGTTTGAACTCTTGGATGTTGTAGGAGTTCGGAAATACTGACTGCGAGAGGTTATTCCACAGTCGAGTTGTTCTATTTACAAACGAATTCATATCCTGTTGAGTGGGTGAAAGGGGTAGTTGCAGGTGAAGGGAATGAGACGAGTGGGCTAATCTGGTGTTGCGGGTATAAGATTGCCGTGGAGGCAGGAGAGCGTTTAACTCGGAGGAACAGTCACTATGATAGTAGCGATAAAATTTTGTCAGTGCTGCTACATTCCTACGGTGGCTCAAGGGGTCGATGGTGGAGCAGGCGGTGTCGTCATCAATTAATTTGAGCGCCCTTTTTTGCACTTTATCTAACCATGCCAAGGTGGTTATTGGGGCGCCGCCCCAAACGAGGGAGTTATATTCGAGAAGAGGCCGAATGTAGGATTTATAGATAACAGCACGGGCCGATGGCTCTAGCCTCTACACGAAAATACACGAAAATGGTACATGAATTCACACAAGCAAAATAAAAGTCCAGACGGCACAAAAAATTGCGGAAACGAGAAATCAGTGCGTCTCTTTCGCACTTCGTGAAATAACATTTCTTTATTTACCCTTTCTTTCTTCGATTTTTGTTTTGTTTTTAAATTGAATTTTATCTCGCTTGCACCTTGTCGATTGATATATTCACTCGCAAGGGAGCTTATGGGAAATTTTGAGAGTGTCGTATCCTTGTGGGTAATTTTTGATAGTACTCTCCAGTAGAGATGGGTAACTCAGATCTGAGTCAGCTCAAAGATCCGTATCTTTAAAATGAGTCAATGAATCGATTCGCGATTCTGAGCTGAGTCGGCTCTTGAAGAGTCACGGGTCTTTCATGAACGACCGGATCTTATAGTTCTTCTCGGATCTTATACTTCTCGGATCCAACGAATCTTTTGTACTCTTTAAGCTCTCTCAGCTCAACTTGCTGTTATGGTGTTATGCTTTTGAATTTCAAGAAACTTTTGAGAGCTTTTTTATTGCAATGTGTGTGGTGTAAAATGAGAGAAAATCCAATGAAAATAGTTGAAAAATATGTAAAATAATGGTATGTTTAAAAAGGTAGAAACTATGCACAAACATTTTATTTTTTTTTATCGATTGAATGAATATTACTGTATACCATTACATTACCTTTTGGGCTTCGAATGAATGAAAAACGACTAAATCGATTTATATGTAAAATATTATTAAGCTTTGAGATAGTTTCGGGATTTAAAAAGTAGTTTTTTACTAGGTAATATATTATTCTTATGACAAACAGGAAAGCTATATGCGCATGAATACAGCAAAAGAGATTCATATTTATGTATTCAATCAAATTGAATGATATAAAAATTCCTATTTGTTTATTCCCTATTTCTAATTGGAATTAAAATTGGAGTTAAATGCGAATTTTCCTATCCCGTACACACAGTAATGAAAAAAGCTTAAGCTCCGATTTAGGTCATAGCATTTCGAGGTCCCACCAAAAGAGTTGATGCCGAGAAAGTCGCGTTTTCCATGCGCAGTAGAATCCCCGCATGCCGTTCCCGTCCCTTAGCCTAGTCGCAACAAATTTCGAAGGGGAAATTTGAAAATACATAAGCGCATTTCTTATCAAAATGTGCGCAATTTTTATTTGTGTGCAGCTTTAATTTCCCCAGCTGCGCGCTCCGGCATCAACTCTTTTGGCGCGACCACCACCGTTTTAGTGAGCTTTTAACTTCAAAACCGCTCTGAACTTAGTTGAGCTTGAGCTGAGAGAAACCGAATCGCAAGTTTATGAATGGATCCGGTGTTCTGAACATCACAGAACACAGACAGAACTTCTTTTGAGATGACTCTTTTGAACCGGCTCTGGGAGTCGGATCTTTTGAAAGATGCAGATCCGGTGAGTCGGCTCTCATAAAAGATCCGTTTTGCCCATCTCTACTCTCCAGGTGGTCTGCCACCACTCTTTCCATTGTTTTCAACAGAAAGGATGTTAGGCTGACTGGCCTGGAGGACTTCGCCTCGGTGTAGTCCTTCTTGCCTGGCTTAGGGAGAAATACCACTTTGGTTTCTCTCCACACCGCCGGAATGTATCCTGTTGCTAGACAGGTAACGAATATTCCCCTAAGCCTGGGTGCAATGATTTCTTTGCCCCATTGAAGCAGCGCAGGGAATATTCCGTCACGCCCGATGTCTTGAAGGGAGAGAATGTGTCTATTGCACGTCTCACCCCTTCCTCCGTCACCACCCCGTTCGCCTCCTCTCGGTTCATCCTTGTAGCCATTCTGTTACGAATAGCCCAAGATTTACCCGAGATATAGCTGCCAGGAAAGTGAACTTCCATCAGGATCTTGTTGGTTTCCTCCAGCGTCTCCGTCATCCTCCCCGACGGGTCACGAACGAGTCCGACTTTGGAGACCGGGTCCCTGGAGATCATTTTCTGAAGTCTACTGGCCTCAGATATGCTCTCCATGCTCGAGCAGAAGTCCCTCCACGACTCCCTTTTCCGTCGTCGCAGAGTTTGTTTCATTTCTCTTTTCTTGGCTTTGTAATTCTCCCAGGCAACCGGGTCATTGCACCTCATCGCTTGGTTGAAAGCCCTTCTGACCTCTTTCTTCAGTTTCTCCAGTTCCCTACACCACCAGGGTGTGGGATCATGGTCATCCATTGACGTAAGAGGACACGCCACTCGAAAAGCGTTCTCTATCGCTGTCTGCAGGACATGCAACTGAGACTCTGCTTCTCTTGTGGTTTTCGGTGCCCTTGGCACGCGCTCCCCGAGATTCCTGCGCAACATTTCAGTATACCTAGACGTGTCCGTGTTGCGGGGAATTCTCGTTGTTCTAATTCCGTCTCCCCTGCCCGGGGTTCCGTACGCTATCTCAAGTGAAATGGCTCTGTGATCTGACATAGTCGTCCGATCCATCACCTCCCAGTTGGTCAATCTTGTCAACATCCGGTTGCTGCATAGAGTTATATCTATGACTTCCCTCCGTCTAGCATCGACGAAGGTTGGTTCTACCCCTCTATTTGCAATAACTAGATTGTTGCATTCCACAAATTCGAGCAAAGCCTCTCCTCTATGGTTGTCGTTGGTGCTTCCCCACACCGTGTTGTGTGCATTTGCGTCGCAACCAACTATTAACCCTGTGCCTTTTTCGCCACAGGTAATAACCAGAATTTCCAACTCCCTGGTGGGCGGAGGATCTGGCGAATCGTACGGAAGGTAGGCTGAGGCTAGAATGAAAGCCCCACTTCCAGTACCTACGCGTACTGCTGTGAGATCTGGTGTGCACACGTGCGGCAGTAAAACCGCCTGCACTCCGTGTTTCACCAGCACACACGTCCTCACTCTTTCATTCGCATTGGGAACGTACAGAGTGTCAAAGCTCCCAGATAGTCCCCTAATCCTACCCTTGTAGATCCAGGGTTCCTGTATGAGAGCAATATCCAGCTTCATCTCACCGAAGCCTCGCGTCATCATTGCTGATGCTGCTCTGCTATGGTGTAGATTCAACTGGCAAACCTTTAATTGCCGGAACTGGCCCACCTCCCGCCCAGCTGACGAGGATTCCATTTCACTGGTCCCCTTGTTCAGCTGCCTTTCCGGCCGGCTCTACCATTTCCTCCGGCTTGTCCTTCTGGAATCGCACGTAGGCAAGGTCCAGCCCGCAGTTGAGTTTCCCCCCTGCATGCCTGACCGCCTCCGCCTCCTCCTTCGGACACCATACGGTGAGAATGGTACCGCCGTTTTTCGCGTCACCATATCTGCCTATGCGACTGACCTTCCACTTAGAAGTGTCCGTCACACAGGCATTTTGACGACGTAATCTGGCTAGGATGGTTTCCTTGCTCTCCGGCGAACCGGGAACTCGGATGATCATCCTCCTCACATCCTTAAGGATGTGAAGGCGCTCCACTCTCAGATTGACTCCTTCCCATAGGTCAGTCATCTTTCCGACAGCTTCGTACAGCCAGGCCTTGGATTTTTGGTTCACGCACCTGAGTGCAATGACCCCGTCCTCCAAGTCTACCTCGGTAATACCGATGTCGCCAGCGTTGTCAGGCAGAGAGTCTAGTGCCTTGAGCAGGGCCGCTTTAAAAACGGTTACCTGCTTCGTGCCCAGACCCTCCTCCCTTCCATCGTCGGTCACACCCAAACGGAGGTCACAGCCTGCTATGCCTGCGTAGGTATTCTCCGCCACAGGCTCCGCACGCCCGACCCCCGAGACAGAAGGGTTGACTCCTCCCTGTTTTACAGGTTGCGGTTGTCCACCCTTCCTTTCCCTGGCCTTATCCTCCCCTTCGACAGTAGAACCCACGGCTGAGGTGCAGAGACTTTCACCTCTAAACCTCTTCGTGGGTCCCACCTCCTCCATAGTGGACTCGGTCGATCCCCCAACAGAGGAAGTTGCCTTCTTCTGTCTTTTGCGCTCCCTCTTCCTCTTCTGCTTCAGCTGCTTTCGCAGCCTCATTTCCGAGTCGGATTCCTGCGCTAACGTAGGCCCAGAGCCGGCTGACCTCTTGACACATTGCTGCATCGCATTGTCCACCTTCTCTGAGCATACCTCCAGGTTCAGCTTCACTAGCTCGCTCGCCGCCGCTTCTACGCTTTCGTGCGTGACTGCGTTGACATGCGAGTCGTCCACTTCCCTGTTCCTCGTAAGCAATAGATGGCCTCCCCCAGAATCCATGAGGCCGACCTCCGTAGAGGGTGGATTTCCCTGGCTTGCAGGTTTACCACCTGGGGTACAAATTTCCTTTGTTTTATCCATTGCTTTTAAGTATCTATTTTAGTCAGGGCGTCCTAACGCGACCACGCAAGCCTCACCACCACGTCAAGGTGTAGATACATCGGTGAGGATGAGTCGAGGTTTACTTGCATTCCCATAGAAGAGCATCAAAGGTTGAAAACCTTTTTCAAAGCAGTTATTGCAAAAGAAGTTTCTGAAAATGCTGAATTCAGTTCAGCTATAAATAAACAAAACAAAGATGACTTTTTTCAATTTGATAGCTCTTCTTCAGATAGTGAGGAAGATGTATGCCGAGTCCAGAGGTCAAAAGCAGATCTGATTGTTTCTTGTTATTTATCAGATATGGATCGAGAACTAAATTGTCTTCATAGATATCCAGAAGTGAAAAAAGTATTCATAAAATACAATACTCCATTACCTTCATCGGCTCCAGTAGAAAGACTGTTTTCATACGCAACTATGATAAACCATCCCAAATCCCACAGGCTATCGGATGAAATGTTCCAAAAAACGTACTAAAAGCTAATTTAAATGATTAACCCAATCAACGTTTTTTGTTTATTTATTTGATTCGCAAATAATTTTAATTAAGTTGATGTTTGCCGAGTAATTTAATTTTTTTGAATACATGTCAATAAAAAGTAATTAAGATCTGAGAAGTATCGGTACATTTAATATCTACAACTTTAATCCTTGCATTTGATTATTCATGAAAATAAACATAGGTATGTGCAATAAACTGTTTTTTTATGCAGCCATATTCCAAAACATTTATTACTACACATACATGTTTATTTAATTGCAAAATATAAGTTCAGAAAACTTAAATAATCAGTAATTATAACTACAGTAGAATCCGTTTATTATGACATCGAAAGGAATTGACAAACACGTCATAATAAGCGGACGTCATACAAAACGTTTTGTTAAATGAAAAACCTTTTTTATGTAAATAAGTACATGTACTTAAGTATTTTAATATAGTAAATACATATGTATACATACATATTAAATCAAAATCAAAATTGTACATAATCAGCACATTATAACACATACAAGTGTATTTTTTACTGTAAGAAATCTGTAATTTTTGACTGCTTTTGTTTTTTCATTTTATTGTAAAAACAGTCTCTAATACTATTGTGTATAGAAGACATAGCTATGGTCAAATTATCATTTTCAATATTGCTGTGAACAAATCGTGATAATAATTCTGCAGCTTTTAATGCCTCTTCTGCGGTAGGTAATGGTTCTTCCTCGACTTCCTCTTGTTGTTACTCGCACTTTCGACTGCAAGCAAGAAAGCAGCTTCGTAAATCATACATGTGTGTGTAAATTTCATTTGTCGTTTTGCCAAAATGACTGTTTCGAGCACATGCATTAACAAGAAACAAAAGCGAGCCACGTGCCGAACGTCGTCGGAAATCAACGAACATTACCGGAGGTGTAAAGAATCATGTCGGTCATTATAACCGGATATAATTTATTAAAAATGGGTCATAATAAGCGACATGTCACTGTAAGGGAAGTCATTATATCCGACTTTTTTATAAAGAATTTTATATGAAAACCAAACTTCGTGGTGTAATTACGTTTGGTCAATATAGGCGGAGTCATAATTAACGGATTCTACTGTACTAGATTGCAGCAATCAAATTAATAACTACTTAGGGCCGTTTTCACAATCTCCGGTTAAACTTTAACTGCAACAATAACCAGCAGTTAGTTAAAATGCCGTTTCACAATCTCTAGTTAGAGTCAATCTGTCAGTTAATTTACAACTGGAAGTTAATTTAACCGAACGAATTTCTCCTGGTTAACTAATTTAACTGAAAGTTTCACATTGGCCTTGACATTTTTACCCTTTACAAGTGTATTTTAATGAAAAGGAGCATTTTTGACATTTGATGTACTGTAAATATAAGAAAACTAGTACATTTTTACTTTAACTTCAAGTTTGTTACTCATAGTTGGTGAAAATGAAATTTTTTTACTGGCACTTTACGGTCACAGTTAAACTAACTATCAGTTTAGAAACTGGAAGTTTACTGACAGTTTAACTGGAGATTGTGAAAACGGCCCTTAATGTAGTTTGATTACAGTAGTTAAGTTACATGAAATCATAACTACATGTAGTTAACTACTTTTAATCGTAATTAGTAACCAGATTTCAAAATTGGAGTTAACTACGCCCTATACTGGTTGTGACCTCTTTAAATTCCTTGATCTCATGGCTCTACTTCTCTTGCATACGGTCTTTTATTCCAAAAGTCCCTGCTACCTTGCTGACTTCCTTGTTCCTCTGTAATCCTTGAGATCCATCAAATTCCTGATTCCTGCCCACACTTCCACTTCCCTAATTGGTAGTCGCTCCTTCTTTGTGTATACTCTTAGAATCTGGAATAATCTTCCTAGTCACATTCAGAGTATGAGCACGGCCGCAGTATTCAAAAAACATGCATCTATTTTTCTATCTTCTTCGTCTCACTAGCTTTCTTTATCTTTCTTTCTTCACTTTCCTACTTCATTCTTTTTACTTAATTCTGTATTTTATTCTTAATTTTCTTCTTCTTTTATTTCTGCTTTAATTTTATTTTAATTTTAGTTTTAATGTAATTGTAATTTAATTTAATTCTAATTTGTAAATCTAATTTTAAGTTTTTTATAAATCCTTTCTGTTATTGTAATTCCTGTATGTACTCTAAAAGATGTGAATCTTGTGTACTGTCCAAAAATAAATTATTATTATTATTATTATTATTATTACTTTTTGTTGTTTTGTATAAAAATTAAAGAAAATAGACAGATTTAAAAATATAACAAATATATTAATTAATATCACATTTATTTAATATATTAAAAACACGCTCATTTGTTAATCTAAAATATATTGAAAACTCTTTTAAATATAATAAGAATAAACAATTTTTAAAAATAGATCGATTTAAAAATAAAGAACATATACTAATAAATATCACAATTCATTAATACATACATATATATGAAAAATTAGCTCATTTGGTTAACCTGAAATGAAAACCTTTTTAAATATCATAAAAAAACAATATATAAATTTTTAAAATTATAATTCAAGGTACTTTATACATTATATTTAAAAGGAAAAAAAAAAACAATATTTAATTATTTAGCGCTTTTGACTTGTAGCTGTTCCGATAAGACCTGCTTTTGGCATATCTAAATCCATCGCGCATTGCCTTCTCAAAATCCATGAAGCCAAAATTTTCTTTCTTGAGTGCTCCTGTAATTGGAATAAATATAACATAAGTTTATAGAATAATTTCTTTCCTACGGTACTACTTACCATAAACAAATTGGTTGAATAGCTTATACTTTTTTATTCCTATTTTGTTGCGAATTCCATCCCAATTAACCTTAAGGAGGAATTCTTCCCCAAAAAACAAGTGCAGGGATTTATAATAGAAAGACTCTTTTCCCCAATAACCGTCTTTATGGATCTGTAAGAAATGTAATTAAATTGTGTACTTGTTTATACTGTCCAAATATTACTAGTTCCTCTTCAGGAATGGTGTCCAATTTTGCTTCAATTTCTTCCAGCTCCTTATTGTTAGTTATCGAGAATATGTTAAAGCCTGTATTTGCTGGAAACAATTTCTGAGAAATTCTTTCCAAAAATACGCTGTGATTCAAAAGGATCTCTTTTTGCTCTTGAAGTCGATTTTTTATTTTCTTTATGGACTTGTGTTGTTCGTCAAGTATTGATTTTGTCGCTTTATTGATTTCCTCTCCAATACATAATTAATTATGAACGAACGTCAAATACTTCTCCAAATTTTCATTACCGAGTTATTATTATTATTATTATTATTTATTTTCAAAAGTATGTACAAAGATAGGATCTTATTATAGTACATTCATTAAAGGCAACAAAAATTATACAAAACAAAATTATATGGAAAATTTGAAGAGTATAAAAGTAAAATATAAGTGAGAAAAACTAAAAAAGAATAAAACATAGGAGATAGAAAAAAAAAACAGAGAGAAAAAAAAAAAGAATAAATAAAATAAAATATAAAAAAAGAAAGTTATATATAAAAAAGAGGTAAGCTATATAATAGAAAGAAAGAAGAAAGTTATATATTCATGCTTTAATCAATTCTATTAGAAATGAATTCGAAGAGACGCTTCCTGAAGATGTTCACAGAATCAATACGTTGCAAATAGACTGGGAGTGAGTTCCATAAAACAGCCGCGAAGACAAAGAAAGAACGCTGTCCAATTAACGTGCGGAAACGCGGAATAATTAAATTATTATTTCTAAGGGATTGTGAGAACTGAACGAACTCATTAAGGTATGCGGGCTTGCGCTGGTGCAGAATATCGTGGAGTAGACGCAAAAGCCTAAATTTGCGATAATCATTAAGGGAGCAGCCCAAAACCGAATTCAAGTAGGGTGAAATATGGTCAAAGCGGCGTAACTTATAAACAAAACGAACGCAATCGTTAAAGGCTACTTCGAGCTTTCTAGCGCAGGAACAATCGAGAGAGGGGAAAATAGAAAGGCCATGCATTAGAAGAGGTAGAAGTAAGGCTTTCACTAAATTCAAACGGACAGCCCTTTTAAGCAACCCACAGTGATATCTGAGTTTGGACAGGAGTCCATATGTTTTTCCAATAACGAAATTGACGTGGTCGCAGCAGGTCATACTACTATTCAGAACAATCCCTAGATTTCTTACTTTACAAACGCGAACGAGAGGAACTTCATTTAAGAAAATTACTGGAAGGTCAGTTTGAGAGATGGAAGAGTGTGAGAAGAAAATACAATGAGACTTCGATGGGTTTAGCTGTAGCAAATTCAGTGCTGACCAGTTTGAGACATTGTGCAAATCTGCCGAGATCTTCTCCACACAATTGTGGATTTGATCTTTTGGCGAAGAGAAATAAAGCTGCACATCATCTGCATACATATGAATCTTAGAATGCTTTATTACTAGAGG
Organism: Thereva unica; assembly: GCA_949987705.1. Taxonomy (NCBI): domain Eukaryota; kingdom Metazoa; phylum Arthropoda; class Insecta; order Diptera; family Therevidae; genus Thereva; species Thereva unica. Next base: position 68,472,232 of record OX465281.1, read on the forward strand.
AAGATCATTAATAAAAACGCTGAACAAAAGTGGGCCAAGAATAGAACCTTGAGGAACTCCAGAGTTAAGTAAAGAATTGGAGGAACTAGAGTCGCCGAGTTTAACTTTTTGTGAGCGGTTTGTTAAAAAGCTGTGCAGAAGTTTAAGAGCAGTTGAAGAAAAAGATACTTGCGAGGAGAGTTTTTGCAAGAGCAAAGAGTGATTGACGCTATCGAAAGCTTTCGAAAAATCAAGTAGCAACATACAACAAATGTGATGTTCATCAAGAGAGTTGCGAATATCATTTGTGACTTTAAGAAGTGCAGTTTCGCAGCTGTGATGTTTGCGGAAGCCAGATTGCCATACATTTATAACTTCGAGTCGTTCACAGTACTCAAGTATTTGAGTTGCAATCAGTTTTTCAAAGACCTTTGCTAGGAAGGGAAGAATACTAATAGGCCGAAAATCAGATGGAATAGCAGGAGAGGGGCACTTGGGTATGGGAGTAATCAATGCATGCTTCCACAAAGTGGGAAATTTCGATACCGTAAGGCACGAGTTAAAAATGTGTGTTAGAGTAGGCAGCAAACATGGAATTATCATTTTTAGAAATCGTGGTGAAATTTTATCACTACCAGTGGCTGTAGATTTGATTGAATTTAAAGCAGAGATAACTTCGAGAGAATCAACGCAACGAAAGCTGAAGCCATCAGATGAATCTATAAAAGAGGTTGTAACCTGCTCAGCTGCTTGGTTGGATATAAAGTATTGATTAAGACTCTCGGGACTTAGGTTGCCAGCAGCAGCTTCATTTTTAGAGTGGACACCCAAAATGCGCAGATTTTTCCATACAGTTTTCACGGATTGGGATGGGTCAAGCTTTCGGGAGTAAAAATCGCGTTTGGCTTCTTTAATTTTTGCTACAATCAAATTACGAAGGCGTTTAAAAGATCTTTTTGCTGTTTCAGTTTTTACTTTTATGGACCAACGATAGACGAACTCCCTTTCAATAATAAGCGATTTAATTTCCGCAGTGAACCAAGGTTTAGATTTAGCTGATAATGATTTACTTCTTAGGGGCACAAATTCATCGTAAAGATCAAGAAATATCCTGTTAAACTCATCTATTTTTTCATCTACCTCAGCCAATGTGAAGATATTGGTCCAGGGTAGGTTAAGACATCTTTGGCTAAGAAGTTCCTGATCAATATTAGAGAAGTCACGATAAGTAATTGTTTTCATAGAAGGAGGATCGACATTAAAGCTATAGCATGCGAATATAATATCATGATCCAAATAACTAGGTGGAGAGATTTGGTTTTGAAAAAGAATAGAGCTAGTGTCGTTTGTTAAAAACATATCAAGCAAAGAGGGTATTCTACAATTAAAATATGTGGGGAGCTCGTTAATTACCTCCAAACCAAGAGAATGCATGGCGTACCGAAATGAGCTTTGTAAGGTTGACTGTTTCAATAGATTAACATTAAAGTCACCTCCAACCAATATGTTTTTATACACACTGGAGAGGTGCTCAAGACATTCGACAAGTTCGTGAGCATTAGCAGGGTTAAACAGGCCCGGAGGAGAGTAAACGCAGACAAGGAGTTTATCAGTACCATTAGAAATTTCAACACATAGAAATTCAATTCCCGGTTGCTTAGAGAATCCGACAATTTTAGACATTAAGTTTTCACGTAAGTATATAGCAACTCCCCCGCCGACGTGCCCTTGCCTATCATTACGGAATAATTTGTAACCGCCAATGGATACGATGGAGGAAGGAATAAAAGAGTTAAGCCAACTTTCACATATAAATATAGCGTGCACACCAGAATTTATGAAGATTTCGTTCAGTTCACCAATTTTCGGACGAATGCTTCGCGAATTTAGAAGACAGGTATTAAAACCTGTGCATTTCGAGCTAAAAATTTTTACTAATGTTCTCACCCCGTCCTCGCAACTAAAATTATATGACATTTAATAACAGATCAACAAGACGAAACAATAAACACCAACAAGAAGCGACAGTCGACAACGAAGGAACAGCATTTAATCGGGAACGAGCATGAATATATAACGAACAATAAAAAGTATAGAGTAATATAAAATTTAAGCTATTGGGAAGCATTAAACTTAAGAGCTAAACATTAAAGAAGAGAGAAATACAAAAAAAAAACAGAAAAATTATTAAATAATAAATACCAAAATTTCCAAAAATTATCAAAAACAATGATTCATTAGACGCTATCAGTGCGCGGCTCCAATGTCTCGGTTGATGGGCATTGCAGTTGATTAATATTACGCACGATGGTAAAGTTGTCATCTTTCTTCCGCCTGATTCTCACAAGGCCATCACTGGTTGATGCAGAAAACAGCAAACCTAGCCTACGTAATTTTAAGGCCTCCCGCAGCAGATTATTGTTGGCAGGCGAAAGGCTTTCGTTGACGAACACAGGAGAGTCGGCCGTAAAACCATCCAGCTCATGGAGAGGAAATTTTTGCTTTCTGTTTACCTTTAAAGCGAGCATGAACGCCTTCGCTTCGCGCTGTCCTGAGAATTTGGCGATAATCGGTCCACTCTGCTTGCCAGAACGTGATCGCATTCGAAACGCGTCGGCGTAGGGAGAAAGATGGTGGTTCATTGCACTTTTTATTTAAGCGCTTATTTTCTCGCTGTAATTCTTCTATGGGACCGGCATTCTCTTGATCTGCCTCTATTATTGATTGCCCCAGAGTATCATTAGAGCGATGCACTGCAGTGCCGAACTTCTTCCTCATCGGTAACATTTTGCTACAGTAAATAAAGGTAATAAATGAAATATCAAAAGAATACACTTACTTTAGCTAAGTTATACAATATGATGCAGTACAGGAACAAAAACAAAACCAGTGTCGTATGGTAAGAAAACTGCTTTACAAAGAACATCCTCAACTCTGAAGTGCTCTTCTTCGGCATATATTTCTTTCGCGAAACATATCCCTAAAGATTCCATAGATGCTAGTGGCAGCGAGCAATAATAATAAGAGTGATGAGCTAGAACAAATTTTCAAAAATGTTTCAATGCCCTTGAGATCAGCTGATAAAAATTTCAGTAGGAGTGAAAAAGTCAAAATATCAAAGATGTAATATCTATGATAAAAGGAGGCGGAACTACTTTCACACAATACGCAAAGTGTGTGAAAGCAAGAGAAAACTAGTGGGATGTTGTGCCTAGAGACTAGCCACTAATTACGCTTTTTCATGGTATTCTTTCTGTTGAATAACACTTCAGATTGGATGACAATATATTAAGTGGAGATTGATCCGCACTCACTTCCAAGCCGCCGGATCTGGGAATCGAGGCCAATAATTCGAATGTGTCAAATTAAAAAAAAAAGGACCTCACACATGTAAACACGGATTGGAGGAAAATCTAATGTGGTGCACTTTGCACAACAGAATTAGGTGTATTATTTTACTTAAACATACATGTCTTATTGTTAAAAATTCGGCTTACCGCACCCTAGGTTGGCCATGGAGATTCATAAGTATCACACTGACCAACGCTATATATAATTAATCTTGAAAAGTTTTTGTTAAAGGCTTATATAGGTTATAAGTTGTGAGACTGCGTAATCTAAAGCTTAACAAAGTATTTAACAAACACTACAATATAATCATCATAGCTTAAAAAAAGGAAATCAAATGTAAACAATAAAATTCTTTGATTCTTCACCCACATCATGGTATATGTATTTCTTTATTCAATATACCTAAACAATAGTTTTTGAGCTGCAAATAAAAACTATATGCCATAATTTCGTTATCATCGGTTTTTGTTCTGGAAGCAAATTTAGAGACGTATTCATGTCAAAAACTTGTTTCATATGAAACAAAATCCCCGAAGGAAATTAAAAAAAATTATTATGACGAAAAAAAAGCACCGCTAGCCGAAGGATCGAACTCGCACCCCCACGGACGAGGGAGTTTCCCTAGCCCTTTATAGTCTATGGAAATGGTACTTTAACATTGCAAAAATGCAGGACAAGGTTTTATTTTTGGGATGTGTAGGGGGGTCAGGGTGAGCTTAAGTTTGAGTTTTCGGGATTCTAACCCCCCCACCCCCATTTGGCCGCCATCTTGGAAAACGTATGCAAATGGGTTTTCCACTATATCTCCGAAACGGCACATCTTACCGGAAATTTGCAAGGACACTTTTTGCTTAGAATTAAATAATCTACAATTTATTACTTAGAAATTTTGTGGTAAAATGAATAATTAAGAAGTTATAAGCCTTAGAACACAAAAATTAGTCACAATATTTTCTTTAAAGGCTCTTTTTTGTTGTTTAAATATACTTCTGGTTGAAATTTCCAGACCATTTTCTCAGTTTTTGGTCTTTTGACCAAGAGCTACATTTTGAGATATTTCCCAAGTCTGTATCTGCAGTACTTTCAGAGATGAAAGTAGGCTTCAGACGGACAGACGGACAGAGTCTCTGTATAAGCTTTTTTTTTTTGAAAAAGCTAAAATGACGGGGAAGTGACTGGAATTTGAACTGGAAATATTTTGACAGTTCTCATTTTAATGGCATCGAAATCGGATGCAATAAGTCCAGAAGTTTACTTTTAAGTGAATGAAAATGGAAATTGGAATGAATTACTATATTGAAGGATCATTAGCAACGGAAATATGTTTAGTGATACTCGATGTATTAGAGATAATTGTTCAGGTTTCAACAAATTCTGAAGTTCATCATAATTCATTAGCGACCGTGTTTAAGGTTCTATTGCATGCTCTTTCACGGAATCAAAGCACACTCGCTCTGCAGAATTTATTTGCTACGCAGAGATCATTAATTAATTAAAAAAACAAACACACAAAAAACAAACAACTTCCTGCAATAAAATTTTCCAGCAACAAAATATGATACGAAAAAATGTTACATCTTCAAATTGAAAATTAAATCGTTTTTTCATTGTTTCGTATAAATTTATTGTTTCATTTTTTCGTATAAGCTAATAAGTGTATGTTAGTTAAGAATTTGCTTTCTAAATTATAATATAATAATATGAAATTACATTATAATTATAATATAATTGAGTAAGTTGAAAGGAAAAAGGGTGCAAGTGCAAGTCTTTGAAGCCTACTTATTATCATCAATTCTGAAAGTTTTTATTTCGATTATTTGTAATATCGTTTTCCCTTTCTATTCAATAATATTATTTAAAATTAGCAAATACTTTTAAGCTCTCCAACCACGACAAGGTCTACACTTACTGGAGAGATCTGAAAAGAAATATCCCAAAAAAAGAGCATTTCTCCATCATCTAATAAAAAAATAAACTATGAAGGTTAATTAGTGCTGTTTTTTTTGCATAAAATGCGACGATATCAAATGTCTTTTAAATAGTTCTTTTTTTACTTTTTCCCATTTCACTCAATATTCAACACTTTTTTGTTTTATCTATTAGCAATATATCGCTCTATTGCATTTTCATTTTTATTTTCTCTTTTTATTTTCTATTTTTCTATTTTCGCCAAGTTGATGTACTGGTAGGTTCATTTTACTTTTTTTTTATCTAAAATTAAAACAGATTATACAGTGTTATTGATAAACGGAAATAATATACCTTTCGATAAAAATTTCCATGCATGAATATTGTCATTTTACATTTTTTTTTAATCCGCCAAGTTGGTTTCGTTTGGTTGTTGGTTCCCGTAGCTTTTGTTGCAGTTTTACCTAAAATTGTCAAAAGGAATTAAATAAAACGGATTCCATAGTGTTATTAATAAACTTACATGTTACATTTCTTGATTGCTCGATGTGCTCTTCTATTTACTAACAGTTTTCAACTAAGCACGATGAAGTTATCCCAACAAAGTTGAGAGTTCACCTGTACTTAGCATCAACTGATGTAATGGTAATCTTAGTTCAGCCGTCATATGCCCCTGCTTCTGTTTCATATATATATTTTTTTTATACGTCATTAATTTCTTAGAAATGACTCAGTGCATTGATAAACACTGTTATTGAAAAACTTATTACATTTCTTGGTTCTAACTTAATGTGGTCTTGAACATATTTACCAACAGTTTTCAACCAAGCACGATGAAGTTATCCCACTGTACTTAGCATCAACTGATCTAATGGTAATCTTTGGTGAGATTTCATATGTCCCTGCTTTTGTTTCAGGCCAGGTTTCTTACAAATGACTTAGTGTAAGTATTTTGCGTCTGTTATTGCTTTTTCGAATATCTTTATTAAAGAATTTGATTGTATAATAGATCCGAGCTCTAATATACAATCGTAGGAGGTATTCCTTATTTGACGCTTCGCAACATTTAAAATTGAATTCTTTTTCTAATATTTCATACAATTTATTCTCAATGTTAGTGCTTTCGATAAGAAGCTCAAAATGTTCTGCAAACTTCTTGTCTATGTTTTTTAGCTCATCCATAAATCGTTTGGTGGGCGTAACTAAATTTCCATTGTCATAAGTTTTAAACACTGTGAATGCACTGTCCACTTTATCTTGCGGTAATTCGATGGCCTCACATTTATGATTTTCTTTGTGCTTTTTCGAGAGCCAACCGGCAAAATAAAACATAGCATTTTCTTCTCCGATATCCATATCACTGAAATCGGTCTTTATAATTAAACTGGGGGCCGTAGTTGGTTGTATTGCCTCTGGGAACTCTATTAACTGTCTATTTACAGGTGGTAAATGTAATGTTTTATCCGGTTCGCAGTTTGTTCCTTTACATATTTGTAAAAATTTCATGCTAAATATTTTTTTGAAGGTGCATGAAAATTGATACGCCGTGGGGCTATGATTACTACCTCCTCGACGTCGGATTAATGCGAAGCCATTTTTCAGCCCGTTTTGATTTAGATTTCTTGTTAGAAGAAAATCTATTCCTTTGGATTTCAGTTTTTCCTGTAGACTTAATAGGCTAGTAATAGCAATTTGCCACCCCATTACGAACTTAACGGAATTTGTAACGTCCTTGTTCTGTTTGTCACAATTCTTAACTCTCGCAAGAACTTTTGCATATTGGTTAAATGATCCAATTGCTTTCCTGTTCCGTTAAGAGGTCGTCTGAACTCTTTTGCTTCCGAAAATGTTAAAGAGTTGAAAATATCAAACAATTTATCAAATTTTTCTAGAAGCTCGGCTGTATAAATAGCCGTTGAAGAGCATTGATTTGTGCTGACTTGTGTGTACATTCCTGCTGCCACACTTGCACTAATCACCTGCGTAGCTAATTTTACTTTCATTTTTTGAAATGAATTCGGATTTATATGCTCTGGGCTTAGTTTGGGAGCTAACCTGAAAGTGTGCTCTCTGTCCCATTCTGCAAATTTTCTTATATCTTGCCACTTTGCAATTTTATATTCTTCAAAGAAGAAATTTTTCGTAAGTAAATTGTTTCTTAAACTCTTTATTAAGTGTGGCGGATCAAAGAAGAATAATATATCCTCATGATTTACTTGAAATGATGTTTTCGCTGCAGTAATATTTAATAATTTTGCGACTCCAATAAAGTTTGATCCTTGGTCGCATACTATAGCCTGCGGATGAAGCCCAACTTGTTGCAATTTATTTATTGTTTCTAGTACTAAGTCTCTTGCTTGAGCACTGGGACAAGTCGTGTTAACGAAAATATAACCCAAGAAATGTTTATAATTATGGGTTATGCCTCTGGCCATCAAAACAAAAGCATTTTTGGCTACCAAGTTATTTTTTGTTAGTCCGTTATCTTCCAGGCCTATAATCTCACCTTTCTTTCTATCGTAGAACAGGTTTCCTTTAATGGCCATTTCGTCAAACGCAACTATGCAATATTTTGCTATTTCTGGCAGTGTTTCTATTTTAAGCTGTAATGCTTTGAAGTAAGCATCATTTAATCCTGGCCCTGAAGGCCAGCTTTTTACATAACTCCTTAACGTTGATGCAGCTGGTAATATTATTGTTTTCGCCAAAAAATTATAAGCAGTGGGCGCTAAAAAGTATAAGCTTAACGCAAACTGCTTTAGGTCATGTTCATAATATTGACCTTTCTTTTTCCTCATGGAATTTTTAATTTGGCATTCAACAAGATTTGCTAAGTCTTTTGGTAGCAAATCATGTGCCTCACGCAGAAAGCTTTCTGTTGTTCTTTTATTTTGCAGTCTGCTTATAACTTTATTTTTTTCTTCAAGTTGTTTTTGAAGCTCTTTTATCTGCTCTTTTAATTTACTTTTTCTGGGCGTACATGTTGATAATGAACGCTCAGTTTGAGTACTGGCAATTACTTTTCTCTTCTTTGGTTTGGGAATGTTTTCCTCTCTGTCTTCCCATTGTAAATTTCTTTTCAATGCTACGTTCTTCGGTTTATCATTGCAATTTGGTAAATGTATTACTGAAAGCACTTCAATTTTCCGGGCATCGCATTCTGCGATAGTCTCCTCCTTTTGACTATCCAGATTTGTAAAGATGGCTGGTTTTTTTTTTTTTTTATGTGATAGTCTAAGCTCAGGTGTCACCCTTTGTACTACTAGTACGTCATGTCGTTTAGGTCATGGTGCAATGTCCAGTAGTAAGCTAAGCTCGAAAGATAGAGAGAAGGACATAATAGGTTAGGGGGAGTCAAGGGGGTGTTGCAGAAAGTGGCGATGAACCTTGCGTTTGAACTCTTGGATGTTGTATGAGTTCGGGAATACTGTCTTTGGAAGGTTGTTCCACAGACGAGTGGTTCTTGTTATAAACGAATTTCTAGATCGGAGTGTGCGCGTGTGGGGGTGAGCCGAGCGGGCAAGTCTTGTGTTGCGGGAAAAATGTTGCCGTGGAGGCATGAGGTTACTTATTTCAGTGGAGCAATCATTATGAAAAAAGCGATAAAATTTTGCAAGAGCTGCTACATTCCTACGGTGGCTTAATGAGTCAATTGAAGAGCAAATGGCGCTGTCACCAATAAGTTTGAGGGCGCGGTTTTGCACCTTGTCCAGCCAAGCTAAGATGGTTCTTGGGGCCCCAGCCCAGATATACGAGTTGTATTCAAAACGGGGACGAATGTAGGACTTGTAGATTATAGCCCTGGCAGACGGCTGAAGGAGAAATTTGCACCTTTTGAGGAATCCTAGACACTGGGATGCTTGTTTAGCACTTTGGAATATGTGGTTATTCCAGCGCAGATCTTCAGCTAATGTTACGCCTAGGATGTTTAGAGAGGGTTCTGCCGTTACGGTCTTGTTGTCCACTGAAATAGAAAGCGGTTCGGTGCAAGTTTTATTGGAAATGAGACAGTACTTGGTTTTTGACGCATTAAATTCGACACGGTTCTTGTGGCCCCAATCAAGAATTCGTTCGATGTCCCTGTTGATTGAATTGGACAACAGTTGGCGATGATGTAGACAAGGTCTGGCACGCGCTTGTGTTACATTATCAAAACCATAGGTTGATCTTCTCCTAAGTTTTCGTCTGTCAAAATAGTTTCCTCTTTCGGTTCGGCTCTCATGGTTTCTTTATCTGTCAAATTAATTTCCTATATTACACGCAACAAAAATTTCAACGAACAAAAATAAGAAATGAAGAATGAAATGGATAGGTAAGGCAAATGTTGAAATGATAAAAATATGGAAAGATAAAGAAAGAAAAAGAAAATAGGTATGGTATGGATAGTAATGGATATGTTGAAATAATTAGAAATAGCGAAAAAAGAAAGAAAAGAAAGAGAAGATTAGTCCTTGTCTTAATCTATAGAGAAGTAATATTACATTGACATGTGAAATAAAATACCAAAATAGTTCCAAATCAGAACTGCTTTTGTTGAGTTGGCAATTTGGAATAGCTCCAGGTCGAAGGCGACGTCCGCTTTTGTTCAACATTTCGCTGGAGAAATGTGCTCCACAAATCTTTATGGAGTTTTGCTTTTTGACGTCGTTAAGCAAATGTTCTTTGCCTATTATTTGAAGCCAAAGCAATGCTCTGTTTGGAATAATTATTATGTAAATAATTTCCGTCATTACATATACAGTAAAGCTCCGCTAATCCGGATCAATTAAAACTTCCCCAATCCGGATTACTGAGAACTCCGGATTACTGGACTAATATTAAAGTAAATAATCAAAGAAGTAATAACTGCTACAACATTTATTATAACAAATATTATACATACTTTTAAGGTAAACTAAACTACACCAAACCTACAAGATTATTATTACAAATATATTTTTAAATAATAATCTACATACATACATATAAACAAAAAGGTTAATGAAAAAATTCCGATAACTTTGTTTGACGAATGCACCCTTGTCTAGCCTCCATTGCGCGCTGCCGTAGAATTCTAAGAATGGTCAAACTGTTTAATTCCACTCTGTTTTCCTCCGCCCACTGTATGCAGGTACTGAAACTCCTGATGGCATCTTCGTGTTTAATTTTCAGCTCATCTCTAAAAACTTCTTCTTCGGAACAACTGTCATCACTATGCAACGGTAAATAGTCTTCATCTCCAACGATCCATTCGCTAATTTCAGATTCTCTGAGTTGATTGTCAGGGTTAATTTTCTGCAACATATTTCCGATTTCAGCAAATTCTTCTCGATCTTCTTACACTGAAACCCATTTCTCTTTGAGAATCGACAAAGGAATGTTGTCATCTGAATCCCCTTCCGCTTCTGAATTTGTTTCGACATCAACAGGATCGTTATTAACTGAATGACACAGTATATTTTTCCAACATTTTTTAATTACCTCAGGCGACACTTTGTCCCAAGAATTGGCAAGCAAAAACACCGCATCTTTCAAAGTGATGTTCTTGAGAACCCTTGAAATGTCATTTTCCTCCAAAGATAGGACTTGAACGAAAACACTCTTTCGATAATAAATTTTGGTTAAACGTATCGCATTTTGGTCCATGGGCTGGATAAGTGGGGTGCAATTGGGGGGCAGAAACATCGTTATAATTTGACCATCATTGCTTGTTAGTTGCGTCTCCGATGCGTGGCTAGGAGCATTGTCGATTAATAACATTGCTTTCCCATTGAGATTGTTCTCCATTTGATATTTCCTCACTTGTACAACAAAGGACTCGTGAAACCATTTTACGAATAGGGTAGAAGTCATCCAGGCGTTTTTTGAAGAATAGTATTCAACTGGAAGGCTAGAACAGTTCTTAAAAGCTCTCGGATTTCTAGCTTTTCCAATGACCAATATTTTTACTTTATGTGTACCATCGCCGTTTGTACAGGCAAGAAAAATTACTCTCTCTTTCGAAGTTTTTCGACCTGGAGCAGTTCTTTCTCATGCATGCACCAATGTCCGATCAAGTAGTAATTTCCAGAATAATGCAGATTCATCTGCATTGTATATTTGGCTTGGCAGTAGCTTTAGGTCATTAACTTTTTTAGCGAATTTTCGTAGAAAAGGTTGCACGGCAGATGTATCGCTAGATAGTTTCTCTCCAACAATTTTCAATTGACGAATGCCACGTCTATTTTTAAAACTTATTGTTAGTTAACCATCCTCTGCTTGCACTAAATTTTTTATCATTATAGTATTTAGAGTAAATTTGAATAGCTTTTTCCCTTGAAATACTGGTTGTGACAGTGGCATGTCTCTCTCGTTGTAATTGAAACCACTTGTATAATTCATTCTCCATTTCTGGAAACTCTGGCTTTCGCAAAATTTTTCTACGCAATGGCGTTGACATACAATTTGCAATGTAACTGTGAATACAAAAACCCACGATTGAAAAATTATAGTTTAATTGAAAAAGAATAGTAATAGTACGTACCCCATTATTTTTTTCTCATTCTTTTTTATGTCGGAAATTGTGGAAGTACCGACACCATACTTCTCTGCTAGCGCTCTTCCACTGATCATCATCATCATTGTGCTCCTTTAATCCCTCATGGGACATAGGGCGGAAACAGTTGCCCTCCAGCGGACTCTGTTTTGCGCGACAGCTCTCAGCTCCGATCAGGATCTCCCAGTTGTTGCGGCTTCTGCTAATAGGGTTCTCCTCCATGTTGTCCTAGGTCTTCCGACTCGACGGGATCCTTGCGGATTCCAGTCGAGGGCCTGTTTGGCTAGATTTTAATTTTCGCGTCGCAAGGTGTGGCCAACCCAATTCCATTTCCTTCGTCTGATTTGGTCGTCTATCCTTTCTTGGCCGGCACGGCGCCATAGTTCTTCGTTTGAAATTCTATCCTGCCAGCGGATTTTTAGGATACGACGAAAGCATTTGTTGACGAAGACTTCTTCTTCTTCCACTGATACCACTATTCAATTTTATTAATATATTTTGTTTTTCGGCAAGAGTTAGAGTTTTGTGAGGCCTTTTTGCTGCCATGTTGATTAAAACTGATTCGGGTTTATCCCCTGTTTATTTTACACACTTAGAAGGGAATTCCCCGTTCTATTCGGATCCTGCGAAAGGTGACGACAACACAAGACATATGATCCGGATTAGGGAATCCGTAGTCGGTCCGGATTACAAGATACGAAATATCAAATCTACATTTTTAAATTTTGTCCGGATTACTGTGATATCCGGATTAGTGGAGGTCCGGATTAGCGAAGCTTTACTGTACATACATACAAAGTGTACTTACCCATTTTCGTCTTTTGGAAATTGGAATAACGGCTGCTTCTTATCCCAAATACAATTTTCAACTACACACTGATACCTTAGCGGGCTCATGTTTTAGATTAATTATTAATGAATTCCCACTTTCCAGTTTCAAAATGCAATAAACAGTTCAAAAGCAAATTTCCTATTTATCTTATCACAATTATTTTAATTATAATAAACAGGGTATACCCGTAAAGCGGCCGGCTTTGGTTGGACAAACAATGAGTGGCGGGGGAGGTTAATGGTAACAGTCATAGGAGTAAGGCGTTTTACTTATTGTTAAAGTGACGCCGTATTGAGTACATCTGCTTGGTGCAAGTTTTCGATTTTGTCCAATTTTAAAAATATAATTGAATTTGCAACAACGAGTTTATACTAAATTTTGCATTAAAAATTGATTCGACGGCAATGATAGAGAAGTGTTTCGGCAATGATATTCAGAAGAAAGCAGTCGTTTATCAGTGAACGCAGTGTCAGGACATCGACATCGATTACAAAGGATTACAAGGGTGTAGTGTATTATAAATCCTTCCACAAGGTCAGACCGTCAACATGGAGTATTATTTGGGGGTTTTAAGACCCTTGCGTGAAGCAATTCGCCAAAAAGACCCGATTTGTGGGCCGCACCTTGTACCACGATAACACACCGTCGCATAATGTCATCGTTACCCATGAACATTTGGCTAAAAACGGAACTAATATCATTCAACAACCAACGAATTCACGTGATTTGACTGCGACTTTTTCGCAAATTTTGTCGATTTTATGAGGTTTTCTAAGCAACTCCCATTTTATACGAGATTAGAAACATCTCATTGTGAAAAACGTTCCTACATTGTTATCCATTCATTATTTTTAAAAAATATCAACTTTTAGATATGCAGAAGCTAATTTTCTAAAGTAAAAATATAACAAGTATGGTTATTGATGTCCCGTATAAAAAGGTAGGTACGTACGTAGACAACCATAAAATCAATTTGTAATTTTCCAAAAATTCCAACGGGGTGTCATTTTCAATTGGTTTTTAAGTTTTCTAAATTAATTTCCCAATTATAAACCAATCTCACAAAAATTGGCGGCAATAGTAAAGAAAGAAGTTGATGGTTTATTACTCCAAAAGTAGTGAACCGACGTTATTGAATTTTTTTGTACATTGCCGGGACTACATAAACACTACCTGTAAGAATTTTCAGCCATCTGTGTGCAGTTTTTTTCGAGTAAACAAATAGTGAAAGTCACGTGAATTCAACACTTTGGAAGCTGTTTGCAAGATCACACTTGCACCTAGGGACTTCTAACAGGGCTTATTTTGTAGAGAATTTCATTACGAAGGGCTTTCCCAAAAAATATGTTATTCTAAAAGTTGCCAGGAAAAAAAATTGCCTGTTTTATTCACAATAAATTAATTAAAAAGTTATGCGGTGAACCAAATTGTGGGCAAACTTAGGGTGTCAAACTACACTCTAAAACGAATCGATTCCAATAATAATCTCGCCTATGGGCCAAAATGGCCATGCAAATGCCTCGCCGACTAGCCTATAAGCTTATGTCGAAAAGTTCCTACTAATACATAATTAGCGTCAAAATTTGTTATAACTTTAATAGTAAAGGCCGTAGTATAAACACTTTCAACATTATTCATAGGAGCTACTCCAAGCTTTCTAATTTTGGGAAAAAGTTGTAGTTTAACTACATATTTGTTGGTAGTGTGAAATAGGTAGGAGGATCCAGCGTACACTGATGTCTTATTCATTAAAATAGGTTATAGTATTACATAAATATAGGGTGATATGAAAAAATCTAGAAAAAAAAATTCAAAACGCCCTAATGGCTAAACCGTTACCATTTCCTCCTACTCACACGATTTCCTGTTTGTCCAACCAATAAAACCAATTAGCCCAGCTTTATGCAGGTTTGGTCAAGTCGATTCTTTTTAACTGCTGCGATAATAACGTAAAGAGTCAAACTCCACCAGACAGATTAAGAATTAGTTATCAATAGCCGGCCGCTTTGTAAACTTAGCGGGTATACCCTGTATAAATCCACTTTCATAAATTCGTTTCTAAATAGTTTTTACACAATTATTTGAACTAGTAACGCCCTGTGGTCAAAATTTGACCACAAAATCTTCTTCTTCTTTAAACTCCTTTAGTCCCTCATGGGACATAGGGCGGAAACAGTTGCCCTCCAGCGGACTCTGCTTTGCGCGACAGCTCTTAACTTCGGCCAGGATCTCCCAGTTGTTGCGGCTTCTTCTAATAGGGTTCTCCTCCACGTTGTTCTAGATCTTCCTACTCGACGGGAACCTTGCGGATTCCAGTCAAGGGCCTGTTTGGCTAGATTTTCGTTTTCGCGTCGCAAGGTGTAGCCTACCCAATTCCATTTCCTTCGCCTGATTTGGTCGTCTATCCTTTCTTGGCCGGCACGGCGCCATAGTTCTTCGTTTGAAATTCTATTTTGCCAGCGGATTTTTAGGATACGACAGGGCATCTGTTGATGAAGACTTGTAGGCGCCCTGTGATGAATTGGGTGACTTTCCATGTTTCGCAACCGTACAAAAGAACTGCCTTAACATTGGAGTTGAACAGCCGCAATTTGGTGTTAGTAGAGATCACCGTTGATCTCCATATGCGGAACAGGCATGCTTTATTTAGAAAGAGAATAATACAGTTTTTAGTCATTTAAAATTATAAAATTTGTAAATGCATTAATAGGCGTGTCGAATGATCTGTCGACTACGTGCAAAACATTAAAAGTTTCTTTTTTTTATTAAATTAAAATCAAAATATGTATGTACATTTCAAAATACATGGCCTTCACCCATTATTTTCAAAAGGAGTTCAAACTCAAGTGGATGTATATATGTTTCCAAATATGTTTGTTTGAACTCTTCAATTGTTGCCCGAGTTTCCTTAAACCAGCCTAATAGCCTTTAAACCAACCTATTGTGTTTCTCTTTTTCTTGTATTTTCTGTTCTTCCCATAAGTGTCCTTTGACGGGGCATTTTATTCAACTAACATATTTGATGTACTGAATTTGTTAAAAAATTATCAATGGGCAAATAATCATGAAAAACACAATTCATGTATTTCAAAATTCACTACATTCATTCGTTATGTTAAAAACAAATACAAACAAATTACATGCCTTTCGTTGAAACACTGCAGAATGCTGTTAGAGTTCTCAGCAATAATGCAAATGAACTTCAACAAAAAGGTATACGAAAAAACACAATCACTTTCAGCAAAATTATTGAAAAAAGTCACTTTACTGATAACACGTTCAATTAACTTGTATTCACAAACAGAATGTCTCTTACTCATGCACTTGTCGCTTCTCCACATTGCTGACGTAATTAACATGTCACTTCTATCTAATTTTTACCCGTTTTAAACACAACATAATGTATAAACATGAAACTTATATTCTGCACACCTTTACGACTCCGTCTTCCATATAAAACCAATTTGAGCAAGATCTGTTTAGAGAAAGTTGGTTAATAAATCTGTACAAAAATAGTGCTTGCGTATTAATATATAATAAATTTTATATGCGCCTGTTTATATGCTAACCGTAATTTCTACCTTATTGTTATTTATATTGGGAAATGCAATACTCATTTCCGAGCGACAGAAATGAGATAAATGACTAATTCTTGTTTTGTGCACACCTTTACGACTAAGACTTCCATATAAAACCAGTTTGAGCAAAATCGGTTTAGTAGAAGTCGAATAAAGTGCTGTACAAAAAAAGTGCTTGCGTATTAATATATAGATAAATTTTATATGCGCCTGTTTATATGCTAACCGTAATTTCTACCTTATTGTTATTTATATTGGGAAATGCAATACTCATTTCCGAGCGACAGAAATGAGATAAATGACTAATTCTTGTTTTGTGCACACCTTTACGACTAAGACTTCCATATAAAACCAGTTTGAGCAAAATCGGTTTAGTAGAAGTCGAATAAAGTGCTGTACAAAAAAAGTGCTTGCGTATTAATATATAGATTATAATATGAACCATCCATCCATCCAATGGCGCTACAGCCCAAATCGAGCCTTGGCCTCCTCTAGGGCATTTCTCCAAGTCTGACGGTTCCTTGCAGCAGTTCTCCAGTTCCGAATGTTCAGCATTGTCTCTGCGTCCGCCGTCACAGAGTCCATCCATCTTCTCCTGGGTCTACCTACTGGTCTGTTTCCTGGAATTTCGGCCACCATAAGCCGTTTTGGGATACGGTTATCATTCATCCTGATTACGTGGCCGGCTAGTCTTAGTCTGTTGATTTTTATAAACGTTGAGAGTTCTGGGTCGTCAAAAATTTCATACAACTCGTTATAATATGAACAGTGAGCGTTAAAACTGTGTCAACACTTAAAAATTTAATATTTCAACTTCAATACCTCAACACTAAAAACGGACTTTTTCATATTTGTTTATAAATCTTTTGGTTAATGATATCGGAAGATTTCAAATCAAGGTGTACGTTCTTCCATGCGTTTGTAATCTTGAGATATTGAAGTTGAAGTATAACATTTTTGATGTTAACTCACTTATGACACTCATTGTACGTCTTCTTAATAAAGACATTTTTCAATATTTTAATACTCACAATTGTTATAAATATTATTAATATTGTTATTTTAATTAAAACGTTAATTCACGTTTTTAAATCTACTCTCACTCAAATTTAATTAGTTCACTTCTATATGATAATGTAAGTTACTCTCAATGTTAATTTAAATCACTTTTATAAATCGTCTTAATAAAGACGTTTTTAAATATGCACTTTATAAGTACACTGGATAACTATAAATTAACTAAAATTGCCGATAAAATTTCGAAAAATCGCACGACTCCCGCTTTTTTTACTGACAATACAACTGTAAGTGAAATAACAAAAATGCTGTACCAACACGAAATTTTAACGCATGCATTCTCAACATTTATACCGACTACACGTGCTCCGCTGTTTTTACTGACAATACAACTGTAAGTGAAATAACAGAAATGCTGTACCAACACGAAATTTTAACGCATACATTCTCAACATTTATACCGACTACACGTGCTCTGTTCCAATGTTACTTCCATTTGAATGTAAACATTCCAATAGGGGAAAAAAGGAACATCTTCCGTTTCTTTCATACTCCATCTTCCGTTTCTTTCATACTGCTTTTTGCTTTTAGTGTGTATGACCATCTCGCGTTTTTTTTTTTTTTTGAGAATTTTTACTTAATATTATGGTTTATCTCGTCTTTCATATGTTTAACTCTTTTACTTGGCCTTGAGCTCTACCTAATCACTCTTGTTATTATTGCTCGCTGCTAGTGGCTCAGAGAAAAAACTTTAATCCAGTTACAAAGTCATGGCCATCTGGACTCCTAAAAAATCCTGAAACTTTTAGTGGAATTAGCGGCTTGATAATTGTCCGGTTCGCATAAGCTCAAGTAAAATTAGTCAAAATTACAATTCCTATATAATGGTGAAGCTGATGCTCTGTATTTTTTATTTAACAATTTGTCCATGCTAATTTTTTTATTATTCTTTCCGTTCAGGGTGCTTCTTTCCACATATCTATTATGTAATTGTTCCAAAATTTTATTTGGGCTTCTGCAATCTTTTTTTAAAGTTTGCATATAACACTGGTCTGCACATTTTTTCTCCTTTCCAATTTAATAGTCGTATCCTAAGTATTTTTTCGCGCTGAATCCGAATCCGTTGGCCAAATTGCCCTATCACGTCAGGATTTTGAGCAATCCTAACCTAAAAGTGCCAAAGAGCGTGTTTTTTGCACTTTTGCGCGTTAAATATCTCAAAACTATGGAATGATAGGGCAAATCGGACAACGGGATCATTTTCAGCATGCCAAAATCTACAGAAAACCATGTCGAAAGCGTTAAATTTGAAAAAACTTTGTTTGTAATACTGAAAAGAAAAACTTCTTGGCGCGAAATCGACGATTTTTATTAATACATGATATCATCGTTGCACCGAAGTTTTTCTTTTCAGTATTACAAAAAAAGTTTTTTCAAATTTAACGCTTTCGACATGGTTTTCTGTAGATTTTGGCATGCTGAAAACGATCCCGTTGTCCGATTTGCCCTATCATTCCATAGTTTTGAGATATTTAACGCGCAAAAGTGCAAAAAACACGCTTTTTGGCACTTTTAGGTTAGGATTGCTCAAAATCCTGACGTGATAGGGCAATTTGGCCAACGGATTCGGATTCAGCGCGAAAAAATACTTAGGATACAACTATTAATTTGGAAAGGAGAAAAAATGACCCGTTTTTTGCAGACCAGTGTAATTTTCAAACCTGTAGGCTGAAAAATTATCTACATTTCCGTACATCTCAACACAGTCCGTCCGTTAAATGGAGCAAGCTGTGTACATTATAGCTCACTTTATCTTCTCCGTAAATACATATATTTAAAATTATGAACGAAAGTCTGAAGCATTTCTTGCACACACGTCAGAATATAGACAGAATATAAACTTTAATTAAATAGTAGCTTAGAGTCGAAAAATAATGAAATAAAAAACTTGTCTTTTTTGCGGCAAAAAAACTTGTCTTTTTTGCGGTGGAGTTTTTTTTATATAAAATCGAAAAACTCAAATTTTAAATAATAGTGCATAATAGTACAACTCTTAACGAAGAAAAAGAGCTTCGCAAAAATGTCCTACGAGGTCGAGGAGCTGTAGACGAAGGATTTTACGAAAACGCCTTTTTTCTACAAAAATCGAAATTTCACCCCTATTTTGCAAAATTTAGAGCCAAAAAAATGAGGTTTCAGATTGCCAAAAGCAACATTTTTACCAAGTAAAAAGTTTCTAGGTCGCATCAATAAAAAGCAAAAAATAAATGAAAAAGACGCGATTTTTAACGGTTTTTAGCATTTTTCTCCATGTATAAGACACTAACCAATATTTTGTACCACATCAGTTGAAAGATAATTTTAATACCTATAACTTTCCCATTTAACTTTTTCGGATCGGAGCTCAACTTTTTGTTTTATTGGCGAATAACTGTTTTTTTTACTTTTGCGAATTTTTTAGGTTAAGTTCGCCAATGCAGTTCCGTAAAAAAAAACACGCTATCTTTCTTCAAATTAAGTGCTCTACACGCCCATATTTTTTTTCCTGCCTTCAATTGTCTGGAGAATTTCCGTAGATTGATTGGACTATTAAGGTTCCTATGGAAGTGCTGTAGGTAAGTCTATTATTTATTTTTCTAGCTTTTTGGGTACATTTGCTGCTGTATGTCCAACTGTGCCGGTAACAAATGCTTTGGCAGGAGCGTCACAAATCCACTCTCTTATTTTTATTCTAATTACTTTTTCATTCATTACCAGCTCTTCAGTATACAAATGTTTAAGTTCCTTGACGAATTCATGTAAATATTCGTTTACCATGTCTGGCTTTCTCGTGCCAATATTTGCCCCAATGAGGAAAGGCTTTATGTTTGGGCAATTAGCAATTGCACCTAGTATGGGCCATAATGTTGTCGAGGAACTTTTAAATAATGGGAGACCATCAACTCCTACATCAATTTCTAATAAATTAGCTGTTAATTGCACTCAAAAAAATTTTTGCTGGATAAGCTAAAATTTTCTATGCTCTTAGTCAGAAAAACTGGTAGAAATCTAATCGTTTTTAGCTATATTTTACCATAACCTCAAAAACAAAGTTAACTATTGCAGCTATAATATTATTGTGATTTATTTTGGTTGCAGCTGTACTATTATGATATACGCAGCTAAAATTATTACTGAAAATGCATTTTTTTATTTTCTCAAGACCAACGTTGTGTTACATTAACAGTGCATCTGAATCAAAGATGTAGCAATAAAATTTATCTGCCGGTATTCCAATTTTTGACGCATCTAGTAATTATTATTAACAAGAAAAGAAATTTAACGTTTTCGTAATAAATATAAATTGTAGCACTTTAAGATTAGTTTTTTTTTTCATTTATAATAATTTTAAGTTCTTATAATCAAAATAAAATACTGCAATAAAAGATGCATTAAATGGCTGGATACATACATTTTTTTGATAAATGCAGTAAGATAAAATTGTGGAAAAAGTATATAACGTATTATTCTTCCTACGAAATAAAAACTGGAAAAGCTATAAGCCGGGAATACACATGCCAGTAAAACGGGTAAGTAGCTTGCATGCTTGAAAACGGCATATGCCAATAGATGGTACAACGGTGCTAAATTTGCACTTGCTAGTTACGGATACCACCTTACCAGTATCTAGCAAGTGCAAATTTATCATCGCTGTCCCATATATTGGCATATGTCATTATCAAGTATGCAAACAACTTACCCGTTTTACTGGCTGGTGTATTCCCGGCTATACAAAATTTCACTTTTTAACTTTTTATCCTATAATACAAATAAAAACATTATTTACATATTGGTTCTTAATATTTCTTTTTTATTTTAAAAATTCCAATTAAAAAAGTTTTACATAAAATAAAGGTGTAAATACATTTTTATGAATTAGTTTACACAAAAAGTTTATAATAAGTTTACAAAGCATATTATGTTAATTCATTTTGTTTTAAATAACTAATAATTCATTTTGTTTTAAATAACGTTTTAAAATATTTTTTGTCGAGCAATATAATTTTCTTAAAATTAGTTTTTTTAACATTATAACAACATAAGTGGCTATCATAATACAAGGTTTCAAATAATTCTAACAAAAGATAATAATATTACATTTACAGCACAAATTTTCTTAACTAAGGCATAGCTTAAATATTCTCCATTAAATCCTATATCAATAATAGTTTTATTTGCCCTTAATAGGGAATTACAGATAGAGATCTACTTGTAAAAGTGTATACCTCCGTCATTAAAATTAACAGGAAATAGAGGTTTTTCAGAGTCTAAAATTTTCTCTGATATTTTTGGGCCATATTTATAACTGTTTTCAATTTTATTATTTAAAAAAGTGTTATATTGTTTTAAAGCAAATATTTCAAAAATTGTAAAACAAATATTTTTTCGTGACTTTGTTGAGCTAGCTATGTCTTTTAATGTTTTATGTTTACCTTCAAAACGCATTGCCCATACCTGAGTTAAAGGACCAATGGCTTCCATAACTCTGCAGTAATGCAAAAGGAAATGATGCTTTGGCTTAAGTGGCAAATTGTAAATTATTTTAAATTTTTCATGGTGTTCAGTAATTAATATTTTTAGCAAATTTATAGAATTTTCAGAAATAAAATTACACAGAATAATTTCAATAATTTGTTTTAAATACAAAAATAATTCCCTTTTTGGATCATCTTCACTGACCCAATCACCAATCATAACACCGATATATGTAGAAAACCAAATCATTTCCGACGCACTATACGTTATCTTTTTCAATTTAAAATGATCCATACTTATTTCTTGGGGTTTATTCATGTATAATGCATTTCCGTAGTAAAAAAAATTAATACGATTATTTAAATCTTCCAGGCTGAAATACTTTTCATTTTGTATATATCTAAGTAGCATCAAAAACAATTCATAGTTTAGAATACCTTCAAAAATGGCATGCATTGGTTCAACACAAAAGTTTTCAATTGCATGGGAATAATTTAATCTATTAAATATGCATTCTGAAACTATTCCAGTTTCCTTGGTTTCTCATTTAATATCCGTTTCATAATTTGCTAATGTTCACAAATATTGTGCATCTTCTACAGTAATAGTCTGCAATTTAGTTTTATCAATAGAACAAAATCGGCAGCAATGATTTGAATTGAAACTCTCTGTAAATCCCAGTAATGAATTTAAACCTTTATTGTCTCCCACACATACGGCCAGAATGAATATTTTTTTTTTATGTGATAGACTAGAGTCTTAGGGAAAGCCCCTTTGTACTGTTCGACAACCTATTTTTTCGTATAGAATGTCGAACAGCAGCTCTAGCCGGAAGATAGAGAGTAGAAAGAGACAGAGAAGTAGGAAGGAGCTGCCACAACCTAGCCGCGATATTTTTTTTTATTCCACCTACTTCCAACCATTTCGCGACTCTGGCATTGGGGCATTGGGGCAACTCGCTGGAGTGTTATGCCTCCTGAAACGAGTTGAATCTCATCAGCCAACCGATGACATGCGCTTGGTGGAGCGGGGAAAGACCAGCGAAAGCTATGACAGGAGGAATCAGGAATGTAAAGAGGGGAGAAGAAAGAAGGATGTAGGTGGGAAATTGGGAAAGGCTGGGACCGTGGCACCGCCGGGAATCGAACCCGGGACCTCTGGGATAGTAGTCAAGCGCCTTACCTCTAGACCACCGAGGCCCCTTGTTCCCTCAGTTTCAAGCTAATGTAACTCGTTGACAACAGGTTCGAATACACGATTACCAATGTGTTTTTTATCTAAGCTATTGAAAAGAAATATTGGGAAAATCATTTCGGTTCTCCGGTGATATAAAAGGAAATGAAATATAGACGCCTCCCAAACTTTGACTTCCAGCCCGCGAACCTAGAGGGTTATTTGTTTCAAAATCATCGTAAAACAGAATTAGAGGTAATGGTATGGCGTTCGGATTTTTATTCTTTATTTCATTTGTTTTTGTTTTCCAAAAAGGGCCTTGTATCATATTTGAAATCCTATCGTCGTTCTCTAAAAATCCCATGTAATCTGTCGTTTTTTGGAAAAACCCGTCAATACTAAATAAAGCTTGCAATATGTTTC
Organism: Thereva unica; assembly: GCA_949987705.1. Classification (NCBI taxonomy): domain Eukaryota; kingdom Metazoa; phylum Arthropoda; class Insecta; order Diptera; family Therevidae; genus Thereva; species Thereva unica. Next base: position 68,495,522 of record OX465281.1, read on the forward strand.
GTAAAGGTATAAAAGATGCTGTCATATTTATTATTTTCAAAAAAGTTTTACGTTTTTCGCGAACTTTTTCTATTCTTTGACCAATAATTACTGAAGTGACTTGATATAAATTAGAATTTTTGATTTTATTGTGACGTCGATATTCTGTGTTCATATTAGTAAAAGTACCTATTTCTTATTTTCTGAAATACTAATTAATTAAAATAGGAGGATATATTATTTTTAGTTAAGGTATCGTTTAAAATTTTTTCGGCGATATTGAAAGCATTTTCTTTAATAAAATTATCAAATAATTCTATGATATTTTGAATTGACGATCTGCAAATATTATGGTCATTGTAAATTTTACTTATAAGTTCAAAACTTTGTTTGCTAATATCATTATCTAAAGATTGTAATAAACTACTTTCGTCAGAATCATTTTTAACTTCATCATTATGAAGATTTTTATTTGGTAAAATAAATTGTGAGGTCTTCGTAGAATCTTTATTACTGTCTAGAATCTTTATTACTGTCTAAATATTATGAGTAGCATGATGATTATCTTCATTTGAATTGAAATGTATTTTTATGTGTTTTTGAAAATATCGCGTAGTTGGACAGTTATAACATCTTAAGTATTTTATATCTAATTTATGAAATATTTTGATATGAGTTATGTAATCTTTGGCATTATCGAATTGCCTTCTACATAAGAAACACTTCATGCTGTTTTTTATAAACTAAAACTTTATAACTAAAATTAAAAGTACCTAGTTATGTTTCAGGTTCGAAAGTTCATCAAATAAAGATGTTACGCTGTTGAAATTTTGGTCAAATTTTGTAGTAATACCATAAATATATTTTTGTAGAAAAGTCCAAATAGGTTTAGTTTCGTCTGGGTAGCAACAGTTAAGAGCGTTATATATTTTAAAGCAGCAGTCTACAGTCATAAGCGTATCCTTGAAAGTATATAACGTATCATCTACCAATACCTGGCCTTTTTCTATTGTCTGAAATAAACAAGTCTATTACAACTAGCCATTATACATATAGATCATTACAAGCTTTGCCTATGCTTATGTTAATCACTTACCGTAGGATTTTCCAATCAAAATAATTCGAGGCTGCAAGGTTTTTTTTATCTCGAACAGCTTCGCCTCGGCCTCGGTAGCCTAGAGAGTAAGGCGTCTGGCTACTATCCCAGAGGTCCCGGGTTCGAATCCCGGCCAGCCCCACGGTCCTTCGCCTTTTCCACTTTCCCACCTACATAACTTTCCTTCTATCTTCTTCCCTCTTTACATCCCTGATTCCTGTCATCCCTGATTCCTGTGAGTTTTTGGGCTAGGACAGCAAAGTGGACGGACGTGTGCTGTTCCGGTCCCAGTAAAACGCGCCGATAACGTAAAAAAAACAAAAAGTGTGAAAAAAGTGCGGATATAACAGAAAACGTGCACAAAAAACACTTAAAAAAAAAACAACAACAATAGTGAAAATAAAAACACGAGCGCAGTCTAACGCGAAGGCATCAATCACCCTTCACTAGACACGACCGGACCGACGAACGGCGCAAGTAAGTACCCTTGCTCCCTACCCTCTCTCACATCTCGGTCCTGCAGGTGCCGCGGCTAAAATCTGTCGGTCGATGAAATTTGCCCCGTCTCAAAAGGCATAACACTTTGACGAGGACAAATTTTATTGACTCTGATGGTTGCGGCAAATGTAATGCCGGGAAATATTCCCGAGAACGTGGCGATTGAGCCCGCGCAACCGAAGTCCCGTTACAAGTCAAGTTTTGGTATTGACTTTTGTAACATTCGTGGACTTCAAGCGAATTTCTCTTTTGTTGAGTGCCACTTATCTAATTACAAACCCCCAATCTTCGCACTTAGTGAAACCCAAATATCACCTGATAATGACTTAGGTTATTACCAGGTGTCGGGGTACACTTTAGTGCACAATCTCTCCCCCCATAGGGGTATTGCCATTTATGTTAGGGACGACGTGGCTTATTATAAAATACATTCAAGCACAACTTCAGATTTTAATTATCTTTGGATTAAAATCATTTTCCAAAGCCACGTCATATTCTTCTGCTTCCTATACAGAAGCCCTAACATAAGTAACGAAGCCTCCACCTTATCTTTTGATACTATTTCCGAACAAATCTCGGGATTTTTGTCGTCCAATCCTGAGTGTGAAATCATCGTTGCGGGTGATTTCAATGTTCACAACGTTAAATGGCTGACTTACTCAAATGGCACCAGTATTTCTGGCAAGGACGTCGAGCTCTTTGCAGACATCAATAACTTGCATCAAATTGTGGATCATCCCACAAGAGTCCCTGATGTTGCTGATCAAGGAAGATATCTCCTTGATCTTTTTCTAACTTCTCATCCAGCGCGTTACTCCGTCGAAGTTGATTCACCTCTCGGCAATTCAGACCACTGCCTAATCAGTGCTAACTTCCCATTCGAATTTCCCACCCCTCCCAAACCAGTTCGAAGAACTGTATGGCATTATTGGAAGGCCAATTGGCTGGGGCTTACTAATTTTTTCCAGTCTACAGACTGGAATCTGTGTTTCCGGAATAGAAACGCCAACTCTGCCGCTATCCGTATCACCAGGATCATACAGGCAGGAATGCATTTGTTCATTCCCCATTCTACCAAATCTGTGAAGCCTAGGCCCAACAGATGGTTTAATCGGGAGTGTATGAATGCAATCAAAACTAAAGAAGCCGCCTTCCGAGCGTACAAGAGCTTCCCGAGTGAATCGCTCCGTTTAGAGTACATACAACAAAGAAATTCTTGTAAAACCGCCATCAAGAAAGTCAAAACCTTATTTGACAACAAATTGAGAAGTAAACTCCTAAATGCAACCTCCAGTAGCAAAAACTTCTGGTCCTTGGTAAGTTCCATCAAGAAGAATTTCACTACAACTTCAACCCCTTCCTTTATTCACAATGAGAAGGTAATAACAGACAGCAAATCCAAGGCCAATTTATTAGCATCTATGTTCGCTTCGAATTCTTCTTTACCCGAAACTGATGTGCTATCCCCTGTTTCCGAGCGTAACGCCCATTCAATGGACAGGGTTTTTTTCAGGACTCGCGAGGTGTACAGGTGCCTCAAAGAGCTCGATGCCAACAAATCCACTGGACCCGATAATATACCCCCTATCGTCTTAAAACAATGCGCCTCACCTTTGGCTAAACCTCTGCGCAAATTATTTTCCCTGTCATATTTCTCCGGAGTTTATCCCGACTCTTGGAAACTTGCCCATGTTCAGCCCATACCGAAAAAAGGTGATTCCAGCGATCCCTCCAACTACCGTCCAATAGCAATTACTTCTATTCTCTCCAAAACCATGGAGACGATAATTAACAAAAAGCTAATGGGATACCTAGAATCCAATCTACTCATAAACGACAGACAGTATGGCTTCCGACGAAAAAGATCCACTGGCGATCTTTTAGTCTGTCTTACAGAACACCTCAGCCGTAGCCTGCATGGATCCGGTGAGTCTAGTCTGATTGCTCTGGATATCTCCAAGGCTTTCGATAGAGTTTGGCACTCAGCCCTGTTAGCTAAACTCAAAGCTATTGGAGTTGACTCACTTCTACAGAAGTGGATTGAGAGTTTCCTTTCTGGCCGTTCAATCAAAGTGGTATTGGATGGCGTCAAATCCGCACCCCACACGATCTCTGCGGGGGTACCCCAGGGGTCAATTTTATCACCGGCCCTATTTCTCATATTTATAAATGACCTTCTTTCAATCCCCTCCAACCCACTTCTCAGCTTCGCTGACGACGGTACTCTACGTTACTCGTACAGCTTCGATACAAGACAGACTCATGCCAGATCCTGTCTTGATGATCGCGAACTAATGTTCAACTCTATTAATAACGACATTGAACTTATTATAGAGTGGGGAAAAAAGAATCGTGTCAAATTCAACCCCTCCAAAACCAAGTACTGTCTCATCTCCAAAAAGAAGCTCAACACTTCTTCACCCTTGAGAGTGGATGGAGTTCAACTAATGGCCGACCCATCCTTGCACATCTTAGGCGTGACATTAGCGAAAGACTTGCGATGGAATGACCACATATTCCAAATCGCCAAACAAGCATCCCAGTGCTTGGGATTTCTTAAGAGGTGCAAGTTCCTCCTCCAGCCATCGGCCCGTGCTGTTATCTATAAATCCTACATTCGGCCTCTTCTCGAATATAACTCCCTCGTTTGGGGCGGCGCCCCAATAACCACCTTGGCATGGTTAGATAAGGTGCAAAAAAGGGCGCTCAAGTTAATTGATGACGACACCGCCTGCTCCACCATCGACGCCTTGAGCCACCGTAGGAATGTAGCAGCACTGACAAAATTCTATCGCTACTATCATAGTGACTGTTCCTCCGAGTTAAACGCTCTCCTGCCTCCACGGCAATCTTATACCCGCAACACCAGATTAGCCCACTCGTCTCATTCCCTTCACCTGCAACTACCCCTTTCACGCACTCAACAAGATATGAATTCGTTTGTTAATAGAACAACTCGGCTGTGGAATAACCTCTCGCAGTCAGTATTTCCGAACTCCTACAACATCCAAGAGTTCAAACGCAGGGTTCATCACCACCTTCTTCAATACCCCCCCGTACCTTTTAATCCTTAACCTATACCCCCCCCCCCTCATCCCTCCCCCGTACTAAGCTTACTGCTAGACATTGCACCATGACGTGACAAATGACATGACGGACTAGTAGTACAAAGGGTGACTCCTAAGCTTAGCACTGCCACATAAAAAAAAAAAAAAAAAGCCTTACTTAGCCCTTCCCCGCTTCACCAAAGCGCATGCCATCGGTTGATTGATGAGATTCAACTCGTCTCAGGAGGCATAACACTCCAGCGAGTTGTTTCTCGATGCCCTGATGACACAGTCGCGACAGTAGTGGTTCGGAGTAGGTGGACTGCAAAATATCGCTGGTAGGTTGTGACAGTTCCTTTCTTCCCCGACTAGAGCTGCTGTTCGACATTGCTCTCTATATGAAGAAAATAGATTGTCGGCACAGTATAAAGGCGTTTCCTGTGACTCTAGTCTTTCACATAAAAAAAAAAAGCTTCTACTTTTAACAATTTTTTTGTTTCCAACACAAGTGTTGCATTCTAAAATAAATTAAAAATAAAAATTAAAATCAGTTTGGTTAAGTAATATATTTTCAAATACTCGTACCTCTTGTAAATACAAAAATGAATTTAAGACTTCTTTTTTAGTTAATTTTCTTCTAGTTAGCTAAGAGAAGGAAACCTTTGAAAGTACAGTCGCCACTTAATATTTTGGAAATTTCTGAATTATTTTTTAGTTTCTTTGAAGACAATTCTATTAATTTTTGTTCCATAGGAGGCCAATTTGCGCAAAATTTATTTGCATTTTCTGTATAATTTTTGTCAAAATTTTCACATAAAAGAATTGATCCTTTATCAGATTTTAAAATGGGGAATGTTTCGAAATATCGAATCAGAATTTCGTTCCAGATTTCTCGAATTTTATCTCAAGGCTCAAAATATTTTTTTAAAAACTCGATTTTGTCAAGTGCCGGTGGCTCCACTACTTCAGTTGGTGAAGTCGAAGGAAGTTATCGAAGGGGTACGGAAGTAGAATATGGTTCGTTGAGGAAAACCAATTGGTTAGTAGACGCTGCTGATAAAATACTTTCTGTTTCGCTACCATAGGTGGTGGACAAAACACTCCCTGGATTATTCTCTTCTACCGCCGAAATCTAATAACGAAATATGGAACAATTTTATATTATATTAAAAAATAAATTATTACCTGAATACTTTTATATTTTTACAAGAATTTGGCCCAGAAAATGGCACGTGGGCCTTGTTTTTTTATTAAATGTTTGACTCCCTCGTGGTCTAGGCTTTCGAACGCTTCTTTATTGAAGCCTTCCTCTAAAGGTAATAAAAAAATCACACATTTTAGAAAACATAGAAAAAATATAATCAAATTATATACTTTAAATTCTACAAATCGTCTTAAAATTAACAAAAACTCCGAGCTACACTAACATACGTTCTATCGATATCCGCGTCGCAACTTAAAAAAGAATAATTTTTCATATAACTGGTTTTATTTTATTAAATGAAACATAACTTAGTGCAATACCATTATTTATATGTACATTCACAACTATTATAGCTCTATCTGCAATATTTGTTACTGCGCAAATAAACACTTTCTTGGTCCACAATATTTCAAGCACAAGCACGTTTTATTTCGATCACTCAAACTAGAGTAGCATTTCTAGTAAAAAACATTGCAATAACGGCTATGCGAACATTGAGTTTTCTAATATGATTATTACTGCACACTTTCGCCATTTTACTTTTTGTTTTTGGTACTTATTTATCACTACACTAAAAACTGAAGTAAATAAACTCTATAACTTAACCTGAAAATAAGCTTTTAACCTACCTTCAAAAAGAGGTGTTAAAGCAGCTAGCCCCCATTCCTTCAAAATATTTTGCACAAAACTATCCATCACGAATGCGAACAAATCTATTTTAACTGATATCCAACTGATATCCACCACTCGGACCTTGTTTAAAAATAAGAAATCGCGCAACTTTACTCGGCTTTTACGTTTTCTATGGATACTCGTAATATACTGAAAGGGACAAAATAAAAAAGGTTATTTCGGGCAAGGGGTCTGCTTTGAAGTATGTATGTACATTTTCCACTTTCACACAGCTCCCTTGCTCAAAAAAAAGCATTTTGCGTCTGCTGTTTGGGTCTGCTTTATGCGGTCGCGTGTTTTTGGGGCATACACACGTACACAAATCCTCATAAAAATTATTACTCCATTTCTATGGTGACATGTCAAATACTGTAATATTTTTGACCAATGAAATATTCCCGCTGTAGCTTGAGTAAACAGCTATTGCAGACAATAAATTAATAGCTGCAATATCTGTGTACTTACATTCTTGCAGATATATTATATTGGCAATACATTTTTATAGCATCAGATATGTTACTATACAAACAGGTTAATAAAATCTAGCGGAGTTTTAAATGCAACAGAATAGTTATGAACATTTCTGTAGAACTTATGCTTATGTTGCTTGCAGATAGAAATATCATATATAATATATTAACAGTATTTGTAGTTCATCCAAATATAAAATTTCAGCTATAATTTTTAGCTACCAAAATGGTAACAATTTTTTTGAGTGTGGAGGTTTAGCAATTTCAATGATTTTTCTAGTCCAAAATGATGATATTTCCCAGGGCTGATTGAAATCGGTTTGATTTGGTTCTTTCTACCTGCCAAAAGAGTTTTTCTTGATGTTGGTAAATTCAAGCGTGTCTTTTGCAAAATTCCAAGGAGATCGTCACATGCAACCCTTGTAATTTTGTGTCTAATGCATCAATCTTTCAAATCCCGCTGTAAATCAACTGGCTCATCTTCATTTGCGTTCACATTTATGGGATCATCACATGGTTCGTTATAATTTGATTGAGATGGTAATTCCGTGCACTGCATTTGGATTTTCATTCTCAGTAGCACTCGGAGCGATGACTGTTCTGTGAGCAAGTTTCTTTGCTACCTATCGCTTGAAATGTCATTTGCTTACTCCACAGATATTGGAGGTAATTTTCAAGCCAGAGAATGGAAATACTGGAGAAACTAGTTTAGAAAAATTAAAAATGATATAGAAACAATTAAAAAAATGAGCCCCAATGTTTCAAATGAATGTTCTTTACGAATAATTTTCCCGTAAATAAGCCAAATATAAAAAGTGGATAATTCTAAAAGAAATTTCGTCGTGTCACTTTATAGCATTAATTTTAAATTAATCATTTACTGTTGATACCTGCAAGTTGCGTAGTACAACCAAATTAGTATGAAAATTGTTTATATGTTTCAAAGGAAAGAAAGGCCTTAGCCTAAAAATTGTGTGGACAACAATTTTCTCGATTTTTCGAAAGTTTATTTATGATGGAAATAAACTTTTTCAACTGGCTCCCATAAACGAAACTTAAAGTGAACACCAAACAATTTTTTTACTGAGAACATTATCGTTTTATAAAAAATTAAAAATAACAACTATTTACCGCCGCCATATCTTAACCGGTAGAAAATTTATAATTTGAAATAATTTCAATAATTTAAAAATTGTATTTACCTGATATGAAAAATTTCTTAAAAAACTTCTTTTCAAATTTGCCTGCAATCAAAATGTCACTTTCACAATTTGTTTTAAATATGAAATGTAATAAAATCTGTCACCTCACAATTTCTTAAAAAAATTAACTTTATTTAAAAATGTCACTTCACTTAAGGGGAGCTTCTCATGTAAACGGGGTTTTTCGCTCCTCGATTTAAAGCGTGGATTAAAAAAAACTGTGCGTTGCCCAATCCTGAATTTTTATACAGTTATTAGTCTTTATTAGATACAGCTTCAGTGTAAATTTCATGTAAAAATATTGAGTGGTTCGTGAGATACAGTTGCTCAAAGTGAGTCATGTTTTGTTTGCAGAGGTAAACGGTGTGCATTGTGGAGCCTGAGGAGTTGATTTTAGAATAAACAATATTAGAACTTTTTTATTCGCATTTGAGTCCTCTATCGAACGCCGTCTCGTTTTTTTCAAAAAAAAAAAAAAAATGATTTTTACAAAAACTACAAGAAAATTTGCAAAATTTTCATTTTTTTTCGCCAAATTTGTTTAAAAAAAGTCAAAATAAATTTTTTTTTTACAATTTTCTCGACGGTGTTACCTAAATTTTATACGCTTTAATTTGATATATAAATCATAGCAATTGGTTAAGCCGTTCTTTAGTTATCGTGCACACCAGTTTGAAAAACATGGTTTCGAGAAAAACGAGCTTAAAGTTTTTAGTTCCCTAAACAGCATATTTTTATCGACTCACCCAGATGAAATCACTATTCTGCTATTCCTGGTTGGTACAGAATTCCTTCCGACTCTTCGTAGAGCTGATTTTCTTTCATTTTCTCCATTCTCGCAAGTGTTTGTGCTTGTTTAGTCTGTGCGGATGAGGCGCGCGCTTGACGTAGTAACCGATCATTGTCGCGTTGTTCGGCAGTCGCTTTGCTCGACGGGCCAATTTTCAATTCCAAAACCTCCATGATTTTCAAGACACCGTTGAAACCATCGTTAAAAATGATTGTGGCTATAAAAGTTGCGATTTGGACGATTTTAAATCCTGCATGCACGTGTTTCGGAGCTAATCGCCAAATGAGCGCGTTGAAACTTTCGTTGGAATTTTGCGAAAAATTTCCTAAACATCTTTCCATGAGTGCATCTTCAGATAGAGTTTCATAAATAGGGAGTAAATGTTTTTGCACATCAGCATGGAATGGGGCATAGGGATGTTTGAAGTTTTTGATTTTTTTCTCGCCCTGAGCTACTCTCCATACGCAACAACTGTCCACTCCTGGCGGGCAAAATTCATGGCGGGGCTCAGCATCAGTTGAGCAACAGTGAAAATATGTTGCCATTACTGCGTTTTTCATATTTTTGACTAAGTCACTGTTACGTCGAATCGCCAGCCCGTAGTAAGTGGTTAACTTTTTTATCAGGGTATCCGTGAGTTTTCCTTTACCTCCTAGTTTGTGTAATTTTTTTGCATTTCGCAGTCAGTTGCCCATGCGTTTAGCAACGTGCCCGATATCCTCTTTTTTTCATTTCAAAATCTGGACCGTAGGGTTGAGCGTCAACTAAGGCCTTGTGAGTTTTAGAGTCTCCATCACCAATGTAATTTTCGTATCGTACTCCATATTTTTCTTCAGATGTCGCAAACATTTCGAGAATTCCATCCACTTCCATTTTACCAGCCGAGCCCTTATGAATTGCTGAGCATTCATCTGTGTGTGTAGCGTACCATTCTTCAAAGTCTGCATCATCACATTGTGAATGTTTTATTGTACAGCTCATGCAAAAGCCACTTTTCACAACAGAATCAATAACTTTCCCGGTGTAAAATCCAAGAAGAGTCAGAACGCCGAACAATGAGCTGAAGCCACGTTTCTTCCATGAACCGTCTTCAGAAACAGTAAACTTATTTTCGTCAAATCCATGTTTTCTGTTTTCTTCTTTTTCTTCATTCACAGCTTTTAGAGTTGACCAAAGGAAAACAGCTTTGCCTGCGTGGTAGATATGCTGAACGATACTCGTGTAAGCGCTGATACTCATTTGCTGGCCCATGTCCATCAAACCACTAAATAAATTGAGGCCTTCTCTTCCAACACCCAAAAGTCTCATGACGAAAACCAATCTTCTGTTAATTTCGTATCCATTTTGAATAAATGGGGCCGACGGAATTTCTTCCCTTCCACATTTGCACTTGAGCACTATCTTGAAACCAAATCCACGACTACCACTTTCTTCGAAGAATACTCGATTTTTACAAAAACAGCAATTCACTCTTTCAGAAATAGCTTGAAAAACAGTCACGAAAGAAATTATTCGGTAGTAGTGTGATAAAGAAACAGAAATTTTTTTCAGAAATTGAAGAACGCAATTTTTTTCTTCAAGCACTCGGACCAACACTTTCATCTCCGAAATTCGAACACTTTCGTGGTGGATGAATTTTTCGCGGTCGCGAATTACGATAATTGCATTTTCTTCCAGCTTTTTTTGACATTTTTGTACGCGCACGCTGTCACACTGGTACGTATAATTGAAACTGCAGTTGTAAAAAAGTCGCGTAGCGTCGAACACGACGCTACAAAAAGATGAATAACTTCCACAATTTTTGGAATTTCAGCCTAAAATTTTTCATGAGTATTTCTGAATGTATACCCGATCGAACCATGATGAAAAAAAATCGATTTTTTGAAAAATTTACATGAGAAGCTCCCCTTAAAAATTGTTCACAAAAAAATCTCTTATTTTAAAAATTATAACGCACGAACGACTTCAGCTTTTACAGACTTTGGAGAGGTATTAACAGATTCTGAAATGGTCAACAGAACTGTACTTTTAACTTAAAAAAAAAAGATTTGAAAGACACTTGTAATCCTGTTTAAAAAAATTATTGTTAAAAACTTTGTGATGCAACTTTATATCGTTATTTTATCACTCACTTACTTATATTTTTCTCCGCCCAATAAAATTTTCTGAAAGCTCCAACAATGCTCGCTTGGGAGCATATTTAACAGTGCTTCAGATAAGCTCCCCTGTGGAGCACTCCCAATTTTTCCCACTGGGAAGATTTTTTGGGGAGATCCTAATTTTATAAAAACGTTAAAAATTCAAATAATTCTTTTTTAATAATAATTGAAAATTAAATTTTTTCAATTATCAACAAGCAATAAAAAATAACTCAATATTTTTTGAAAGGTAAATCATTTATGTATATCCTCAAAAGCCCCTTCTCAATTATCGCAGTATCCATCGCTTAGGCTTTTTGTAAAAGTAGAAGGAGGATGTTTGAGTTGGCGCCCAAGTGCCAAGATCTCCAATCTTGCTTTGTAGCTCCAGTTGGTCGACTGAGAGTTTAAGATTTTTCAAAACAAGTTGAGATTTTTCATCGCATTTACACGGCCTTTTACCTTACGTTTGTCAAAGTGAAGGGGGTGGAACATCTGGGGCGAACAAGTGAATAAGGAATACAATGAAGCTATTTATTGTCCATTGTGGGGGTCTCGACTCCTCGACTTTGCGCTTTAATATTTTGAAACTTCTCTCCACATCATAATAGTTTATAAGCATATTTAAATAAACTATTTTATTATGTATTTATTTTAAATTATTTTTGAGTATTTTATTTTTTTAATTTGTTTTATTTTAAATTATACAACTTTATTTTAAAAACGGTTAAAATATATAACCGAAAGTTTTTTTTAATTGTTAATAAAAACTTTTAACTAATACAACGATCAATTCATTCTTTCAGTTCAATTAAAATTTAATACTCATACATTTTCTATTTTTTATTTTACATGTCAATAAATTCGTGTATCATGTTTTTATACATTCAATACTTGTACAGTGTAAGCGTACGTGATTGTGATTTCCCCAAGATAAATAGAAACTAAGGTATGGGACAACGAACAGATCAGCCCTAACCTTAAAATTTAGTTACGTCACAATGTTCAGTTGACTTGAAATTGTAATATAAACAATGCTCGTGTTCACACCATTTTAGCGAAAATGATTGGATGTTAGAGTACACATCCTACTAAAAGTACCGCTTTTAAAACGACGGCTTAAAAAAGGTGCTATACCTATAAGAAATTTAAGTGAAAAAGAATATGTGTTAAACCCCCGTGCGAAACGTTTTACAATACGAGAAAGAACAAAACAAGTAGAAGAAATTAAATAAAACCATAACATAATATATAGTATTATTTTTATTCACTTTTAAATTCAATTTTAAAATTTTGTTGAGTTGTGTATGTGAAAATTTTAAATTTCTTCTACTGAATACTGAACAATGTGACGTCATTATCAACTGTCAAAATTTTTGTCCCATACCTTAGTTTCTATTTATCTTGTGATTTCCCTAAAGTGTATTTTCCAAGTAGTAGTGAAAATCTAAACCGATGACGTAACGCACACTGTACTCCAAAATTGTAAGTACATATATTTGAATTAGGAAATTAATAACAAATAACTCGTAATAAGAGAAAAACAAAAGTAATGCGAAGCGACCGCTACATCCATATGTAAATTAACACTCCGCATTAAATAACACAGGACCACAAAAAAAAATGAAAGGTTCCTTAGACCAGACTACGTGGATTATATGTTTTTGGGTCGCTGAAACCGAATCCAAAGCCAGTTTTTCTCTATCACGTCAGGATTTTTCATAACCTAAAAATTAAGCCCAAGACTTAGCAACTCGTGGAATCTTTAACCACCGGAAATTCTGGTCACCGAAAATTCCTTGATTCCATAACCTTTTGACTTCAAAAACCCAAAAACTCGAAACTTTATCACCACATAACCTCAAAACCCGACCTGAAACAATGACACGTATCTCTTTCGTTAGAAAATCGCAGAAAATGAGCTCTTAATTAAAGAATTGTAAGCCTTATTTCGTTCAAACCTGATAACTTTCAAACCCCTCAACCCTATACCCCGTTAACACGAAAACCCTATAACTCCGTAACCATGTAACCTTAAAACCCGACGAGAAAGAGGTACATTCATCTCTGACGTCAGAAAATCGCAGTAAATTAGCTGTTGATCAAAGTATGTATTGTAAACCTCATTAAATTTAAAACCTATAGCATCTTAACCCCTCAACCCTACACACTCTTAACCCAAAAATCCCATAATCACGTAACTAAATAACCTTCAAACCCTACCATCGAAAGAGAGACCCATCTAAGATGCCAAAAAATCGCCGGATGAGCTTGGTCAAATATGAATTAAAAGCCTACGTTCAACCATCCCCACGAACAAGGACGTGGACGTAGAAGACTTCTGTTCCCCTTAGGGTGCTTAATTTACGTGAGTCCCCTTACCTCTCACTATTCGAGGTGCTTGATTTACGTGAGTCCCCTTGCCTCTCACGATTTTCATAGGAGTTATAAAACTATATAATGGTTGTTTAATCTTCTGAAGTCTTACAATAATAACGCGTTCGTTTATTGGTGAATGATCGCCGTAGCGCTTTTCTTTTGTGTTGGTTTGGCGTATCCCTTTTTAAAGACCAACAATAGTCTGCCAACATGTGGTCATCCCAAATACCCTGATATCTCTTTTCAATATCTTGTAAGTCCTGGTGAAATCTTTCACCCTGCTCTTCACTAAACTCACCTAAATTACCAGGAAAATATTCGAGATGCGAATCAAGAAAGTGAAGTTTAAGGTTCATAAGGCAACCCAAATTTTTGAAATTTTTTACCATATTTACTTACATAATTATGATCTTTTGTATTACCTAGAAATTTCTTTGTAACGTCTCTAAAACTTTGCCAGGCTGCTTTTTCAACCTTCGTCATTTTCTTTTCAAATTTATCGTCTTTCAACAGTTCTCTTATTTGTGGTCCGTTAAACACACCTTCTCTTATTTTCGCATCAGACAGTTTAGGAAATTTTTTAATGATATACTTAAAAGCTTCGCTTTCAGTTGATTTCATCGCTTTAATGAATTGTTTTACTAGTCCGAGCTTTATATGTAGTGGTGGAAGAGTTACTTTGTTTGTAGGTATCAGACTCTGTTTTATAATATTTTTAGATCCTTGAATTAAGTTGTCTCTAAGTGGCCAATCCTTCTTTACATAATGCTCATTGCGAGCTCGACTGTCCCATTCACATATAAAGCAAGGATGTTTTGTAAAACCACTTTGTTGACCTAGTAGAATTGTCATTATTTTCAAGTCTCCACACATCAGCCACTTATTTTTATCATAATGTAACTGTTCTAGCAAGAAAGAAAGGTTGTGGTACTCTTCATTCAACGTAACTGAGTGGCCAACGGGTAGAGGAGCGTATATGTTGCCATTATGTAGTAATACTGCTTTTAAACTTCGCGTTGAAGAATCTATGAATAGACGCCAGTTGCTAGATTCATAGGGAATTTCATATTCTTTTATAAGCCCTTCAATATCGTTACAATAGACTAAATTTTTAATTTTTGTAAAATATTTTCTAAATTCAATTTCTCTGTCGCGATAGAAAGTGATACGAGTTCCTGGAGCTAAACAATTTTTTTCTTTTAGTCTTGACGCTAACAGCTCAGATAGTTCTTTTGAAAGTCCTGCATCTCGTACCAAATCATTGAGCTCTTCTTGAGTAAAACCTCTAGAATCAACGTCAATCGCATCTCTTGATTCCTCCGATGTTTCGCTGTTCATCTCTACATCCTCATTGTCTGCATAAGCTAGAACTTTGTCCTTTAATGTTTCCATCTGACTTTCAATGCCATCGGAAGTAATACAACTTTTAGAACTTTGTTCAGCATTGAGAAGCGTAGGAAAAATCACAGACTTAACAGTTGCATAAGAAATTAAAGATTTTGTCTTTTGGTTGTACCCAACAACTGTCGTTAAACAAAAATAACAATCCTTTGTGTGATTTTCTGGTTTTCGCCAGATCATTGGGGAAGAAAACGTCCTTTTCTTCTGTTTAAAGGAACACCCCATGCATATCTAATTGGGAGTCCACTGATTGTCCACTATTTTTATACCGAAAAATTCTGTATACCGAGTTTTAAGTAAATTTGTAAAAGTCTTTCTGAGTTTACTGACAACATATTCGCCACAAATAACGCAGAAAGAGTCTACGCTATTATCACATATAGGCTTTCTTGAAACATCACACTCTGCAAAGGCCAAGTTACCCACCGATGCACAGTGGCGACATTTTTGATATTTCACCCAAATTACTCTAGAGGTCGTAATTTTTAAGTTATTGACAAAAATTTTTTTTTAAAATGTTCATATTGAATTTACCTATCGATCCCTCGAGCCGGATTTTGAAATTTCATTTTCGTTTTTTTTAAATTTGTGCTTTTAGACATAACCTCAGGTTGTAAGGAACTGAAAAAGTACAAAATAGAGTCATTTTTATCATTAAAATTGCTTATAGCTTCAAAACTATAGGCCGTAGCATAAAAGTTGTTGAACATTATTCATAGGAAATTGTCCAAGCTTTCCAATTATGTAATAAAAAAATATCAATTAGCTACTTTTTTTTGGAGAAAAAGGTGGTTGAAGTTGAAATTTTAGTGAAGAAAAAAACAAAATTTTGACTTTGACGACACATAACTCTGGAAGTAGGTGGGTTGAAGTCTTAAGTTTTACCGTTTCACATAGGCGAGAGTATTCTTCAAGGAAATCCCTCATAGGGTTACAAAAATACAGGGTGATATGTAAACCTCTACCAAAAAGTTTCAAACTGAATGCTTTGATATTTGACAGTAATTTTAACAGTTTTCAAAAACTATATCAAAAATTCATTTAGACAGATTAATAGCTAACTAAAAGACGAACATTTTAAAAAAAAATGGGTACGGAAACTCCAATTTTCGGCCCGTTAGAATAAATTGAATAGCAAAAATAGTATTTTTTTGAAAAAATTAGACTTTTTGTTAAAAATTTAAAAAAAACGAAAATGAAATTTCAAAATCCGGCTCGAGGGATCGATAGGTAAATTCAATATGAACATTTTAAAAAAAATTTTGTCAATAACTTAAAAATTACGACGTCTAGAGTAAAAGGCTGTTCGCTTACTTAAAATGGGATCCCTCGGGATCCCATTTGCGCCCATTTCGTGTTCGCTTACTTTTTCGGGCTCGAAAAAGAGGGGAAATTTTCGCTTCCCCTCTTGCCAATTTGTGCCAGAGGTTTTGAGTCCCGGCGATTGTGGCTTGCTGTCAAAAGCAATTCTGTAGTGCATTTGAATTGTCAAAATTGAATTGTGACAGTTGAACGTTTGATGACTTTATTCTTGCAAGAATTGGTTTTATTTCCTTTTTTGTGCCTAAAGCAGTGTTTACCGAAGTAAAAAGAAGTTTTGTGTCGATTTCTTTGTTTTAGAAATCTAATTCAGTAGGGTTTAATCGAACTGATAAGTATATGTAACACTGGTCAGCACAGACAGATTTATTTTTGCCACCACTGTTTATCTTTTCAGCTATTACTTTTCACCGAGATTTTCAGGAAATCAAGCTAAATTGGACTGCAAATATTGAGTTTAAATGTATTCTACAGTTCTAGATTGTGCCTTCGGCATTACTGTTCTCCATAAATTAACCTCCACCATATAAATTTAAAGTTTGGTTCTTTGTTAGGAAAAGGTCATGTTAGTGGATTATGGTAGTTTTCGATGACGGATTTTTGTCTAAAATTGTCCATACAGTAGTCCATATGATTGGCCAACATTCTTATTCAAGGGTAGTGAAATATTTCCATTTCCCCAGCTTGTCCAGAATCTTATCGATATCGGATATTTGTCATCATACGTGACCTATTTAGTTCATGGTGATCGGTCACCAACCATTACATTACATTTAATTAAATTGTATTTCCACTTTTTTCTCATGTACGCATATGTGTAGTGAAATATTGGCCCTTTCCCTAGCTTGTCCAGAATCTTATCCATATCAGATATTTGTCATGAAACATGAGTTATATAGTTTATGGTTTTCGATTACCAACTTGAACTTTGTCTTCACAAATAACAAAAAAACTCTGTGGATCAAGCCAACAACGTCTCCACTTCGTAATCATTGAATTATTACTGCTACCTACTGTTTTAGGGAAATTTTATAAAGTTCAAGATTGTTGACCAGTGTAATTCAGTTTGTATTTTATAGAGCAAGTGTAAAAACTTTAACTGAACTATTAGTCTCATTTGTGTTTTATCGAGAAGTGTTTTTTTGGAAGTGTTATAGAGCTAGTGCAAAAACTAAACTATTAGTCTTCTTTGTGTTTTGTCGAGAAGTGAAGAATTAACATCATGTGCGAAATAAATTTACCACTCGTACTAGCTATTGCAGAAAACGGTCCGACTAAGCGTTTGGAATCACGCGTTAGTGCAATAAATAAAGAATTGCTGTATGTTAATGAGGATCATGATGATGATATGATAATATCTGCAATGCTAAATGGGAAACGTAAAAGAACTTGCATAAAGAACTATTGCGAGCAAGTTGTTCCCAAATATTCCGATGAAGAATTCACGAAGCATTTCCGCATTAATAGGGCATTATATGAAAATTTATGTGTTCGTTTCGCCAACCATAAAATATACACGGACCTCCGAAAAGATAAGAGAACTGCTGCTTCCAAACACTTGTTAATTTTTTTATGGTTTGCGGGCCACGAGGCATGCTCGTTCCGCGATGTCGGGGATAGGTTTGATCTGAGTATATCCACTGTAACCTCTGTTATCAATAGAGTTACAATGTTTATAAGTGGATTATCGGGAGAAGTGATACAATGGCCTAATTCCGAACAAATGAAGGAAACGGCATCTGTTTTTGAAAGGAACCATGGATTTCCAAAGGTCGTAGGTAAGAAACAGACATATGTTCCAATAAAGAGCCCTATAACATATTAAATTTTTCCCCAATAGGTGCGATAGACGGAACGCACATTGTCATTGATCCCCCGAAACACAAAAAAGACGACTACATTGACCGGAAAGGACATTGTACAATCTGCCTACAGGGAATTTGTAATGAGCAGAAAAAATTTATAGATGTCTTCATCGGATTTCCGGGGTCTGTTCACGACAGTCGAGTATTTGAAAATTCTTTTATCTGCAATCGATTAGAAACTGTGTGTAAAGACTGTAAGTGATGGATATGATTGTTTTAACCCACATTAACGTTGTTTCTTCTTTCAGATTATCTTTTAGGAGACTCGGCATATCCTCTGCAGATGCACTTAATGACTCCATATAAGGACAATGGCCATCTGACAGCAAGGCACAAATTCTACAACAAAAAATTAAGTTCTTGCCGAGTAGCCATAGAGCATTCTTTTGGAATTTTGAAAGAACGATTTCGCCAATTGCATTATTGCAAGCTACGTGGTTTACGTAAATTGTGCCACTTTGTACGTGCTTGTTGCGTTCTTCACAATTTATCTAATGAGGATGAAATTCCTGTTGCGGAAGATGTAAGTTTAATTGCCGACACAGAAGAGAACGTTACCTCGAGCACCACCCATGCCAGCAGTAAAGCAAAATTGCTACGCGAATCCATTTCGCACTTACTATGGAGCAAACATATTAGACGGTCGGAGCTTGAAAGTGAACTATAAAAATGTAAGTATTCTTCTCAGTAATACATACCATAACTCATTTTACAACTTTGCAGAAATTTAGAAAATAAATGCAGCACTAGATAACTTCTTACACTAGCACTAGTTAACTTCTTACAATAACAACAACGCCGGAGCGAGGCTTAATTTTACAGCGATGTCCATGTTATGGAATATGTAAGTATACTTCTCAGTAATACACACCACAACTCATTTTACAACTTTGCAGATATTTAGAAAATAAATGCAGCACTAGCTGACTTCTTACAATAACAAACAACACCGGGCCGAGACTTACTTTTACAGCGTTGTTAATTGGGACCCCAGAAAGACGACGCAAATCTAAAACATTTGTCGTATTATGTATGTTGGGTACCACAATAGTATATTTCATGAAATAATTTAACTTTTATTAATGGAAACCTGTTATATACAATGTATATGGATTACAACAAACACTGAAATAAGTAAAGGCAAACCCCCTTTGTTTAAAATTTAGCAAAGTAAATGGAAATATTAAAGACGAAGCAACCAAAAAGTATAAACGATGCAATTTCGAAAACGACGCAAATCGAGGTTTTTGTGTATTAAGTATCTTCAGGAACCTCATGTAATAAGCCGTTATGGAAGGATGGATGATGGAAAGAATGATCGCCTTGTAGAATAATGGTGCAATGAGCGATTCGTCAATGGTTAGATGGGCATACTTCAGGCAAAGGAGGGTAATTGACATAATAGCGAAAATAATGCTAATTTGGTTTTTATAGACTGGAGCTGGTTGTGGGGGCTTTACCGAGCAATAGAGGGTATTCGGCATTCTTCAGTTAAAGGAGGGTAATTCAATGGTAAATCAATGGAAATTTGTTTTTTATAGGCTGGTACAATGGTACACATTACGATCCTGCTACTTCCAGTATCCATTTTTTTTATATTTTTTTTAAAAGGCTTTTGAAATAATATCTGATTATTAGAAACTGTAGGTTTAATTTTTTATCCCTTTCTTGACGTCAGAAGCTAGTTAATATAGTTAATATTTGTTTGTTTCTAATAAATTAGCGTAAATAACAGATGTAAAGTATAAAATAAATGGTTTATTCACGAATAAAAATATAAAAATAAATTAATTCAGAGTAAAGAAAAATGTAATTCAGAAAATAAAATATAAAAATGTAATTACATGTAAATAAATAATTTAAAAAAATAAAGAAAATATGTCTTTCAAAAAATAAAAAAATAACAATTCATTCAACTTTAATAAATTATTCATCAAGTAAAAAAAAATATTCAAAAAATAACATTCATTCGACAAAATTATTTCAAAAAATTTCATTCAAAAAATATAATAATATTACTTTACGAGCTACTCTTAAATTTGGACGGAGCCAATATTGAAAGTATTTGTCTTCACAGAAGACGTAAAGCATAACATACGGACGACGTCCACCCCATATGGATAGACGCCTCCGTCAAGCTCCCCCTTTCATTAGTAGAGGAGATGAAGCCCAAGGTTGGGAAATCCCGTAAACTAAAAACCAAAAAAATAATGTGCACTGGAATTTCCGAGAAGTTGTGTTAGGCGGGATACCACTTCACGGCAGCTCAGTCATATAACAGCTATACGCCCTGGAAATAATATACCAAAAAATGTAATTAGAAACATCAAACAACATAACCAAAATTACCTATTCCATGCGGCTAAGCATGGCCCTTAATAGGTCGTTTCTTTCTTTTTCTATGGCGATCATCTCCCTTTGGTTGTTCTCTGTAATTTCCATATGCCTCGACATCCTCTCATTTTGCCTCCTCCTTTCGGCGGCATTTGCGGCAAGGATGTCGAGGATTCTGTCCTCTTTCCCCCTTTTCCCCATCGGGCTTTCCCCGTCAACACTGGCACTACGGCCACTTCGTAACGTGTCTCGGGAAGCCTCGAGGTCACTAATGTCCGAGCAACCAGCATCAGCGACGGGGTCTTCTTTGGTTACCTCGTCACTTGGACCGGACCCTAAGAGTGACGGGGGGAACAATGAGTCATTTTTTTGAAATATGCTGTCCAGTTCACTGTGGAGTCAAAGGCGAAATTAGAAACAAACAAACTCTAAAATAGATTATCTACCTTTCATAGGGAGCCGTTTTTCTCTCTCTGCCTGTTTTGCTGTTATGTACTTTTGTTTTTTTATAGGTCCTCTCCAACCCTCTAAATTTATTTTCTGCTTGCGCTGCCGTGAAGTGGTATCCCGCCTCACACAACTTCTGGGAAATTGCAGTCCACATTATTTTTTTGGTTTTCAGTTTACGGGATTTCCCAACCTTGGGCTTCATCTCCTCTACTAATGAAAGGAGGAGCTTGACGGAGGCGTCTATCCATACGGACTGGGTGTCTTCCGGCATGTTTTCTAAAAAAAATGCATTAAGAATTATAACAATCAATATGTAGAAGTGTAATATATATTATCTAGTAGTATAATATAGTATGTAGAAGTACTAAGTTCCCGAACAAAACCTAACAGTGCACACAAAGGACAACAAGACAACAATTAATTAATTAATTATAATAACCTGCATAATCTTCCTCCATTATGGAGGAAAAATATTCTTCGGCTGCCTCCGCTGTTACAGGAGGCTCCGCCACCACGCTTGCAGAGTTGGCTCCGTCCAAGTTCTGGAGGAGCTCGTTAAGTAAATTAGGATCTAAAATATAAATGAATGGGTTAATGATGTGTTTTTCGCCTTCATGAATTAAATTTTACCGTTTTGTACCCGAGAAAAAGTCCCTGGGGAGCAGTTTATTGTAAAACTAGCCATATTTAACAGAAGCAAACACCTTGAAAAAAACACAAAACACACTTCTCCTTATGTTTACTTCAACACGAATGACATTTGGGTTCTTCTTCTTGATTTGCCAAAAACAGTCCAGAAGGTGTTCGCTTACTTTCATATTTTTATCCCCACTCTTCAATTTTATTGTCAAAAATCTCGGGATCCCGAGGGATCCCATTTTAAGTAAGCGAACAGCCTTTAATTTGTGTGAAATATCAAAAATGTCGCCACTGTGCGATGTAGAGCTGCAGTCGTTTGATGACGACGCCCGTGGGCCTGCTTTCTCGCCCGAACCAGCTGCCGATACTGGTTCCGAATCCCTGCATAGTACTTTTTCGAGTGCCGACCATGACGGCGTGAGCGCCGCGATCCGGGGACTCTGCTGGATCACGGAACAACTCCGTTGCCCACCGTCACCACGTGGAGGTGCCCCGGATGTCGACACACGAGCAAAAACTGAGATTCGGAGTTTACATTTAGCAATTTAAAAAAAATTAGCTTAATTCAGATTTTTATAATTTCTTTTTAATAAGATTTTGCTTAAGAGGGGCTTTATAGTTTGAACAAGATGAGACCTACAAAACTTTGATCAACAGCTAATTTAGTGCGATTTTCTGACGTCAGAGATGCATGTGCCTCTTTTTCGTCGGGTTTTAAGGTTACATGGTTACGGAGTTGTAGGGTTTTCGTGTTAACGGGGTATAGGGTTGAGGGGTTTGAAAGTTATCAGGTTTGAACGAAATAAGGCTTACAATTCTTTAATTAAGAGTTCATTTTCTACGATTTTCTAACGAAAGAGATACGTGTCATTGTTTCGGGTCGGGTTTTGAGGTTATGTGGTGATAAAGTTTCGAGTTTTTGGGTTTTTGAAGTCAAAAGGTTATGGAATCAAGGAATTTTCGGTGACCAGAATTTCCGGTGGTTAAAGATTCCACGAGTTGCTAAGTCTTGGGCTTAATTTTTAGGTGATGAAAAATCCTGACGTGATAGAGAAAAACTGGCTTTGGATTCGGTTTCAGCGACCCAAAAAAACATATAATCCACGTAGTCTGGTCTAAGGAACCTTCCATTTTTTTTTGTGGTCCTGTGTAATTAAAGGAAAGAATACATTCGAAATAACTAAACAAATTATACTTTAAACAAAACAAAATAAAGAAAGTGGCTTCAGCCTTAAACAATTAAATGAATCGGTTCTCCGGGAGAACGCTATTTCGTGGCGCCGCTTCGTTACGTCCGCACGCTTCGGTTGTAGGTTGTACACTGCTTTGTCGAGCTTGGCTGTGTCTCGGTGTGGGTACTGGGACGTGACACGTTGTACATATGTATGTATGTAAAAGATAACTTTCGGCTTTGTTATGTATTAACTTTTACCTGTTTTCTGGACGTTTACTATTTGTGATCGGCTATATGTTAAGAGTTTCTAACAAGAATTGACAATTATATTTTACTAAATATAATTTAGTGGCTCAGACTCTCCGGATACTAAAGTTTTGCTTGGGTTGATATTAGAAGGATTGGAATCATTTAATGATTCTAAAACTCCTAAACGCGTAATTATTTCTGACCCCCGCCCGAGATGTCCAGTACAAGGTCGTCAAACGGCGTTAATTTGACATTTGGTCCTCCTCCAGTTCCCGTTTGTTGTTTTTAATAACAAAATTGGAAGTTTGTGGTAAAAACAGAAATAAAGGGTCTTATTTGTAAAAAAATATCAAAACAAATTTTTTTGACCCACGTTTCACTGTAATGCGGACAGTAGATAGATAAGGTTCTTTTTTATGAACCTTTTTAACATCCCCTAAAATTACCCAAAAATTTCTTAGCACAGTCCACGACTTCAGCTATCTTGGTTTATTTTGTTTAAACGACAAACGCGATTTTTGCATCTACACGATATTACACGAACCAAATATGATAGCTACTTAGTGGAGGTCCCCAAAATCCAAAAATTACGTTGCCCTTTACAAACATCACGATTTTTCTAAACTTAGACGGGGAATGGTTTTCCTCGTCATGCAGGCTCATCGCGAAATTTCCAGTAGTTTCAAAACCTTTGGCTTTTCGATTAAGTCCGACAAGTCCTTGACATTGATTAGTTTTGCAGATATCTCCTGAAATCGTTCGAATTTCCAAATGAAGTCATTTGCTTCCCAGTTTATCAGCGGCGCTTCAACACATTTACGGCCTCGGTAACCTAGGGATTGGGGCGTCTGGCTGCCATCCCCGAGGTCCCGGGTTCGAGTCCTGGCCAGCCCCACGGTCCTTCATCTTTTCCACCTTCCCACCTACATAACTTTCCTTCTTTCTTCTTCTCTCTTTACATTTCTGATTCCTCCTGTCATAGCCTTCCTTAGCCCTTCCCGCTCCACCAAAGCGCATGTCATCGGTTGGTTGATCAGATTCAACTCGCTTCAGGAGGCATAACACTCCAACAAGTTGTTTCTCGATGCATCGATACCATAGTCGCCATAGTATTGGTTGGGCAGTGTAGGGCGTAGTTAACTACAATTTTGAAATCTGGTTACTAATTACGATTAAAAGTAGTTAACTACATGTAGTTATGATTTCATGTAACTTAACTACAGTAATCAAACTACATTAAGTAGTTATTAATTTGATTGCTGCAATCTAGTAGTTATAATTACTGATTATTTAAGTTTTCTGAACTTATATTTTGCAATTAAATAAACATGTATGTGTAGTAATAAATGTTTTGGAATATGGCTGCATAAAAAAAACAGTTTATTGCACATATGTACCTATGTTTATTTTCATGAATAAATCAAATGCAAGGATTAAAGTTGTAGATATTAAATGTACCGATACTTCTCAGATCTTAATTATCTACTTTTTATTGACATGTATTCAAAAAAATTAAATTACTCAGCAAACATCAACTTAATTAAAATTATTTGCGAATCAAATAAATAAACAAAAAACGTTGATTGGGTTAATCATTTAAATTAGCTTTTAGTACTACACGTTTTTGGAACATTTCATCCGATACCATGTGGGATTTGGGATGGTTTATCATAGTTGCGTATGAAAACAGTGGCCCTGATCACGAGAGTCGATTCAGTTTTCAATCGACTATCGATTCTTCAGTCGATCCAATCGAAATTTCCGATCGCGAGAGTCGATTCAACAGAGTTAAAAGTATTACCATATCAAACACGAGTTTTAGTCGATTTTAAGTTGTCAAAAGTTATCAGCTGTGTGTGAATAAGTTGTTGACTTCTTTATTAAAAAATGAATAAGTAAGTTAAATTAAAAAAAAATGGAATTTTATCTTTTAAATGAGGAAGAAACATCAGAGGAAATACGGCAGCAAATAAATAGAAGAAAAGTAATAAGAGATAATTCAAATCCGCTGGATTTAGACCCAGATAGGTAAGAAAACGAGTGCCATACTGTGAATTAATTATATAGTAACAAACAATTCTCGTCAGTTTCAAAAAAAATTTTAGAGTTTCCAAAAATGTATTTCGGGAGATTTTAGAAACCATGGAGCTTCATTTACACAGTACAATTAGTACTGCAATCCCAAATATTTTAAAACTGGCTGCATGTCTTCGGTTCTTTGCTACAGGGTCGTACCAGCGAGGAATTAGTAACGACATTAATGCAAATATGGGACAGTCAACATTCTCCACTATCTTTAAAGAAACAAGGGATATATTCGAGCGATTTATTTGCTCTAGATGGATTAAACTCCAATTTTCAGAAAGGGAGAAAGAGGAAGCAAAGTTGTCATTTTTCAGACGCTGCAACTTTCCTGGAGTGATTGGATGTGTTGATGGCACCCATGTCGCTATATTGAAACCTCCGGAAGAGATACAACACCTATATTATAATAGGAAAGGTTTTCACAGCCTGAATGTCATGATTGTAAGTATTCCATAGTTAGAAATCTTGAAATATATGTATGTGTGTATAGGTCTAAAATTTGTTCTATTTAGATATGTGACCACAAAATGATGATAAGATTCGTAAATGCGAGATTCCCCGGATCCTGTCATGATTCCATGGTGTGGAATCTTTCCCAAGCAAAGGAGACAATTAGAAATATTTACGAAAGCAGTGGAGGAGGCATTTGGCTATTAGGTAAATTAAAAGATTTTATTCCTTCTATTTATTCACGCACGTAATTATAATTTATATTGTAGGTGATTCGGGGTATCCTCTCGAGCCACATCTAATGACTCCGTATCGGTCCCCTGTGAGTGATGCTCAAACAAAGTATAATACTTTGCACTCTAAAGGAAGAATTATAGTTGAAAGAACGATAGGGGTGTTAAAAAATCGCTTTCGGTGTCTTTTGAAAGCACGTCAGTTACATTATTCCCCTGAAACAGCTACGCAAATAGTAAATTGCTGTGTGGCCATACATAACATGTGCACATATTACAATGACGCAATCGAAGACATTCCTGCAGCAGACGAATATGAAATTTCACAGGAAATGGAAATCAATGAAAGTGAAATAGCAGAGGAAGCTACAAGAAATAGGGAGCGAATCTGTTCATCTTTAATGTAAAAATATTTCAATGTTTGTGTTAAATAAAAGGTGAAATAAAATATATCATTTTTATAAGTATTTATTAACACAAAAAAAGAGATCAATTCATTTTAAATTAAATAAACTCAGGTTAATTAAAGGAAAAGAAAATAAATTCATTGCAAACTTAACAGCTATGAACAAAAATAATAAATTTTCATGCTACAATATGTTTACATTGCATCTTTTAATACTAGTTCATTTCGTTTAATCTCTAAGATTTGTTTCTTAATTTCTAACTTTTCTTCTGACAATTTCATTTTTTTGGCGTCTGTATTTTTCTTGTGTTCAAACTTATTTTGTTTTAATTTTAATAATTCCCTTTTCGTTTTGGCTGCGTCTTTTAGTTCATAATAAATCTTCTTACCTATCTGTAATAACTCTTTCATATTATTTTCCTGGTTCTTAACGCCACGTTCTTGTAATAAAATTTGCTTCTCAAACAACTCTTTAGTTTCGGCAAGTTTGCGTTTTGGTTGTCTTGGTTGAGCACAAGGGATACTCTCTTCTGTGTTTTCATGTAATGCAGAACTGTTTATCTCTGAAGAGCTGAACAAATTTTCGCTATTGTTAATATGAGTGTGGCATCCCATTTCTTTACCCGGTGGATTTATAACAACATCAAAATCTAAAATTTGACTTACCGCCTCTTCAAATTCTGTTAATGCGATGGTTTTATTGGGACCACCACCTGTAGCTTTCATAGATATTTTATTCTGGGTTAGCTTGCGTTTAGTTTTGTATTTTAAATCTGTCCATACCTACAAATAAATAATCGTACGAACATTTTATTGAAAATTTTAAATTATTACGGAAAGATATCCTTACTTTAAACCATCCTGCTTCATCTCGAATTGGTGGCCCTAAACTACCAAAATATTTTATTTGCCATTTGAATCACTTCAATTTAAAAAAAAATCAATTTTCAATATTAATTTATCACCAAATTTTTGTTATGATAAACAATTCACTTCCAATCACCCTCTGACGTCATCAGCCAAAGTGAAAATCGGAGCTGTCAAGTCTCTTTTACACTACCTTGTTTCTGTATACCGTGAAGCAAAGAATATGTCATAGCTCCGAAAACAAACTGGGAGACGAGTATTGAAAAGTTATCGACTGGATGAGACGAACGAATCGACTGTAAACGACTCTCGCGATCGCAATTTTCGTCTCTCAGTCGATTATCAAGTCGAGAGTCGATCGGATCGACTCTCGTGATCAGGGCCAGTCTTTCTACTGGAGCCGATGAAGGTAATGGAGTATTGTATTTTATGAATACTTTTTTCCAGGGGTTGAAACCGAAACGAATAAAGCTTACGATTACTGTTACGGTTACACAATTTTTAATCGTTCGGGTTATGATTAGGGTTACGATTATTTATTTTTTAATGGTTACGATTAATTTTTTCTAACCGGTTACGTAACCTGTTACACTAGGGTTTTCATGAGGAATACCAATATACAATACAATCAGTTTTATTTTTATAATAAATTTAATTAAAAATCAAATTTTTTGAACATTTTTGGACACTTTTAAAAATATAAATTATAAAATGTAAACTTTTAAACCGAAAAAATAATTCGCTCGTATCAACCAGAACATTATCTAATTTCGCTCGAAGATTGCTGTCAGTAAATTTTAAGCCAGGAAACAATCGTTCGACACTGACTTGTGTTGCCGGGACACCAAGTACAACCCTAGCCTAGTACAACACAAGATGGGTTGGTTGATTTCTTCTGCGTTCCAATATTCCAGGACGTTGGCACTAAGCTACTTAGCTCAGCTAGCCATTCAACGAGCTCAGAGCTTAGACGCTGTCGACTGCTGAGTGGGCTGGATGCGCCCAATGTATCGGAATATCGGTTATTTATATCTTTTAGACCAGTTCTACACGCTCAACTTTTCGTTCAACTTCAACACTTTTTACTCTTTTCGTCTATTATTTTATTTTTGTTCCCTTTTATCTCTTTTCTAGGAACTCGGTAACCCATTCGTAGAACCGATTAATAAGGGTTACAGAGTTATCGGTTACGGTAATTGATTCCGGTTAGGAAAAATCCAACGTCTCGAATAGAGTTATGATTACGGTTACCAAAAATAAACCTGTTATTAAATGATTACGGTTACGGTTAAGGTTACGGTTTCGACCCCTGCTTTTTTCACTTCTGGATATCTATGAAGACAATTTAGTTCTCGATCCATATCTGATAAATAACAAGAAACAATCAGATCTGCTTTTGA
Organism: Thereva unica; assembly: GCA_949987705.1. Lineage (NCBI taxonomy): Eukaryota > Metazoa > Arthropoda > Insecta > Diptera > Therevidae > Thereva > Thereva unica. The sequence goes on from OX465281.1 coordinate 68,523,870, forward strand.
CCTCTGGACTCGGCATACATCTTCCTCACTATCTGAAGAAGAGCTATCAAATTGAAAAAAGTCATCTTTGTTTTGTTTATTTATAACTGAACTGAATTCAGCATTTTCAGAAACTTCTTTTGCAATAGCTGCTTTGAAAAAGTTTTTCAACCTTTGATGCTCTTCTATGGGAATGCAAGTAAACCATTTGGTTTTAAAGCGTGGTAAAGATATTGCAGCGATCGCTGCATTTTGTGCTTTGGCAGTAGAAAAATCAATAATGTCATTAAATCGGTTATTTACGCTTTCCAAGTGCTTTCTTGCCAGATCGTTGCAGTAGACAAAGTTTTCATTGCACAGTTTTTGTAATTTTCTTCTTAGCGATAATAAGCATGGAAGTAGCAAGCCATAGAACATATCCTTTTCGCCTTGCAAAATGTCAAGGGCCTCAGCTATTGGTTTTGAACATTTTAAATATTCTTCGATATAACTGAATTCGTTTTCCCACAACTGGCCACTGCCACTGATATTTAAAACTTCATACAGCGAAATGCTTTTATCTTTTACAGCATATATTTGTCCTAGTGCGTCATAAGTACTATTCCACCTAGTGTCTCCTGGCCTTGATAGCGTGTGCCCTAAAACTGTTTGGATTACTTCTGCTGATTTGGGCCGACCTGCAGCATTCCATAGTTTGTTGCATTTATTTATTACTCGCTCATGCGTTTTGGAAAGTAGTGTATTTTGATTTCGCAGCACTTTTCCAGCATCAGTGGTTGCACATAAGTTAAGTTTATGAGCAGAACATTTTAGGTGAGCTGGCAGTTCAAAAGACACACGATCATTTTCAAGAGGCAAGGGATCGGTTTCAGACTTGTCATGCGACGTCGTACTACTAACTTCTGACTGAACATCTTCGGAAGCATTAAAAATGTATTCAACGTCTGGGTCTATATCGTTAAATTCAACTACTTCAATCGAATCACAAGAATCTATGTCCACACCAAACTCTTTAAAAGCCTTTACAAAATTACTTGCATTATCAGTGATCGTACATAGCACTTTTCGTGAGTCAATTCCAAATGCACTGTGGATATCTTCTAGAAGAAAAGCTATTCTATCGTAGCTATGCGTTCCTTTGAATCTTCGACACGCCAGAGTCTTAGATTTTCTTTGTAAATCTGATGTAATCCAATGTGCCGTGACGCCTATGAAACTTCTTTTTTTTCCTGACCATATGTCTGCTGTGGTACATACATATAAAGTATCTCGAAGCACAGTTTTTATGTCATGTATTTCTTTCGTATAATAATCTTGGATAACTCGTCCCAAAGATCGTCGACTCATTAAGGTTAAGCCATTTTCACACATACCTGCATTTTCCAACGATTTTTTCAGGTGCGGATCTTCAATTGCTCTCAGGTGTATCATAGAATGTATGAAAAATTTGACAACGTTTCCATTAAACTCTTCTTGTGAGGCGTGCTTAGCCTTTGATTGTGACTGAAGTTCTGAAGTTGTTTTCTTCGTTTTTTTCTTCGTTTTTTTATTACTGGCAAAATATGTTTTATAGTCATTGAGTGCACTTTCTCCATGTTTTCCTTTTAGGTGCGTGACAAAGTTAGACGTAGAAGGCAACGTTCCGGATATTGTTACTTTTTTTGGCAAGCACAACATTCAAAGTCCAACTCGTTTGCGATCTATAGACTCTTCTTTACAAAATTTAAAAAACTTGCCATCAAGAATACGTGGCAAGTTTATGTCAATATTTTCCACCAAGCTGTTAAAACTTGAAGTTGAAGTAGAAGCTTCATTGCACAGTGGCAGACACTCATCTGACTCGTTCATAGTGCACAATTAACTAGCAATACGATAAAATAACTAAGTGGCGCGTTTTCAAATTACAATAGTGGCAAACCAAACGGACGTACACACTGTTACACGCAATTGAATATCTACACTGCCCAAAAAATGACTTGTAACGACATGCAGCGAGCGAAAGCCAGAGTGTGCTATAGTGCGCTCTTGCTCTAACACACGCGACTACAACGCGATGCTCTAACTACCTACCAACAGTGTTGGGCACATTCGACTAATTTTTCAATCAGACTAATAATCATGGCTAAATCCAATCATGATTGAATCAATCATGATTAAATCAATCACTAATCAAGATTACATCGAGTAATCTTGGGGAAAATCTAATCATCAGAATGATTAGGGATTATGAAATCTAATCTTAATCATGATTGAATGGTTAACTCTTTAGTGATTAATATGAGCTTATTGTCTCCCTGAAATTTTTTCCAGGTTTTTTAGTAAATTGCGGAGTAATTTTGGCAATTTTGTTCCGATTGTACTGAAATTCAGTATGGGGGGTTTTAAGGGTTCCAAATGACGGATTTGTGGTCGAAATTGTAAAATTCAAAATGGCGGACTAGTTTCGGCAATTTTGTTCCGATTGTACTGAAATTCAGTATGGGGGGTTTTAAGGGTTCCAAATGACGGATTTGTGGTCGAAATTATAAAATTCAAAATGGCAGACTAGTTTCGGCAATTTTGTTCCGATTGTACTGAAATTCAGTATGGGGGGTTTTAAGGGTTCCAAATGACGGATTTGTGGTCAAAATTTTAAAATTCAAAATGGCGGACGAGTTTTGGCAAATGTGTTCCGATTGTACTGAAATTCAGTATGGGGGGGTTTTAGGGGTTCCAAATGACGGATTTGTGGTCAAAATTTTAAAATTCTAAATGGCGGACAAGTTTTGGCAAATGTGTTCCGATTGTACTGAAATTCAGTATAGGGGGGTTTTAGGGGTTCTAAATAACGGATTTGTGGTCAATATTTTAAAATTGAAAATGGTGGAGGGGGTTTTGGTGAATGTGTTCCGATTGAAATGAAATTCAGTATGGGGGGTTTTAAGGGTTCCAAATGACGGATTTGTGGTCAAAATTTTAAAATTAAAAATGGCGGACGAGTTTTGGCAAATGTGTTCCGATTGTACTGAAATTTAGTATGGGGGGTTTTATGGGTTCCAAATGACGGATTTGTGGTCGAAATTGTAAAATTCAAAATGGCGGACAAGTTTTGGTAAATGTGTTCCGATTGTACTGAAATTCAGTATGTGGGGGTTTGAAGGGTTCCAAATAACGAATTTGTGGTCAAAATATTAAAATTCAAAATGGCGGACAAGTTTTTGCAATCGTGCTCCGATTGTATTGAAATTCAATCCAACATAAATTTGGAAGTCTCATTTTAATCGAGGTATTTCGTCTTAAAGGTTCAGAGACCGATTTCAGTTTATATTACTTGATGAAATGAAATTATTTCAGTTAAATCACTATAGGCTAGTCGGCAAGGCTTTTTTATGGCCATTTTGGCCCATACACGAGATTATTATTGGAATCGATTCGTTTTAGGGTGTAGTTTAATACCATAAGTTTGCCCACAATTTGGTTGACCGCATAACTTTTTAATTAACCTATTGTGAATAACATAAGATTTTTTTTACATTTCTTTTAATATCTTCGTTCCTGATAACTTTTAGTATAACAAATGCAGTGGTGAAGCTCTTCGCTATGAAATTATCTAAAAAATAAGGCCTGTTAGAAGTCCGTGGTGCAAGTGTGTTCTTGCAAACAGGTTCCAAGATTTTCAATTCACGTGACCTACACTATTTGTTTACTCGAAAAGTATTTAGTTAAGGACTGAAAATTCTTATAGGTAGGAAAATTCTTATGGCCTGAAAGGGGTCTGTCGTGATGGTATTGTTTTTCGTGCCAAGTGACCCTATTTTTGAGGAATTATATTAACATACATACGTCGCAATTATTTAGTTAAATCTTTCACGTGTTTATAATCTTACTCACTAACACATTACATCGCTCATTTAGTGCTTAGAACCCTTTTCTTGTTTTACTTTTTTCTCATCGACATATTGAATCAGAATTTTCTCTATACAGGGTGTATCCGTTATGTTTACAAAGTGACCGGCTGTGGATAGATGAATAAAAAATCCTCAGGTATGAGGGTGGTGTGGAATCGTAACGATTTAGCCGCTACAGCGTTTTGAAATGAAATGCAAAGGTTTATGTATCACCTTGTATTTTTGTAACATTATGGCCCATTTTTATGAAAATGGTAGCAATATAAGCAATGTACACAATTTTTACGCTACAGCCTTTAATTTTGAAGTTATAAGCAAATTTAATTCTAGAATTGGCGCTATTTCATATTTTTTAATCCCTTTCCATCTGAGTTTATGTGGAAAAGTATCAAATAAGGCCAAATTTAACGTCAAAATTAACTTATAACTCGTAGCATAAAAATTGTTCGGACTTTATTCACAGAGAACTGTCCAAGCTTTCCAAAAAAAAAAAAATTAACTACGCATTTTTTTGGAGAAAAAAGTGGTTGAAGTTGAAAAGTTTAGTGAAAACTACGACTGATACCTCTGGAAGTTGGTAGGGTGGAGAACCTTGACTTTGGCAGCATGAAATAGGTGGAAGTATCATTGCTAACTTATTCACGAAAATAAGTCCTAAGATTTTAAAGGGGAAGTATGAATGGTATGGGTGGATTCGTTACAAATTATATTTTAGTTAAATTTAGGAAAGATTCTCATTTTAATCGAGATATTTCATCTCCAAGATTCAGAGACCCACTTGTGTTTAAATTCTTCTTCTTTGTCGGCTCTACAACCGGGATCCGATCCTGGCCTCTCGCAACGATCCTCTCCACCGGTCCCGATTCTGATCCGGTGTCATTCAGTTTGGCATCCCTAAGCTCTGAGCGTCCTGGTCTACACCACCCTTCCATAGGTCCTACCGCAGAGAACTTTACGAGCAGGCTCATTTTCACTCATACGAGCTAGATGACCTGCCCACCGCAGCCTACCGAGCTTTATTTTCTTTACAACATTCATATCACGAAAGCGCTCGTAAATCTCGTCATTTTAGAGTCTCTGGAATCGTCCTTCCTCCCATAAGAGCCCAACAATCCTCCGAAGTGTTTTCCTCCCGAGCACGGCTAAGAGGTTTGAGTGCTTTTTGCTAAGCACCCTCGTTTCAGATGCATATGTGAGTACAGCTAAGATCATCGTCTTATATAGTAAAAGTTTAGACGTTATAGTTAGATGCTTGGATTTAAAGAGCCTTGACAGACTATAGTAGGCTTTTAGCAGTCATGCGCCATTTTGAATTTTAATATTTTGGCCACACATCCGTCATTTGGAACCCCTAAAACCCCGATACTGAATTTCAGTACAATCGGAACACATTTACCAAAACTCGTCCGCCATTTTGAATTTTAAAATTATGACCACAAATCCGTCATTTGGAACTCTTAAAACCCCCCCATACTGAATTTCAGTACAATCGGAACAAAATTGCTAAAACTTGCCCGCCATTTTAAATTTTAAAATTTTGACCACAAATCCGTCATTTGGAACCCCTAAAACCCCCCATACTGAATTTCAGTAGAATCGGAACACATTTGCCAAAACTTGTCCGCCATTTTGAATTTTACAATTTCGACCACAAATCCGTCATTTGGAACCCCTAAAACCTCCCCATACTGAATTTCAGTACAATCGGAACACATTTACCCAAACCCCCTCCACCATTTTCAATTTTAAAATTTTGACCACAAATCCGTTATTTAGAACCCTTAAACCACCCCCCCCCCATACTGAATTTCAGTACAATCTGAACACATTTGCCAAAACTTGTCCGCCATTTTGAATTTTACAATTTCGACCACAAATCCGTCATTTGGAACCACTAAAACCCCCCCATACTGAATTTCAGTACAATCGGAACACATTTGCCAAAACTTCTCCGCCATTTTGAATTTTAAAATTTTGACCAAAAATCCGTCATTTGGAACCCCTAAAACCCCCCGATACTGAATTTCAGTACAATCGGAACACATTTCCCAAAATTCGTCCGCCAATACATAGTTCATAATCATAGCGCACAGTTCATAGTCCGAGTACATAGTACCGAATACATAGTACACACTTAGTACATAAAACTAACTCATTAGTATATTACGTAGTACATAGTACTAACTCATACAATAAAAACTGAAATCCCCAAAGGAAAATTTTCCCTACGGTACGCATAAAAAATGACCGTGACGGAAAATTGTCCAACGTGCCTAAAAAGTTTTCACATCAAAAACTACAAACATGCTTTTTAAAATGAACTAATAAAATATAAAAGATAATTTTAAAATTACAGTACTTAAATGTAAAAATTCTTGGCCGATTTTCATTGCAATCGGAGCACGATAGCCAAAATTATTCCCACTTTTTAATTCACAAATTTTGACCACAAAACTCTTAACTGACGGATTCACAAAATAAAATATTCAAATAAAACCTTAAAGAATAGAAATCCAACGTTAAAACGTAACATCTCCAAAAAAAATTCATTTTTAATCTAAAATTTTAATCATTTAATCATGATTGCGGTTGAAATTGATCAATCATCAATCACCTAAAATGATTACTTCTCTGATTAAATATATCAATCTCTAATCATGATTACAGACTACAGCTTTTAGTCGCAATCATTAATCATCAATCAGATTAAATTTTGCCCAACACTGCCTACCAAACGAGTCGTTTATAAGGGTTGATAGTATAATAAAAAAAAGCAAGACGACAAATGTAACAAAGATAAAGCGTAATATAAGGGAGTTTCAAGGGTTTGAAAAATTATTGAAATGGCAAATATAACTGTATGTTTTTTAGTGTTGTTTTGGTAACTTCAAGAATTATATCAGATAAAAGAATTAAACAAATTTTAGTAGTACAAAAATATGGAGAAAAAGTGATGTGCATTTTTAAGAGTGCTTATAAAAGTAGTTTGTAAGATCTACAAATAAACTAAATCTTTCATTTAGCGTTTAGAGATATTCCTCTACTTATTATTATTATTATTCAATAATTCAATATCAAAACCATGTCAAAAAGGATTGAGTCAATATTTTCTTCTCCTAGACTTCCTTTTCTCTTCACTTTCCATGTCTCCAATAATTTGTGTTAATGATAACGGTGTAAAGGAAGCAACTTACATGAACGATTATCACGCGTGTTTGCTTTTTTAATGACGCAACATCATTTTAAATCTGTAGTTATAAAAAGTAAAGTAATCGTTATTGCAACTACAATTAGTAGTTAGTAGTCAAAAATTTTAACTACATTTTTCGATTTTTTTGTGTAGTTTGTAGTTATGATTACTAATTACTTTATGTAGTCGTAGTTAGTAATCAGTAGTTAGATTACAATTTGCCCAATACTGTGGTTGGGAATAGGTGGACTAAAAATCCTTCCTCTCCGATTGGAGCTGCTGTTCGACATTGCCCTCTATACGAAGAAAATAGATTGTCGACAGTATACAGGGCCTGAGACTCTAGTCTTTCACATAAAAATAATAATAATAATTCTGTCCATTTTTGCTAATTCATACCAATCCTTTTTCTGATTTATCTATCTACTAAATCTTTCATTTCATCAAATTTTTGTAAGATTTTTTTTTATTTTTTTATAGGCACAGCTGATCTTGACAATTCACTATAGGAAGGAACATTCGGAAACGACAACAATTGCTAACATAAAAATAAAATTGCATTCATTGCTCGCTAAAAATATAAATGCTTGTTAACATAAAATAAAATTGCACTCATTGCTTGATAAAAAAATTAAAACTTAATAATTCATTTAAAAACACTATTTAGAGTTTAAAAAGTTTTTAATGGCATTTTTCATTTCCTTGTTACCATTAACAAGTTCTTCTAATAATTCAATAATTCTCTCCTTTTCTCCTCTAACTCATACAAAGTCTTTTCCTCCTTATCTATTGCATCTTGCATTTTATCAAATCTTTGTAAGATTTCTGATTGTACATTAGTCGAGAGTTCACTGCAGAAAGGACAATTCACTGCGAGATGGAGTATATATAGTAACATAAGGAGCAAAGAATGCAATTTTATATTTGTTAGCGATTATACTTTTCGTTTTTATGATTTTTGTATTTATTTACTTGAATTAAACTTTTTGTATTTTAAATGTTTTAATTTGATGTAATATTGTTGTAACTGGGGTTTTCTGAACTATGAGCACTTCAAATCAAACACTTAAAACATTTATTAAAAGGATTTAATACTTTAAGTTAGCAGATAAAACAACTGTTTTGACCTTAAACTTTATAATTGAATTTTAGCGGATAAAAACGAACTAACTTCACTCAAGGTCCGAGCTGTACGGCGTCCGACTTAGGAGTGGTTTTTGGCTGTCGTTTCGGGAGCTTTTTAGGTAGGGATGAACTCAATTGTGGTGATAAGCGATATGCAACTCTAGCAATTTCTAGTTTATGCAAGGCAAGAGGTATTGTATTACAATGTTGCAATATAAAATTGGGAATTGCATGCTTGCAACTTGGACTACAGATGTTTATTTAAGTAGTATCGGGTATCAGAAACCGCATAAATAATGAAAACAAAATATTAAAGTGGCGGCTTTACTACACGCCCCTCCTTGAAGATGGAAATTATACCTAGGAATGGTATAGTTTCCACGTGGGACAGGTATAGGATTTGAAATGGATTCGCTCGAGTCAGTTCGGGTTGACGACTGATTACATACATATGTCTGAAATTGATTCCAGTTTGGCTTTCTTACATTTAAAGAAATTAATAATTATTTAATGTGATTGGTAAATTTACACCACTGGGTAAAGATCTTTGTATTTTAATGAGTTCCTTTAACAGATCGGAGGAACTTATAACATATGGGTGTAAGTACTAACCTACAAAAAAATTGGTATGTCGATTACATTCCCAGGTGATTTCCCATTACGACTTCACAACATTTATATAATTTGTCATAGTTTAAAGGATTTTGTTTATGAATATTTAAATAAACAAAAGTAATATTTAATTAATTTACCTGTGTTAATCGTCCTTGTATCCGATTTATCATAAATTGGAGAAAGAAAACTGTCCATCAGCTCATAGGCGAACCAACTAGGTTTGAAAATATCGTCTGCCGACGATCCAGAACGAGTACTTTCACCATCCTTCTTTCTGTAGAGACGATATGTGCTCATCAAAGATTCTCTCTTTTTTTAGCTCCTCAATTGAATACATCGCCCCTATATCCCTTTGGATGCTTCGCCATGCATCAGCGATTAAATTTTTATTTTTGTGGTCCTTCCTTGCGGCATCCCATATGATTGGCTTTGCCTGATAAAGTTCTAAAAATTCAATAACTTTCTCATTTTCCCACATATTCACTTGATTCATTCTCAATTATATCAGCGGCCTGCACCTGCTAACGAAGTGCAAAAGGTGTATATCAAAGAAATGAAATTTATAATTTAAATTTACATTTCATTATTACCTTTTAAAACGGATTTTCCTCCCCGAAATTATGTTTCATAAAAGAATTTTGAAATGTTTTTTTAATTTATATCGCCAATTATAATCTTTATTATAATTGTACTTTATAAATTAAATTGCAAACTCACATTGCGCGCATGTTTAATTGACGTTCGCTTGACATGGTCTTGACATTTGCGTGTTGGAGCATGAACATGTGAACGTATCGCGAACGTTGGCGCAGAACCGACAACCGATGGCCAATCCCCAATGTTCACTCCAACGTTGGGACCAATGCAAATTTCTCGATCCACACGTTGGACAAGTAGCATTGGGACCGATGTTGGTGCCAACGTGTGGAGCCGGCCTACGATGTGTTTTCCATGGTCTTCGCGGCAGCAGTAGACGTACCGATGGAACCTAAGATCTCTAAGACTTTTCCTAAATTAAATTCTATTCGAATTTGTAGATGATTTCTCAGTCGCCTAGTCCCGTTACCGACTATTCCTAGGCTAGGTTTTATCTCTAACTAAACTTTGTTTTGTCTATGTATAATAATCTTTATAAACTGGGTGTATTTTTAAATTATAGGGAATTTTAAGTTTAATTTTCGTTCACCATTACCGCATGTATTATTTTTATATGCTTAATAAATTCTTGTTCGTTATAAGTTTATAATTCATAAAAAGGTATAATCTACTTTATACTTCACCGCTTTCGTAAGCTAAATGATATTTTTACTTTATAAAGATAACTTAGCTTATTTTATTGTGGGTTAGTTATAATTTATAATGAAAAATCTACTTATAGTAAAATTTGTTGTAGCCTCGCATCTGCTACGTATACAACCTTATGCGAGCGGTGTGTTGGTTTGTGTTCGACTGTGTTAATTGTACCCTAGGACTCCGCTGAATATTCCATCATTGGCTGATAATCCTTGCCGGCGCCTAACCTCAACTTTTTTCTTTGGTGTTAATTTTTTTTCTTTAGTAATTTTTTTTTTTCAGGGGAGATCACCAGAAGATCTCACAAGGTAATTTATAGATTTGTTACTGGTTTTTGCGTGGTTTGGTATTCCAGCCGGAATCGAGTTAGAAATCTATACGCACTTTTTTGGTATATTGACTTGTGCTTTATTTACACTCTTCTTACAATTTTTCCGTATTAGATTTTGTTTTCCTGGCTATAAATTCTAAAAATAATAGATTCTAGCGTTTTAATTATTTAATTAGATGAATAATCGATGCCTGGGGATGTTCCGTGTATAAACAAGATCAAAACGATTTTTTCTCTTATCGTGTGACCTTGAGGAACAGTTCTGAGGGCAAAAAAAAAGTCTCACTACTCAGGACTTATTGTTTATTCAAAACGACTGACGTTTCGCCTCTTCAGAGCTACAACAAATTAATTTTTTTATTCATTCATGCAATCAATTACAATTGTTCATTTTTGTCTTTCGGTCAAAACCAATCAGTTTAAAAAACATCGTTATAATATATGAAAGACAATAAATAGATACATAAATAAAACATAAACTCAGTCATTTTCGGACGGAACAATGATTGACAAGATTTGACTAGCTTGGTGTGACGTGTAGGACAGGGGTGCCACGTTATCTCTATTGCGAACGAGCTAAGAAATTTAAATCTGACAGTCGGTAAGTCAGAAATCCTTTTTCGCAAAAAAACATTTACTTCAAAAGATTATGATATATCACACTTAACCCATCCACATCACTTCTCTCATTCATTGCATTCTCACACTTTACAATGTTAATCATTTCTTTCGTTAGCCTCTTTCTATACTTTTCTCTTTCTACTACTTTTATACCGTCATAATCTATGTTGTGGTTATATTTAATTCTATGTTTTGTTAACGACGTATGTTTTTTTGGTTCTTGTCTGACATTGCACTTGTGTTCATATAATTTTCCTAAGATATCTTTTTGTTTGTCCTATGTACACCTTGTCGCAATCTTTACAATCAATCTTATATACAACATTCGATTTAAACTGTGTTTCCATTTTATCCTTGAGTTTGTCAAAAAATATGTTGTTTTTGTTACTATTGCTAAAAACCGTGCAAACTTTATGTTTCTTTAAAGATTGACTTCTATTAATATATAGCAATGAAACTATTTGCCGTATTGTTTTCTGATTTTTTTTGATTCTACTGTTTTTTGTTTTGTGGTAATTCTCAACTCAACATATTTTTTAACAAACTCATCGGGATAGTTGTTGTTTCGCAGAGTATCTTTTTCAATTTCCAAGTTCTCGGTATGAAATTTTTCATTTGACAAGTCAATAGCTTTGTCAACCAAATTAAAAACCATCGCAATTTTTTGTGGAAGCTTATGGTGTGAGTAAAAGTTAAGAACCCTACCCGACCAAGTTGGTTTTCTGTACCAGTTCGTTATAATTCTGGAATTGTCATCTACTCGCAGTTCTATGTCTAAAAAACTGATACAACGTTCTGCATTTTCTAATTCAGTAGTGAATTTTAACCGCGGAAGTTAATTATTAAAGGTGTTGAGTAAGGTGTTTTAAATTTTTCTTTTTGGACAGCATGTAATTATGTCATTAACGTATCTTTTAAAAAATGGAAATTTAAAACCCAAGTTTTTCATACAAGTTATTTCCAGATCTTCTATGATAAGCTCGGCGAGCACAGGGCTCAAAGGAGCACCCATAGCGGTTCCATAAGTTTGTCAAAAAGTTTCATTACTTACACCTTGTCTTTCCACACGCCCATGTAACAGTGCAATGTCACTTTTACAATGGCCGATTTACTAAATTCTCTTGTCTACTTTTACAGCGGTGCTACTATCTCTAGTTGTTTATTAAATATTATTACAGCGGTGCCACCATTATCGTTACTATCTCTAGCTGTTTATATCGTCGCTAACAGTATATATATAGGCAAAAAATTTAAGTTTCAAAGAACGCTAGCCTTAAGGAAGCGGCAACTTGCGATTGGCTTGGGGCGGCAATTGGTCTAGTCCGGCCCTGCCGCTGCCATATGACCTGAGCACATCCATTGACAATTCCATCCTAAAATTGGGGCCCACAGCTAAGACCTCTAATCAAAATAATAATAATAAATGAAAATTATTAATGAAAATAAACAACAATCTACATATGTATAAAGTCAAAGGAAAAAAAACCAAAGAAACAATACAGGAACAATTTTTTGTAAATTATAAACTAAAAATCCAAAATGGATGGGGAAAAAATATATATCAAAAGCATTTCTATCAAATAAATTCTAAAACAACCACCAAAAATAACGGTACGCAATTGAATAAAATAACCCACCATAAAATCGATTCCCAATGTAGAGCTCTTTTGCTCTATTTTGTAATATTTTAAATTAGGACAAGGTGCTTGATACCTAGTCCTGTTGTAGTGGGTGTCTCTGGTTCTTGTACCGAGACACCAAATTATTAAACGCTCTGAAAATTTTAATTAAAACACTTTTCAGGTTGATTAAGAACTGAACTGATTTTATTCCATTCATAAACTTATATACTCTCTTAACAAAAAGGCCAAAACAAAACAAAACATTAAAATTAGAATAAAAATATTCTGAGGACAAAATGTTCTCAGCAATTAAAAGTGCAATAAAGCAATTCTGCAACTTGTTTGTTGCTTGAAATTCCAACGGCTCAGATAAACGCAGACAGAATCTGAGCCCGCTTTCTTGCTAAAATGCATTTTTCTTATCGCAATAAAATTGTGATTTGATTTATTTTTAATGCATAAAATTTGGTGTGTTTTGCTATGGTTTTTTGTTTCGATTAGGAATGTTAGATTCCTAACATCCTCCCCCACGGTTGAATGTTCCATTCAACAAGCCGTGGGTCCGAAATTGGCTGTAAATTCAATAGGTGGTGGTGATGCCTCCATCTCGATGGCTGGTTGTCTTCCTGTTGCTGTTGATGGAGATCGACCCTTGTAGCATTGGTATATGAGGTATCCCACTAATGATGACGACAGCAATGCATAGATATGATGTTGCGAAATGATGAGTGTTAAGATGGTGTAGTTTTGGGAGATTTCCATCCAAATCATGGAGCTGCTTCTTAATCCTTGATATTTCTTCCAGATGTGGAACGTAATGGCGCGTCTGGAAAATCGCTAGATCTAATTGTGCTGATTGTAAGTTTTCGGTTATATTGCTGACTGGGAGAACTGCCTTGTTTGTAGTTGAGAATAGGTTCTTCCGTCCTTGCAGAGTTAGAAGTGGTTGATTGACTACACAACCATCTTGCAAACTGAGTAGGCCACTATTTTCAATGGCTAGTTGAGTTATAACCTCTCCACATACCACGTTAATGGTAGTTTTGTTGGTTAATGAAAATATCCACTGGTTTTCTGATTGCAGTTGGATCCAATGAGGACCATCTTCTACTGTAACTATCCGACATGACGAGGACTGCTTCGCTTGATTGAGAAAAGTAACCTCACATTGGCAAACGGTTGATCCTAGTTTGTATACAGTCAATCTGTCGAAAAAAAATAAGAATTGCACAAAAAAAACCAGTCGGATGAAATGTAGGTGAGTCGTTAGGAAATGATGTAAGAAAGCTTACTTGGGCGTGGCCACCTGCTACCTCTGTGGGTTTTTGAAAAAACTCAAAAAAAAAAACTCAAAAAAATTTTGAAATGCATTTTTCTCGAAAACTATGCATTCTACAGAAAAGTTTATTGGGAAAAAAAATGTAGAGGGCATCGTTATCTACAATTAATGTCATTGGTGCAATATTGTAAAACAAAAAATGTGCGCAGTAGGTGGCGCTAAAGTGCCAAAAAAAGTGTTTTTCAACTTTTTCGCCCTTAAATTTTCATTTTTCAGCTAAAATCTGAATGGAAAAATTGTTCCTTACAATTATACAAACAACTTTTATTCAAAAAATTTTTTCGTACAACCTATCGTTCCAAAGTTATAGTGTAATACAGCGCTGTGTGAACAGCGCAGTGGTGCTAACGGTAATTTTCTCGGACCTATTGGGACTTTCTCCGGCAGTGTTGGCATAGTTTTAACAAAAGGGCCGATTTAAGGCCCCCATAGACGGTCAAATTGGCTGTACAACCAGATTTTCATCAAACCTATAAGCGCAATGTATTTTGATCGGCCGACCGGCCCACAATCGATAGTTTTGGTTGTACAACCGCACTTCGCTGTACAACCAATTGGACCGTGTATGGGGGCCTTAACTCGGCCCTTTTGTTAAAACTATGCCAACACTGCCGGAGAAACTCCCAATAGGACCGAGAAAATTACCGTTAGCACCACTGCGCTGTTCACGCAGCGCTGTATTACACTATAACTTTGGAACGATAGGTTGTACGAAAAAATTTTTTGAATAAAAGTTGTTTGTATAATTGTAAGAAACAATTTTTCCATTCAGATTTTAGCTGAAAAATGAAAATTTAAGGGCGAAAAAGTTGAAAAACACTTTTTTTGGCACTTTAGCGCAACCTACTGCGCACATTTTTTGTTTTACAATATTGCACCAATGACATTAATTGTAGATAACGATGCCCTCTACATTTTTTTTCCCAATAAACTTTTCTGTAGAATGCATAGTTTTCGAGAAAAATGCATTTCAAAATTTTTTTGAGTTTTTTTTGAGTTTTTTCAAAAACCCACAGAGGTAGCAGGTGGCCACGCCCAAGTAAGCTTTCTTACATAATTTCCTAACGACTCACCTACATTTCATCCGACTGGTTTTTTTTTGTGCAATTCTTTTGACAGATTGACTGAACTAATAATGGATGATTCTGTTTGCACGAATATTGATTGTTCATTGTCAATATGCAGGATACTATCTCATGTTTTGCCAGTGGGTAGTAGTGGTCCCGGTGAAGATTCATCTTTAGATAGGGATATGTTGGCTGTATGGCAACAAATGTGCTGTTAAGTGGCACTGGAACGGGAAGAATATGAAGCAGCTCAAAGTTGTCAGCCGTTGCTAGTGGAATTGTGATTCTGAAGATGGCATGACGTGTGCGGATTCGGCCCTTTATAGAGAGCAGGTTGTAGTACTGTAGACTGTCGTCTGATGGAGCAAGTAATTTTAAAGATGATGGAAGATGTTTTTTAATGTTTCCTATCTCCCGTTCGAGTTGATCTTGTAGAATCAGTTGAGGGCTTAATTTTCCATGTTGAGCATCGACTATTACATCAGCTATGGTATCTTGAATTCGATGGAGATTTGAAGCCAGAAAAGACGCCTGAACAGCAATATTTGTGAATATCTCCCATATTTTTTGCTGATGATTTTCCTGTCGTATTCCGTTTATGCTATCGTTGATCTGTTTTATTTGGTCCTTTAAATGATTAAAATGTGCACTAATTTCCTGCTCATCTCTGGCGATGACATTCAGTGTAGCATCTAATAAGGACGTCTGATTTTTTAATAGATGTTGAAGTTGTTCTTCATTTTGTGCTATGTTTTCAATGGTTTTCGACATCTCGTCTGCATAGGTGGAGTCTAGCACTCCAAATAGCACGTTCGCCAGATTGCCTATTTTGTTAACTGCGCCTCTTTTTGATCTGCTAGGAGTGTCTTTGAGAAGATATTTGTTGATTGTTTCAAGCTCGTTGATATGATGTGACAGTTGAATTGATATGTGAGTGCACGCTTCAGTATTTTCCATCAATTTACAAGCAACTTGCAGCTTCTGATGATGGTGCTGCAGTAGCTGAACTTCTCTCCAATAGGATTCCTTGTCATAATATACCACTAAGTTCCATTCGCTTGCGTCCTAAGTGTTCAAAATATACTCCAGGTTGGTTTTCAAATTTTGTTGTAGTTACAGGTGAGCAAGAGTTGCCGGGAATGAAAAGGCAGGTGAGGAGTAATGACACAATGGTGGATCCCATTGACATTTTCATTCTTTTGGAATGTTGATTTTGTCCTTGGGGCAGTCGATGATGGTTTGTTGAGCTTGTTGAAGCTGTAGGTGATGCTGATCCTGTTGGCGGTTCTTTCTCTGCAATTGGTAACTCACTGTTTTCGTCTTCTAGTTTTTCAATCGGAAGTGGCGCTAGTTTATGAATGGGACGACGAAATATGCCCGTGGATGTTTTAACGTCAGCCACACGTACATGTCCATCATCTCCCGAGAAGGTTTGAATTATTCGCCCTAATGTCCATTTAAATGGAGGAGTGTTTTCCTCTTTGATGATCACCATCGTGCCACGGTCAACATTTTGAACTGTTTCCACTTGGACCTTAACTGGAAGTGATTTAAGTATTCTTTGTGCCATCGCCGCCAAAATTCATTCTTTAGTTTTGTGACTAACTTCCACCTTGTGACTAGTGTAGCTTTGTCGGGCTCTACATGAGCGTTAATTGGCTTAGTCAATGGTTCCCCAATCAAAAAATGGCTTGGTGTAAGGGCAGTTAGATTCTTGGGGTCATCCGAAATTGGGGTAATGGGCCTTGAGTTCAATATAGCTTCGACCTCGGTCACTATTGTCTCCATTTCTTCATATGTCATGGAAGCTGCGGCCAGTGCGGATTGTAATAAGTGTTTGGCTGACTTGACTCCAGCTTCCCAAAGACCACCAAAGTGCGGTGCCCTTGGGGGTATCATGTGGAAATCAGTGCCTTTCGAACTACAGGTAGTCGATATCTTGTCAATTGCAGTTTTTGAATCAAGAAGTTGTCTGACTTCCTCAAGCTGTCTCTTAGCACCAACAAAGTTTGTGGCATTGTCGCAATAAATGTGGCGACAATGTCCTCTTCGTGAAGTAAACCGCTTAAGGGCACCTATAAATCCCTCAGATGTAAGGTCACTTACGATTTCTAAATGCACTGCCTTAGTAGCGAAGCAACAGAATACCGCGATGTATGCCTTTTGAGGACGTTTTCCTCGTAATTTGTAATGGACCCATACTGGCCCACAAAAGTCCACTCCACTGTTTATGAAGGGCCTTGACTGCTGGATACGAGCTGCAGGAAGATTTCCCATTAGTTGATTGAGAGTCTTTGGTTTCACTCTTGAACAGAAAACACAATGCTGCACTATCGATCTTGATAGTGTTTTTCCTTTTACGGGCCAATAGGTTTGCCTCGCCATCGATAGTAGTGCCTGAGGGCCAAGATGCTGATTGTCCCTATGGAGTTCTGTCATTATCACCTTCGTTAATGGATGTGTATACGGTAATAAAATGGGATGCTTGGAATCGAACTGGAGATTGGAGGCTTGAAGGCGGCCACCAACCCTGATAAGGCCATCATTGTCAAGAAAAGGTGTTAAACTACCAATCGGGCTAGTTCTCGATACTTCGTAATAACGTCTTAAATGTAGAGCGTCATCCTTGAATTCCTGCAACTGCATGTGCTTCAAAATAATTGTTCTTGCTTCGTGTAATTCTGTGGCTTCAAGCCTTCCTGAGAATGTCTTGCGGCTCCTGATATTATACTTAAATCTTCTGACGTAGGCTATAATTCGCACTAACCTTTTAAATGAATTTCGATTGTCTATGGTGTCTACATAATGATGTGTTCATTACTTGTAGTGGTTGCCATTGCAACCTTTCTTCGTTCCTGCGTACATTCATACTTCTGTTGAAACGGAGATGGCCAGACTGATTCTGCTCCATGAAGATAAAATGGGCCTTGAAACCAAAAAGAGTTAGATCGTAAATGTTCTGGTGAAAGACCTCTGGAAATGAGGTCTGCTGGGTTGTGTTGAGACGAAACGTCTCCACTGGGTCGGCTTGGATACTCGCTGAATACTGGAAACTCTGTGCCACGAAGGTGTGGAACGGTGATGACTTCGAATGGATCCAGGACAATGCAATCTCTGGGTGAGACCAGAAATAGATGTTTTCCTTTGAGAGCTGAAGATCTTTCCGGACTCGATCTGCAAGCTCGGATCCCAGCTTGGCAGCACATAATTCTAGCCGAGGTAAGGTGTGTTGCTTGAGTGGTGCCACTTTTGACTTAGCACATAGTAACTGTACAGTTATGAGTTTTGATTTATACAGTGCTCGAAGGTATGCAGCTGCTCCGAAAGCCTTTTCTGAGGCGTCAGTGAATATGTGAAGTTGTACCTTCTCTGGAATATTGTGCGAAAATATGTGCCTTGGTATGGAGATCTCATTGAGGAGGTCAAGTTCCTTCTTAAAGTTGGTCCAGAAAGTGTGGTGTTCCTGGGGTAAGGCTGCATCCCAATCTAACTTTATGGACCATAAGGTTTGTGAAAATATCTTCGCCATAATTACAATTGGACTCATTAGGCCTAATGGATCAAACAGATGTGCAATGTCGGATGCCACAGTACGCTTTGTGACCTTTTTATGATCCATTCTGTTGTATCTTATTTTGAATATATCATTGTTAGGGTACCAGATAAAACCCATCGTTTTAATATGCTCATCAGATCCATTATTTAGATCTATCTGTATTTCATGTTGGTCATACGGAATGCCTTGTAGCAGTTGTGGATGATTTGAACACCATTTTCTGAGTAAGAATCCTCCTTCTTTTAACAGGGATTTTATCTGACATCGCATTTCAGATGTTGTAGGCAGCTAACAGCTAAATACGGTGCACATGCTATGCCGTAAGTTACGGTCATTAGTTTGTAACATTTCAACTTGTCTGCAGGACTGTTACGCCACCATATTAATTGAAGATTTTGATCTCGCTCGTCAACGTGAATTTGGCGGTACATCTTTTCTATATCCGCCGTGAATGTGTACCTTGGTAGTCGGAATCGCAATAGTATTGAAAATACATCGTCTTGGATGACCGGTCCGGTGTGAAGAATGTCATTCAATGATTTTCCGGAGGAGGTGCGAGCGGAACCGTCGAAGACCACCCGCACTTTTGTTGTAGTGCTTTCCGGTTTTACAACTGCATGATGTGGTAAAAAGAAGTAAGGCCTCCTGATGTTATTGAAGTTCACCACCTCCATGTGTCCAAAGCTTCATATTCATGAATGAAGCGTATCTTTCTCTTAGTTCTGGATTGGCGCTAAGTCTACGTTTCACGGACAGGAATCTCTTATATGCCATGTCCTTTGATTCTCCCAATGATTCTGGGTCTTCCAACATTGGCAACCGAACTCGAAAACGGCCATTGCTATCTCTTTGATGAGTTTGATTAAAGTGATTCACACACTGCTGTTCAGTTGAGGTGTAGCTCTCATTTCTTCCTTCGACATCTTCGAGCTGCCAGAACTTTTGAATTTGATTGCTGAGGTGCTCATCTTCTGAGCAGATGGTGCATATAGAATGGCTTTGTGATAAATGCTGCACTTTTCCAGCAACTATCCAGCCAAAAACGGTGTTCTGCAATATGGGCAGCTCGTCTCCTAATTTAATTTGTCCGATCGATAATGTTGAGTGACAGAACTCAGCTCCAATGAGAACGTCTATTGGGCCCGGCTTGTTGAAAGACGGGTCGGCTAGTGGAATGTTCTTTGGAATTGGCCATTTGTTACTGTTTAGTGGCTGTGATGGTTGTGGTGACACTATTTGAGGCAATATATGTACGGCCATGTCGGTTTTGAAATCATTAATTCTGGATTCAAGTGTAACGGTGGTTTGTCCACTTGTTTCGAACTTTATCTGACCAACTAATTCGATGTTAGATGGTCTGAGTTCACTCTTTAGTTGGAGCTTCTTTGCCAATTCTTCTGTCACAAAGTTGAGCTGCGATCCTGAATCAAGGACCGCTCGGCATTGAACCTCGGTCCCTTCTTGGTTTATTACTTTGACGAGGACTGTACTAAGGATCACATATCCATTGTTTTGTTGAGTTGCTTTGGCTGAAAGTGTAGCCGAATCTGCTGCGGATTCATGTTTGCCCACTGACGGCATGGTTGTTGATGAAGAGTTTGTGGCTGATGGTTTTTTGGTCTGGCTGAAGTCAGGGTTACCGCGAGCTCGTTGTGGATCCGTATGAAGAAAGGTGTTGTGTTTAAGTGAACATTTTTTGCAACTTACTGAGGCACAGTTGATGTGGTTGTGTCCTGGTTTAAAACAGTTCATACACAATTGAGCACTTTTTACGATTGCTCGACGATCTTGTGTTGACAGCTTTAAGAATCGTTCACAGTTGTATCATTTAAATTGTCCCTTGCAGTGGGGACAGTTCTCGATGAACGGGGTAGTTAATGACATGGCTTTTCCAGCTGTATGTCTTCTCGGAGTTTCTTCGGATGTCTTCGGCCTTCCTCCAACAGCTTCCAGTGACTGGAAACGAGTTTCTAAAAATTTAAGAAATTCTGTCATAGAAGGAAGAAGCTCGCAGAGGGATTGTTCCCATAATGTATGTGTGCCTTTATCTAATTTCTTTATTAGGATGTGCAGCAGCAGGGCATTCCATTGTGAAGTTTGTATGGAAAGATTCTGTAAACCTAACAGGCACTCTTGGGTTGTATCATGGATTGCTTTGATGGCTGAAGCACTCTCCACACTGTGAGCTGGTTGTGAAAGAAGTTTGTTGATTAATGCATTAACTAGTAGCCTCTTGTTTTCGTAACGCTCGTTAATGACTCTCCATGCTGCTTGGTAATTACTGTCGGAAGTTGTGAAGTGACGTATGAGTTTCTCAGCTTCCCCTTGAAGGCTGTTCTTTAAATACCACATTTTATGGCAGTCAGCAATGTCTTGTTTATGAACTACAGTGCTGCGTAAAAAATTAAGACCACCTACACTTTATCATGAAACTTTTACTTTCGATGCCTACAGTTTTCGAATGATATGTTGGGATAAATAAATGGAACACTCAAATTGTACCTAAATCTAGTGTCTATTTTCTGCAATAATTTCATTAAAATAAAACAAGACGGTATTGCAATATAAATTATAAATGCACTGTAATTATCTGCAAAATGTACTGCAAAATGAATGCTGGACCGGTTAGAACAGGACAACTTCAGGAAGCAAAAAAATTGTGAAAAGATGTGTTGGAAGTTCTTTTCTCAAGTTAGTTAAAGAAAATCGAGCCCTGCTCTTTCGGCAGATCTCCATTACGCAAGCGTCTGCTGGTCACATTTGACGAATCCTTTGCGCAAAAGGATAGTTTGATCGGACCACAATAAAAAAACTTCCCATGCAGACCTGCCGAGCAAGAGTTTTGTGGCGTAGAAGGTAACGCCCACAGGAATTGGAATCCGCAAGACTGGAACTGGAACGAAAGCCAAAGCCAAGTGAATGTGGTCTTAATTTTTTACGCAGCACTGTAGTTCGCTGTATAAATCACGGAATTGACGCCACTTGAGGTAATCTCCTTCAAATTTGGGTAAAGTCACTTTCGGCAGTTTTACGGCTGATGCTCTGCTGGTGCCTTGATCCAGAGTTGGTACGGATTCCAAAGTTTGTTGTTTGCAGGAGTCCATGCGTTCGTACAAGTAGAGTAAGTTTTGCTGTACTCGCCTTTCTAAATCGAAGAACCAGTCTGCGTTTTCTTCATCACTTGCGATGTTTGCCTGTTCCCAGATGGTGTACTGTAGTTGCTGTACTTCCTTCCATTGACGTTCTATCATATCAATTCTAAACTGGTAGAATCGCGATGTCTGCACGCTTCTTCCTGGAACCTCGCCCTGTAGCGTGTTTTCCAATGACCTGGTCATTAATTTCGCTCTATTTACCAATGTGGAATGCATAGTTTGCGGTGCTTTCACTTTGGTATTAGTTGTTTGTTTAGGAATCGCCCCTGTGGCACTTGGAAAAGTTTGATTAGTTGTATTGGTTGTGGAAGGCTTGAAACCAGCTCCTCCTTCTTCAGTAAGTAAGGGTTGATTAGTGGCATCATCTCGTGCTGTTGCAGTAGGCATATAGGGTTGGGGAGTCTGCTGATGGTCTCCCATAGCTGCAGGGTCATCACTGATCTCTGATGAGATCCGTTGAACTGCTAATTGTGTGCTCATGTTAGCACACACCTTGTCAAATCCATCCTTTATCTGCTGATAATAATCCTTGGCAAAGTATGGATGATCGCAGTGATCATCATATTTTTGCCGTATGAGGTTGTCAGTTGACGTATTCCACAGTTGACCTAACGATTCCAACTTGTTTTGGATGTAGGATGCTGTTCTCCGAGCACTGCTGGTTTTGGAATAGTTTAGAGCAATGCGCTCTATTTCAGTTCCAATCTCCTTTTGCCGCCTTGTTAATTCCTCCATGGTAGATGTTGATGAATCCAAAAACGTATTTATGATTGAACAATCACGTCGGGGTCACCAGAAAAATGTAGAGCTCTTTTGCTCTATTTTGTAATATTTTAAATTTGGACAAGGTGCTTGATACCTAGTCCTGTTGTAGTGGGTGTCTCTCGTTCTTGTACCGAGACACCAAATCATTAAACGCTCTGAAAATTTTAATTAAAACACGTTTCAGGTTGATTAACAACTGAACTGATTTTATTCCATTCATAAACTTATACCGGGTGTTTTTTTTTTTTAAACTTGACACGGAATTCTTGAACAAAGGAGGGGTGACAGAGGGAAACCTCTGATACAAAAGATGTATGATATGAAGGGGGACATCGATTGGGTATAGTGCGCACCCCCTCTCTTCCACCCCTGACCCGGAGGCGGGGTAGCTTTTTTTTTTTCTCAAATGGCAACCCCTATTTTTTATGCAAGATTCAGATTCCTGGGATGAAAATAAACAGTTTTATTTATTAATTTTCTAAGATAGAAGGTGCTCAAAATGTTCGTCATTGACACTCAAACAATGAAATAACCGATCTTCGAATTCTTGCCGCACTGCCGCGAATGTTTCTGACTGAAAGAGACGGCTTAAGGGGTTGCTCTGATTTTTGGTTTAAAAAAAAACGAAAAATTTTTTTTGTCTTTTTATATTTATTAATATGTGTAGAATACGTTCCTAAAATATTAGTACGAAATTTTTTTTCGTTAAAAAGTTATATGCCGTATTGTAAGTGCAAAACAACTGATTTTCTGTCGGACGTTCAGCGCGTGGTAGTGCTACTGTTATAGTTTATATACATAGTACCTGATGTTATTGTTATTTACACCAATGTAAAATATACATACGCATTCGTGCAAATAACAACATCAGTTACTATATGTATATAGTAACGCAAACATACGTTTGAATTTACTTACATTATTTCGGTTAGTTCGGCTACAGTGAAACGTAAAAAAACTTTAAACGCGTTTTTCTCAAAATGCCATTTTTCAAAACGGTTCCAGCGATTCAAAAGAAACAATTTAATATATTGACTTACCACTTATGTCAATTTATCGAAAATGATGTTGTCGAGTTCGCCTGTGTAAAATTTTTTTTCAAAATCTTACTATTAGTATTTTATCCTCCCATTTTGGGCCAGAAAAGTTGCATTTTTACGTTTTTTCACTAAAATGTCCTTAAATTTTTTTTTTTTTTGATGCAATTTTTACTAATGTTGACATAAGCGAACTAAAGGACATAATTTTTAACAAAACCGTTTTTCACTTTTCTGGTTCTGACCAATGGGGACGGAGCTATCGATGGAACCGTTTTCCATGTTATTTTTGAGGTGTCAACTTCAGCGCGTGCTACATATTTATTTATTACGGCAAAAAAAAAAATTAAATTTTTTTTGTGATCTCTAAAAGTTATCTAATACTATGAAAAAATTTTGTATATAAAAATAATAAGGGTTTTCTTAAAAAAAAATCCAAAAATAGTCAATTTTTTGCCTCAAAAATCAGAGCAACCCCTTAATGACGATTTCAATCAAAGTTTCCGGAGTAAAAACAAATGATAGAAAAAATGCTTGGGATAAAAGATGTTTATTTTCGTCCCAGGAATCGTGTCAGGGGGTGGAAGAGAGGGGTGCCACTATACCCAATCGATGTCCCCCTCCATATCACACATCTTTTGTATCAGAGGTTTCCCTCTGTCACCCCTCCTTTGTTCAAGAATTCCGTGTCAAGTTTAAAAAAAAAAACACCCGGTATACTCTCTCTTAAGGGGGTAGACTACAGTAAAATTTTCAAAAAAATCATTTTTTTGGCTTTAAATTTGAAATCAGCAACCTCGAAAACCACCGAGTTAGAAATTTCGTCACAAAATAATCAAGATTTCACGTTTTGGCCAGAAATTTGGGACTCTGTCCCACAGTGCAATGTTCAAACGCGTTTTTCTCGAAACGATGTTTTTCAAAACGGTGTACATACATGATATCTCAAGATCTAATTAACGATATGACTTGAAATTTGACACACTTCTTTTATGGATGAGTGCCACTTGCGTCACGTAGGATTTTGTCAATAAATCTTGTTTTGTTCAATAATTATTAACAATCATAACATGAAATTTTTCCCAAAAAAACGTATGTATAATTCAGGATTTTCTTTCTCGTTGCCAAAAAATGCTAAAAAAAGGCTACGTGACGCGATAGCCAATACCATATAGATGATGAGAATATTTGGTTTTTTGACGTGACAACGTCTAATAAAACGGTTAGCCGGGATGCCCAAGCGACAAAGTGTCGCATAACCGTGTGTGTGGGCGTGGCTTACGCTGCATGTAGTAGTGGCAACGAGTGGCGTGACTGACGCTGTATGTAGTAGTGGCTGTCATTAGCCGTTTTTTTTTAATGAACTGTAGTTCTTCCATCGAGTTCATTAAAAAAACGACAAGGGAAATTTCATAAAAGCGCATACTTAGATGCTTAAAAATTTCAAAATTAAACGGAAGTTAAGAGTTATTTTTTACACTGTTACACGAAATCCTCGCTAGAAAATAATAAATATGTTTCTAAAAAATCAATTATTTGTTATAAATTTGCTCTCATCACTTTCCTGTTGTTTTTATTTTTAAATTACGTCTCTCCGACCACCGAAAGTATGCAACATGCCAACCCCCGAAACAACATGCCAAACCCCGAAAGTATGAACTATGAAAATTAACAAATTTCCCAAAACCTCGATAAGAACTCCGATAAAACCTGGGTTTTCAGATTTGTATGGGCAAGAACTATATATTTCATTAAAAAAACATGGCTATTGTTACATTTGAGAACGCATTAAAAATAAAAATACTGCAAAATTATATGTATATTGTGTTTATTATATATTGCATGTAATGCATAACAGATAACGAGCAACATGGTAGTTGTCACGTGATAATCGCCACAGCGCGAAGCCCCGTGGCCCTGACGGCTGGTTTTCGCAGAATCATGTACACCATCCAACAATGTGTGAAAATCATAGGGATGTGCCATGTGCGAAGCAACATATATCGAAATATAGCAACATAATATAATAACAAAAAAATTTTTAAACGTTTTTTAATATGTACGGAAGATAATAAAAAAAAATTATTAGTGTAACATTATTAGGGGGCCATCCATAAATTACGTCACACGAATTTCATGATATTTTGACCCCCCCCCCGTCCTTGTCACAGCTGGTCACATTTGGCAGACCCCCCCTCCCTAGTGTGACGTCACATATTGTGCAATTTTGTATCTAGAAGTTATTAAACTAAAACAGCAGTTCCGAAATTAAATATATTTCTATTTAAATTATTTTTCAATAAAATTAAGATCACACAACCGCCATTGCGCGTGTGTCTGTCACCAGCTTTAACGCGAGTTTTTGCGGAACGTATCCTTTGCGTAATGAGCAGTATTACTATATTTAGATATATTAGATTTTGAAATGTGACGTAACAAAATTTAAGACCCCCCCCCACCCCTTGTCACACAATGTCACACTTCGCCGACCCCCTCCCTCCCCCCCAACGTGTGACGTAATTTATGGATGGCCCCTAAGTTAGTTAGCAATAAATTAATGAAAATGACCCACAAACAATGCCCGTTACTGTGCTCTACCCCCTTAACAAAAAGGCCAAAACAAAACATTAAAATTAGAATAAAAATATTCTGAGGACAAAATGTTCTCAGCAATTAAAAGTGCAATAAAGCAATTCTGCAACTTGTTTGGCGCTTGAAATTCCAACGGCTCAGATAAACGCAGACAGAATCTGAGCCCGCTTTCGTGATAAAATGGATTTTTCTTATCGCAATAAAATTGTGATTTGATTTATTTTTAATGCATAAAATTTGGTGTGTTTTGCTATGGTTTTTTGTTTCGATTAGAAATGTTAGATTCCTAACACCCAATTAAATTTTTTTTTTCATGGATCTCCCTTACAGACTGCTAGTGTAGTCCATTCAAAACAGAAAATCGAACCCTAAAGGTTCTTGGGGTCGCTGATCACGAAAATCGAGGTCCCGCGGTCCTAAAACTAGGGCGTCACCCCTAAAAATGCGATTATTTCAATAATAATGAAAACCAATGCGAGGAAATGCACTTTTTTTAATATTTATTTGCGAAGGTGGTTGATTTTTACTAAATTAAGGCGAACTTAATGGTAAGGGTTGAAAGTACCCCTCAATTGGCGAAAAATGACAAAAATTGTAAATTTTTTTTCCAAGTTTATGATTGTGGGCGTACTGTCAGGCAAAAATAAATTATTTTCAACCCTTAAGCCTTAAGGGGTTAAAACTACCCCTACTATAATAAAAACAACTTTATATAAAAAAAATGCAAATTTTTTTTTTTGCTTTTTGTTTGAAATTTGGTTCAAAAGGTATTATCAGCAAAAAATTAATTTTTTCAACTCTACCCCCACATTAAAATTGTAATTGGAACAAATTGAAATTTATTGTTTTGCATTAAAATTTTATATTTGATGAAATATTATTAAAACATTTGGAAAATTTTTAACCCTCTTAAAGGAGTCAAACCTTAGGGGTAAATTGAAAAAAAAAAAAAAAAAAAATTCTTTTCGTAGATTGCAATTTAAATTTTTTTAATGAATTGTTTCAATAAAAATTCTTTTTATTAGAAAATATAAATTGATATATGTACATGTGTGTATGTTACGAGGTGATAAATCTGGTTATTACGTAAAATCCCCGGGTATTATATAATTCTCAACTTGTAATGGCAAATGTAGGCCCAGGGCGAGCGGTGGCGGTCGTGGGGCTGGTAGGGCGGACATAAGAGATTGTGCCGCGGTAGGCATGTGGCGGAAGGTCAGGTGGATCGAGGTGGTGTCGGTCGGCGTATGACGGATGGGCGCAGATGGTGGAAGGGTGCGGGCGGCGAAGGGCGGGTAGAGGCAGAAGGGATGTTGGTGAACGATATAGGGGGTAGGCGTAGGAAAGGCACACGTAGGGTGGGGGGGGCGGTTTAGGAGTACCCCTTACCATTAAGTTCGCCTTAATTTAGTATAAATCAACCACCTTCGCAAATAAATATTTAATAAAGTATTAGTTTTCATTATTATTGAAATAATCGCGAAAACCCCCTAAAAAAGAGTGTTTTTTGCATTTTTAGGGGTGACGCCCTAGTTTTGGGACCGCGGGACCTCGATTTTCGTGATCATCGACCCCAAAAACCTTTAGGGTTCGATTTTCTTAAGGGTGTTATTTTGGAACACCCCCCCTAGTTTTCAATGAACTATATTGTAGGGGTAGTTTTAACCCCTTAAGGGTTGAAAATAATTTGTTTTTTCCTGATAGTACGCCCACAATCGAATTTGAAATATATACTTGGGAAAAATTTTTTTTACAGTTTTTGCCATTTTTCGGCAATTTAGGGGTACTTTAAACCCTTCAGGAGTACCCCTTACCATTAAGTTCGCCTTAATTTAGTATAAATCAACCACCTTCGCAAATAAATATTTAAAAAAGTGCATTTCACCGCATTAGTTTTCATTATTATTGAAATAATCGCGAAAACCCCCTAAAAAAGGGTGTTTTTTTGCATTTTTACGGGTGACGCCCTAGTTTTAGGACCGCGGGACCTTGATTTTCGTGATCAGCGACCCCAAAAACCTCGATTTTCGATTTTCTTAACGATGTTATTTTGGAGCACCCCCCCCCCCCTAGTTTTCAATGAACTATATTGTAGGGGTAGTTTTAACCCCTTAAGGATTGAAAATAGTTTGTTTTTGCCTGATAGTACGCCCACAATCGAATTTGAAGCATAAACTTGGGAAAAAAAAATTTTAACAGTAAAATTTGATGAAAGTTTTTTTTTGAAGTGGGAAACATTCGGTATTTTGGGGCGCGTGCGAATTAATTTCTTTGGGAAAGTTTTATATACATATGTGAATTAAAGGATTGTTGTGAATTAGTTTTTTCTTTGGAAAGTTTGATATACCTATGTGAATTAAAGAATTGTTAAAAAGTTAAATTAATTTTTAAGAAATAATGGTTGTTGGAAACGTGGTTTTGCTCTCAGATTTAGTTTTTTAAGTTATTCATGTTCAGAGTTGAAATTTATTTATCATTGAATTTGGAGGTTCTTCCGTAGAATAATTCGTAGGGAGTGTACTGAGTGGTTGAATGAATAGCGTTGTTGTAGGTAGTTATAGTTTCTGTTAGAATCTCTTCATGGTCGTATTTATGCCGTTTTTCTTTGTACTTCTCGAGAATTATTCGGTAGATTTCTGTGAGTGTGGAGTGAAGTCTTTCGACTGGAGAGTTCCTTGAAGTTTGTTGGAAGGATGTAAGGTGTATTATATTATATTGGATGCAGAAGTCTATAAAAATGTTCGAAGTAAATTCAGATCCTTGATCTGCTACTAATTTTGAAGGTATGCCATGAAGACTTACGAGGTGTCTGATACTCTTGAGTACGTTAAGACTTATTCGAGCTGCTAATGTATAAGCTGCCGCGAACTTGTAAAATTTATCTATTAGGGTGAGGATTTGATTACCGTTGATAGTATAAATGTCGATGTGGATGATGTCCAAAGGCTTTAGGGGTGTTCGGTCTTTTCAAATTTCAATTTTGGTGGATGTTGATCGTATTTGAGTCTGTGGCAGGTTTCACAGTTGTTTCTTATGAGCTATCTTGTTTTTCATGAACGGGAAAAAGTACTGTCTCTTCAAATGTCTCAAAGTTTCGTTGGTTATTGTTAATATGGTATTCATTTATAAGTCGTTCTTTTTCGTCATTGTCCGTAATGTCAGTTAATGTCTCCGTACATCGTATTAACTTGAAGATCTTACTGTTTGAGAAATATTTAGAATATATGGTTTGAATGATCTTGAAGGTATCATCGTCTAAGTAGATTGCTGATAATTTATTAGGTGCTAGGTATTCTTTATAGGCTAGTGTAAATAGGTTTTTGGAAAAAAAAAATTAATAGCAGGCAAGGCTCAGCAGTTAAATGTGGTCAAGGCTATAACTAAGAGAAAAAAAAACTTTTAAACACGAAAAAAGGGGAAATCTTAAAATGGGGATGCTATTTAGGGGTTGAAAACGGTTTTTTGTGATTTGCGGTGAAACATGACCTCCTAGTGGAAAACTCTTCATGCAAGAGACAATGAAATATTTGAACAAGTTAGTGATTCAGACGAGCTTATTGATGAAGAACCAGCAAAGAGTCTTGATATCGAAAATGAAGACATCGATGACATCGATAATTTTGAAGAACCTACCCAATTTGAAATTTCTGTTTGCCAGTCTTGAAATCGCCCACCCACGGCGGGTAATTGGGTTTGGGCGGGTAATTCAAGTGAAACAAAATTTATACGTACATATTTTTTTTTTATTTTTTATTTATTTAAAATGGTGCGGATGGTGTGTGCCACTTTCTGTAATTAACTTTATTTAATTTAAGTAATATTATATGAAAATAAGTTCTGTCATTAAAATTTAACCGTCATTAACGGAAATAATTCAAAATTTTAAAAAAGTTGTAAAATTGAAAAATTCGTGATCCGAAAAGTCCTTTTTCGGTTTTTCTTAATTTTAAGCAGGTTAATGAAGAATAAAGTATTAACATATATAGACCATTTGAAAGTAGACATTTCAACGGTTAATTGAGCACTTATTTGAACATCGAAATCCGAAAAAACACTAATAAAGTTGTTCTTGCAAAATTAGGGTATATTTTTCGAAAAATGTCAATATCTAGGAAACCATTCGTTTTTCAAACCAAGAAAAAATCATGCTTATTTAACACAATACAAGGTATATTCTTACAAATTTTCATTTAAATTGAACTAATGTTACGTGAGAAAAAATTAACAACTGAAAAATCGGTTTTCCGCCATTTTCTTATAGAATTTGAGGTTATGTCAAAATATGTTATATACAAAAGTTATAGATTTTTTTATTATCTACAGCTTTTGTATGAAGCGTTTTCCACTAGGAGGTCATGTTTCACCGCAAATCACAAAAAACCGTTTTCAACCCCTAAATAGCATCCCCATTTTAAGATTTCCCATTTTTTCGTGTTTAAAAGTTTTTTTTTCTCTTAGTTATAGCCTTGACCACATTTAACTGCTGAGCCTTGCCTGCTATTATTTTTTTTTGTTTTGAAGCATTTAAATCGTATTTGCACTAGCCTATTAAGAATTTGTGTGATCTTTTCCTCTGTGAATTCCGCAGCGCGAAATGTACGACTTTGTTTGTTTCGAAATATTACTTCTAGGGACATTGGGGGTTTTGCATCTGTTTTGACCAATATTATCTGAAGATTAAACTCTTTCAAGGGTCGTTAGGAGATTGGAGTGCCATCGTTCATGTTTTCCGTAGCAGTGTGAATCGTGGCATCTGTATCGTTTTCTGAAGGTTGTTTGCTCTCTCCAATATTAATTTCTGTAGCTTTGTTGTTGCTAGAATTTGGTTGCATTCTGCTAAGCGCATCTACGTTGGAGTTTTGGCTGCCCTTTTTATATACTACCTCGTAGTCAAACTCTTCCAGTTTGAGTCGCCATCTGATCAGTTTTGAGTTTTGTTCCTTAAAACTCATGAGTAGCTTAAGGGGAGGTCCAACCCAAAAATGTTAAAAATTGAAAAAAAAAAAAAAAACTTTTTTTTGTTGTGTTTTCAGATACAATGATTCTTCTAGTATAGTATTTATTAGTATTTAAACTTAGATTAGAATGTAAATAAACTCGAAAAAAAAAAAAATGAAAAAAAGCGTTGCTTTTCTTTGGTCGTCATTATCTCTAAATGTCATTTGTCATGTTTTCTCGTAGGTGGATTAATTTTTCTCAGTCAATTCACAGCCGATTTGCCTGAAATTTGGTACACACCCTCTTCGAACAATAATAAATGTAAAACAGATTTTTGATAACGTTATTGAAAAAAAAGTTATATCGCTTCAAAAGTGAAAAACACTCGAAAATAGCCTCAAAATAGCGTTTTTCTTCCATGTCATTATTCCAACTAGCGTAACTTCGTAACAAAATAAAAATTCAAAAATCTGTTTTACAGAAACTTTCATTATTGTTTAAAGATGATATGTGCCAAATTTCACGTCAATCGGATGAAAATTGGCCGAGAAAAATTAATCCACCTACGGGCATATTTTTCACTCTTTCATTCAAAAAATGGTGGGGGAAATTTTTTGAGAGGGTTTTCGTACACATTTTCTGTTAAAGCCAATTAAGATACACAATATATCTGAAAATTATGCAATTCGATGAAAAATTGTAGATTTTAGCCATTTGGGTTGGACCTCCCCTTAAGGGTTTAGGGTCTGTTACGATTTTAAATTTTCAGCCGTACAGATAAGGCCTGAAATACTGTATGGCCCACACAATGGCCAGAAGTTCCTTTTCCACAGTTGAATAGTTTACTTCCGAGTCAGTCAACGTTCGGCTCGCGTAACAGATTTGTTTGTCGCTTCCACTTGGGCCCTGTGATAGAACTGCCCCAATTGCAACGTTGCTTGCGTCAGTGGTTAAGATGAATGGCTTCGAAAAATCCGGATATTGTAATATTGGATCGTTCATTAAGAGGTGTTTGCAGGCTTGAAATGCCCTGAGATAGTTTTGGTCGACGTTTATTTTCTTTCCCTTCTTCAAACATTGGGTAAGGGGTTTAGTTATATTCGCAAAATCTTTAATAAATTTGCGGTAATAACCAAGTAGTCCGAGGAAGCTTTTAATCTCTCTTTGTGTTTTTGGAAGTGGGAATTCCTTTATGGCTCTGATTTTCTCGGGGTTTAGTTTAACACCATCAGTGGACACGATATGCCCGAGAAAGGCGATTTCTTTGTGCAAGAATTCGGATTTGTCCATCTGGACCTTGAGGTTTGCCTCTCGAAGTTTGTGGAAAACCTTTCTTAGGTTTTCTCCGTGCTCTTGAAGCGAAGTGGAGAAGATGATGATATCATCTAAATATACTAGACAAATTTTGCCCTGTAGCTCTTTGAGGATGTTGTCCATGACGCGTTGGAAGGTGGACGGGGCATTTTTCAACTTTTCACGAAGGGCATAAGTGCGTATTCATAATGACCACCTTCTACAGTGAAGGCTGTTTTCTGCACGTCCCGTGGATCCATCTCTATCTGGTGGAATCCACTCGCAAGATCGAGAGTACTGAAGTATAAACTTTTGCCTAGCTTGTCTAATATTTCTGTAATATTAGCAATAGAGTAGCGATCGCTAATCGTATTTTCATTAAGCTTGCGGTAATCAATTACCAGTCTCCATTTTTGTTTCCCACTCGCGTCCTTTTTCTTTGGGATTACCCATACTAGAGAACTCCAAGGAGATTAACTTGGTTTTATGATCCCTTGGTCCAGCATATCACTAATTTGTCGTCGCACTTCCTCTTTGTGTATGGATATCTATATGATTTCGTATAGATAGGAATGTCGTCTGTTGTTAATATCCGGTGTTTAGTTTGATTAGTGAAAGTCAGTTTTTGGTTCTCGCGGAAGAATATATCGTCGTATTCTTGACATATGTGGAAAAGAAGATCTCGTTCCTCTTTGTTTAGATTAGATTAGGTTCTACCTTTAACGGTTGTTCTAAGAACACCTCTTGTTCAAGGTTCGAAGAATTAACTAATTCAACAAGGCTGTACCATGCTGCGGATCGGTAGATTCCTTCAGGGATATAGACACCGGGTTTTACTAAGGTGTTTTTAATGAGAATATCTCCGTTTTCACTGTCAACTGGAATTTTTGCTATTAATTTGGATAACGGCGGAATTATAAATTTTTGCGACATGTAATTTGGCTTGAATCTAAGGGGAATGGAAGTATTCTTTGTTACGAGTGTGTTGTTGACTAGGTCTACTTTAGCGCCTAACGACCGTAGTGTGTCGAGTCCTAGCAATCCATCCAAATAACCGTGAAACTTGAATATTAGGAACGTACTTGTTCCAGGTTGTTTGTTTGTTTGTCTATTGCTGAGGCGACGTGGAATAGTTCCTTGCTAGTAAATTTAGGTGGACCGGTTAGACGGAAGAAATTGTTTTGTGGGTTAGTATTCTGCTGGTTCTGTGGATATCGATTTTTTCGGATATTGCTTGAACCTACATCCATGGGTTCAGCTTTGGGCAGATTTCTGTTCCTGGTTCCTTGGTCAAATTGCGACCTATGTTGGAAAATGCTACTTTGATGCTGTTGAGGTCTTTGAGTATAGTTATTAGGATTGATCGTTATTGGTCTATTGTTGAACATAGGGCGAAGTGTAGGGTAAGATAACCGGTTATTTGTTGGGGTAAAAGGGAGGAGTGTGCGATTATTTTGATACGGGTTGTGTTTGCTGTTGGTCCTCTAAAGTTGGTTGGGTTTGATGGAGTTTTAGAAAGACTACTTGATTTTGTTTCATTGGAATATTTGGTAATAGAATTGTCATGTCTAGAGTATGATATGTTTTGTTCAGGGATCGTAACTGTTATAACTTATATCGAAAAAATCAGAAAATAATCATTATTTTGAAACTTATATGATATAAAACAACAATAACAGTTAAATTTTACCAAAAATATTTAAAGTTATTTTTAACTATTATCTTTGACTAGTATTGTTTTAAATCTTTTAAAATTGTTATTAAAGATTTTTTTCTTTTTTTGTTCGAAATAATAATTAAAATTGACTTTTATTTTTAAAATCAAAAATAACTGTTAAAAAAGACTTTTATTTTTTTCGGTCTTGCATAAAAGTCTTTCTAAGATTTTTATTTTTCCAGTTTTTTCTATAAAAGTCTTTGAAGACTTTTATTTTTAAAATATAAAAATAAAAGTCTTTTGCTGAAAACAGATAAATAGTCCATTCAAACCGTTAAGAAAATCGAACCCAAAAGGTTTTTGGGGTCGCTGATCACAAAAATCGGGGTCCTGCGGTCCTAAAACTTGGGCGTCACCCTTAAAAATGCAAAAAACACCCCTTTTTAGGGGTTTTTCGCGATTATTTCGATAATAATGAAAACTAATGCAATGAAATACACTTTTTTTTTTAATATTTATTTGCGAAGGTGGTTGATTTGTACTAAATCAACGCGAACTTTATGATAAGGGGTGATCCTAAAGGGTTGAAACCACCCCTAAATCGGCTAAAAATAGAAAAAATTGTAAAAAAATTTTTCTTCAAGTATATGCTTCAAATACGATTGTGGGCGTACTGTCAGGCAAAACTAAATTATTTTCAACCCTTAAGGGGTTAAAACTACCCCCACAATTATAAAAATCAACTTTATATAAAAAAAATTAGAAAAATTTTTTGTTTTTTGCTTTTTGCTTGAAATTTGGTTCAAAAGGTATTATCAGCCATAAATTTATTATTTTAAACCCTTAAGGGGGTGAAACTACCCCTGCATTAAAATTGTAATTAAAAAAAATTGACATTTATTGTTTTGCATTAAAATTTTATATTCCATTTTTATTCATTGAAACATTTGGAAAATTTCACTTTAAACCCTTTTTTAAAGGGGTTAAACCACCCCTAAACCGAAGCAAAATAAAAAATACATGGAGAAATATTTCTTTTCGTGGAATTTTTAAATAAAGTCAAAATGCAGGATAAAAACGACAATCACACAATAATTGGAAATATGTACCCTAATGTATTTGAGTTACTTCTGAATAATGGGGTGTTCCGTTTTTTTACAATGACATTTAGGCAGGTCAGTCTTTTGCTGAAAACAAATAAAATAGCTATCGTAGTTAGAAAATTACACTATAAAAACAATTGTGATATTGTGCTTAAAGCCTAGCACGGTGATCAGGCTATAGAAATTCTAACTAAAACTCTGTAAAAAATGATTTATTAGGTGGATAAATTGGTGCGGCTGATTTTATATTTTTGAATTTTTTGGCTCCCTGTTTAATTTCTATTTAAATTAGTAGTTTGGTAACCCCATTTCACTCCGTTAGGGGATGAATTTCGAAAAATCGATTCTTAGTGAATGTCCACGTCATTATAGAGATGCACTGTCAAAATTAAAGCCCTTCAGCTCCAGCGGTTTGGGTTACCCCATTTAACCCCCTTAGGGGATTAATTTCAAAAAATCGCTTCTTAGTGGATGTCCACGTCATTAAAAGGATGCACTGTCAAAATTTCAGCCCTATAGCTCCAGCGGTTTGGAAAAACCCCATTTCACCCCTTTAGGGGATGAATTTCGAAAAATCGCTTTATAGTGGATGTCCACGTCATTAAAGGGATGCACTGTCAAAATTTCAGCCCTATAGCTCCAGCGGTTTGGAAAAACCCCATTTCACCCCTTTAGGGGATGAATTTCGAAAAATCGCTTTATAGTGGATGTCCACGTCATTAAAGGGATGCACTGTCAAAATTTCAGCCCTATAGCTCCAGCGGTTTGGAAAAACCCCATTTCAACCCTTTAGGGGATGAATTTCGAAAAATCGCTTTATAGTGGATGTCCACGTCATTAAAGGGATGCACTGTCAAAATTTCAGCCCTATAGCTCCAGCGGTTTGGGTAAACCCCATTTCACCCCTTTAGGGGATGAATTTCGAAAAATCGCTTTATAGTGGATGTCCACGTCATTAAAGGGATGCACTGTCAAAATTTCAGCCCTATAGCTCCAGCGGTTTGGGTAAACCCCATTTCACCCCTTTAGGGGATGAATTTCGAAAAATCGCTTTATAGTGGATGTCCACGTCATTAAAGGGATGCACTGTCAAAATTGCAGCCTTATAGCTCCAGCGGTTTGGAAAAACCCCATTTCACCCTTTTAGGGGATGAATTTCGAAAAATCGCTTTATAGTGGATGTCCACGTCATTAAAGGGATGCACTGTCAAAATTTCAGCCCTATAGCTCCAGCGGTTTGGAAAAACCCCATTTCACCCCTTTAGGGGATGAATTTCGAAAAATCGCTTTATAGTGGATGTCCACGCCATTAAAGGGATGCACTGTCAAAATTTCAGCCTTATAGCTCCAGCGGTTTTGAGTTGACCCTATTTCACCCCAGAGATGGGCATTATTCGAATAAATGGTTATCTAGATAATTATTCGAATAAAATTTTATTCGCAATATAATTATTCGCGAATAATTCATTCACGAATAAATTATTCGTAGATAAATTGCCTACGAATAAATTATTCGTGATTTTATTCGTGATTTTATTTGTTATTTTAAAAAAGTGGATCGTGGAACACCTGGTAAGAGCGAAGCTCTCAACTAATTCAATATTAATTCTGTTGTGATATTGGTAGCGTAGCGTAAATTAGCTTTCAAAAATACACAAGTCATAACACTCAAAATTCAGAAACACACAAATATACAGGGTGCATCCGTTAAGTGTTAACAACAGAATTGCTCAAAACTTATAACTAAAGGCCGTAGCATAAAAACTGTCCAGACATTATTTATAGGAAATTGTCCAAGCTTTCCAATTTTGAAAAAAAATATATTAATCATCTGCGTATTTTTGGAGAAAAAGGTAGTTGAATTTGAAATTTTAGTAAAAAAAAGACCAAAATGTTGACGACTCATAAACTCTAAAATTTGGCAGGATGGAACCTTGAATTTTACGCTTTTAGATAGGTGGGAGTACATTGCTACCTCACCTTACTCATGAAAATAGGTCATAGGGTAACAAAAATACAAGGTGATATGTAAATCTCTACCAAAAAAATTTAAAATCGCCTTAGCGGCTAAAAGTTACGATTCGTTATTCGTCTATCTAAAACTTATCCACAGCCGGCAAATTTTTAAACTTAACGGATACACCCTGTAGAATTCTGCGCAGGCATCAGATGAGAATGTCTACTCCATTATAACATACACGTATACACTGCACGCCGAATCCCCTAAAATTAGGATGAAATAACGGGGGATTTACCATATTTCGTTGTTTATATTTCCAAAAATGAAATATATAGTAGATGACGCAGCTCGTATAAGTTGAAGTGACTTAAATAATGCGCAGTTAGTAGGCAGGGACTAAAAGTGTAAGGGTAGAAAGTATATAGTAGACGACCCAGTTTGTAGATACTATGAAAAACTATACTATAGTTGAAGTAGTTGGTTGGATTTGTTCAAGGGCATGTAAGCGAGATGATGCATGACTTGTAGATATTATAGGAACATAACTAGATATATAATGCGTAATAGCTAGATTTATAATGCGCAATTTATAAATTACACAAAGGGCTCAAGCCTCATGTATAACGTTTATAAGTGAAAATCTGCAAGCTAAGAAGAAAACGGTAATGCGTAGTGCGAGTTTTCCTGTAAGAGTAAAGAGGGTTCATTAGGAAGTCGGGCGCGTCCACGGTTTTACCATTAGGTATTCGTTGGTAGAAAAGTTTAACCGAAAATTCAAGAGTGCTTATATTTATGCATCAGCGGCCGGCTGTTGGATAGATTTTAGTTGAAGAACAAAAAATCCTTAGAGAAGAGGAAGGAATCGAAACGATTTAGTCGCAAGGGCGTTTTGAAGAAATTTATATTAGTGTGCAATCGATATAAGTATAGTGTTTATTATATTGGTGTTTTTGGATTTTGAAAGTGTGTGATTCGTTTATTCTTCGAAGCTATGGAGTTAGAGATTTTGGACTCTGATAATTCTCAACCAAATCAAATCACTTCGAACAATTTGGCAAGTTCTAATGAAAATGTTGCCAATGTGCCTGTTAATCAAAGCGGTGTAAAAACGACATTGACTTTGTTGGATGGCAAATTTTTTAAGTATGACTCTTCATCTTCTAATGGAAAAAGCGTTCTGATGACCTGTGTGAAGTGCAAACCTGAAGTGGTAAAAATTAAAGGTTCCCCAAACTCGTCGTCAAACTTTTTGAGCCATTTAAAAAGAAAACATGGGCAGGAAGCCGTTGCAGAATATCACGAGTATGCCCAGCAGGTGAAACAAAAGAGACATCATAGTGCGGGCACTGGAAGCGAGGATTCTTTAACTTCAAAGTCAATCACACTTTCCCAAACAAACTTTGAACATGATTTGGTGCTATTCTTTATCAATTCAATGATTCCCCTGAATGCAGTAGAAGACCCTTTTTTTATTACAATGTTAAATAATTTAGGATTACAAAGCCACGGAATGCATGTCATCAGCCGAAGAACATTGAGCAGGAGGATTGATGCTGAACACGCGCTGCAAATGTCCGAGATCAAATTGACGTTAGAAGCTGCACAATACATATGTACTGTTGTTGATATATGGTCGAGCCGTAAAAGAAGTTTTCTTGGAGTAACTGCTCATTGGATTGATTCGGATCTGAGCCGACAATGCAAAACACTAGCTTGCAGAAGGTTTCCTGGAATTCATAATTATGAACGAATTGCGCTGA
The DNA here is from genome assembly GCA_949987705.1 of Thereva unica. NCBI lineage: Eukaryota > Metazoa > Arthropoda > Insecta > Diptera > Therevidae > Thereva > Thereva unica. Next base: position 68,562,755 of record OX465281.1, read on the forward strand.
TACTTGACGAAATTCACACAGAATTTAATCTGAATCCCGCGAAGATAGTCGCAACAGTTACTGATAATGGTTCCAACTTCATCAAAGCGTTCAAGGAATTTGGTGTATCAATTCGGAACTCAGATTCGATTCATTTGGAAGAAGACGATTTGGATGATGAAGAAGATCTACAAGAAGTTGTTGATCCACGTGATTTCCAATTGGCGTGTCACTTCAGATGCGCTGCGCATACGCTGAATTTGTGTGCTACTACAGATGCTAATCGAATACTTAAAGTAGACAATAATACATCATTATCTGAAATGCATCATAATGCCATGGATAAATGTAACGTATTGTGGAATGCTGCTGGACGCCCAAAGACAGCAGAGATCATTCAAAGTGTTTTAGGACATACACTTAGTAAACCTGGCGTTACAAGATGGAATAGTTTATATGACGCAATGAAGCAAATTTACTCTATCAAGGAGAAGAACATTCAACTGCATAGAGCTTTGCGGCTCAGAAATTATATCAGCGACCGTGAATATGAATATATAAATGAATATATCACTTGTTCATCTCCTATTGCCGAGGCCTTAGATATACTGCAAGGGGAAAAAATGATGTATTATGGGCTCCTGATGCCATGCTTAATGGCTTTACGCAAGCAACTGCAAAAATTAAACAACACTCCATTAACGTTCTGCCATGATTTAGCAGCAGCGTACAGGCAAAGCGTTGAAAGAAGATTCGAAGAGTTCTTCAAACTGTTTACGGCTAAAGGTGAACATGCTATAATTGCCACACTATCCTATCCGAGGTTCAAGAGCAAATGGTTTACTTTGTAACGAAACAAGCCGCTGTAAATCATAAACCCAACGGCACCACCGCTGTTAACAAAAACAAGACACAAACGCTGAATAAGTTGCTGACATTACCGAAACAGAACAGCGCAGCGCAGCAAGGCACCAATATAAAAGGCCGGTGCCTGGCTGCGAAAGTCAGTCGTGATCAGACAGTGGAAGAGGTGATTCCTCTGCCTGATAACTGAACAGACCCATAGGAGAGTTGATCGTATGGTTCATGTACAGACGACCGATACCTTTTCAAACCACGGGGAGTTGATCCAGTGGTAACGAAAGACCAATACATTTACAAGCCACGGAGAGTTGATCCAGTGGTGCCGACCGACCGATACATTTACCGGCCACGGAGAGTTGATCCAGTGGTGCCGACCGACCGATACATTTACCGGCCACGGAGAGTTGATCCAGTGGTGCCGACCGACCAATACATTTACCGGCCACGGAGAGTTGATCCAGTGGTGCCGACCGACCGATACATTTACCGGCCACGGAGAGTTGATCCAGTGGTGCCGACCGACCGATACATTTACCGGCCACGGAGAGTTGATCCAGTGGTGCCGACCGACCGATACATTTACCGGCCACGGAGAGTTGATCCAGTGGTGCCGACCGACCAATACATTTACCGGCCACGGAGAGTTGATCCAGTGGTGCCGACCGACCAATACATTTACCGGCCACGGAGAGTTGATCCAGTGGCGCCGACCGACCGATACATTTACCGGCCACGGAGAGTTGATCCAGTGGCGCCGACCGACTTACACCTTTTCCATTTCCATCTCTTTCCCTCCCTTGATAGCTTTGTAACATAGTTGTATATAATATTATAATCAATAAAAATAAGGACATAAACGTAACGGGAGTTTTTTTCAAACCTTGGACACCTAAGAGCTGACCCGCCGCTCCGGACGTTACAAATTTGGCGCCCGAGCAGGTACTTTATATTAAGAGAAATTCACCATGAAGGAAGGAATTGCATGGATATATCGGTTACGGAAAAACAAACTAGTGGAGGAATTAGATACTAGGAGCTTGGATACTCACGGAACTGTGGACCAACTTAGGGAGCGATTAAGAACTGCCCTCAAGATGGCGAATCCGGAACAAGGCAGTTCGAATCATCAGAATAATTTCATCAGTCAATTAGAGGTAGCTGACAGGGTGAGAAAATGGAGTTTAACGTTCGAGGGAAAAGACGTATTTGGATTCCTGGAAAGAGTGGAGGAAATGATTGCCACTTACGGCATAGCTAAGGACCAGTTACTAACAGTGTTACCACTACTGCTTCGAGGGAAAGCTTTACTGTGGTATCGAAATAATTCTACCAGCTGGAAGACATGGGCCGAATTTGAAAAAGATTTCAAATTTTATTTTCTTCCGCCACGATTTCAAGTAACTTTAGAAGACGAAATCCGGAATCGCACACAGGGACAAAACGAGAGCCTGAGAGAATTTATTGCTGCAATACAAACGTTAATGCGAAGATCTGGACTCATATCACCATCAGCTCAACTAGACCGAATATTCAACAACATCCGACCCGACTACAAGCTCTACATTAAACAAGCGGACTTTTCTACTCTTACCGAACTAGTCAAACTAGGAGAAGAATATGAAAGGATAAAGATGGAGCAACATACTTTTAGGCCACCACCTAACCCTTCACAATCATGCATGCCAGAGACCGCTTACCAGTCCACAAACCGAAGAATACCTAGTGCCAGGACCGCTTCTATAAAAACCGACTATAATCCATCCGAATGCTGTTGGAGATGTGGTCAGCGAGGCCACACCAGGAGATATTGTGCGAGACCTCCCAGAAAATTTTGCTCACAATGTGGAAGGGACGGAATACTTACAAAAGATTGCTGCCGGAAGTCGGAAAACATAAACAGAGTCTTGGACAATGGAGGCCGATCCAGGACCACAAACTAAAGGACTCCAAAAACGAATCCAGCCGCTTGAATACCTACCATTCATATACCGACAATAGGATATTTATAAACATCGAGATTGCTAGTATGTCTTTTAAAGCACTAATAGATACCGGGGCAGTTTGTTCAGTCATAAGCCATGGAGTGTTCCAGAGATGCAAACACTTAGGAACGATTTTGAAATTACCCAGTCCTAAGGAAATAACTCTAGCAGACGGAAGGAAAGTAGAAATCACTCAATCATTGGTACTACCTTGCACAATAGGAAATTATTTTTTTGAACAAGGATTCTTTATTGTTCCTAATCTCATCGAGGGAATAATCTTGGGGATGGACGGGCTGAAAGTTGGAAATTTTGAATGTACTTGTTTTGACCAAACATTCTGCAGTGTACCAAAGATTTCCACATTAGAAAGTTCTCCGGCAACAGAAAAAGAAAAGTTAAATGAATTTCTTCAGAGAGAGCTACCTAAATTTGAAAAACTAAGAGGACCCACCAACCTAGCAGAACATGAAATCCGGCTAAAAGACTTCACCCCCGTAAAGCAACGTTATATACCAAGGAATCCTGCCATGCAACAAATTATAGATGCCGAAGTCAACAAAATGATATCTGACGACATTATCGAACGATCCAACAGCCCGTACAGTTCGCCTATAATCCTCGCTAGAAAGAAGGATGGCCGTTACCGTTTCTGTATAGATTTCCGTAAAGTCAACAGTTTATCAATTAAGGACGCTTACCCGTTGCCGCAAATCAATTACATCCTGGATCAATTAAAAGAAGCAAAATATATATCTACGCTGGACTTACACCAAGGGTACTGGCAGGTACCATTAAAACTAGCTAGCCGACCAATAACTGCTTTTACAGTACCAGGAAAAGGATTGTTCCAGTTTAAAGTTATGCCATTTGGCTTACACTCCGCTCCCGCTACTTTTCAACGTTTGTTGGACCAGATCATAGGACCAGAAATGCAGAATAAAGCTTTTGTATATCTAGATGATATTATTATCATTGGGAAAACTTTTGAGGAACATCTAAGTAATCTAGAGACCGTATTTCATAAACTTCAAAGAGCAAATTTGAAATTGAATCTGGAAAAATGTAATTTTTGTCAAAAAGAATTAAAATATTTAGGACACGTCGTTAGCAACCACGGCATTCGAACCGACCCGGAGAAAGTAGAAGCTGTTCAAAAGATACCAGCCCCAAGAAATACAAAGGAATTAAGACGCTTTCTAGGTATGGCATCCTGGTACCGAAGATTTGTACAAAATTTCTCCCAGATAACCGCTCCGCTAAATAAATTATTAAAAAAGAATAAGAAATGGATTTGGACTGATGAACAGGAACATAGCTTTCAGGAATTAAAAGAAAAATTAACTACCGCACCAGTATTATCTTCTCCTGACTTTGTGGAACCATTCACTTTACAAACTGACGCAAGCCAAGAAGGTCTAGGAGTAGTGCTTACGCAAAAACTGAATGGAGCAGAACGGGTAATATCCTACGCAAGTAGAAGCCTAAACCCAGCCGAGAAGAACTATACAGTATCAGAAAAGGAATGCTTAGCAGTTGTATGGGGTATACGGAAAATGAGGCCATATCTCGAAGGATATCACTTTACCGTCATAACAGACCATTTGTCTCTTAGGTGGCTAAACTCAATAGAAAATCCTACTGGCCGTTTGGCACGCTGGTCGGTTGAACTTCAGCAATACGACTTTGACATTCAGTACCGGAAAGGATCCTTGAACAAAGTTGCAGATACCCTGTCAAGACAACCACTGCCGGATCCCCGTATACTGGAACCAGGTACTTTGACCACAATTTCGGAAAGCAACTACTGCCCTTGGTACCGTCACAAGATAACCGAAGTCCGGAAATCACCTACGACTCATCCAGATTATATGATCCAGGATGGTGATTTATATCATCATATACACGACCGCCTTGATTTTACCGACCGAAATTCGGTATGGAAATTATGCATACCGAAACCGCTCCGCTCCGAGGTCCTGAGAACCAACCATGATATTCCAACAGCCGGACATCTGGGGATAACCAAAACCATTACACGAATCGCTCAGACTTATTACTGGCCTGGGATGTTCAGAGACATAGCTAAGTATGTAAGGAGTTGTCCGTCCTGTTTAAGGTTTAAACTTTCGCAACAAAAGGTCGCCGGAAAGATGCATATGACCAAAGTAAATGAACCTTGGGAAATAGTTTCAACGGATCTAATAGGACCCTTGCCGCGTTCTAGTCAAGGCCACGCCTTTATTTTGGTATTCCAAGATAAGTTTACAAAGTGGACCGAAATACAACCGCTCCGCCAAGCCACCGCCTCCGCAGTAACTAAAACTTTTAAGGAAAGAATAATTACTAAATTTGGCTGCCCACGAAGTCTCATTTCAGACAACGGAGTACAATATACTAGTAAAATTTTCCAACACCTCCTCAGAGAATTCAAGATAGAACACCGAACAACCGCTCCCTATTCTCCACAAGCAAATCCTACCGAAAGGGTAAATAAAGTACTGGAAACTATGATTGCTCAGTATGTGGAAAAGAATCACCGAAATTGGGATAAATATCTACCGGAATTATCGTTCGCACTAAATACCAGTGTTCATGAGTCTACTGGCTTTACACCCGCATATTTAAATTTCGGCCGGGAGTTAAACCTACCAACACCTCTGCTAAATAAGGCAAATAAAATCTCACAAGAAGACCGTATCCACCAACTATCTGAAGCTTACGAAATAGTTCGTTTAAATATGGGAAGAGCTTTCTCTAAGCAAAGTCATTATTACAATCTTCGCCGTAGGGAATGGAAACCAAGAGTAGGCGAAAAAGTTCTCCGAAAGACACATTTCTTATCCTCCGCACCAAACTATTTCTCATCAAAACTAGCTCCCAAGTACGAAGGGCCGTTTACAACGTACAAGATAATATCACCCGTTATAGTGGAACTTAAAGATGACTCTGGCAAGACAGTAGGAAAAGCTCACATAAAAGATCTGAAACCAATTCCCCACGGTTCCAATGAAAAATCCTAAAGCATTTCCAATATCCTAAAACATCCATTGGGACCGCCCACTTAAGAAGAAACATAATTAAATCACAACCGTACGAGCCCAGTCATGGAGAAATCATCACCAACAGTTGACAAGTCGCCAGCCACCCCGGTCTTGTGGGTAGACGGATGGTCACCCATACCAGTATCACCAATACCCGCTACGCCATCAAGTTCACCAACTAGAAGCACTACACCTCTTAAACACACAACCTGGGACTCACCCCCACCGAAGAGACCACGGCTAGTGAATCCCGAAAATAAGGAAAATTAAAAGGCGCAGCAAGTCAAAGTGTCAATACCTTGGACGAAAATCATTCGGGGAAAGTCGTACCGATTCCGATTTGGTGACAAGAGGGAGAACCAAGTAAGAATCCGGCTAAGACAGGACGGCACAGCAACCATCGGAGGAGTGCCTGTTGCTAAAAACATAAAGCTATAACAGCGAACTAGTTTTAAGATTTTTTTTGTATTGTTGAATGAATTTTTTTTAAAGTCTAGTTTTAAGATATTTTTATTTCGAGGAACGATTTTTTTTGCTTTTGCTGTATTATTAAGAAATTAGAATTAAAAAAAAATGTATATGGATATATAATAAAGAAAATGTACCATTTTTTAGGAAAAGGGGAGGAGGTGTAACGAAACAAGCCGCTGTAAATCATAAACCCAACGGCACCACCGCTGTTAACAAAAACAAGACACAAACGCTGAATAAGTTGCTGACATTACCGAAACAGAACAGCGCAGCGCAGCAAGGCACCAATATAAAAGGCCGGTGCCTGGCTGCGAAAGTCAGTCGTGATCAGACAGTGGAAGAGGTGATTCCTCTGCCTGATAACTGAACAGACCCATAGGAGAGTTGATCGTATGGTTCATGTACAGACGACCGATACCTTTTCAAACCACGGAGAGTTGATCCAGTGGTAACGAAAGACCAATACATTTACAAGCCACGGAGAGTTGATCCAGTGGTGCCGACCGACCGATACATTTACCGGCCACGGAGAGTTGATCCAGTGGTGCCGACCGACCGATACATTTACCGGCCACGGAGAGTTGATCCAGTGGTGCCGACCGACCAATACATTTACCGGCCACGGAGAGTTGATCCAGTGGTGCCGACCGACCGATACATTTACCGGCCACGGAGAGTTGATCCAGTGGTGCCGACCGACCGATACATTTACCGGCCACGGAGAGTTGATCCAGTGGTGCCGACCGACCGATACATTTACCGGCCACGGAGAGTTGATCCAGTGGTGCCGACCGACCAATACATTTACCGGCCACGGAGAGTTGATCCAGTGGTGCCGACCGACCAATACATTTACCGGCCACGGAGAGTTGATCCAGTGGCGCCGACCGACCGATACATTTACCGGCCACGGAGAGTTGATCCAGTGGCGCCGACCGACTTACACCTTTTCCATTTCCATCTCTTTCCCTCCCTTGATAGCTTTGTAACATAGTTGTATATAATATTATAATCAATAAAAATAAGGACATAAACGTAACGGGAGTTTTTTTCAAACCTTGGACACCTAAGAGCTGACCCGCCGCTCCGGACGTTACAACTTGCATTACACCACATGAACAAAGCAGAATCAAAACATTATTTAAACATGAAGTAGCAAAAGAAGTATCCAAAAATACGAACGATTCTGAAAATAGAGTTGCTGCTGATCCAGAAAACTCATTTTTTGATTTCGAATCAGACTCGGGAAGCGAAGCTGACTTACAACAACTATCACCGAAAACCAGAGCTGATGTCATAGTATCTCGGTATTTAGCTGAAGAAGATCGCACTTTAAATGTTTTAGATCGGTATCCTGAAATAAAAACAATATTTCAAAAATACAACACACCATTGCCTTCATCTGCATCAGTGGAACGCGTTTTTTCTTACGCAACCATGATAAACCTGCCAAAGTCAAGCAGATTATCTGACAACATGTTTGAAGAAAGAGTAGTGATGAAAACGAGGGGGTGTTTTTTGCATTTTTAAGGGTGACGCCCAAGTTTTAGGACCGCAGGACCCCGATTTTTGTGATCAGCGACCCCAAAAACCTTTAGGGTTCGATTTTCTTAACGGTTTGAATGGACTATTTATCTGTTTTCAGCAAAAGACTTTTATTTTTATATTTTAAAAAATAAAAGTCTTCAAAGACTTTTATAGAAAAAACTGGAAAAATAAAAATCTTAGAAAGACTTTTATGCAAGACAGTCTTTTTTAACAGTTATTTTTGATTTTAAAAATAAAAGTCTTCCCATAAGAGTTTTGGCAGACTTTAAAAATAAAAAACAAAAATAAGAGTTTTTAATGAACTAAATCTTTTTTAGTTAAATATAACTGTTATTGTTTATTTAAAAAATTTAAATTAATTTTAACTATTAAACTTGACTTTTATAATAAAAGTCTACAATTTAAAAGTAACCCCACCACCGCGTAGAACTCGCTACTCTGAGTATCCAGTATAAATTTTATGCATATCAGACAACATTTACTATTGGATTTTTAAGTCAAAAATACTAATATAACAGTTATTTACGATCCCTGGTTTTGTTCCTGAATACAATATGAGAAAGCTGTTGCTAAAGTATCCGGTTTCATCGCTCGGATGGTGGACCAAGAGGCTCTTTAAGTCCCGATAAGAAGGCGTTGAGACACATTGATGTATATAATTCCCGTTTTGCTGCAACTACGGTTCCGTTGATTTCATGTATTTGGACGCAATTTGTCATGGTGGCAAGAATTTCTATTATCTCACTGTAGAAACGTCCAACGCTTTTATTTTGTTGCTTTAGATCGTGAAGATCTTTAATTAACGAAGTTTCATTGCGTTTATCTGAATAATGGAGGATAAGATTTTGTTTGATTTGAAACCAATCCAACGGGGTACCGTACATATTCAATACCTTTTTGGCTGGGCCTTCAATTTTATTTCTAATTGCTCGGAGCAGGAGCTTACCATATGGCGTTCCTTCCGTTACTACAATTAACGATCTGATTCCCTCAACATTATTCAGGAATTCGTAAAGCAATCTAGGATTGCCATCAAATTTTGGCGAATCTTGAATGGCATCAGGTACTCGTAAAGAGTTAAAAATATCATTTGGAGTAAGCACTTGGTTGCCACCGGTGCCTGTAGCCATGTTGCTATAATCACGATTGTTAATTTCGGAATTTGAAAACACGAACAAATCTAAATTTTCAGATGAGACACTTTCTTCTTTAATAATACTTTCACTATTGGAATCACTTTCTATGTTGTTTAAATTATTTAAGGAAAAAAATTTCTTTAGTTTTTTGTAAGGTTTAAATCTGTTACTAGTAGGTTTTTCTAATGGCATATATATATTTAAATAAAATAAGGTAAAAATATGGACGGGATTTATGGAAGATATTCAAAATTCGACTTACATTAAAGTTATCAGGGCGATCATAATTGTTGACGATGTTCCCTCGTGGAGTTGGAGTTGCCCTTGGTATCGATGTTCCCTCGATGAGATGGGTTTCCACTTCGTATCGATATTCCCTCGATGATCAATTCATTTCCTTCGGTGTAATCTTGCAGCGCCAATATTCTGTCGGCGGTTTCACACAGATTTTCTTGCACTTATTAGAACTTTAGAATTGTATTTAGAATCCGCGAACTGCTATGAAAACCGATAAACCGTCGGCACTAGCAATATCACGATTTAATCAATAACGTCACTACTGGATCCTTTCGGATCCTACCGACTGCGCCAGTAATAAAACTCGAGACACGACGTGATAAAAAAAAATACTAAATTTAAAAAGTTACAAATTTTCTTTATTGTTATTTTCACAATTATTAAAATCGACTTTATTCTTTTGAGTTTTAATCCGAACTGAACTCTTTATTTTACATTAAAAAATGATACTTTAAAAATCGATCAAAATTGCTTACGCTGAATTAATTACAATTGGGCTATGGGATTGCTTATTCGGCAAATTAGTTGGAAATTTAAAAGTTGGGACATTCAAGAAAAATGTTATTAATTGATTTGGTCAGCACGTCTGGTTGGTTTTCCGCACGTGTTGCATGTAGAACATGTAACTCGCACCAACCATTATTTATTAAAATTCATTAAACTTTTTAACAATTCTTTAATTCACATATATCAAACTTTCCAAAGAAAATTAATTCGCGACCCCACATGCGCACCCGCCCAAAATTCCGTTATCGACTCCTTAGAACAAAACCACGTTTCCAACAACCATTATTTCTTTAAAATTCATTAAACTTTTTAACAATTCTTTAATTCACATATGTATATCAAACTTTCCAAAGAAAAAACTAATTCGCAACAATCCTTTAATTCACATACATATATCAAACTTTCCCAAAGAAATTAATTCGCACGCGCACGCGCCCCAAAATTCCGATATCGACTGCTTAGAGCAAAACCACGTTTTCAAAAACCATTATTTCTTTAAAATTCATTAAACTTTTTAACAATTCTTTAATTCACATATATCAAACTTTCCAAAGAAAGCAAATTCGCGACCCCACATGCGCACCCGCCCAAAATTCCGTTATCGACTCCTTAGAACAAAACCACGTTTCCAACAACCATTATTTCTTTAAAATTCATTAAACTTTTTAACAATTCTTTAATTCACATATGTATATCAAACTTTCCAAAGAAAAAACTAATTCGCAACAATCCTTTAATTCACATACATATATCAAACTTTCCCAAAGAAATTAATTCGCACGCGCACGCGCCCAAAATTCCGTTATCGACTCCTTAGAGCAAAACCACGTTTTCAACAACCATTATTTCTTTAAAATTCATTGAACTTTTTAACAATTCTTTAATTCACATACATATGTATATCAAACTTTCCAAAGAAAACTAATTCGCGACCCCACATGCGCTCGACCCCAAAATTCCGTTATCGACTCCTTAGAGCAAAACCACGTTTCCAACAACCATTATTTCTTTAAAATTCATTAAACTTTTTAACAATTCTTTACTTCACATATGTATATCAAACTTTCCAAATAAAAAACTAATTCGCAATAATCCTTTAATTCACATATGTGTGTATATCAAACTTTCCCAACGAAATTAAGTCGCACGCGCACGAGTTACATGCCCCGTATAGAATATCATTATTACCTGTAAACCATAAATCCACCTTCCGGCACATGCCGCAATTCAGCAATTTAATTATATTGAATCTAAAGTAAAGAAGACGCCAAATAATCAATTTTATAAGAAAATTCCTAGAATAAGAATTGCACCTTGATTTTTAGAGTAACTTGCACATTTCAGCTTAGGTTAAGTAGAGTTCATATTAACCTTTAGCATTTTATAAATTATGAATATCGATCACTGTTAGTTTTGGTTTTGTATCGTTAAGATCGCTATTCGTTGTTATCTTGCTGTTTGATTTTTAAATTCTAACTTTGATACTTTTTTTTTTTTTATGTGGCAGTGCTAAGCTCAGGAGTCACCCTTTGTACTACTAGTCCGTCATGTCATTTGTCACGTCATGGTGTAATGTCTAGCAGTAAGCTTAGTACGGGAGGGAGGGAGGGGAATAGGGTAAGGATTATAAAGGTACGGGGGGGTATTGAAGAAGGTGGTGATGAACCCTGCGTTTGAACTCTTGGATGTTGTAGGAGCTCGGAAAAACTGACTGCGAGAGATTATTCCACAGTCGAGTTGTTCTATTTACAAACGAATTCATATCTTGTTGAGTGCGTGAAAGGGGGAGTTGCAGGTGGAGGGAGTGAGACGAGTGGGCTAATCTGGTGTTGCGGGTATAGGATTGCCGTGGAGGCAGGAGAGCGTTTAGCTCGGAGGAACAGTCACTATGATAGTAGCGATAAAATTTGGTCAGTGCTGCTACATTCCTACGGTGGCTCAAGGGGTCGATGGTGGAGCAAGCGGTATCGTCATTAATTAACTTTTTGGACCTTATCTAACCATGCTAAGGTGGTTATTGGAGCGCCGCCCCAAACGAGGGAGTTGTATTCGAGAAGAGGCCGAATGTAGGATTTATAAATAACAGCACGGGCCGATGGCTGGAGGAGGAACTTGCACCTCTTAAGAAATCCCAAGCACTGGGATCCTTGTTTTGCGATTTGGAATATGTGGTCATTCCATCGCAAGTCTTTGGCTAATGTCACACCTAGGATGTGTAGGGATGGGTCGGCCTTTAGTACCACGTCATCCACTTTCAAGTTGGATGGTGAGGTGTTGATCTTTTTCTTTGAAATAAGACAGTGCTTGGTTTTGTCGGGGTTGAAATCAACACGATTGTTCTTTCCCCACTCTAGAATGAGTTCAATGTCGTTATTAACAGAGATGGACATAATTTCCCGATCATCAAGACAGGATCTGGCATGAGTCTGTCTTGTATCGTAGCTGTACGAGTAACGTAAAGTACCGTCGTCAGCGAAGCTGAGAAGTGGGTTGGAGGGGATTGAAAGTAGGTCATTTATAAAGATGAGAAATAGGGCCGGTGATAAAATTGAACCCTGGGGGACCCCCGCAGAAATGGGGTGAGATTCAGATTTGACGCCATCCAATACTACCTTAATTGAACGGCCGGAAAGGAAACTTTCAACCCACTTATACAGAAGCGAGTCAATTCCAATAGCTTTGAGTTTAGCTAACAAGGCTGAGTGCCATACTCTATCAAAAGCCTTGGAGATATCTAAAGCAACCAAACTAGATTCACCAGATCCATGCAAACTTCGGTTGAGGTGTTCTGTAAGGCAAACTAAAAGAACTCCAGTGGATCTTTTTTGTCGAAAGCCGTATTGTTTGTCGTTGATAAGTTGATTGGATTCTAGGTATCCCATTAGCTTTTTGTTAATTATCGTCTCCATGGTTTTGGAGAGAATAGAAGTAATTGCTATTGGACGGTAGTTGGAGGGAAGGCTGGAGTTACCTTTTTTCGGTATTGGCTGGACATGGGCAAGTTTCCAGGGGTCTGGGTAAACTCCGGAGGAGTATGATAGAGCAAAAAGTTTGCGCAGAGGTTTAGCCAAAGGTGATGCGCATTGTTTTAAGACGACAGGGGGTATATTATCGGGTCCAGTGCATTTATTGACATCGAGCTCCTTGAGACACCTGTACACCTCGCGAGTCCTGAAGAAAACCCTGGGCATTAAATGAGCGCTGTGCTCGAGAACCGGGGGTAGCATATCAGTTTGGGGTAAAGAAGAATTGGAGGCAAACAGAGATGCTAATAAATCGGCCTTGGATTTTCTGTCTGTTATCACCTTCTCATCGTGGATGAATGAAGGAGTTGTGGATGAAGTGAAATTCTTCTTAATGGAGCTTACCAAGGACCAGAAGTTCTTGCTACCAGAGGTTGCATTAAGGAGTTTACTTCTCAATTTGTTGTCAAATGAATTTTTGACATTCCTGATGGTGACTTTGCAGGAATTTCTCAGTTTTATATACTCTAAACGGAGCGATTCACTCGGGGAGCTCTTGTAAGCTCGAAAGGCGGCTTCTTTATTTCTGATTGCATTCATACATTCCTGATTAAACCATCTGTTGGGCCTAGCCTTCACAGATTTAGTTGTATGAGGAATGAACAAATGCATTCCTGCCTGTATGATCCTAGAGATACGGATAGCGGCAGCGTTGATGTTTTTGTTTCGGAAACACAGGTTCCAGTCAGTAGATTGGAAAAAATTAATAAGCCCCAGCCAATTGGCCTTCCCATAATGCCATACAGTTCTTTTAACTGGTTTGGGAGGGGTGGGAAATTTGAATGGGAAGCTGGCGCTAACTAAGCAGTGGTCCGAATTGCCGAGAGGTGAATCAACTGTGACGGTATATCGTGCTGGATGGGAAGTAAGGAAAAGATCAAGGAGATATCTTCCTTGACCAGCAGCATCAGGGACTCTTGTGGGATAATCCACAATTTGATGCAAGTTATTGATGTCTGCAAAGAGCTCGACGTCCTTGCCAGAAGCACTGGTGCCATTTGAGTAAGTCAGCCAGTTTACATTGTGAACATTGAAATCACCCGCAACGATGATTTCACACTCAGGATTGGACGATAAAAATCCCGAGATTTGTTCGGAAATAGTATCAAAAGATAAGGTGGAGGCTTCGTTACTTATGTTAGGGCTTCTGTATAGGAAGCAGAAGAATATGACGTGGCTTTGGAAAATGATTTTAATCCAAAAATAATTAAAATCTGAAGTCGTGCTTGAATTTATTTTATAAAAAGCCACGTCATCCCTAACATAGATGGCGATGCCCCTATGGGGGGAGAGATTGTGCTCTAAAGTGAACGCCGATACCTGGTAATGACCTAAGTCATTATCGGGTGATATTTGGGTTTCACTAAGTGCGAAGATTGGGGGTTTATATGTCAACAAGTGGCACTCAACAAAAGAAAAGTTCGCTTGAAGTCCGCGGATGTTACAGAGGTCAAAAACAAAGCTTGACTTGTAACGGGACTTCGATTGCGCGGGTTCAATGGCCACATTCTTATTGATATTTCCCGGAATTACAACCGTCGCAACCATCAGAGTCAATGAAATCTGCCTGCGTTAAAGTGTTAAGGTGGCCACAGACGTCGTTCTTTTTTGGCAGTTTTAACTGCACGGGTAAAACTGTACGGGTAAACACGAACAACGACCATATCCACACACTAGGCGTTGCTTCGTTCAGTTTTTCTGAAATCGTGGCGTTATCAGCATCTGATCTGCTATGATGGATCCTACGACAACATTAGCAGTTGCGGCCGCAGTGGCAATAAAATTAAAATTTTCAAAAACAAAACGTTTAAAATGGACTAAAGAATGGTTACTAAAACGTAGACAGTTTTCACACGTAAATCTCTTAAATGAATTACGACTAGAACCAGGAGATTGGTTTAATTATCTGCGAATGGACGAAGAAACGTATTTAGAGCTGCTCACTTTAGTAACACCATTAATACAAAAACAAGATACCTTTATGAGAAAAAGTATTTCATCACATGAGCGTCTTACCGCCACACTAAGATTTCTTGCCACTGGAAGGAGTTACGAAGACCTAAAATTTTCAACTGTTATATCACCTCAAGCTCTTGGGCAGATTATACCAGAAACGTGCAGTGCCATATACTCTGTTTTAAAACACAATTACTTAAAGGTAAGAAGAAATTATTTATTTTCTTTAACAGGAGACAAAACTAAAAATACATTACTAAAAGAAATATAATGAATGAAAGGATATTTAGTTACAAATCAGTAGCATCGGGTGAAAAAGTTCCCAAAAAGTATCTCGCATTTCCATGTGTTTGTTGAGAAGCAAGTATTTGATTAGATTTATTTCCGTAGTCTCTTCCGTTATCAAAATCCACATGAGAGCTCGTGCAATCAGATTGCTGATTCTGATAATAGCGGTTTGAGTTAATAGAAGGATTTGTAGCAAACTGTTGTTGATTTACTCCTTTGTTTGTTAAAGACATTTTTGTATTTCTTGTAATGTTTCCCAATGCAGCTTCAAAGAGAACGTCAGATATAAATTTTTCCGCCATTAAAGCAGCATCACGGGGTAACTCTCTCAATTTGTTGGCAAAATTTTTTCCTATAACGTCAAAGTTGTCTTCTTCAATATTCTTATCCAGCTTTGCACTCACTTTCTCCGAAACTTCGTCGGCTCTGTCCTTTATGTTACGCTTTCTTTTGTTACTAACGGAAGAACGTACTGAAGGAGTATTGGAACATGCCGACAGCGCCCGATCAGTGCATTCATTCTTTTCAAAAGGAGATGCCGGGGATAGTATGGGGGTAAAGTTATATTCATCCTGAAAGAAAACAATTGTATTAAAATAAATTATGCAATAATTAGCTATGATTGTTAAATATAAGTTATATTCATAAGGTTTTTTTATTTTAGTTTCCCAGAACCGAAGAAGAATGGGAAATCATAGCCGAAACATTTGAAAAAAAGTGGAATTTTCCTCATTGTTTAGGTGCTGTAGATGGAAAGCACATAGATATAGTGCCACCTCCAAATAGCGGTTCTTTTTATTGGAATTACAAAGGCAGACATAGTGTCGTATTAATGGCGATCGCTAATGCGAATTATGAATTTATCATGTGCGATTGTGGCACAAATGGTAGAGTATCTGATGGTGGTGTAATTGAACACTTTGTTTTATGATAAACTTACAAATAACACTAATGAATCACTGCCCTATGTCTTTATTGGAGATGAAGCTTTCGCGTTGAGAGACAATTTTTTAAAACCATTCAGCCAAAAAGAATTGAACAGAGAAAGAAGAATATTTAACTACAGATTATCCAGAGCACGCCGCATAATAGAAAATGCATTTGGAATAATGGTTGCAAGATTCAGGATCTTTCATTCTCCAATAAATTTAAAATTAGAAAATATTGATAAAATCGTTATGACATGTTGCATTCTTCATAACTTTCTGATTAGGAAGCGCCAGGAAAATTATGCACCTTCAACTTGTTTTTATTCAGAAGATTACAGCACAGGGCACATAGAAAATGGCTTAAGCGCAGAACAAGCAACTGTTAATTTACAGCGTGGACACAACAGACATGCATCTGAAGAAGCAAAAAGGGTCCGTAATTTATTTATGAGTTACTTTCATAATGAAGGATCAGTACCCTGGCAACAAAACTTTGTTTAATACTTTGTTGAACTAGATTTCTTAAGATTTATTTTTATTAATAAACATAATGTACATATAAACAAAAAATATAGTTTTTACTTACTTGCTTGCTATTTGTCTCCTCATCAATATTAGATACTGTTTCTCTCGGTGTTTCCTGGTCTGTAAGGAATAATAAATATTCGTAGTACCACAAATGGGGCTTGTACACCTCAGCAGTCCCCGAACCAGATTTCTTAGATTGTCTTACTTTTTTTAGCTCCTTTCGGAAGCAACCACGTAGGGAGTCGATTTTCTTTTTAACTGATTCTTTTGTTGCAGTGTTATCTACTTCTTGTAGTTTTACTATCATTTCTTCGTAAGCTTTATTTTTTTTATCTCGGTCAGAATAGTCTGTTGATTTAATTTTCCAAAGGCACGGATAGCTTCTATATAATTCTATGAAGTCAATTATAAATTGTTTGCTGAAACTCCGTAGGTCTGTCATTTTGAACAAGAACAAAATTTCTATTAACATCAAAACATAAAATAATTCAAGCTGCGAGGAAGTCGAAACTGACAAAATCCGTCCTTTTTAACTGCGTCGTCCACACACCAGCCGACTTGAACGAACACGATTGAAAACGGACGGTTAAAATCAAGCTGCGGCAGATTTTTTTTAACGCCGGCAAGAAGGACGGTTTTTGGCCACACACAGACCTTTTTACCCGTACAGTTTTACCCGTGCGGTTAAAACTGCCAAAAAAGAACGACGTCTGTGGCTACCTTTATGCCTTTTGAAACGGGGCAAATTTCATCGACCGACAGATTTTGGGCGCGACACTTGCAGGTCCATGAAACGAGTGAGGGTAGGGAGCAAAGGGAACTTACTTTGTGCTGTTCGTCGGTCGCTTGTCTTTGGAAGGGTGATGAGGCCTTCGCTTTACACTGCGCGCGTATATTTCTTTTATGTTGTTTTTTTTTGTGGACGTTGATTTTGATTTTTTCACTTTCACACCAAAAAAAAAATTTGGATTTTATTTTATTTTTTTTTTAACTTAAACTTTGTTTGGTAATAGATTTTGTGATGTTTTATATAAATAATTGCTCGGACTTATTAATCGTTAACGTAATCGGCGCAGTCGGTAGGATTGGCAAACGGTCCAGTCCTCGTCTTTTCGCGAATTTAGAATACAACCTCGACGGTTTATCGAGTTTTGTTTTTCTAATACCGACGGTTTATCGGTAGTGTAGTGCCAACAGTGAAAATTGTACAAGTCCGACGGCTTATCGGAGATCCATTCTTACAACTTCCTGGACGCACTAGCGAAAGAGACAAAGGACTGAAGCACAATATTGGTCAACGGCGGCTTACCGGAGGAACCAGTGCAGAGATCGTTGAGCTCCAGCTCTTTATTGCCAATCAAGGATGAGTTACTCCCGCTACCAGCTAATAATAGATACTAATCTTCAAGTAAGTCGAATTTTGAATACTTCCTTATTTACAATCAAGAAAAAAAAATTTTCTATGTCAATCCCCCCAAAGAAAAATAAAAATCTTTCCCCATATCCATATCCTAAAAAACTTAGGCGTGAAAGTTGATTTGGTTAATAATGTTCTGACCACTGACATGATTAAAATCCCATTGGAATTTAAACCCAACTTCATGTCAAAAAAATTCTAATTCCTACTTATTCGAAATATATAGTTAAAATACCTGTAGACAAACAAGAGGGTGATATTTATATTAGACATACAGAAATAAACCCTTCACTGTACATCCCTGAAGGTATTTATTATGCAAAAGATTGGCATACACTGAGAAAAAATTAGTAATTTTTACGGAAAATTTAAAGGAAAAATTACGGCGCTTTCTCGTAAAGCGGGCGTAAGTGACCGGCGTAGGAAAATGTACGATGAGCAGAGTAAAAATTACAATGTGGCGCCGTAAAATTTAAAATGTTCAAATTAAAAATTAAGTTTTGGCAGTAAAAGTTGTTTGGGCACCGTAATATTTCCGTAGATTTTTGTTTTTTTTTAAATCCCTAATTAAATAGAAGAATGGTTTAATTGAGTATTTAGGAATGGATTAGGATTGAAAAGTGAAATATTAAATTAAACCATGTTTTTGTAATATTTTGTTCTCTTTAATAATAATTTAAAAAAAAAAAAAAAAAAAAACATAAATACATTTCAAGTATCTTGATCGCTATATCTTCATTATTAATCTTTTTTTATCAGGAGTTTCAACAATATTTGTAAGATGGAAATTATATACATTACACATTACATATTACATTACTATATAATACATCAAACGAATACTTTTTACTTAAAACTACATAACACTCTGTATGTTCATCTAAATATACATCTAATAGTTTTTTTACAGTAAGGTAAAATTTAAATTTATTTTCTATAATTATTTCTTGTATTATATAGAAATTAGGACCTTTTCACCTGGAATAATAATTAGGGAATTACTTTTTAGTTCTTCTCCTATAATTTATATTTTGGTAGTTGTGCTAATAATATTATTTGAATTTTCTGTGAATTTCGGCAATAATGTGCGAATATTTTCGTATTCTACTAAATGATTTACTGAGATTTATTTATTGAGTTTATATCATAAATGATATCTTCTGGAGTTCTTTTCATTAAAAACCTGAAATTTTGACACAGTTGATGTCTGATGGCGATAGTCTTACAGACATTGTAAGACGAAAAAACGCCATAATTGGAAGATAATTCGGAAGTTGCTGAAAATTGGAACAGCCCTTAAAAACATTATTATACATAAGCTGTAGAGACTGCCGCGCGATTGGACGACTGCAAACTTTTTTATTCAAGGTCAAAGGGTCAAAATATCAGTTTTTTGCAAATATATGCTAAACCGTACGTCGTCAGAAAATTGTGTTTACAACGTTTGTAGATT
Organism: Thereva unica; assembly: GCA_949987705.1. Lineage (NCBI taxonomy): Eukaryota > Metazoa > Arthropoda > Insecta > Diptera > Therevidae > Thereva > Thereva unica. The sequence continues at coordinate 68,582,177 of OX465281.1, forward strand.
AGGCGATTATCTACAAAAAAATATATGATACATTTACTCGTGGGTGTTGCCATTTCTGAGATATTGTCGTTTGAGCCTATACATTTTTTAAACGGAGTCACTCAGGTTGCTGTGCTTTATACCAAATAAAAGAATACACATTTACCAAAAAGATGAGCCTAATGATAATAGTCCAGGCGCTAGAGCAGTGAAACCTAGAACTTTTGGTTTTGGCGTGATGTAACGGACTTTTTTGGTGGAATCGGTCAGAAATGATATCCTCAACAATATTTAGGGGGTGCGCAAGCATGAAACTCCCAGGAAAACTTTTGGTAGCCCAAAAACTGAAAAGTTCACTAAAAATTCCCTGTTTTTTGGCCTTTCTTGTTAAATATCTCTTAACGAAGGCTTCTAGGCGAAAAATTTGTTGAGCATGTTTTGTTCGTTATTAGATTTGCTAAAACTTACCCTAATGTGGATTTTTGAAATTTGTATTTTTGCATTGCAAAATAGCCGAAAACCGCGAAAAAAAGTTCCTCACTTTAAAGTTAGCACAAGGAAAGGAGAGACCATTATCTTCCAATTTAATTTTGGAATTAGATAGTTAAAGGCGTGATTAACTTATATCCAAAACCCGATCACGGTCGGTCAAATAGTTTTTGCATAATGAATTTTGCATTTAAGTGAATTTAAAAAGTTAAATTTGTTACTGCGCCAAAAGAAAATCTCCCATGTTGGTCTTGATTTTTTTACGTATACTCTAAGACTCTCTTTACAATATCCAATCATTAAAATTCTGGTTTTTAAATTTTTTTATGGTTTTTAATTTTTTTAAGATTTTTGGCAAAAAACTGCAACTAAGGCGTTTTTTCCACAAAAATTGCTTACTCGGCGACGCCAGAAATGCAAGGCGCGTTTCAAATTCGCTCGAAAAAGGACTCAGTTTCTATTGCACCAATTTAGCTGCTTTTCTTTATATTTCAAAAAGGAATCAAAAAGGTTTAATTTTACTGGATGAATCGATATGGACAAATTTTGTTCAGACTAGTAGTGGCCGAGTAGTTGCTTAGAGCGTGGTGTTAGTACAATTGCACAATACAAAGGATGTCATTGTGAGTTTCTAGACTAATATTCATTCACTGGAAATGTTCCAGCGCCCGGACTATAATTACTTTAGGAGTTATTCAAATTTCAGTAAATTTAAAAAAAAAACAAAATTTTTTCCCTAATCACCCTGTATCTTAGTGGATAGAACATCATCATCTTCTGGGACCAAATGCCCAATAATAAGAGGTAAAAATCTTATTAATATCAACATTTCTGACGCATGCAAGATAATTTGTTCTTCTTTTATCTGGCTTTCCATTATTTCGGGTGGTTTATTTTTTACTGGACCATAATTAAAACTTTTTATGGAATTATTTAATGTGGGAAGAGAAAATAATTTTTTTTATATAATATTTAAAAATAAGTCCTAAATCATACCTACAAATTCCTTCTAATAGATCGTGAACTACATCAACATATATATTCTTCATTGGATGAAAACCTCCAATACCTTTTAATAAACATTCTGATAGATACTATACCTGTCTGTTTAGAATTATTTGCGATTAGAGCTTCTTCATAATTAGATTCATTACGTAATTCACATTGATTTTCTATAAATATACTGTTTACATCAGATTTATTTGTTAAGCAAAACCTACAGAATTTTGAATGTATGAAACTTTCTGTAAACCCCAATACATAGTGAATTCCTAAATTATCACCAAGAACTAAAGCAAGACGAAAAAATATAATTGTTGTTTCACCTTGGACAGTAATCCGAACACCTTTATTTTTTAAAAACTCTAATTCTTTATGAATTTTTGAAAAAATAATAGGACTTTCAAAACACTTACGGTCTAGAGTATTAAATAGTACAAATAAGAAAATGTTTTCAAGTTTTGCCTGATATTTCGGAGGAAGGCAAGGAATGGAAACATAAAATGCGCTACATCGGCAAATCTGATCATATGTGCATTCAACAACACCCAATTTATCGCAAAGGTGCAAACGTCAGCTCCTGCGAGCTCAATCTCATCACATACCTCGAGCCAACCAACAATTGTGAAATAATCAACGCCGAAGAACTCCCTAAATGGATTCAGGTATACAACCCCAACAAATGGATTTACTCTGTGCGTAAAACCACGGTTGTCACAATCATTTGTGGCGATACCACTGCTCAACAAGCTCTTCAAGGAACAGGAATCTTGAGTATGGGAATGAATTGCGAACTTAGGCAAGATCATCTGACATTGCAGTCCCACAACGTCTATCCAAAATCAATGAAGTCTTCGTTCAATCCTACACAAAATCTCACAGATTTGTTGCACTTGGAAAGCCAGGAGCCTCTCCTCAAATTCACGGCACCTATCACTCATCGTAATTTTGAGGAAATTAAGAATTTACAGCAACAAATCTAAGACCTGAAAGGGAAGGAAGTTCTTCCTCATAAAATAGATGTAAACAACACACACCAACTTGCATTGGGATACACAGCCCTTGTAATTGCTGTATTAACAATGTCTACCATATTGATCATCAAGTGCTACAAAAAGAAGGAGGCATCCAGAGACAGACCAATTCCAGCCCCAAGATCTTCATTTGGCAGTCGGTTTGCAATCGACCCGGAACTCATCAATTGCCCAGAAGCTGGTCAAGGCGGGGGAAGATGTTAAGAAATGCAAAAAAAATTGAAGAGCGATATTCCAAAACGTGCTAAGTTCTTATGATGTAATTAGTGGGAAATAAAAAAAAACTGAATATCACTTTCACTCTCGCCTAAAGGGCTGTAATATTATTTCCTTTCTCAAAAAACCGATAAAAGAAACTATTATTTATAAAAATATAAATAAATTTGCTACATTTTATATGAAAAAAATGGTTTTATTTATGGTGGTACATTTTCATAATGTACTAAGTCAATTGCTTAGTACATTTTGAAATAAAATTTCATAGTAAAATTATGATACTATGGTAAATGTTTTCAGTCCTCAGAAAGTTCAGCCCAGCAAAAGAAAGAATAATAGGTAATTTTCAAATCTTTATTTTTAATATAAAAAAAACATTAAAAAATTCAATATGAATACTAGCTATTGAAATTGATGGAAAATTCATTTGTATGACCCATTATACATCGGAATGAGTATGATTTGTGATAAATGTTTATGTGAATGCATAACTACTACGTCATAGATCGGAAAGCAATACAATATTAAAATTAAACAAAAATTGACTTAGTACGTTTTGGAATATCGCTCTTCAATTCACCTGGTATTCTATAAAAACATTGAATTACGATCATCAAGAAATCAATAATTAATCATAAATGAGTTTAATATTTTACATATGAAAATTTCTGTATGCTTTCCACACTATTTTCAACGAAAACTGCTACCGTCTGACGATTTTTTTCTGATGCAACTAAAGTGCGACTTAATTTGCATCTCACCTTTTTGACTAAAGTTTTGTTATTTCGATAGAATTTTATTACTGATTTTCCGTCTGATGACTTTAATAAGATCTGATATACTGGCTGAAAAAATTCATTGTTGAATATAGTTCAAAATAATTGTAGAATTTTAAACGAGATGACAATAAAAGTAAAGATGAAAAACAATATTCATTGACTATGTAATTTTTTCATTAACTGTACTTACATTAGATACTATTTCTGGATTTGTAAAATGATCGTGCACGTTCTACAACAATTGGAGAAAATATTTAAATAGATTGATTTGATAAATAATTATACAAAATATCAAGTATTTTTTGATTTCGATAAGATGATAAATTTAAGAGAATATTATTAGACTTACCATGCTTACTGAGAAAAAAAATATAACAATAACTGAATTTAAGTTGAATCAAGTTTCAATTACAAATATTGATGTCCTAATTATTTTATATTAGTTCAAAAATACAATAAATCAGATGAATCTTAGTTTTAAAATTCTTTTTTCAAGCGGACACTAATTAATAAGAACACTGTCACACACAACAACGATTCACAAGAGCTTTTCTAAGGGCCTAGCCAAAACACCACCTTAATTTTTTTCTGGAAGAAGACTTGTCATCTATTTTATGAATAAAACTTGGTATGTCAGCAAAAAAGCCCTTGTAAAAGCTGTTTTTTAAAGAAAACCCCCTGTCATGGCGCTTAAAAATTATATCTGACATGGTAAAAAACATTTTTTCAATGACAGGCTTATTTTTATGCATAGAGGACATCTTAAACTTCAGTTGTTTTCTTTTTGAACAATGTGTTCTGAAATGCCAGTGGTTGATCTTGATGCATTGATGCTGCGCATTCAAAATTCAGTCTGACAAATTTATTAACAAAAATTGTCAGCCAGACAAGCTTTAATAGACAGAAGAAATCTTGAACTTTATGTAAAACAAAATTCAAGGAGGTGTTATGAAGTGCATTTTTATAAAGAAAAGGAATTTATAACATAAGGTCTGTCAGAAGCTAATTAACAAAAATTGTCAGACAGACAAATTTTTTCAAAAATGGTTCATTATTTACTACAAACTGTATAAATTTCAGACAGGTGTTTTGGAAAGTAAAATCTTTGTTTTTTAACAAAATTCAAAAATTCTTAAAAAATAGCAATTAACAAATTTTAACTAGTCTGGCGGGCTATACATGTTTTTTACATGTTTTTCAGCCAATCTCACTTTATTGTTTTGAGGTGTTCGATGGGGTACCTTTTTTTGCTGTGGGAGCTTAGACTAAAAGTAAATCCAACTTTTTTTAAACACGAAAATCTTGGTGGAATTTCCTGAAGTTGCTATTAAATTGACGTTATTGCTTCAGTTTTCTCTATAGCATAGTACTAAGTTCGGCGCTAAACTAAATTTTAGCGTGTCTCCAAAAGTGTACCCTTTTTTAGCAAGATAAAATTTGACAATGTAGAATTGTAGAGCAAGTTTTGACAACAGAAATTATAAATATTTTAAATTAATTTCAAATTTTCAAACTGAATTTTATAAAAATGAGTAGCGATATTGACAATATTATTATAAATGCCGCAGCGCATTTTATAAATATATTGGCGGAACATGAAAAAATTTCAAAGCGCGCCAAGATACACCCTTATTTACGAGGGAGGTCTGAAAAAGAGCGGTTTGTAAAAGATGTTAGTTATCTTTTGGCTCATAAACTTTCATTTTCAATATATTTTATAAATTATATTTGATATTTATAGTTTGATGACCTAAGAAAATGCGGGTCGAAGTTTAGAGAAAATTTTCGGATGGATCCCGCTATTTTTGACATATTATCGCTGATAAAAAAATTACAACCGAAAGCAAACACTCGGCCATCAGACAGGATAACCCCAAAAGAAAAATTGGCTATTGTTTTGGAGTAATTATTTTTAATACTTCAAAATATTTTAACTGATCAAAATTTAAATTATAGCACTCTGGGAAAATCCCTTTTTCAAGATACTCTGCCGTTTCCGAACGATGTTTGTGTAGGAGGTGACAAGATCCCATATTTTTTGGTGGCTGATACGTTTCCACTACATAAACGCATAATGAAACCATTCGTTCCAAATAGAGGAAAACAATTAGAAGAAGATGAATTAATCTTCAATTATAGACTGAGCCGCCCACGGCGTTGCATAGAGAACTCATTTGGAATTCTGTGCTCCAGATTTTATTGTTTAGCACGAACTATGTTTTGTAGCCCTGACAAAGCCCAAAAAGTAATTACTGCTTGCTGCTATCTCCATAATTTTCTGCTTGATAACAACAAAGACATTTACTGTCCCCCAAATTTTGTGGATCGTTACGATGAAACGGGTCAACTAATGGAAGGAGAATGGCGTAAAAAGATATCTCAAAACTCGCTTTATGCTACTACATTCCGATGTAGACAAGGAAGGCATCCGCGTACAGCAAAATCAATTCGTGAAAAACTTAAATTATATCTTAATTCTCCATGTGGATCTATCTCGTGGCAAAGAAAAGCTATGCATTTGGAATAAAAGCGCGTTAAGCGTTATAGCTCCAGGAGCATAGGGTGCCACTAGCAAAATATGTATCTGCAATAAATTAAGTTTTGGTGCCTACAAAGAAGAAAGCAAAGGGAACCCAACAAATGTTCGTTTTGAAAGATTTTTAAATTGTGATTTCCTTAAAAATGAAACACCTACAAACTATTGTAATTTTTTTATTTGCATTTCTACTTTACTATTTACTTTCGTTTATAAATATATAAACAAACATATAACAATTTTTCATTTCAATTACTATAAAAAAACAAAAAAAAATTGAAAATAAACATATTCGTTTCGTTTTGTGTGTACATGTACAGTGACTCAGAGTGAAAATGGCCCACCCTTTAAAAAATTTTTTTTGGTAAAAATCTTCTAAGACATCAATTAAATTAAAATCCCAAAAAATTTATTCTTAACAGTTTATTTAATTCTTGTTTCAACAAAAAAAGCAACACTCATTCCAATTAGTTAAACAACATAAAAATTCGAAATTAACTGAAATATGGCAATTCTAACCTCACAGTGAAAATTGCCCATTTATGATTATGGTATAAAACTTAAAAAAAATACATGTAAAAACTATTCTAATATTTTGTTGGAAATCCCTTTTGTTTAATTACTGATTTTAATCGTGTTGGAATTGATTCTACAAGTTTTTTGGTGTAATCAGGGCTAATTTTTTCCCACTCCTCCAATAAGACCCTTTTTAATTCATTTTTATTTGAAATGTTATGTTGGCGAATTCTTATTTCCAATTGGTGCCACGAATTTTCTATCACATGCAAATGTGGCGATTGGGGGGGGGGGGGGTGTTTTGATTACTTTTGGGCAAATGTTGCAATAACCATTCTCTCACTATTCCAGCTGTGTGCTTTGGGTCGTTGTCTTGATAGAAAATAAATGTTTCTCCAATGCCCAGTTTTTCCGCACTTTGTTTTAAATTGTTCTTTAAGATATTCAGATATTGATATTTGTCCATATTCCCTTCGATGAAATGTAAATTGCCCACCCCAGCAGCTGAGCAAGAACCCCAGACCATCACATCACCACCTCCGTGCTTAATAGTAGGACGCAAATTTATTGGATTGAGCTCTTAATTTTAATGTTGTTTTACTAATTGGATTGAATGTTGCTTTTTTTGTTGAAACAAGAATTAAATAAACTGTTAAGAATATATTTTTTGGGACTTTTATTTAATTGATGTCTTAGAAGATTTTTACCAAAAACAATTTTTTAAAGGGTGGGCCATTTTCACTGTGAGTCACTGTATATTAAATTAAAAATGTACATTAACTTTCGGCAACTTTTAAGCAGGTGCCAATGGTTGGTTTTTGTTTTGCTTCAGTTTTTCGTAAGTTAATGCAAGAAATGTCATGTTCAAATCTTCCATTACGTCCTCGGGCAATTTTGACAGCATTCTGTCAAGGTTATCCAGTATGATGTGGTGATTAAATTGATATTTCTCACATTCAGCCTTTTTCATCTTCACAAACTCTACCATGCTATCAGAAACAGTGAGAGCCGATTCTTCTAGAGTTGTTTTTTTACTTTTTTTTCAGTGGCATATCTTGTAATTAAACAAATTAAAACAATATATCAAAATTTATAGGGAAGAGTTGAATGTACTTCTTACATATGAATAATTACTCGTTCCAGCATTTTCAAATTCGGGGTCTTTATTAGATTTTGATGTGCTTTGCGATATTGTTCTGAATATAAAAATATACATTAAACCAGATTTTTAAATTGAAAATATCTCAATATATGAAAAAATGGACTTTACTTTAAATAATAAAGTGTAAAATATGTGTAAATAATAAATGCATACGAGTATATAGATAGCATACTGTCGTTTTAAAGATGAAGGCGTCAGAAATGACATATCGTCAACATATTCCCAGTCATATTGGAGTATTCCTTCATCATCTTCTAAATCGCAAGCACTTCCCGATTTCTTTTTACTAGTGTGTAACGGAAGCTGTCCCGAAGACTTTTCCATGTGGATTTACAATGTTCAACTAAAAAAATAAATAGAAATATAAAAAGGCTTTGTGAAGTTAAATACACACCTGATATATGAGCAACTTCGCTCACATTTTTCCAAGCTTTTGCCATTGCGGTTCTGTTGCAATGGTCTTTCATTTTTTTATCCCATATTACTCGATTTTCTTGTACTGCTTTAATAAGCAATTTTTTTCCTCAAAAGAAGTTTTGTTTTGGTTAGTTTTTGTGAGTTTTTTATTAGTTTTAGGCTGAGTTTCTTCAAAATAAAACTCCTCAAAATCCACTGGAAATATAACATTATTAAAACCTTTTTCAAAATATTTTTAAACACAGAAGTATCATTATTTTTTTCATAACACTTACTTTTTTGTGCAGAAACTTAAACTTAAAATTGACACAACCGTAAATTAGCCTGCTTTTTTTAAAAAAAGTCACGGTTGTCAAATGTCAATGTCAAATGTTGTCAAATTTAGCATGAAATAAGGTGCATGCACGATAAAAATGCCGCAAAAAATGTGGAGACTAACATAGCTGCCATCTGTTTTACGGAACTAGAAACGTCTATTTAGCGAGCATTTTAGCGGCGAACTTAGTACTGCTTAGCTGGCTAAATTTTCACGCTAAATTTTGTATGGAAATTTCATTTAGCGGCGAACTTAGTACCAGGCTTATATCAAGAAATTTAAAATAAGTCAGATCTATATATTTTTCATCCATTCCATCGGGACATATAATAAATGAAAACATTGAACCGTATTTTTTTAGTTTATCAAATCTAGATGAAATATCATCTTTCATGTAACATAGATAATTAATGAGCATTCCTAAATTTGAATTATCCATCCCTTACTAATTAATTTGATCATAGGAAAGTATTGGAATTTTGAAGTTGACGAGATGAAATGACAAGAGGACTTTTTGTAGGCAATAACGTTTCGTATTGACTGATAAAAAAATTCAAAATATCACGTTTTGAGTGAAATTTTGGCCAAAAAGTGATTTTCGAAAACTTTGACCTTGAATAACTTTCAAAGGGTTAATCGGGTCAACTTTTCAACTAAAGTTGTATGGAATTTTACTGTCATCATTTTGGGCCCTCGCACGGGGTTGTACATATGACTTATAGAAACCGAGATACATACATGAAAACTCGGGAATTACGCGATATCTCCGGCGGCCATGTTTTTTCTTGGATTCCGAAATTGTTTTCTGTGTGGGAAGCTGTGTACCAATTTTCAGCCCTTTTGGTATTTTGCCTCCTTAGAATGCTAATTTCCCCAGACTAAGGAAAAACTTACAGTTAGAAAAACAATGCGCTAAGGCGCTGATTTTAAGTAAGACTCCAGTCGCTTTAAAATAAAAATTCGGTGTTTTTTGGTATGGCGCTGCGCTCAAATTAAAGATTAAGGCTCACTTACAAGGCCGGCATACAATTTTTGCTATTTTTGCCGGCATACAATTTTTGTATTCCTTATAAGAAGTTTGAATCTAATGACGTTGGTATGTTAAGTTAAAAATTCGAAGGATGAATTTAATTACGCCAATAACCCAACGAAAGTTCAATTACAGAACTTGTTTATTACACCTAGCGACGTGTCTCGACCGTCAGATTCGGTCATTTTCAAGCTAAAATAAAATTACATTAAGGGTATTCACTCTTCGTAGCTTTTGGTCTTGTATCGTTGTAAAAATAGCAAAATGAGCAAAATTTTGCTATAATACAGCATAACAACAACAAAATGCATTGCTTTCAACTTTACTACACCTTTGCACAAATGCTAAGGCAAAACCCTATTGTTAATCTGGTGTAAGATTGTTAAGTCATTTTGACAGTTTAATCATAAATAAATTTGCTGTGAAAATGGATGTAGCGCAAAAGAAAAGGGAAAGGGAAAAGCCTAATAAAAAGTGGACAAAAGAAGAAGTTTTGAAAATTCTCGATTACCTGCATGAAGAAGGAGATTTTGAAGTAATACATGTTTTTATTACAAATTTATAAATAATAATTTATTTTATAACAGATGCCCACAGCTCAATTTTTTTATAAAAATTTGCTCCATAAGACAGGTATACAAGCATCGTGGGATTTAGTGCGCTGGAAAGTTCGAAATTTACGGCTTTCTTTTAATAAAGCGAACGATTGGCGTAAATCAACTGGTGCTGGACTCCTCGAAAGTGAAGAAGGAGTTACCACTGTTGAAAGTATATTATACATTCACGTGACGATAATTTTTTTCAGTAATATATTTACAGAAAAAATTTTAAAGATATGTCCACATTATGATCGTTTAAATGACATTTTTGGAGAAAGACCCGGCCCTGAAAATTCAATTAATATATGCGACACAGGAGAAGTTATTGAAACGGAAGACAATTTTTCTCTATTGTTTAATGACACGGTGTTGTACAATAGTCTTTCGTCACCACCAGAACAAAGCCAAAATCAAACTGAAACAGACGCAATTGTTGAATTAATTCAAACATCACGTGAAGATTCCACTTCATCCTCAGCTCTACCAGGCCAGCAAATAGTGACCAAATCAGCTCCAGCTAATGAAGCTCCAAAAGCTGTTAAACAGTTTGCAGATAAAATAAAAAAATTTGCTCCAAAATCAGCAATTGATCAATTAGCTGCGATACAATCAGAACGGACTGAAGTACAAAAACGGAGAATAGACTTAGAGAAAGAAAAGATAGATAAAGAATTAAATCTCCAGGAAAGAAAACTTCAGCAAAACAACAACAAAAATTCAAAGCTGAACAGGAATGGAAGAAACAAGAATTTGAACTTAAACAATTAGAAATAGAAAAAGATAAAAGAATTAAAAAATTGGAATTGGAAAGGAGTGAGCGTATAGCTATGTATGAAATAGAAATGAAGTACAAATGTAAAACCTAAAAAATAAAAGAAAGACATTTTTTCCTAGTTACTTTTATTTACTGGAACATCAGAGAATACAGCGCTTGTCTTTTAATTTCGTAATGCTTTTCTATTCTTTCGCTGCCATTAGGATCAGTATCTTCATCTTGGTTCTGTTCCAAAGCCAAACTATTCATATATTCTTGATCAGAATCTGATCTCAGTATGTTATGCAAAATACAGCACACTAGGAACCAATCGCAACAAAATTTATGACTTTCTTCATTATGAATGCGTATCCTTAGTTCCTTGAGACTACCAAATTTTTTCTTTAGTATGCCAAAGCAGTGCTCTATTCTGACTCAGTATCGGCTGTGTCGTAAGTTAAAAGCTTTGCGTTTAGCTTTATCGAGATGCTGTGAGTTGCTCCTATATGGAGTAATAATAATTTTAGATAAAGGATAGGCAGAATCGCCCGCTATCCACTGTTCCGAAGAAAACAACTTTTCTTGTTCTTTAAAAATTGAGCTGGTACGAAACATCCTGGCATCGTGGCTGCTACCAAGGTGTCCCACCACTACGTGACGAATTTTTAGCTTATAGTCACAAACCACTTGAGCTTTTATTGAGTACACACGATTTTTTGAAAAGTAAGATGCATGGTTTTTAACTGGTGATTCTGCTAGTTTTATTTCCGTACCATCAATGTAACCAATGCAAAATGGTAGTTCATGGTACGTAGCAGAAACTATGTCACGCCTTTCTTTCTTATCTGGCCAAGAAATATATTTAGACTGCAAATTTAAAATAACTTAAAAGATTCTGCGAGTAATTTTTACTATTGTGCCACCATCTCCAACTCCAAAAATTGTTGCAATCTTCCTAAATGATGCATTTTCTCCCGATGAACCTAATCGGTAAAGTACAATGGCTAGCTGGATTTCAATTGGAAATTGTTCAGAAGCATGTGGTTTTTTAAATTCAAGGTCGCTACTGATTAAATCTATTAAACGTGCGAATTCATTTCTATCTACTCGCAGCATTTGACGGAATCGGCCATCATCCATCATAGTGAGAACATTACAGCACCACACTTTTGACTTTGGGATAATATTTCGAATTCCACGCCGACATGCCAGTACTAACAAAAGGTCTTCATCCAGTTCATCGAAGATTTCATCAACTGTCTCTTCTTCATTTTTCATTTCTATCCACATACATTAAATTAGTAAAAAAATTCCTTTGACTAGTTTAAATACCTGGTTTTCGTTACCTTCAACACACAAAATGTTTTTTGCCGCATTTTCGATTAAAAATTGAAATATTTTTAATTTTTCACTAATTTTTGGCAGCGTTTCATTTGAAAGTAATCAGCTGATATTTAAAGTTGCCTACTATTTAAGCAATCAATTTGCTAGAGTGCGTTCACTCTTTGATGTAAAATATCATATACTATTGCTACTTTTACAACGGTTTTGGTTAAAAGCTACGAAGAGTGAATACCCCTTTTAATAAGTTTCCTATTTTCTCTAAACATCACATTTTGACAAAATAAATAAAAGAAAAGTAATACATCGTGTGTCTAACATTGCTTACCTCTACGGTCAACTAGTACTATATACACTCCGCGACACATGATTGTAGGCAGTCCAAATTTCTCAGAAAGTTTGAATAGCAACAGATTTTTGGGAAATATAATGCCCTCATCGTATGGTAGTATAACTGTTTTGTACCGATTCAAATTTTCCAATGTATCTGAAGCGTACTACATTTTTTATGAAGAATTTACTGAAAATTGCTATAAAAACCTGCGACATTTGAATGTAGGCACAGAAGTTATTTGAAAGCAGAGTGAGATTAATTGTTGTGAGTGAGATTAATTGTTTTAATTGTTAAAGCAGACAAGTAGTAAGGCAAAAATGGGAAGCGGTAAAAACCTAACACTTGAAGAAATTGGTAAAATAAAGGCTTTAAAGGAAGAAGGTTATTCCAACAGGCAAGTTGCCAAGAGAATCAACAGAAGTGCTGGAGTAGTTGATAGATTCCTGAAAGACCCCGAAAATTATGGAAAAAGGCGAAAAGGGAGGACGAAAAGAGCAACCAGTGCATCTGAGAGGCGCAGAATTTGAAGAATAGCATCTAATGCTTCAAAGACATCAAGACAGATTAGAGAAGAAGCTGGAACATCTGCTAGTATTCGCACAGTGCAGTGTATACTGAAAAGTTCTCAAACTAATCAATCATGGGAAAGACAAAACAATCATGTGTCGCGGAATGTATATACGTATAATATTGTCTAACAGTTATCTGTAAAAGAACAAAAGACATGAATAAAAGGTTATGTTTTGTTATCAATAACAACTCTCTTCGTAATTACAAACATACCCCTTTCTTCAACCTGACCTTTGTTGAATAATATAAACAGATTTTTATCAGACTTTGTCACAGTCAGTTACTTGGTGTCGTCGACAGTCGGCACTCCACTATGTTCTGAAGCAAGGTTTGTAAAGCGTAGGATGTTTCACGCAAGAAGATGCAGGTACACATTGTTCAGGTTATTTGTGTCGGTCTTTTTTTTTTTTTTTTTTTTTTTTTTTATGTGAAAGACTAGAGTCACAGGAAACGCCCTTTATACTGTGCCGACAATCTATTTTCTTCATATAGAGTGCAATGTCGAACAGCAGCTCTAGTCGGGGAAGAAAGGAACTGTCACAACCTACCAGCGATATTTTGCAGTCCACCTACTCCAAACCATTATTGTCGCGACTTTGTCATCGGGGCATCGAGAAACAACTCGCTGGAGTGTTATGCCTCCTGAAACGAGTTGAATCTCATCAACCAACCGATGACATGCGCTTTGGTGAAGCGGGGAAGGGCTAAGAAAGGCAATGACAGAAGGAATCAGGAATGTAAAGAGGGAAGAAGAAAGAAGGAAAGTTATGTAGGTGGGAAAGTGGAAAAGGCGAAGGACCGTGGGGCTGGCCGGGATTCGAACCCGGTACCTCTGGGAAAGTAGCCAGACGCCTTACTCCCTAGGCTACCGAGGCCCTGAGGTCTGCTCATTAATACAATTTCTATTTTTCTTTATATGAATGATTTCTGAAATTAATCGTTTTTTCTAATTTGGTTCTTTTTCTAAAATTTGTACACGGTTCCATTTAAAATCTTGATTGTTGTTTTTTATATGTTCAGTGACTATTGTGTGATATTTCGGTGGTTTTGTAATGTTGGTTTTTGTGTTCATGTATTCTAGTTTGTAATCTTCTATAAGTTTGGCCTATGTATGTACTATTACAATTATTAACCGCGCAATCGATTTGATAAATTACATGTGTTTGATGTTCTTTTTTGTTTTGTCTTTCCCTTTGACTATAACGTCGTTTATTGTGTATCGAATTTACAACATTGAAGTCGAGATTTTTTAACGTTCTAGAAATTTTGACAGTTGAGTTGTTAATGTGTGGAACGATTACACTGTAGGACAAATGACAAACTATTTTTTCTCATATGGAAAAAAAATTGATATTCATTAAGATCTGAATTTTTAGAACACGACTGTTTTGGTAGTTTGTAAAGATCAACTCTTATTCAAAAGTTATTAACTTTTGAATGTTATGTAAAATGCAAACAATATGAAAAAAAAATCGTTTTTAGAAAATATTTTATTTTAATACAACAGAAAATGTATACAAAAGTACTATATAACTATAAATATAAAACGCTTTTGTTTTGAACATTTTTCAAAAAGTTTGACTTACTTAAAGACTACAAACTACGACCAAGAGTTTGATTTGAATGTCGCTTTGTTGACCTTTCTTCTTTTTGTTTCGGGTTCTTCATCTCGACAAATTGACCAGTAATAATGACCGAGCATATTAATGTAACTTTTCGCGCTGTAATTCGCTTCAAACGGTTTGAAAATCTGATGGAATTTCTCGCCCATTTCGTCGTTGTAATCACTACAATTTGGAGGAAACGTTTCAAGATCTGCCAAAAAGTGTATCTTAAGGGACATGTTCACACCGACTTTTTTTAATGATGTTATCATTTTCTTAACAAGAGTTTTATATTTTGGCGCCCTTTTTTCCGAGAAAATTTTGAATTACAGCGACGATGTTTTTCCACGCTGCGGCTTGCGGCTTTGACAGATGTTGACAAAAGTCCTCGTTTCACTGGAGGAATCACGGAAGGGTGTGATTGGTAGGGTATGCTTTTACGCGTCTTAAGGGGCCTACAGACACACGATATGTTTGTCTACATGTCGATAACTAATCACGCACAGACGTAACTACATGTCGATAAACTTACCTAACGACATTATTTGGGAAAGGATTTTACCGTGATAGGTTGTGTGCGATCAGTAAAACTATGGGTTAAGGCACTAGCTTTTACACTGATGTTGAGAACCAAGTTTACAACTTCTGTACTAACACACTACATGTCTCAGAAAATCAAAACATTTTGATTTTTCGTCAACTTGTTGTGACATGTCGACAACCGGTGTACAGACGTGATAATTTGACGATTTCCAACTCAGGTTGGTAGACATGTCGTGCGTCTGTAGGCCCCTTTAAACCTCCTTCCGTTGATGAGCGAATAATTCAAACAGAAATAACAATCCTCATGAATTTCTTGTTCTTTCCAAATGGTTGGTTGATAGAATGGAAGACTATTTTTTTGCCGCCATATAAATCCCGACAACACGAAAGACACACTTTTGGAGGAACATACCACAAATCAGCGTGATATGTCAATTTGTAAGAACTTTCATAATAAGCCATTAGCAATTCAGCTGTGAAAGGCACTTGTTTATTTTGTGGAGTAAAAAGGCCGCAATGCAAACAAAACTTGTCTCTGTGAGGACAACTCATGATGTCGAGAATGTAGTGCATTGTTCGTAGTACAAAAGTAAACTGAAAGAGGCATCCGGTCGTAAACCGCAACCCTCTTTTTTTTCACACATCTCAGTCCCTTTTCTTAAGGGGCCTACAGACGCACGACATGTCTACCAACCTGAGTTGGAAATCGTGAAATTATCACGTCTGTACCCCGGTTGTCGACATGTCACAACAAGTTGACGAAAAATCAAAATGTTTTGATTTTCTGCGACATGTAGTGTGTTAGTACAGAAGTTGTAAACTTGGTTCTCAACATCAGTGTAAAGCTAGTGCCTTAACATCGCAGGTGTTTTTTTAGAATTTCGTGCGTTTAAGTAATTTTTGATTTAGAATAATGGCAACGATTAATAACAACGGATTTTGGAAAGAGTTTTTTGAATTATTTAAAAGTTTACCGGCTTTGTGGAAAGTTAAATCTAATGAATTTAAAAATAGAGAAGAAAAAACAAAATCCTGGAACATTTTATTAAATAAATTTAAAGAAGTTGAGCCGTCCGCGAATATAGACTTTTTAAAAAAAAAAATTAATAATATAAAAGCGTGCTACAGACGGGAGTTAAAGAAGGTGGAAAAAAGTTTGAGGTCAGGTGCTGGAGCTGAAGAAGAATATATACCAACTTTATGGTATTTTGAGGAGCTGGACTTTTTAAGAGACCAGGAAGCGCAAATTCATGGAACATCATCGATGGATTCTGATGAAGTGGATTTCGTCGAGCAAGGAATAGTAAGTTCAATAATTTTGTAAAGAAGTCAACTTAGTTATTAATTATTTTTTGTGCTACAGGAAGCTTCAGAACAATTGCAAAAAAGAAAGAAGACAATTAACCAACATTTAAGTGAGAAAAATTCCCTTCTGAGAGAAGCTCTTGGATTGATGCAGCAAAATAAAAAAGACAACGAGGAAAACACCAAAGACGACGCTTCGATTTTTGCTGAAAGTTGGGCTGCATCTTTTAGAAGCTTAGAGGGACCGCAGAAAATTTTTGCGAAGAAAGCAATTGAAGAAATATTAATATTGGGGCAACTGAAGCAATTGACATTGCATTCGGTCCAAGCACCAAGTGCTAGTATTGCGAGAACATCAACTCCAATAGTTCAGTACCCGCTATCGGTATCTTCATCACCGTTGGAGAATAATTTTAGAATACATCCGAACATGTCAAATGTGATAGTTCAACCCGGTGAAAAAACATACCACTCTCTAGAAGAATTAGTTAATGATTCTTCTCTATTTTCATAAAATATGTTTATTATTAACCTCTTCACGCCCTCGGCCACATATGTGGGCGTTTAGTTTTTTAGTAATTATAGTTACTGTCAATAATAAATAGACCAAAATTTTTACTACAGACGAAATTTTATTGTTTACTCCATTTTTTTGGCTTCTTGAATTACTATTAATATACATTGAATATTTCGCCATAAAAAAATTCGTCCCTGAAGAAGTTAAAGTTTTGGTGTTATTTGTGTTTTTTAAATACAGTGAATGTGGACAGATATTTTTTAAAAACTTATGGACATAAAATAAAGGTTTAATAATATATTTAGAATACACTAATAAAAAAAACATTGCTAACTAGTGAATTTGAAAATGACTTTCTGTCTACTTAAAATATAATGTGTATTTTTTTAATACCAGTAAAAAGAAATGAGTTTTATGTTTTGTATTTTTATTCCATAGAACTTATAAATTGTTGTTGCCATGGTACAGAACCTTCTCCGTTAAAATAATCCCGAAAATCATTTCGAATTTGTTTTGCTAAATCTGATGAATTTCTTGCCTGTGTAGGATGCAAATTTAATAGTTTATTGTTGTCTGTTCTCCAGGATCCACTTTGTATTTCTCCTGTTGTGATGTTTTCAATGTCAACACTTCCTCGTAAATAAATAGATGAATCTGTTTCCTTTAAAAAATTGTGTAAGTAGCAGCAGGCAAGAGTGATTGTTGCAGCTTTTTTAGGATTTACACTAATTGTACTTAGCAACACTCGAAATCTACTGGATAAAATGCCAAAAGCGTTCTCGACCATTCGTCTTGCACGAGATAATCTGTAGTTATATATTCGCTGTTCTTGCGTTAAATTGCATTCCGTATATGGTTTCATTATATTTGGTCTTAACGGAAATGCGTCGTCTGCAACAATAACAAAAGGAAGTTCCTTAATTGAGTTTGGTAATTTGCGTCTATCCGGGATTTTCAACATATTTTCAGAGAATTGTTCGCAAAACTGGCTATTTGAAAACACTCCACCATCTGACACTCTTCCATTGGCACCTGCTTCTACCATTAAAAACTTGTAGTTTGCATCAACAAGAGCAAGAAGCACGATGCTAAATGTTTTCTTATAATTAAAATAGTATGATCCGCTGGCAGGTGGTTTCCTGATGTGGACGTGTTTTCCATCAATAGCCCCGACGCAATTAGGGAAATCCCATTTCCTATGAAACTCTTCAGCAACACATGCCCACTGTTCCTCTGCTCTTGGAATCTGAAAGCAATATTACAATACATTTTATTATTTATTTATATATATGTATGTATATATAGTAATATTGCAAAATATTTTTCTTACCTTGATATATTCCTTTAAGACTTTAATAATAGCTAAAGATGTTTCAATTACAATAACTCCTAAACTTTGTGGTGAAATTGCCGTCAAAAATTTTAGGTCTTGGAAAGAGTTTCCTGACGCCAAAAATCGCATTGTCGCTGAAAGGCGCTCATTTACAGAAATAGAATCACGCATTAAAGTATTCTGTTTTTCAATTTCTGGTCTAACCTTTTCCATTAAAAGTTCATATGTTGCTGAAGTGATTCTTAAAAAATTCTTTAAATCAGACGGTGCCCCAATTTTTAATTCACTTAATAAATTCATATGTGTGTATTTTTGTCTTTTTAAAAACCAATTTTTGGTCCAAATTCTTTTCCTTTTATTATTTAGTAAAAGTTCGTCTTCATCACACAATTCACTCAAAATTAAAATTTTCATTATTCTTTCATTTTTACTTGAACCCATAGTTTTATTGATCGCACACAACCTATCACGGTAAAATCCTTTCCCAAATAATGTCGTTAGGAAGGTTTATCGACATGTAGTTACGTCTGTGCGTGATTAGTTATCGACATGTAGGCAAACATGTCGTGTGTCTGTAGGCCCCTTTATCTGAGTAAACAGGCGCTAATGACCTTCGGTTTGACTAGAAAATGTTTGTAATTTTCAGTATTTCTCAAAATTTAGTTTCATTGTTTATTATTAACAAATTTATAAAAAACTTTTTTTACAGTTAAATTCTACGTAAAATTTCTGATCCGACCATATTAAAAAACCCAGATTGAGTAAAAAAAAAGTTCGAATGTTCAAAAGTTAATAACTTTTGAATAAGAGTTGATCTTTACAAACGACCAAAACAGTCGTGTTCCAAAAATTCAGATCTCAATGAATATCAATTTTTTTTCCATATGAGAAAATTCGTGTTTGATAGTGCTACCATCGGTTTTTTCCCCTGCGTGTCAGGTTCATCAGGGTTATTTAAGTTGTTACAAAGAAGATTGATTCTTTTACCGATATATTTGTTAGCAAATTTTTGGGGTAACTGTTCGCGGCCAAAATGTCTTTGACTTTTTGTTGTTGTTGTTGTTTTGGTTCTAAACCAACTACGAGATTCCACTTCAACCTTCCTCCACATGATTCGGAAAACTTTTAAAAATTTAAATGATGGATTGCATCTTTCGAAATCGAGTATTAGTTCTTCCTCATTCATGTCTTGATCAAACCCATGTATTAGTAGAGGGGTGGCAATAGAATTTAGAGGAATGAACGTCCTAAATTCCGGAGCAAGTGGGTTGTCTATGAGAAAGGAGTTCGCCTCACATGCACTCTTAAAAATTGTTCTAAATTTATCAGAGCTTAATTTAATCAGTTTCTCCACCCCTTGAACAGACTGTAAAAGCTTACCAAGCCTTAGAGGGTTAACACTTTTGTTGATTGCTCCTTCTACCCGAGAAACTTGAATGACTACTGAGAAAGGTCCTTCATCCTCGTTATCATAAAGAGTTATTAGGTTGTGATCTATTTTGGATGGAATGATTGGATTGGGAGAGACTGAGAGTACTGAGGCAGGATCAGGGGGGGTGGGTGTGGTAAACTCCTTAGGTGATGGTGGCTTACTCAGAGGCGGAGTAGCTGATGTCGTTTTTCACTAATTGGGGTAAGGTTGGAATTTGAAGAAGGGCTACGTTTCGATTCTTGGAGACTTACACTGGGAGAGCTTTTCTTAGTTTTTGTCTCTCTAACGGAGGAAGATCTGGCATTAGATTCTTGTGGTCTGACGCTCAGTCTGTTGGAGGATCTCGTTGTGGGAACCGTACTGACTTTTTTTTGCACTCCTGAGCGGTGATTGTTTTATTCTTTTCCATAATTGAAACCAGATGTGACAGTAATTGTGGAGTTCCGGGTAACGTAGATTACACGAGCAGCTACCCGAGAGAACAAGGAATGGACTGAGGGAAGTATGAGGGTAAAAAGAAAAAGAAAAAAAAAAAACAACAAAATTTTTTTATGGGAATGCCAACGTGTGTAGTGAGTAAAGTGGGATTTATAGGTCAGTGGTTCAAGGAAATGATTATAGGAGAAGAGGGTGAGTCATAAACAGATAAAGAAGTTCACCAGCTAAGACTCAAAATCATAAGTTGGTATCAAGTCAGAGGGCAAGAGAAGAGTGCAATCCGCTGGAAAGGGAAAAGAGAGTCTTCAAGATGAAGAATGGAGGTTGTGTAGGAGCTTATTTAAGAAAATAGTTAATGGGACAAAAATTTACGTAAGGGTTATAATGGCAATGGAAGGGGATGCAGATAACCTTGTGAAGTCTGAACTACAAGAGTCACCACTCAAAGTACAAGTCACGGGGGATGTCGCAAGTAAGGTAGAAATTGGAAAGACTTGAAGGGAATTCGTGGAGGATGTTAATTGATTACTCCGAAATCAGGACCGAGAGACGGTAGAGGTAGCCGAGGGATTGCGCGAACTGTGGGCTCAAAGAAAGAATCTGTTATCTTACTAAAATATATAAGGGAGAAAATACGCAAAATAAAAATAGTTGGTGATCGAGTAGAAGGGAAGAGCCTGTAGTATGACACTGAAGCCAAATTGGAGTGAAGGAGAAAGTTCCTAGTAAGGTGGAAAGCGGAACTATTGAAACAGTTAATAAAAAGGTAGCATCTAAAGGATGACCACAAAAACAAAAGAAAAAAAGGAAGGAAATTTAAAGGGACCTGAAGAGTCAGAGTGCACAGAAGCAGCTCCGTGATACTGAAGGAAAATCAGGGGAGAGCCAAGGAAATGAAAACGTCTGTGACAAGGAAAAGATCCTTATCCGAGTCGAATTACGCCTGATATTATAGGAGTTAAATGGGAAAAAATTTTCAGTGAGGAAAAGCCTTTTGAGAGAAAAGCTGAGATGGGGAAACACATACAAGACCAAAACGAATTGTGGAAAGGAAATTGTTTTCTATCCAAGGTACCTTTGCGAAATTCCTAAAGGAGATACAAGCTGGAATGTCGTATGATAGATAAGGAAAAATTTAATATGAGAATCCCGTCGTGGAACTATGAAATGCCAATTCCAGTAAAGGTTTCAAACTTTATTTTAAAATTATTCAAGGCGTTCAAGAGGAAAAAAGAACAAAATAAGGACATGAAATACTTTAAAATCACTAAAAGGGAGATTTATATAAAAAGAACATCTAATTGACTTTATTATAAAAGTTAATTGATAATATGGTTTTCATAAATCACATTAAACAAGACAAAAATAATTTTCAATCAATAAAAATGACATGAGGTAAGGTAAATGAGTAGAAAAGGGAATTTAATTCGAAAATTACTTGGTAAAATGCCAGCAAAAACCGCACATTGAACAATTTAACATAAAATAAGCATCAAGTTATGCAGATGGGCAAGAAAATTTTAGATGATATCTCAAAATGCAGAAGGCATCGAGATAGCCCAGATGAATATTTCACAAAATGGACGCCACGAATTAATTTCCCCTTCTACACACTCATAGAATTAAATGAAATAAATTAACAAGAAAATATATAATTAGATTAAAAATATTAATTAAATTATGAAAAATTTAGCTCACGCCTTTATGAAAATTTTAGAGAAAAAGTTTTATATTATAACTTATCACATTGCAAAAAACAAGATGGACCCTTTAAAAGAATTTTTCACAATAAAAAAAGACTGAAAGTTAGTAGAAGTCGTGACCGTCCTAGTCCGTGGACAGAGAGAGAGTGTGACTTTTTGGATGTTAGTGTTTTGGTACGACTTTTCAGAAAGTTTAATTGCTTTGTCAACGAGATTGTAGACCATTGCAGCCTTTTGATGTATAGGATGGAAAGAATTATAATTGAGCACTCGACCTGAAAAAGTTGGTTTTTGGTACACAGAAAGAAATACTGTAGATATTTCACCTAAAAAATGGATACATCATCTAAATTTTGTAGATGATTTTCAGCCTCCGAATATCTTTTGATAAATCAACTACTTAGCTGTAGGTGAAAATTTGTTCAATAAAATTAGAAATATCTCCTACAAAGAAAATGTGAATCACCTACGACGGAAAGTAGGAGACTTCTCAACTAACAGTAGGGGAATTATCGATAGTAGATAGACGGTGATTTCTCGACTAGTAGTAGTGACTGTTAGTAGGTGAATGGTTGATAAATAGTGATAGGTGATTTTCCGACAAGGAATAGGCGATTACCTATAACGAATAGTAGCTGATTTGTCGACTAGTAGTAGGTAAATTATCGACAAATAGTGGTAGGTGAATTACCTACAAGGATAGGCGGTTTTTATGAAGTTTTTATAGGATATGAAAAAGAATACTGAATAACAATTAGGGAACGTGAAATGAATGCCTGAAATGATGCCTAAAATTAGTAAAAGTATAAAGAAAACATACATTAATAGTTCTTTAATTTTTTATTACAAGAAAAAATTATAATGATTCTACATATATTCGTACACAATTTTTTTTAGAAAATACAAAATTATTCTTGGTTACGGTTTAGTATCCTGCGGCACGATTCGGGGGAGGGGCAAATTTATAACGAGAGGGGAGGGGTGGGCGAGCCTCCCCTTAAAGTGTCCAAGTGCGGAAATGTACCGTTATTCCAAAATAAATATATAAATTTTTGCTCTGGTTTAGTTCCCTGCGGCATGATTTGTGGCTTGGAGGGAGTGGGGCTGTGTGGAGGAGGCTGTGCGAGCATTCTCTCGAAGTATGCAAGTGCGGAAATGTCCCGTTATAACACAATTTTGGCGTAAAAATGTAAAAAATACATGAAAAGAACAATTTCGCTTTTATTTAAAAGGTATTATCATGGTTTGTATACATGTTTCACGGCATTAATTACCTGAAAAAAGGGTCTTGTTTATTGCGAACTACAGACCGTCTCCACATGTACTCTAAGATAAAATCCGAAAAATTGCCAGGATTACGGAGATTATTTTTTGAAAAAAAGATTTCACAACTCGCCATTGGGCCTCGATTCGCTGTGTGTGGGTTCCATCAGTACCAACGAATGGATGGGCCGGGTCGGAATGATTTACTTTTTTATGTATGTAACCATGTTATCCCAGACAATCATAAGCACGCCAACAATCGGTATGTATAGTGGTACCTTCAGCCACATGCTTTTTTATTAAAGGTACCAAGACATCAGCACTTCGAACATTATCCGGGCAAACCTCAAGCCTGAGATTCTCACTTCCGTCCTCAATCATACCAAGCACCCAATGTCCTTCCACACGACGACCTGAAATATTAGTTAGAAAAAATACCAACAAAATATTTACCGATCGCATGACGGGAAACGTAAACATACAGAAACAATAAGAAGCTATCAGAAATGAAATATTCACCTTTGTTGTACTTTCTTTTTCCAAATTTACTTTCATCAATCTGTACAATTTTTCCAGGGCCTCCTATTTGTCCAATCGCTACCAGTCGATCTACCTGATATATAACTACCATCTCTCTACAATAATTATACCAGTCTGCCCTGGATAAACACCCGTTTTCCGCACTCCTTTCAGGATCTTCGAATATCGCCTGGTCGTAATTCCACCGATGAGCGAACGAATACATTAGGTAAAAAGCTCGTAATAATGAAACTTTCACGTTTTCGAACCATGTATTATTACCGCGCGATACCCTTGAACGAAAACGACAAGCTCCCTTATTACAAACAACGGAACCTACCGTGCGGTTTTGCCCGTATTCAACGCACATTAGTGTTTTGTGCACCCTGCACTTCTTAGAAACAGATAATAAGCCATTTTCCTCAGCAAATTGCACGCACTTCTCACGAGTAGAAAATTGTCGTACAATGTGCGCCAAATTTACCATATTTACTGTTTCTTCCACATTCAATCGTCGAGGAACGTATTCGCCGTAACTATTAAAATTCTCGCTAGACATATTTGATATAATTTAACTCAAATCGCGCCCGCAGGAAATTAAAGTAATGCAAAAATTTATATATATTTTTTTTGCAATAACTGAACATTTCCGTACTTGGACACTTCCAGAGAATACTCGCACAACTCCTCCCATCCAACCACATCCTCTCCCAAACCTAAAATCATACCGCAGGGAACTAATACAACAATACAACATTTTATTAATTTTTTTGCAATAACGGGACATTTCCTAATGTTTCTAATAACATAATTTTGGGGTAAAAACGTAAAAAATGCATGGAAAGAACAATTTTGAGTAAATGTATACTATAGCAGCCACAGTTTCGATGATCTTGAATTTTTAGTATATTATAGAAGTGATTATGCTGATCATTTTCATATTGTATATGCTGGCCGCAGAAATCATAATGAAGGATAGTTTATGTAGCATAAACATTTCAATACCTTTGTCATCAATTATTCAGGTAATTACGATATGCACCCCTAAATAACATGAAAATGTTGAATGTAATTTTCTGATTTCTCGCTTTGTTTTTAAAATAGCGAAATTTTTTTTAAGTACATACATATACTATACCTAACACAAATCGCGATAATATGCCTAATAACATTGGAAATCATCCTAAAGGCTCTTTTAAAATTAGGAGCCCCCAGGAGAATCTTAGTATCGGTCAACATGCGCAAGGATTCAGCAAAATCGTGAATTTAATACTAATGCCGGAAGTATAATTGGAAATCATTCTAAAATTAGGAACTCCCCAGGAGAATCTTAGCATTGGTCAACATGCGCAAGGGTTCAGCAAAATCGTGAAACCAGCACTCGTGTCGAACGTTAAATTACAAATCATCTTCTATGTTTTACTAAAATTAAAGGTGCAATAAAAAAATTAAGTACCCTTACTATGGAATAGGGGCTATGCCCCCATCCACCCGTTTTGGGGGGCCTAGCCCCCCATACCCCCCTTTAAAATTTTCTTTTTCGTTTTACCCCCCTTTTGGAATCTCCTTTCTCGATACCCCCTTTTAACGTTACGGTTATAATTTTGGGGGGCTCCGCCCCCCATACCCCCTTTTAATACCCTTGTCCACCGCTTAATAGTTGGGGAGCTCTGCCACCCACACCCCTGCTCAAAATAGGGGGGCCCTGCCCTGGGCAAGGATTCATTCAGAATCCACCGTAATCTGAAACGAACTGGCTGTTTCGGTTGGAGTTGGGGTCTGGGCCTGTGAATAAAAAAATACTATCAATCATTAGTTTATATACACATAGACATTGAATTCAAAAATTTAGGTTTTTTTCTCTTGCAGTTTCCATCTACTGTTGACGAATGGCACCAGATTTCAAAAGTGTTTGAAGAACAATGGAACTTTCCTAACTGCATTGGGGCGCTTGACGGAAAGCATATCAATATCCAAGCACCTCCAAACTGTGGTTCTGAATATTACAACTATAAAAAGATGAATAGTATCGTTCTAATGGCAATGGCTGATGGTGAATACATATTCACTTATGTTGATGTGGGTGCATATGGACGCGATTCTAATGGCGGCGTATTCTCGAAGTTTGTTTTTTAAATATTTAATAGATCATTTACATGTTAAGTTAATATTTAATTTTGATTATCAGATGTTCTCTTTCGGAGATACTGAAGGAAAGATCGCTAAACATTCCACCGCCTCAGCCATTTTTAGAAGGACAAGATGCAGTGCCATTTGTAGTAGTGGCTGACGACGCCTTCCCGTTATGCCATACATAATGAAGCCTTAGGCTGGTCGTCCACTGGAAGCGTATTCGAGCGGCTTCGCGCTACGGCCATACATATGAGCGGCTACAAGCGGCTCATTTGTATGGCCGAAGCGCGAAGCCGCTCGAATACGCTTCTAGTGGACGACCAGCCTTATGCATTTCGGGATCAACTGATACCTAATCGAATATTTAATTATCGATTATCACGGCCTCGAAGAATTATCGAAAACGTTTTTGGCATTGCAGCCGCTCGATTCCGTATTCTTCGACGAAATATCAATGTGTCCGTTGACAGAGCTATAAAAATGGTTCTTGTCATTTGTGTGCTACATAACTTTTTGGTAGCACGAAATAAAGTGGCAGCCATAGAGGTTGATCGAGAAATCGAAGGTCGCGATGGGGAAATATCTGAAGGAAATTGGCCCGCTGTTTTCGTGAACAAAATAACTTTACGAATCTTGTAAATCGTGGCACTCGTAACAGTCAAGATGCAGCTGATGTTCGAGAAATTTTTATAACTTACTTTTCATTACCAGAAGGAGAACTGGAATGGCAATATAGAGCCGTGATGCATATGGCACACGACCAACACAAAACTAAAAATAACTACTGATAAAAGTATTTAAAAGTATACCGTGTTTGACTCGCGAAGCCTTGAGTCGTTTTTCATTACTGGATCCAAGAACTTCATCTCGGCGAATAATGGATTCACTCGCTTGAATTTATTTGCAGCCTGCCCGCTTTTGGTTTCATTATTTTTTTTAAATGAGTCTATATTTGAGGTAATAATTTGTGTTATTAATAAATGTAAACTTTAGAAAAGATAAGCGTCCCTTCTTGGTAGTTGCCACGAAGTGCATTCCATCTTAAGATGATTTCATGTTTGGGAATAGAGAGAGTTTGGGATATGGTATGCCAAGAGTTATTATTCATATCTCTATTTTTATAAGATGTGCTCTTGGAGTCCCAAATATTCTCAAATTGTTCCACCTGATGAATGAGAGCGATGGAGGACTCCATGCTCCATTCAACAGATGATTTCCTGATTCTTTTTTTTTCCATCTGCACGGCTTTCCTCTGGAATACTCATTTTTCTATTCTATTTTGGAATGGAAATTGTTTACTCGATTTACTCGGGACAGACTACAAATACTTTACTTAATTTTCCCACTCAGACTTGTGCGTCAAAAAGTGCCTTTTGATTGACAAACAATTAAACACCATGCCAATAAATTTTCAATGTCAATCAAAAACAAAGTAACCATATGTTTGACAATGCAGCTATGTCCACTTGTCATTTAAATTCTTAGTCAGTCATTCACAAGCGCTGTTGGCCAATTCAATGACAAGCAGTTTTTCGCTATTTCCACTTGCCAATTTTCCAAAAGACGTAATAATACGTCATTTGTCAATTTCAAAACGGCAAGTGGAAACCTAGCATTATTCACAGCATTTTCCGTTGAATCTGTCAACGTTGAAATAAATATGAAGAGGTTAAGCTAATAATCGGATTTAAATTAAAAATAAGGTAACCGGTTTTTTGAAGCTCTTCATTTATGTCTTCCACAATTTTTCTTTTATTAAGCCTTAATTGTTTCTGTAGAGTATAAAACCTTTCTTTCAAGCCTCCTCTCTTTCCATTAGTTCCAGTGCAAGATTGCTGTGAAATTCAAATTGTTAAACATTAATGTAAGAAAAATATTTTTCAAGAAATACTGTTTCTTCCTTAGGGAAAAGTTTTTTAATTTCATCAGCTGCATGAAAATATTCCTCTTTTGAAACGGAGATTTTTCCCGCGTTAATCCAAAATTCGCAAATTATGTTGATTAACTTGTGGCGTGCTGACTTTATTAATAGCTCTCGTTCTTTATACCCTTTTATTATTTCTCTTCTACCGCTATCTCTTCAAGAAGTGATTTCAAATCCTTGAAAAAAGTTATTTATATATTTATTAAAATATGAATATGGCAACTCTGTGTTTAACCGATCCAATTAATACTTTAAAGGTTTGGATCGACGCGACGTTTGTTTGCTAAATATTCTTTCAAAACCATCTCAGAAAAAAACTATAGTTTAAACAGCAAACGCTTATAAATCCCCATTTATTTTAAAACTTATTAATAAAAAATTCAACATACCAAAGAAATGTTGTTTTGTGAATCACAACTCACACTTGGAGATTTGTCAGATGTGGGTGTAGCTACGTTTCCGACCGGGGTAGAAAACCACCATTTATCGATGGGAATAGAAACAGAATCCAGATTGCTGATGATTCCCTAATAAAAAAATAAGAATGAAATGGCCCACAGTATTCGTGTGAAAGAAATTTACGTTTCCTGTTCGCCACTCGTACAACTTAGTTCGAAATCCCTCAGATCCTGGCTGGTAATATTATTCAATACAGAAAATTTAAGAATTCCTTTTTCTGTAAATACCAAATACATTTTTTTAACCCAAAAACAATTGAATACTGTAATTTCACTAACCACGAAATTACTGAATTAGTTCTGGAAATCCCCATGAAGCCACTAAATTCGCAATGAGCTGATCCTCTGCAATTTCAGGTACACTTTCAATTTCGTTTTCGTTATTTTCTTCACTCATTTTCAATTATCACAACCAAAATGCAGCAAATGACTGATTTCAACTAGAAACGCGTTACGATACACAACGCCTTGCTTGTAAACCTCCCGTTAATTCTCGGGAAAAAAACGACCAATCCAAATAAAAAACCACTGAAAGCTATAGGTATAGAAGCTCACCTATAAGCAGTAGGTGATTTTTCGTCTTCGACTAGATTTTCTTATAAAGCGAAAATACCGCCTTCCGCAAGGTGGGTGATTTTTTTTTTCGGTAGATGATGTTCCTACAAAGCAAACACATAATCTACAATTATGATTGGGAAATAGAAAAATCTTGTGCACATTTTAGATGAATATTCTACTTATAAATTTTGACTACAGAGGCAATAAAAATATCATCTACAAATTTAGGAGAATTGGAGATTTACATTTCATCTAAATCAGTTTAGATGAATCATTTCTGCAAGATATATGACTTTTCGGCAAAATTTATACTTTTATGCCACCGAAATCAATTTAGATGAAATATCTACATCAATTTTCTCTGTGTACCCATTCGTTATTAATTTGCCACCACTTCTTTCCACTTCCTCATCCAAAAAACAGCCGAGCTAAATACTTCTAACAAGGTGTTAATCTTTAAGATTGGTAGTACCACGAAACTGTCATCGACATATCTAAAATACGTAGGAGTTCTCATATCAAGTTTGAAAAAACATTCACATTCTAAATCATTCATAATAATCTCAGCAAGTATAGGACTCAAGGGACTGCCCATGGGGCTACCAAACTGTTGTCTATAAAATTCACCATTGAAAGTGAAAAAGGTCGATGGCAGAATGAGGTTGACAGCTTTTTGGAATCCGTTCCAAGGGAGATCACAATTCGGTTGTATTTGTGCCCACCGTCTTTCTAAAGTTGCAATAACCGCGTCTTGAGAGATGTTAGTAAACAACGCAGTGACATCTAGTGACAAAAGGACTTCATCGTCTTGCAAGTTGATATTCTCAATTTTCTTTTTAAATTCAAGGCTGTTTTTCACACTGTGGGCCTTATCATGGTTAGCGCGGCGAAAAAATGACAGCGCCGTTTGTTTTGTCGTTGTCATTTTTCATATCATAGTTGGCGAATGCTTACTTGGCGCCAGAGAGTTACACTACAAACCAGAAAAGCTATTAAAATTATAAATGTTTGCTGTGCTCTCCACAACTTACGGATAAAACATAATTTGGATGATGTTGTAGTAGTGGAAATAGAAGAAGATAGCACAACAGATCACCAATTGACAGAAAATGACGACGATGCACATGCATCAATGCATCAACCTAATGTCGTCTATTTTACATATGTAAAAGTAAAGTACCTGTATATATTCTTATAAAAATAAAGCAAAACATTAAACTCAAACATGATTTTAATTGCAATGGCCATTAAATATAATGGGAGCTTCATAAAAATTAAAATTATTAAAAAAAAATTAAATTCATCTTTTTTTTTTTTTTTTTTTTTTTTATATGAAAAAACCAAGCTTAGGTGTAACCCTTTGTACTACCAGTCCGTCATGTCGTTCAGTTCATGGTGCAATGTCTAGTAGTAGCTTGGTTTGAAGAATAGAGGAGAATAGGAAAGGTTAGAGGGGGTCTGGAGGGTGTAGAAGAAAATGACGATGAACCTCACGTTTGAACTCTAAGATGTTGTACGAGTTCGGAAATACCGACTGCGGGAGATCATTCCACAATCGAGTGGTTCTATTCATAAACGAATCTCTGAACCGTATTGTGCGTGAACGAGGGGGCTGTAGGGTATGGGGGTGAGCCGAGCGGGCTAGTCTTGTGTTGCGGGAAAAGTATTGCCGTGCAGGCAGGAGGTCCTGAATTCCGGTGGAACAGTCGCCATGGTAATAGCGATAAAGTATGGAGAGGGCTGCTACATTCCTACGGTGGCTCAAGGTGTCTATGGAGGCGCGAAAGGGGCCATCACCAATGAGTTTGAGGGCACGATTTTGCACCTTGTCGAGACAAGCCAAGGTAGTTTTTGGGGCGCCTGCCCAGATATGTGAGTTGTATTCGAGGCGCGGCCGAATGTAGGATTTGTATATTGTAGCCAATGCGGCTGGCTGGAGGAGGAACTTGCATCTCTTGAGAAATCCAAGGCATTGGGAGGCTTGTTTGGCGATTTGGAATATGTGATCGTTCCATCGCAGATGCTCCGTTAAAGTTACCCCTAGGATGTTGAGAGTTGAGTCAGCCATTAGATTCTCTCCATCCACCGAGACAGGAGGAAGGTCGGTACAATTTTTGTTGGAGATCAGACAGTGCTTCGTTTTTGTGGCATTAAATTCGACGCGGTTCATTTCGCCCCAATGAAGAATCGATTCGATATCCCGGTTGATCGAAGCCGACATCAGTTGACGGTGGTAAAGACAAGGTCTGGCACGTGCTTGTCTTATATTGTCGAAGGAGTAAGAGAAATTCAGAGTACCGTCATCAGCGAAGCAGTGAAGTGGGTTGGAGGGGATTGAGAGCAGATCATTAATGAAGATTAGAAAAAGTGCGGGTGAAAGAATTGACCCCTGGGGGACTCCGGCCGAAATGGCGTGGGGGTTGGATTCGACGCCATCCAATACTACCTTGATTGAACGGCATGAAAGAAAGCTCTTAATCCAGTTCCTTAGAACTAAGTGTATACCAATAGCTTGGAGTTTATTCAACAGAGCTGGGTGCCATACTCTGTCAAAAGCCTTTGATATATCTAGAGCAACTAGGCTAGACTCACCAAAGCTGTGAATGCTTTGGTTGATACGCTCGGTTAAACACACAAGCAGATCGCCAGTAGACCGTTTAGATCTGAAGCCGTATTGCCTGTCGTGTATAATTTGGTTGGATTCTAGATATTTCTTCAGCCTTTTATTGATTATTGTCTCCATGATTTTGGAGAGAACAGAAGTAATTGCTATTGGGCGGTAGTTTAAGGGGTCGCTGGCTTCACCTTTTTTTGGGATTGGCTGAACATGAGCTAGTTTCCACGAGTCGGGATACACTCCGGAGAAGTAAGACAGGGCAAAAAGTTTGCGCAGAGGTTTAGCCAAAGGCGAGGCACATTTTTTAAGTACCATAGGGGGGATTTTGTCGGGACCAGTGGATTTATTGGCATCGAGTTCTTTGAGACACCTAAACACCTCGCGAGTCCTGAAGTGAACTCCGTCCATTGAGTGGGTGGTATTCTCGAGAGTGGGGGGTGACATAGCAGCATCGGGTAAAGAAGAATTTGCGGCGAACAGAGAAGCTAATAGGTCGGCCTTGGGTTTGCTTTCTGTTATCACTTCCTTGTTGTGAATAAAAGGAGGTGTTGAGGAGGAAGTAAAATTCTTCTTGATGGCAGTTACCAAGGACCAGAAGTTTTTGCTGCCTGTAGTGGAGTTAAGAATCTTACTTCTCAATCTATCATCAAATGATGATTTGACTTTCCTGATGACGGAGTTACATGAGTTTCTAAGTCTGACGTACTCACGACGAAGTGGCTCATTAGGCGAACGTCTGTATGCTCTATAGGCGGCTTCTTTAGCTTTGATTGCGTTCATACATTCCCCATTGAACCATTTGTTTGGCCTAGGCTTCACATATTTGGTGGAGTGAGGGATGAACAAGCGCATATCCGCTCGAATAATTTTGGTGACACAGAGGGCCGCATAGTTCGCATTGGCACTACGGAAACACAAATCCCAGTCAGTGGCCTGGAAGAAGCGAATAAGACCCAACCAGTTGGCTTTCCCATAGTGCCACACAGTTCTTTTAGGAGCTGTGGTGGTTGTGGTCGAGGATGGATATGGGAAATAAGCGCTAATTAGTTTATGGTCCGAGTTGCCAAGGGGTGAGCTAACTTTGATGGAGTACCGCGTCGGGTGGGAAGTAAGAAACAGGTCAAGGAGATGGGCTCCTTGACCTGGAATATCAGGGACTCTCGTCGGACATTTGACAATTTGGTGCAAGTTGTTGAGGCTCGCAAAGAGCTCGGCGTCTTTGCCAGGAACACTGGTGCCATTTGAGTAATTTAGCCAATGTACATTGTGAACGTTGAAATCACCCGCAACAATGATTTCGCTTTCCGGGTGGGAAAATAAAAATCCGGAAATCTGTTCAGAAATAGCATCGAAAGCTGAGGTGGTGGCCTCATTACTAATATTAGGACTCCTATATAAAAAACAGAAAAATATGACGTGGCTATGGATAATTATTTTAATCCAAAGATGATTAAAATCCGAGGATGTACTACTGTACACCTTCTGAAAGGCCACGTCATTCCTAATATAAATGGCTAATCCCCTATGGGCGGAAAAGTTGTGCACTAAATTATACCCTGTCACCTGAAATCGATCTAAATCAAGATCTGGTAACACTTGGGTTTCACTCAGTGCGAAAATAGCAGGGGTATGGAGGAGTAACTCGCACGTAACGGCCAGGAAGTTCGCATTCAGTCCCCGAATGTTACAAAAATTGATTATAAAATCATTGTCACTTTGGGGACTGTTTAGCGTGAGGTCCATGACCTCATTTGTAGCCGGCCGCACCGGCGATGCATCCATCGGAGCTAACGGGAGTAGCCTTGTTGCAGTGTTATGCCTGCTAAAACAAGACGACTCCCATCAGCTGACCGATTAAGGCTGCAGCGCCGGAGCGTCCGGCAGGAAGCGCGGGAAGCGGGTGGAAGAAACTTACGTGTTGTCCGTCGGTCCTTCGGTTATTGTTGTTGTTGTTGGTGGCCTTTGCTTGGTTTTTTGTTTATGTTTTATAATTATTTTTTTTTATGTTATTGTTTGTTTTTGATTTATGGTATTATTTTGTGATTTATTAATTTGTTTTTAAGTTTTTATGTGTTATAAGTTTTTTTGTTTTTTGTGTTGTTTTTGTAGTTATATTTATTGTTTCGGTTTTTGCGTTATAATGGGACTGGCGACAACACACGCCCGCACTTCACCGAGGCTCAGTCCAGACCATATCTATATTAATAAAAGAAAGTGTGTGTCTGTGTATCTGTGTGTCTGCTTGTGCGTACCGTCACGCATTGTAGCCAAACTAGAAGAGATAGAAATCTGATTTTTTTGTAGATGCATGGATACCCCAGAAGGTGGAAGTAAGTTTCCGTTTTTCGCTATTTTGATTAGTTTTTTTTTTTTTAATTAATTAATTAGTACGATTTTTCACCTTTTTTTACGCTCTACGCCTGATATCTCGGCTAATGTATATCGTAGAACTTTTTTTTTCTATTGCATAAAAAGTAACTGACTGACAGACAACGCACAACCTAAACCACTAGAGGTAAAGGGCTGAAATTTTGACAGTGAATCTCTAGCGATTTTTCGAAATTCATCCCCTGAGGGGGTGAAATGGGGTTTACCCAAACCGCTGGAGCATAGGGCTGAAATTTTGACAGTGCATCCCTATAATGACGTGGACACCCACATCCCCTAAGGGGGTGAAATGGGGTTTATCCAAACCGCTAAGGCTATTGGGCTGAAATTTTTATAGTGCATCCCTATAATGACGAGGGCATACACTATAAAGCGATTTTTCGAAATTCATCCCCTAAGGGGGTGAAATGGGGTTTACCCAAACCGCTGGAGATATAGGGCTGAAATTATTACAGTGCATAACTTTAATAACGTGGACATCCACTAAAAAGCGATTGTTCGAAATTCATACCCCAAGGGGGTGAAATGGGGTCAACCTAAAACCGCTGGAGCTATAGGGCTGAAATTTTGACAGTGTGTCGCTGTAATAACGTAGACATCCACTAAAGTTCGAAGTTCATCCCCTAAGGGGTTGAAATGGGGTTTATCTAAATCGCTATAGTTATGGGGCTGAAATTTTAACAGTGCATCCCTATAATGGCGTGGACATCCACTATAAAGCGATTTTTCGAAATTCATCCCCTAAGGGGGTGAAATGGGGTTTATCCAAACCGCTGTAACTATAGGGCTGAAATTTTGACAGTGCATCCCCTTAATGACGTGGACATCCACTAAGAAGCGATTTTTTGAAATTCATCCCCTAAAGGGTGAAATGGGGCAACCATACTACTGGAGCTATAGGGCTGAAAGTTGGACAGTGCATCCTTATAATGACGTGGACATCCACTAAGAGGCGATTACTCGAAATTCACCCCCTAAGGGGATGAAATGGGGTGGTTAACCCAAACCTCTGAAGCTGAAGGACTGAAATTTTGACAGTGCATCCCTATTATCTCGAAGAAATGAGTGACTCGAAATTCACTTTATTTAATATTTAAACATTGCACATAATAAACAGTTTTTATTTAAAGGCGTTGCAAGGCACACGGGTTTTATGCTAGTAATAAATATACATAACTTCATAAAAATTAAATTAAAAATAAAATTAAATTCATAATAAATATTTGTAAATACTCTTAATATGTCTAAACATTTCCATTATCTCCATTTTTAATTTTGTGGCACTTTGTTTAAGTTTTTGAGTTTCCCCGAAAATTTTAACCTTTTTTTCTGTTGCATCAGACAATCTTTTTAGATATTTGTTCGCATTTTCTAGATGGTTGGTCATTTTATTTAATAAATTTGTTGCTTATCCAGAATCTCTTTTCTAAATCCCGAGTATTCATCAACGCGTCTTCTTCGTTTTCCATGTTGGTTTCTATCCGCATGTTCTTGTTGCTGCTGTTTCTGTTGTGACCTCTGCTGCTGTTCTGGCTCCTGCTGCTGTTCTGACTCTTGTTGATGGTGTGGCTCCTGTTGGTGTTTTCGCATATTACATATTATTAATAAACAATAAAATCAATGCAGTTTTTACTACCTTTTGCCATGCTAGACTATTCCCTAATGCTGGCCATACATTTTCAATTACGTTCAAATCAGGACTCTTTGGAAGCCAGTCTATGACTTCTTCAAATCAGGACTCTGTGGAGGCCAGTCTACGACTTCTTGTCCAACTCCGTTTAAGAAGTTCTTAATAAGCTTGCTAGTATGGATAGGGGCTTTATCCTGCTGCAGCACGGAATTTGGACCTATGAGTTTATCCCCAGCAATGAAAGCACACTTATTCAAAACGTCCAAGTACACGTTAGATGTTACTTTCTCGGGAAGTAACATTAGAGGCCCGATACCATTGTAGGATATGCATCCCCAAACCATCCCTTTTCCTCCGTTTGAATGACGTTTTTGTATTATGTGTTTTTTGCTCCTGAATTTGAACGGTACTTTTTTCGCGTATGTACCATCCAAGGAGAATGCAGACTCGTCTGTCCACAAAACTTTTCTTCAGTATTCAGCAGCTTTGTGCTGGAATTTCTTTTTATTTTTTTCCGAAATGAAATATTTTTCAGGGCAGTAATATGTTTTGTATCGGGCTTCCTTCAATCGCCGCTGAAGAGTACAGACTGATATTTTGGTTGAGCCAGGTCTTGTTAAATTGAAGTCTTGAGTGAGCTGTTTGAGAGTTGCCCGTGGATTCAATTCGACAGTCCTGCGAATCCTTTGATTCTCTCGCAAACTGGTAACGCGCTTTCGTCCCTTGCCATCAATATTTTTCAGATTACCTTGTGATCTTTTTTTCTTCACTTGATACAAAACTGTATTCCTTTGATACTTGTATTTTTTGGCTATGGCACTTACACTTATGCCATTTTCGTACTCCGTAAGGATTGCAACTCTATACACTCGATAGATAATTCTTTGGTTAAAGGCATATTGATTTATTAAATGAAGTGAAAAGCTCAAAATTTTAAGTAAAACTGTTTGTTTTTCTTTTCGTACTCCAGGCTACTCATCTAAAAAAGTTTTACATTGAAAAATTATTACTTCACACTGTAAATAATTACGATATTTCGTTTTCGTAGAAGTATAATAAGAAAATCCAGTTTCGCACAAATACGTAGTAGAAAATGGTAAAAGCACCCGTATTGCACGTTCAGCCAAAACTTTATGTTCCGAAATTAGATTTCCCCAAAATGTTGCCAGGTGGACAGTGTTGAAAATGTATTTTAATTGTTCGTCGGATTTTATTTCAATCAAGTTCTCATATTCCGAGATTGATAAACAATCAGGTTTTTCGTTAATGATAAAGGGATTTTCAAACCACATGAATTCATTATTATTATTGGATGCAGGAAAATATTTTTGAAGATTGTCATATAATCCACGTAAATGTCGGATAATATCAAGACATATAACTTCATCCAGAAGGCAATCATTTTCCATTAAAAAATCAGAGAGTGTTGAAAAGCAACTCACATTGTTAGTTTCAACACAATTGATCCAAAACTGTAATTTTTGTGACAATGCCGATATTTTATGTTTAACGCTAAATACTGTTACACTTTTCCCTTGTAAAGAAAGGCTCACTTCATTTAGCTTTGAAAAAGTATCAGTGATATATGCAAGTCGCATCAGCCAGCAAGAGTTTGTCAATACAGCAAACCGTTCATGTTTTTGTTCTGCTAAAAACATAGCAAGCTCTCGTCGTAGTTCAAAAACTCGGGATAAAACTTTGCCTCGCGACAACCACCTTACTTCTGCATGTAAAAGAAGAGCGGTGTGTTGACTTCCCATGTCTTCACAAATAATTTTGAAGAGCCTCGACTGCAGTGGTCGCGCTTTAATAAAATTAACAATTTGAACAGCTTCATCCAAAACAGTTTTCATGTCAATAGAAATGTTCTTACATACAAGAGCGTGCCTATGAAGGACACAATGACTGCTGCTACAATTTGGTACAATATTTTTAATTCTTGATATAACGCCCGCAGTTTTTCCAACCATTGATTTTGCTTCATCACTACAAACATCAATACATTTATGCCAATTAATATCATGTTTTTTCATAAAATTGTTAATGCTGTTGAAAATTTCTTCGCCAGTTGTATTTGTTTCTAAAAAATTGCATAAAAGTAAATCTTCTTCTATTGCCTTGCCAAAATTATAACGTACAAAAACAAGCAAAACGGCGAGCCCTGCTACGTCAGTTGATTCATCGAGTTGTAACGAATAAGCGTCACACAAATGCAGACGAGAAATAAGCTCTTTTTCAATATCATCTGCAAGATCTTGAATACGTCGGGCAACTGTATTGTTTGATAATGGCACCATATCAATCTTTTCTACAGATTTTTCATCTTCAAACATACACAATACAATATCTTTCACACAGGGCATAATAAGTGTTTCTGCTATGGTGTGTGGTTTACCAGCGAGGGCTATACGGTAGCTTACTTTGTACGAAGCTTCATTTGCGTTTTCATTGTTTGTTTTTACAATTTTCAGCATGGATAACTTTGTTTTTTCCAATTCCTCAAGTTTTCGTTTAAAAAAATCTAATGGTTTATCTTTGTGGTCGGGATGATTCGTTACCAGATGTCTTTTAAGTTTAGTTGGTGCAAGACAAGCGTTCGACAATTTTTTATTGCAAATAACACACTGCGCTTTAGGGGTGTCTTTATTTCCTATACCTGTAAATCCATACGACAAATAACTGATGTCATATTTTCGTTTTTTTATACACAAGATTGACTCATTTGTTGGTCTTTTTAATTGAGAAAGATCACTTTTTGTAGAAGTGCTAGGCTTCGGTTCTTCAGAAATATCTTCAGCAGTATTGTTGTCAGCAGTAGGTGCACTTATTGAAGTGTTTTTATTTTTTAAAGTCCCTTGTTTTAACCAACGTTCCATCATCACAAAAATTTGGGTTAACTATTCACAAAATTTATCGATAATAAAAAAATACTCATACGATTATTTTCAAAAATTGAAAAAATAACTTACCTTTTTATCAAATATTATTAAAGCAAATTTGACTTTAAAATCTATGTTTACATCAATATTCAAGAAAGCAAACAATTTTTCCGTAGAATTGTACAACATTAACAAAATATAAATAAACAACGAAATTCAACTCATCGAAAGCAAGTAAATAAAAATTCCTTTTTTAAATAATTGGATTGCATCATTACAAAAAGCACCTTCGACTTTTATTCGCAGTCGCACGTAATGTATCACCACTTAAAATTCTAAAAACAAATCGATCGAATAATTTTTTATATAACACCTTTTGGAAAAACGGCCACCAATCAATGGTTGTACATGGGATGATCTCAGACCGCAAAATCAAGCCAGAGCCTTTAATCCGAAACCGAAATTAAAACCGTTTCGGAAATGTTGCAATGCCCCCTTTTAGACGGGCGGACACCGAACAGACAAAACGAACGAACGAACTGGGTGTATAGGGAAGAGGGTGAGAGAGGACGATGGGGAGGGCAGACAATTTTCATGGACACTTTCAGCGAACTGTGAACGGAGAATTTGACAGTTCCTGCGTTGTTGTTGTTGCTAGGATGAGAGGGCAAAAGCAAATTTCAAAAAGCAAGAACAGCAAGCCATGAAGTTTTTATAAAAGCAGCAACAAAACCCAATCATTTTTGGCATTTTGTCCGTTCGTTGGTGTCCGCCCGTGTAAATGCCCAGCCGACACTCCACCGGGCTTCAAAGGAGAATTTGCGATTACAGTTAAGTTTTGTCTGTTCGGTGTCCGCCCGTCTAAAAAGGGCCAATGTGGCAATAAAAAGATTGTTCGCGCAATGCAAATGTTGCCAGATCTAGATTTTATATAGTGAAATGAAATGGAATTGCCACATATGAAATAGAATGGAAATGCATTTTTGAAGGCAATATCAATGGAATTGAAAAAGAATTTTAAATTGGATCGAATAAAATCGAGAACTATTTATTAATCTTTATTTATAAATCTTTTTTTTTATAAATTATTTATTTACAAAAAGTTCGCGGAACCCCTGCTCTCAGTCCACGGAACCCCAGGGTTCCGCGGAACACACTTTGGGAAACGCTGTTCTAAAGTGATATCGGCGAAACAAAGGCTTTTCTCTGAAATGTGTTTAAATAATTTTCTTACTGGATTAAAAGAACCACTTGGTGCTACTATAAGGGCCACGAAACCAAATTCCCTCACGGAAGCTTTTAATTATTGCATTAAAGACCAAAATACTTATTACCTAAGAAATTTCGGTCAAAATAAAGTGAATCATATTACTGCAAAACCCCAAATTCAAACCCATGCCTACTCATATCAACCGTCTTATCGAATGAATCCTCCAATTCGACCAAATTTTAATTATCAAACAGTTCGTCCACCATTTATTCACCAACCTTTTAATTTACAACAGCAACGTCCCAATTTTAGAGTGAACCAAAATAGTAACAAAAGTTTCATGCGAAAAGCAATTCCCTTCCCACAACAGCAATCTTACCCTTTCAGAAGATTCTAAAATAATAATAACGTGTTTGCACCCAAACCAATGTTTAGTTTGCAACAACCACGTCCTGTACCGATGGATACTTCATCCGGAAATACTCGACAGGTTCCATTCAACCAAAACCAAAATAATAGTGCAACTAAATATTCTCCAAATTTTACCTTTAGAGAATTACATAACATAGACGACTTTAATGGCGATACAAACGTCCCTAAAAAGTACGGTATTGATCACGAAGCTCAGCTTGATCAATATTGTCCAATAACAGATCAATATGAAGAAACCCCTGAACAGCAGAACTCATTAGACTCCTTTCAAAATACCTATGAAATAGATGATTCAAATTGTCAGTCAACAGCCTCGGAGAACAATTCCGTCCTCTTAAATTCTTCGTCGATACAGGTGCATCTTTGAATTTTATTAACCCAGAATTTGCAGATCCTCGCCACCACGAAACTATAAACCCCGTCAAAATTACAACCGTTTTTAATAAATACCTAGTAGACAAACAAATAACTTTCCCTGCATTTAGGGAATTTAATACAAAAAGCGAATCTTAAAGACGAAGTCCTGGAAATGGACAATGCAAGAATAAAACTTTTATTTAAACCAAATTTTGCATCAGCAGTTTATACTGTCCCTTCTAATTCAAAAATTATAGCCAGGTTACCAGTAGACGACAGTAGAAGAAGGAGACATTTTCATTAAACCCACCAAAATTAATAATTATTTAGTCGTATCTGAAGGTATTTATCAGTCTAACAATTGGTACAGCTTAGTAGAGGTAACAAATCTGTCCTCCCTTGACCAAAAACTTTTTATTGAACAACCTCTTAAAGTTGAAAAATTCATTGATTTCAACGAAGTCCACAATTATAACGTTAAAGTTGTCAGCCAAGCAGATTCTTTAGAAACCTGTGACATAACCAAAGCTCTAAGAACAGAACACTTAAACAACGAAGAGAAAATATCCCTTTTTTTTTTTTTTTTTTTTTTTATGTGGCAGACTAGAGGCTTAGGGAAAGTCCCTTTGTACTGTCGACAATCTATTTTTTTTCCATATACACCGTCGAACAGCAGCTCTAGCCGGAAGATAGAGAGAAGAGAGAGAGAAAGAAGAGAGGAAGGAACTGTCACAACCTGACTGCGATATTTTTATTCCACCAACTCTCAACCATTTCGCGACTCTGACATCGGGGCATCGAGAACAACCCGCTGGAGTGTTATGCCTCCTGAAACGAGTTGAATCTCTTCAACCAACCGATGGCATGCGCTTGGTGGAGCGTGGAAGAGAACTGTTAAACTCTGCAGAAATTTCGATGATATATTTTATAATGGGCAAACATTAACATTCACAAATGCTGTCAAACATCGCCTTTTTTTTATATGAAAAAACCAAGCTTAGGTGTAACCCTTTG
The DNA here is from genome assembly GCA_949987705.1 of Thereva unica. Taxonomy (NCBI): domain Eukaryota; kingdom Metazoa; phylum Arthropoda; class Insecta; order Diptera; family Therevidae; genus Thereva; species Thereva unica. The sequence continues at coordinate 68,623,505 of OX465281.1, forward strand.
TACTACCAGTCCGTCATGTCGTTCAGTTCATGGTGCAATGTCTATTAGTAAGCTTGATTTGAAGAATAGAGGAGAATAGGAAAGGTTAGAGGGGGTCTGGAGGGTGTAGAAGAAAATGACGATGGACCTCACGTTTGAACTCTAAGGTGTTGTACGAGTTCGGAAATACCGACTGCGGGAGATTATTCCACAGTCGAGTTGTTCTATTCATAAACGAACTTCTAAACCGTATTGTGCGTGAATGAGGGGCTGTAGGGTATCGGGGTGAGCCGAGAGGGCTAGTCTTGTGTTGCGGGAAAAGTATTGCCGTGCAGGCAGGGTCCTGAATTTCGGTGGAACAGTCGCTATGGTAATAGCGATAAAGTATGGAGAGGGCTGCTACATTCCTACGGTAGCTCAAGGCGTCTATGGAGGAGCGAAAGGGGCCATCACCAATGAGGTGAGGGCACGATTTTGCACCTTGTCGAGACAAGCCAAGGTGGTTTTTGGGGCGCCTGCCCAGATATGCGAGTTGTATTCGAGGCGCGGCCGAATGTAGGATTTGTATATTGTAGCCAATGCGGCTGGCTGGAGGAGGAACTTGCATCTCTTGAGAAATCCAAGGCATTGGGAGGCTTGTTTGGCGATTTGGAATATGTGATCGTTCCATCGCAGATGCTCCGTTAAAGTTACCCCTAGGATGTTGAGAGTTGAGTCAGCCGTTAGATTCTCCTTATCCACCGAGACAGGAGGAAGGTCGGTACAATTTTTGTTGGAGATCAGACAGTGCTTCGTTTTTGTGGCATTGAATTCGACGCGGTTCATTTCGGCCCAATGAAGAATCGATTCGATATCCCGGTTGATCGAAGCCGACATCAGTTGACGGTGGTAAAGACAAGGTCTGGCACGTGCTTGTCTTATATTGTCGAAGGAGTAAGAGAAATTCAGAGTACCGTCATCAGCGAAGCAGTGAAGTGGGTTGGAGGGGATTGAGAGCAGATCATTAATGAAGATTAGAAAAAGTGCGGGTGAAAGAATTGACCCCTGGGGGACTCCGGCCGAAATGGCGTGGGGGTTGGATTCGACGCCATCCAATACTACCTTGATTGAACGGCATGAAAGAAAGCTCTTAATCCAGTTCCTTAGAACTAAGTGTATACCAATAGCTTGGAGTTTATTCAACAGAGCTGGGTGCCATACTCTGTCAAAAGCCTTTGATATATCTAGAGCAACTAGGCTAGACTCACCAAAGCTGTGAATGCTTTGGTTGATACGCTCGGTTAAACACACAAGCAGATCGCCAGTAGACCGTTTAGATCTGAAGCCGTATTGCCTGTCGTGTATAATTTGGTTGGATTCTAGATATTTCATCAGCCTTTTATTGATTATTGTCTCCATGATTTTGGAGAGAACAGAAGTAATTGCTATTGGGCGGTAGTTTAAGGGGTCGCTGGCTTCACCTTTTTTTGGGATTGGCTGAACATGAGCTAGTTTCCAAGAGTCGGGATACACTCCGGAGAAGTAAGACAGGGCAAAAAGTTTGCGCAGAGGTTTAGCCAAAGGCGAGGCACATTTTTTAAGTACCATAGGGGGGATTTTGTCGGGACCAGTGGATTTATTGGCATCGAGTTCTTTGAGACACCTAAACACCTCGCGAGTCCTGAAGTGAACTCCGTCCATTGAGTGGGTGGTATTCTCGAGAGTGGGGGTGACATAGCAGCATCGGGTAAAGAAGAATTTGCGGCGAACAGAGAAGCTAATAGGTCGGCCTTGGGTTTGCTTTCTGTTATCACTTCCTTGTTGTGAATAAAAGGAGGTGTTGAGGAGGAAGTAAAATTCTTCTTGATGGCAGTTACCAAGGACCAGAAGTTTTTGCTGCCTGTAGTGGAGTTAAGAATCTTACTTCTCAATCTATCATCAAATGATGATTTGACTTTCCTGATGATGGAGTTACAGGAGTTTCTAAGTTTGACGTACTCATGACGAAGTGGCTTATTAGGCGAACGTCTGTATGCTCTATAGGCAGCTTCTTTAGCTTTGATTGCGTTCATACATTCCACATTGAACCATTTGTTTGGCCTAGGCTTCACAGATTTGGTATAGTGAGGGATGAACAAGCGCATACCCGCTCGAATAATTTTGGTGACACAGAGGGCCGCATAGTTTGCATTGGCATTACGGAAACACAAATCCCAGTCAGTGGCCTGGAAGAAGCGAATAAGACCCAACCAGTTGGCTTTCCAATAGTGCCACACAGTTCTTTTAGGAGCTGTGGTGGTTGTGGTCGAGGATGGTTATGGGAAATAAGCGCTAATTAGTTTATGGTCCGAGTTGCCAAGGGGTGAGCAAACCTTGATGGAGTACCGCGTCGGATGGGAAGTAAGAAACAGGTCAAGGAGATGGGCTTCTTGACCTGGAATATCAGGGACTCTCGTCGGACATTTGACAATTTGGTGCAAGTTGTTGAGGCTCGCAAAGAGCTCGGCGTCTTTGCCAGGAACACTGGTGCCATTTGAGTAATTTAGCCAAATAACAGAAAAATATGACGTGGCTATGGATAATTATTTTAATCCAAAGATGATTAAAATCAGATGATGTACTACTACTGTACACCTTCTGAAAGGCCACGTCATTCCTAATATATATGGCTAATCCCCTATGGGCGGAAAAGTTGTGCACTAAGTTAGACCCTGTCACCTGAAATCGATCTAAATCAAGATCTGGTAACACTTGGGTTTCACTCAGTGCGAAAATAGCAGGAGTATGGAGCAGTAACTCGCACGTAACGGCCAGGAAGTTCGTATTCAGTCCCCGAATGTTACAAAAATTGATTATAAAATCATTGTCACATTGGGGACTGTTTTGCGTGAGGTCCATGACCTCATTTGTAGCCGGCTGCACCGGCGATGCATCCATCGGAGCTAACGGGAATAGTCTTATTGCAGTGTTATGCCTGCTAAAACAAGACGACTGCCATCAGCTGACCGATTGAGGCTGCAGCGCCGGAGCGACCGGCAGGAAGCGGGTGGAGGAGACTTACTTGTTGTCCGTCGGTCCTTCGGTTATTGTTGGTGTTGTTGGTGGCCTTCACTTAGTTTTTTCGTGTTATTATTAATTTTTTATGTTATTGTTTGTTTTGTGGTTTATGTTATTATTTTGGTGGATATATTAAGTTTTTTTGTGTTATATGTTTTTTCTTTGTGATTATAAATGTATATTGTTTATTGTGGTTTATTTTATTTTTTTTTCGGTGTAATCGGACTGGCGATAACACACCCCCGCACTTCACCGAAGCACAGTCCAGACCATTTGTGAATGTTAATGTTTGCCCATTATAAAATATATCATCGAAATTTCTGCAGAGTTTAACAAGGGATCTTTTCTCTTCGTTGTTTAAGTGTTCTGTTCTTAGAGCTTTGGTTATGTCACAGGTTTCTAAAGAATCTGCTTGGCTGACAACTTTAACGTTATAATTGTGGACTTCGTTGAAATCAATGAATTTTTCAACTTTAAGAGGTTGTTCGATAAAAAGTTTTTGGTCAAGGGAGGACAGATTTGTTACCTCTACTCGAACGAACAGCGCTGAATAACCGTGACGTGGAACTGGTAAATAAATTCTGCTACCTCGGTAGCATTATTACCGAAAATGGTGGGGCAGAAGAAGACGTCAGTTCCAGAATAAATAAAGCACGAGGCGCATATGCCTGCCTGTCCCACATATGGAGATCAATGGTGATTTCCACTAACACCAAATTGCGGCTGTTCAACTCCAACGTTAAGGCAGTTCTTTTGTATGGTTGCGAAACATGGAAAGTCACCCAATTCATAACAGGGCGCCTACAAGTCTTCATCAACTTATGCCTTCGTCGTATCCTAAAAATCCGCTGGCAAGGTAGAATTTCAAACGAAGAACTATGGCGCCGTGCCGGCCAAGAAAGGATAGACGACCAAATCAGGCGAAGGAAATGGAATTGGGTTGGCCACACCTTGCGACGAGCTAGATGGCCTGCCCACCGGAGCCTACCGAGCTTTATTTTCTTAACAACATCTATGTCGCGATAGCGCTCGTAGATCTCGTCATTGTAGACTCTCTGGAATCGTCCTTCCTCACATACGGGGCTGTTATGAACTTGGCCGCCCGTGCTTTCCAGAAAGGAGAAGAGGGGCCAAGGAGTCTGCGGGTCAGAGTACCTGTAAAAGAATTTGCTCACTCCCGGCGTCTCGTCGCAGGGTATATTTATTTAAACAATCACTCTTCAATGAAACTTTTAAACTTTATTTTTCTTAAAAACTTCCAACAGATTACTTTTAATATATTTCTATATATCTTTTTATTAAAGCGATTTTGAGGAACCTACTGTTCCTAAAGGAGATCTGACCCGGACTGATTTTCGATCGCAGAAAGTCTCCAGGTCTTAGCTCTGGATTTCGCGGAGATTGCTTTGTCAACAACTTTGCTCTTGGCGTCGGCGTGGTCAAGATAACGCTTGGGCCAAGGGCGCAAAAGCTTTACGTGTAAAAATGCTTAATTATCATCTTGGGGATCGGGATCGGGTGTCATACATTGTTGCAAAGAAAACGCGTTAGGAACAATATGTTGATAGTTTTGTGTATACAAAAATGTTTGGCTATAATTTTATGAGGCTCGGGTATCATAGAGAAGAATATTCGTGCAAACGAATATTTATCTTATGAAGCCGTTAAAATGATTAGTTTGTATTTTAGCAAACTAAATTTGTTGGTTGTGCTACAAAGTAGCAAAATGTACTTCCAAAAGGGAAATACAAAGTTGTGATGGTCAACTATGTTGGCCAATCATAACACCTTTCCCCTAAAAAGGAAAATTGACGCGCTTGAAAAGTAAGGAAATTTTCTTAATACGAGCGTTCATGGAAAATTTAAACAAATGAAAAGATCAAAAAAAAAGGTTACACGCCGGTCAGAATCAAATCTCCTCTACAATTTATGCATGTGCATTTCTTACAAAAAAAATAATTATTTGACATAGGTATGTGTATAATAACGTAATGTAAGAGAAAATTAGGAGGTTATTTTATATAATATGAATAATATGGATTCTTTGGAATTCCGTGAATAATTTTATAATATTATTAATATGTGTATATGTATTTGTATGAATCGGAAAATTTTTATTTTACTATAGTGCCTTATTTTTCTTAAATTATTAATTATTACATGTAAAATCGGGAAAAATTCTTAATCTACTATAGTGCCTTATTTCTTATTTAAAAGGATTATTTTTATTAAATATCTATTATACCTAGATATATATTTTTTTTTTTTTTTTATTATTTATATTTATTTATTTATTTTTTTTTTTTTTTTTTTTTTTTTATATAAAAACTTGTAATTATATAACATTTTTGTATGTTCTTTAGATCTTAATCTAATGCATGGTAAAGTAGGGATAAAATTTAGAGTGATAGCATTAATGATAAAAATTATATCTATTATATATTGTTTTATTTATTTATATATATATATATATATATATATATTTTTTTTTTTTTGTGTATTTATATTTTCATACTGAGGTTCTACGAACTTAATTTGGGTGTGAATGGAATGAGTGCGTTATATTTTCAATTTGAGTTTCAATGCCTTTTGTTGACTTAAAACAATCAAAAAGTATTTGTTTCTTATTTCTAATTAGTGGTTGTAATTATACGCACAGCGTGTATATTAATAGTAATAAAAGTAGTAATAGTAATAATAATAAAAATGTTATATTTATGTGGTGCGTGTCAATAGCAACAATAGCATTAGTAACAATAATAAAAGAAAATAAGGTAATATAAAATTATCATATAAGTAGTATTAATTAAACTCCGCCGTCGCCTGGTCCCAAGTCCAGGGTGTGAAAGGAGGAGGGTTGTCGACCTGCCGAATTGATCGTAAAAACTAGGCAAGAAACCGCATTTTTCAGAGCGGCACCGACAGCAGCGTATCCGTTGCGGGACCGCCAGCTAACGGATCAAAGAAGAAGAAGAAGTATTAATTAATAAGTTTTACGTTTTATATCAATAGTGAGGGACAAGGCAAAAATAGTTTGTCGTATTTATTTTTATATATGTGTATTATACATCAGCGATATAATAGATTTACAGATGCTTGTGGCTGTGCGCTCATTGATAAGCTCTCTGCAGATTGCATTACTTCCTCTAGTACGATTTCAACCGGTACATTGGGATTCTCAGTGGGTTTACCCTTGCAATTTGGCTTGAATTTGTTCCATACTTTGTAAGTGGTATATATTATTAATATAAAAAGAAGAAAGTAGCCTAAGGCGTAATGGTGTACCGTATGCCCGTCGAGGGGTTCTAATTTTTCCTCTTCATTATCCTTAAGCGATTTGATTTGTTGTGAAAGTTTTGCAAAATCATCTTTTGAATTGTATTTTAGCACGGCCGTTTCGCTTGTCTTACCATGGTCATTATATGTGAAACTTAGCAACGAGGTCGTTATATTCAAGGGTGGTATATACGAGTTTTTAATTACTTGACTGTTATCAGAGTCATATGCCCGAATTGTTAGATCTTTAGTACCGATACTGCATCCAGGGCTTATGGTTAGTTCGCCTGTGCCATTTAGTTTAACGGAACTAGCCTGATTTTGACAAATCACAGTGAGAGTTGTGCTTTCATACGTAGAGTAGAGCCATTTATTTATTTGTGCTAGTTGTAACCATACACTTTTGTAGACGGATTCCCTGACGTTGCAGGTGCTGGGCAGGACATTGTCTTGCAGGAGTAGTCCTAATTCACAGATATTATTTCTGGCATGAACATTGAAAATAGGGTGTGTTGCATGACATAGATATTTCTCGTATTCCTCTATGATGCATTCTATTAAATCGTTTGGGGTTAGATCATAGTAATGCTCCTTCCCATAATCGATCATTATATACTTCATACTAGGTTGAATGAATACAAATTTTTCTTGCATTCTTACGGGGAGTGGAATGAGATTGTATAGCTGATAAGTTTCTTTAAAAGGTAGCGGAATTTTCATTTCGTAAAGAACCTTGCCATCGATTAAGGCAGCGCTAATATGACTGACTTTATAAACAGATAAAAGGTTTGCGTCTTTTACGCTGGCGGGTAATCGAGTATCTTGTGGCAACTCCTTCCGTATTACTGATAATATTTCTGTCAATTGCTCAGGATTTAATATCGTGGGCACCGGTTTGCCTTGTCGAGTATTTGTGAGTAGCTCGACTATTTTATCAATGGCATTTTGACTTCGCGTGATCAATAGAGTAGTTAATGTAGTGAGGGACTCCAATTCTGAATGATAATTGAGGTCTTTAGTTTTATTTGTGACTTCAGCTAGGAGCCCTTTAATAAATTCAAACTTAGTTGTAAGAACAGAATATTGGGTTTGTATTGCGTCCAGCGATTTATTGAAAATATTCGCCGTTGTTTCGACAATGGTGGTTTGTTTTTTAATTAAAGACAGTAAGTGCTCTTTGTTATCCTTTATTTTTAGGATCTGTGAATTATAATATTCGGCATCCTCTTCGTCTAAAGTTCCAAATAGGGATCTGCTAAGCATACCGATGATACCAAGGGGAGCGCGTTTCTGACGCTTCTTTTCCTCAAGGAACCTATACTTGTTATCTATGTCCGTCATGAGGTGACTTATCTCAGGTATGGTTGCGTTGCATGATTGCAGCAGAAGGTAATCATTATGTAGTAGCTCGCAGAGGTGCATCATCTCGTATACATGCTTTCTTATATAAGTTAATGAAGATTTTATACCATGCAGGTCGTAGTAGACCACAACTTTCCATTCGTGGGAGTATAGCTCGGCTTTACCAACGTCCTCATAATATAAACCTGGATTGTGGTTGATGGGGGCTGTTACCACACCTTTCCTAGATAAAGCAGTCGTGTAATACAGCAGGCACCAACCGAAAGTGAATATGACCTGAAAAAGGTCGGAAATTAGGTGATGCAAGTGACTTCTTAAGAATTTGAAAGACAAAATTGTGTGTGTGTGTGTGTGTGTTTTTTTTATGCGAGGACTTCGGGGTATTCCAATTCCAATTCCAAAATTTCATTATTCCAAAGTTCTTCTGAATCGCTAAGGAGTTAGGGAAGTTTAGAGGAACAAAGTCGCTGAACATTGAAACAAAAGAAAGATGACTAGGATTCATAAGTGTAAACTTGTACTTATGAGTCCAACATGTATGTCGATACGCGTAAGTTACTACTTGAAGGGTAAGAATTTTATCATGATGAATTCAAACCTGTTCTGGTTAACTTTAACACTCTGAACAAGCGAGCTTTTATTATATTGTATAAAAGTAAGAAAAAAAAAACAACAGTAGGTCATACAAATTTAAACAATTTAGTTTAAATGATTAACTGCAGTAGTATTTTCTTGGAGAAGAAAAGTGGGCAGGTACTAGGGAAAAGATTTTTTAATGTAGATTTCTATTGAAAATCAAGAAAGAAATATGGATGATTCAGATGAGTCAAATTTAAGCCCTATTGAGAGCGAATCTTGAATATAAGTTTTACTCAATAAACAATTTAAGGTCGTTTTTATGTATTTTTTTTTAGTTTATTCTTTATTTTGATAGTGCAGTCCTCGTTAGAATGCACTTCTATAATGTCATGGGGTCCAGTCCACAGGGGTGTGATTTTATTATCGCGAGCAAAGTTTCTTAGGAGAACCTTGTCTCCAGGTATGAGTGGTTTCTCTCGCGTTTTCAAGTCATGGTGGGCTTTAGCCGATTGCTTATTTTTGATTATGTATTGCCTAGCGATTTCATAGCCATGCTGCAGGCGTGCTTTGAGTTCATTTGAATAATTATCATAGTTATAGCATACCTGCGGTGAATGCATAAGTGGACTTGGTATTCTAGGAGGATAGCCATATAAGAGTTCATAGGGGCTATAGTTAGTGCTACTATGAGGGGTTGTATTATATACAAACATCGCGTAGGGGATCCAATCTTCCCACGTTAATTGGTCTTTGGAGACGTAATGTCTCAAATATTCCGCAAGTGTGCGATGGCTTCTTTCTAGAGCGCCATTCGTCTGCGGGTGATAAGGAGTCGTACTAATAGTTTTTATACGAAGTAGTTTGCACATTTCTGTGAACATTTTACTAAGGAAATTAGTTCCTTGGTCTGTTAATAGGGATTCAGGTATGCCATGTCGGCAGACAATGTTCTCGGTAAATGCTCTAGCCACTGTTTGAGCTTCGGCGTTATCAATTGCTATCGCTTCAGAGAACTTTGTCAAGTCATCTTAAAATGTTAAAATGTACCTTTTTCCTGAGTGACTAATAGGCAAAGGGCCCACTATGTCCAAGGCAATTCTTTCAAAGGGCACTTTACTAGTAGTGGTTAATACCATAGGTACTCTAGGATTTTTCATAAGCTTGTTCTTTTGACATAAATCGCATGTACTAATGAATTTTTTTATACTATCAACCATATTAGGCCATTCATAGTGTATTTTGATGCGCTTCAGGGTACGTGACACTCCTTGGTGACCACCGATAGGTGAAGAGTGATATTGTAATAATACCTCCTTTATGTCTTCGGGACTTCGGGGGTGAATTTTAGTATAATTGTACAGTGTAACTTTAGTTTTTGATGGGGAGAAAATTTGCGTTAACAATGACTTTAAGGAGTTTAAAGAACGCTTTTCATTAATAGGTATGGATATATGAAGATCAATTAAATGATTTTCCTTGCTATAGGTAGAAATTTCATTAAGAATGCCTTCTAAGTTGTCCTGGTCCTTCCCGGACCGTATTGGAATAGTTGTTTTGGCTATAATGTATGTAGCATTTTTATTCTTGTAAATTGGCAATTCTCCTACGGGAGAGGTTTTATATTCAGGGATCTGTTGTTTCAGCGAGTGCTCCTGTTGGGTCTCGATTACGGGTAGCAGAAATATTTTAGTGTCGACATTTTTTTAGACAAAAGTGATTCAGACCTTTCTGAAATTGCCTGAGGTTCTAATTGAACATGTGTTGGGGGTTGGAAAGTTTCTTCGCAAGCCTCACTTTGTTGTTTTGCTTGCGCTTGACTGCGGGTAATGGTTCTTATTATGTGTTCCTCGTTAAGCTCTTGAGGTATACGACTGAGAAAATCGGCCTGGATCGGTTTATATATGATCTCATATTCATGTTCTTCCAGTTTTATTTTCCATCGCATTAAGCGCGAGGAAGGCTCTTTGAGATTTATAAGCCATTGAAGAGGACGATGATCCGTAATAATTTTAAACTTTCTTCCGAAAATATAGGGACGAAATTGTTTGATGGCAAAAATTATTGCCAACAGTTCCTTTTCAGTAGTGGAGTACTTCATCTCAGCAGCATTCAAGGTGCGGCTAGCAAAATGTATGGGTTTGTCGGAACTTATTTCACCTTGGGACAAAACTGCTCCTAAATCATAATCGCTAGCATCCGTTGTTACTAGGAACTCTTTAGTAAAATCTGGATATGATAGAATAGGAGATTGGGTAAGCTTTTACTTTAGGTTTCTGAAAGCTTCATCACAAAGGGCATCCCATTTAAATTTTGTGGTTTTCTTTAATAGGTTTGTCAATGGTTTTGCTACTTTAGCAAAATCGGGGATGAATCTTCTATAATACCCGGCAAATCCAAGAAAGGATTTCACACCTCTTTCTTTATGTGGTACCGGAAAACTGGTGATGGCCTTGATTTTAGATGGGTCGGGTGATACTCCCGTTTCTGATATAATATGACCCAAGTAGTTCAATTCGTGTTTTATGAAGTGGCACTTTTCGGGTTGTAATTTTAAACTGTGTTCGCTTAACCTGTTCAATACACTTTGCAAATTGGTGTTATGTGTTTTAGATCGTTGCCGTGGATCACGATATCATCCATATATACGAAGCATTTAATTCCCTGTAGGCCAGTTAGAACATTATTCATTAACCGCTGAAAAGTAGCAGGGGCGTTCTTCAATCCGAAAGGCATTCGGTTGAATTCGTAATGGCCGTATGGAGTACTGAAGGCCGTTTTCTCGCGATCAGCTTTATCGACCCGTATTTGATGGAACCCATTTGCTAGGTCCAAAGTACTAAAATATTTAGATCTGCCCAATTGATCTAATATATCCACTATGTTTGGTAGTGGGTATGCATCTCCTATGGTTATCTGGTTTAGTTTCCGAAAATTTATAACCGTTCGCCATCTTTTATTTCCAGAACTGTCTGGTTTTTTGGGTACTAATAGTACTGGGGAATTCCAGGGGCTTTTACTATGTTTAATTATTTTCTCATTCAACATTTCATTGACCTGGGAATGTATTTCAGTTTTCTGTGACTCGGGTAACCTATAGGGTGTAATAGCATAATGGCGCAATAAAATAATGGGCGCCACTTATGCGAGGTATTACCCCCTTAGCCATAAGCCCAGAAAACTATGACCAAGGAGCCAATACCATACATAAGAAAGGAAAATAACTTCCGGAACTCCTACGCCGGCCACACGGAGTTATCTAGCTCGCCGGAGGGGTCGTGGGGTGTGTGGCCGGGCCTTACCGCGGTTGGTTCACCACTTACCTGTGACTATGAAAAATCTTATTCAATTCCCGTCGTCCTTCGGTGCTCGCCTGAGCCGTGTCATGGCTATCTGTTTCTTTCCCTGACAGCTCCTAGTATCGAAGACTATCAGCTTCAGGGAAAGTCACTATCTAAGAACCCTGAAAAGGAATACCACCCGTCCCAACCATTCCACAAACAAAATCTAATACACGGACATTACTATATTATAACCATTTAACATTTATGTTTATTACAGGTCAACACGCATAAGAATATAACAATTGGATAAAGAAACTCAATATTCACTAACCCTGTAAAACTAATAGTAGCAGATACTACAATCAACAATTTTCAACTACGCGAAAACGGCAATATATATTTAACTATAATTACACAAGTCTTGTCGACGGAAGGTGTTAAAAAAACGAAAAGTGTCGTACGGGTACCCCTAGGTCGCTTTTGTACAGACAATATTACATTTATTAATTCCGTGTACAACTACCTATAAAACACAAAAAGAAAAAAATATCTCCAATAATGAGCAAACAAATGTACAATCAATAATAAATAAAATTAAAATTAATATTACGGCATTTAAAATTATGGTATAAGAACAAATTAAAGCATTACCACCAGTTGACATATGTAAATAAAACGGTTTATTAAAAAAAATGGTTTGTGTTAAAATCTTTAACTCTCAGAGCTGTTGTACTACCGAGGAGTAGAAGCGCTGAAGATGGATGTTATTACATACTCTCATACAGCAAACTCAAGCCCAATATCTCCCCTCCTTCTGAATATCACCAATTCTTAAAACAATTCATGCAACTTCGATTATTTTTATTATTATAGAAACCCTAATAAAAATCCATAACTTGCTGTCCATCCCACTCAATTTTTAATTAAAAGCAATGGTGTTGAATAACTTCAATGTAACATCCAATTTACACCTCCTGCATTAACTCGCAACCTCACGCTATATTGATATGGATGCTAATAGTTCTTATATAATAATCTCGTGATGCCAGTAATCTTTTTACCAGGGCCGTAACTTTACTAGATTGTACCTCCTAGCTCCTGCGGCAGGGTGCTTTCGTGGGTCACCTTCAATTACAGCGGTACGGCAGCGTTCATTAACATCCAATATATGATGCTCGGGAACCTGCTACGTCCTCAGGAAGTACGTCCACCAATATATAGGGTTTGGACCAGGGCACATTAATCGAACAAAACTCACCAGTACAAATTTTCAATAACAGCACCAAGATGTTTGTTTTCTTCCCAAAACTCCTTCCGGGGAGACTTCCAACGCCAATATTTCGCCAGGAAAATAGAAAGGTCGCCTGTCCAAAACTGCTACCCAGTGCATAAACTGGTTCAATCTTCTTCCACAGCCAAAATTAAAACCAATTCATCTTTAAACAACTTTCTCGCAATATTTCTACCCCCCGAACTGACTTTCTTTTTCTCTTTTTCAAAAAAAAACCTCCATTCCATTATTATTTTTTCCCTCGCCTCTTATTTTTTAAAATTTTCCTGTTTCCGCAAAGTGATTTTTTCCAAAATTTCCCATTACAAGGTGATTACAAAATAAATTTCCCAACCCAAATAAATGAAAATTCCGACCGTTACATACCCTCGGGTCCACAAGGCCGACTCGCGAGGCAGTGAGGAGCCGAAAAAAACGGACGGTTTTTATGCCATAAGACCTAACATTTTTGGCGCCAATGCACAGTGGTTCCTCCCATACGACAAAAATCAAAAAAAAAATTCTTTAGTTTCGTAAAATGACTACTCGTTTTATTATCTATTATGTCCGAACTACCTAAAAAATATAAATTGAAGGACACAAACAATTAGTCTCATTATCAAATCGTACTTCAAAGTGTAAGCTTCTCATGCGCTCTTCAGGTATCATTAACCAATTTGTTGTTTGCTGCGCCGAATCATTAGTGTTTCTCGGAAACGTTGCATTGTTGTGATTGTGTTTGTTATGGATTTTCAAGGCAAGGGTATGTATATTTTAATGTATTAATTTGTTTATTGTTCATAACTTTGGTATTTATGTTACGAGCATGCTACGGCATAGTCATTTTTTTGTATTTTTTAAATATATCTTTGGAAACATCTAAACTTTTAACTGTTAAGTTAATCTTAGTTAATGCTATGGTTTGTGTCAAAATTACGAGGAGACCTTCTACTTTGCGGTCTTACTAATTTTCTATCCCATTTTATCCCATTTTTAGAGATATTTGGCCTTTTGTAGATCGGCCTACTGTGTTTCGTAGCAATTTACTATTCCATTTAAAATATTTTATTTCATCAAAATGTTTAATTTCACGATTTATTTTTTTTTTCTTTTATTTTAGGTGCCGAACGGCTCTGTGTCTTTAAAAGGCAGTATATATTTGAGATTTGGTACAAGTTCAACAAACAAAAGTTGTCATGCACTGAGCGAGCTGAGCTTGTATTTAATGAAGTACATAGTTCTGTGTCAATCGAAGACAAAGAGAATTATTCTTTTGAAACATTGCACAAGCGTGTTTCTTACATCTGTAAGAGAATACAAATCCTGTGGAGGAAACATCACTACGACAAGGATTTGTTTCAAGCTAAACAAATCGATTGGCTTGAAGCAGCTGAATCTGTAGGCTTGGGAGATTCTCAGCCAATGAACCTGCCAGAGACATCTTCGAAGAAGCGTGGGCGACCGAAGAAAGACTATGCTGATTGTAGTAAGCGTACACGACAGCGGAGGAGAAGTGAGGTGTGCCAGCTTGACGAGTCGCTACGATCAGCTTTTAGTGATGAAGCTGGAGTTTCGGCTAGAATTACTGAACCCTCAGTCAGCGACGTCGTTTCCCTTATTGTGGAAGCAAAATTGACGAAACACCAGTATTTGTTAATAAGAAGTTTTGTTAACGATAAGTTACTATTAAATTTTTTGCCTAGTTATAAGTCTGTGTTGAAGGAAAAGCAAAACTGTTATCCAATTGCGGATCAAATTACTGTCACCGAATCAAGTGCTGAAGTCGAGTTACAAGCTCTACTAGATCATACGGCTTCAAGACTATTGGAGTCACAAAAAGAAGTGCTTGAATCTCATTCCGTTGCTGACTCCGATAACTCTCTTGTTTTAATGGGCAAATGGGGGTTTGATGGAAGTTCAGGTCACAGTGAGTACAAGCAATCTTTTAGTGACTCTGAAACGATTGATGACAGTAATTTGTTCGTAACTTCATATGTTCCCTTACAGCTTCTGCAACGAGATGTAGTCATTTGGAAAAATCCTCGTCCCTCTTCAACTCGATATACTCGGCCTTTTAGATTCAGATTTGTAAAAGAAACAACTGAAGTTTCGGTTGAAGAGGAACGGTATTTTTCAGAGAAAATCAATGCATTGCAAGCCACAAAAATCACCATGGGTAATAGAGATTGGAATGTACGCCACAATCTTCAATTAACCATGGTCGATGGAAAGGTTTGCAATGCATTAACTGCAACCTCTTCAACAAAGTGTTACATTTGCGAGGCCACTCCAAAAGAGATGAATAATATCGACCTATGTTTGCAGAAGGCGGTATCTCAAGAGAGTCTTGCCTTTGGACTGTCACCACTTCACGCCTGGATTAGATTTTTTGAGTTCTTCCTGCACGTTTCCTATCGCCTGGATGTCCAAAGTTGGCAAGTCCGTGGCGAAAAACAAAAAGAAAATGTGGCAGAAAGAAAAAAACTCATCCAATCTTTATTTAGAGAGAAGATGGGTTTGATAGTCGACAAACCTAAGCCAGGGGGAAGTGGGACGTCGAATGATGGCAACACGGCCAGGAAATTTTTTGAAAATTCTGTACTTTCAGCTGAAATTACAGGAATTGATGAAAATTTGATTAGTCGTTGTGCCACCATTCTCCAGGCCTTAGGTTCTGGCTATAAAATAAACGCGGATAAATTTCAAGAATTTGCTATGACTACTGCCAGGCAAATTGTTGAAATTTATCCGTGGTACTATATGCCAGCTTCTGTCCATAAGATATTAATTCATGGGTCTAACGTCATAGAACATGCTTTATTATCTATTGGAGAGTTGTCGGAAGAAGCCGCAGAAGCTAGGAATAAGGACATCAAGGCGTTTCGCCTCAGGCATACCCGGAAGATGTCTAGGGTTGTTACTAATAGGGACCTTCTTAACAGGCTGCTTCTTAGCTCTGATCCCTTAATATCAGGGCTCAGAAAGCTGCCTAGGAAAAAGAAGACACTTTTATCTAAAGCTGTTTTAGAATTATGTTGTTAGTTTAAGTTAGGTTTAAGTATTTATAAAAATAAATATTTTTTCCCATTTTTGTTTTTGTATATATATTTAGACATGTTTATTTAGTATCTTAATTTTATTTTTAAATAATATATTTAAGGAAATAATGTAAAAAAATATACCTGCCTTGTGTAAAATTGTAATAGGACAATTAGTTATATTTTTGTATTTAATTTAGATAAATTTATTCATTTTATTAATATACACACCCTTAAAGTAGACTTTTTTTTATCAATAAATATTCATTTAACATATTCAAGTTAGTTTTATTGCTCAAAACCAAAAATTTTAGATGTTATTATTTTTGTCGCACCTTAGTATGGACGGGGAACCACTGTGCAATGTGGGTCTCGACTCACGACCTGAGAATAGGAGTCTCATGTTCTAGTGAGCTAGCCGGGCATCACAGGTAAGAGTAGTAATAAGGAACGAGGTTAGAGGAGTGCTTACGCCAACTTTGAAAAGGTGGAGCAGTCAGTAGATCACTCGGAAGAATATCTGGAAGTACCAGGATCCGGCTGAAGGCAATTCCATATTGTCCCCCTCCGGTTCCTGGAAACTTACAGACATTCTCGCCAGAACCGGTTTCCTCTCGTACCGTGGAGTTAATCTCACGCAATCCCACATTGCATGTGACTCACCCCAGTAGAACGACAGGCAACTAATTCGCCGAGGTACACCAACAGCCTGACCAAAACTAAAAAATGAAACGGAAACCTTGAGGAAATCAACGACGTAGGTCTTTGGCGTGATATACCCCTATGCTCTTACCTGAGTCGACTCCATACGGAGTGAAAAACGAAAAGTTGGACGTACAGTCACAAACGTATGGTCGTGATGATCAGCCTGGAAAACCTCCCGGAGGAATATCTGAAGGTACAAATATCAGGCGAAAGACAATACCACATTGTCCCCCTACTGATATCTATACGTCTCCAAACATTCTCACACAAACCCAGGGTGCTTTCGCTACATCGGCACAACCTCCAGCAATACCATATTGCCTTCGACTCATCCCGGTGAAACGACAGTCACCCAGTTCGCCGAGAGACCTTCTCCAGACTGACCGACGAGTAAAAAAACCAGCAACGCATACCCTAGATCTATAAAATATCCTCGGTCTACGATCTTATGAGGTGGTGCCTAATCTTTCCGAAAAAAAAAAACGCTCCATAATTTTAACTTAGGATGACGTGGTGGTTTGGTAATAACTAGATCTACTATGATGGTGCCAACAAAACGATAATGTAAAATGGGAGAATAATTAGTTGATTTTTTTTTCGGGCGCTTTAACTGGTCGTCGGAGGGTATGGGTGCGTACGGCCGACAAGAATAACTCGACCCCTCGCAACCTACGACCATTCAGTTCGTCCTGCCTAAGTAGCCCCTGCAGATAGGCCAACAGCAATCGAAATAGGTTTCTAAAGACACTACCCTTTTCGGAATTCATCGACTCCAGTATACCGTATAATTTCGCTCCTGTAATGCAGAACGTCGGTTCTACAACGCAACGGTGGAAGATAACCTCCATTGCCTGACTTAATACCACGGGATTATTTTTAAAATCGATAAATATAGTTAGGACTCTCGATGCCATGGTATCGAACGATCCCGGATTATCTGTTAACCCGTTCATCACCTTAAACAGATATCTCAATGCTGTGACCTCGTCAAGTGTGTATGCAGTGAAAACCCGTTTACCCTTAGGAACGAACTCCTTCGCGCAAGGAGACAAAGCCGAAAGACCATGTGGCCTACGAAGCTTCTTGTGCACGAGGGGCAGGCCATAATACGTGCGTCAGCAAGTATCGCCCATGATTACCGATGACAGTAGCAACAAACGCCCAGAAGAATCGAAGAGAAAAACCAAAAATTTCGGTGCGAAAATGGATCCAAATGGATGATGAAAAAAAATTGTAAGAGGTAGTATGTAACCCCCACGGAAACCAAAATCAACAGCAATTAGTATAAGGCCTATTAATAAATCAAATAAATATTGATATTAGGTGAGTGTACCTAGAAAACAAAAGTAACGCCTATTAGTGTGTAGCGACAAAACAGTAAAAGTGTATGGGTGTATATATAGGTTAGTATAGATGAGTGATTTGCTTTAATTCAATATATGTGTGGAATGGTTGAGGCAGACGACAATCCCCTCAGGGCTCCCGCATGTCAATGTCCTCGATGCCAGTTGGTGAAAACCATGAAGCATAGTCATCACCAAGTGTCATCCAGGTCGCCGACCCAGCTTCAGGTAAACCCGAAAGAAGAACGGAAACGAAACTCAAAATCGCATCGCCACGAAAGGAAAGGAAACTTCTTCAAAAATAAAAAAAAATTGGGGGATCCGCTGCTCAACCACAACTGAGCTACCTTTCGGAAAATCAATCAGTTGGGAGAAACAGACGAAAAAAAACTCAGGATATAAACAAAAAATATAATTTAAAAAGCTGGATGGACCTTCCGAAGGAACAAGGGGCGCAGTGGCAGGCGTTAACACGCCTGTTACCAAAGACGGTTAAGCCCTTGTACCAACTTCAACGTCCACCAGGAAAATTAAAAGAAGATCCTGTTCACGGACCGACGCAGTGGCAGGCGGTATCACGCCTGATACCAGAGTCGCCGACCCTAGAAACAGGACAAAGATGAACCACTACTTCACCTGCACGCATAGCCAAGCGACCACTCGCTTGTTAGCAAGCCGTGCAGGTCAGCATGGCTCGAAGCTACTCCAAAACGAAGAAGTTACCGCGTAAGTGAACGGACAGGCTTAAAAGCGAAGACAAATAAAAATTCACATAGAATTTGGACAAGCGCTGAAAAAAAAATTCGGCAAAACAGACAAAGGCTAAGGCCTCGCGGTACTACCTTAGCCCACAGCGAGCGCTGGGTAAAAGTGGTGAACCATAAACAAAAAAATCAAATGTTGTCCGTGAAGGCACAAGTGGTACTAAACACCAGAAAAAAATTAAACTTCAAGGTCCGTGTAGGACTATTAACGGGCTGTAAAAGCCGCGTTGGGCGCCATTTATGTAATAGCATAATGGCGCAATAAAATAATGAGCGCCACTTATGCGAGGTATTACCCCGTTAGCCATAAGCCCGGAAAACTATGACCAAGGAGCCAATACCATACATCTTTTCTTCTTTCTTTGATCCGTTAGCTGGCGGTCCGAGCGGGACGTCCCCGCAACGGATACGCTGCTGTCGGTGCCGCTGGGTCCCGAACTCTATTCACGATTCGCTTCCATTCTCCTCGGTTTTTGGCGGTGTCTCGAGCCTCGGTAACTGATAATCGTTGATTCTTTAAGTCACCCTCGATATTCTTCAACCAGGTTTTCTTCGGTGCCGATCGCTGTATTCTCCAGTCTGCAGGACGGTCTCGCCAGAGAAGTTTACGTGGCAAGCGGTTATCATCCATTCGGCAAACATGTCCAAACCACCGTAGTCGACGTTTTTGCATTTCTTCTTCGATCAGTGTTTGCTGATCGCATCTTTGTCTGACAACCTCATTTCGAAGGCGATCACGGAGTGAGACACGGAGGATCTGCCTCAAACATCGCATTTGGAAGACCTCGAGCTTCTTAACGTCCGGTTTGAGCAGTGTCCACGTTTCAGATCCATAAAGAAGAATCGGAAGAATCAACGTTCGGTAAAGACGTAGTTTTGTTTTGATGGAGATATTTGCTCGTTTCCATATGCACCACTTGAGCGAGGCGAATGTTGCTGTTGCCTGGCCGATACGGCTGTGAACGTCGGCCGTCGATGCTACTTTCGTTTCCTCAACCAATGATCCCAAATATTTGAACCTTGGAACTTGTTCGATTTGGGTTCCATCGAGGTGAACACTGGCTCTTGATCCATCCGTTGTGAGCACTTTGGTCTTTTCCGCATTGATTTTTAACCCGTATGATTGGGCGATGCGGGAAATATCGTATAAGATGTCCGTTGCTTCGGCATCCGTGTCGGCGAAAACAGCGCTATCGTCGGCGAACATTAAGTCTGTTACGAAGTTGTTGTCGTCGTATTGAACTCCGAGTCGTCCATCGAATGCTTCACGCATAATCGCGTCGATCACAACGTTGAAGAGAAGTGGCGAAGCGACGTCTCCCTGTCGGACACCCGTCTGAATCGGGAACTCCTCGGATAAGTCGTTTCGAATACGAACGCTGCTGGTTGAGCCATCGTACGACGCTTGGAGAAGTTGGATGATTCTCAATGGCACGTGTTCGGTTACCAAGACTCTCCACAAGCTGTTCCAATCGATGCAATCGAAAGCGGATTTGAAATCGATGAAAACGAC
Source organism: Thereva unica (assembly GCA_949987705.1). NCBI lineage: Eukaryota > Metazoa > Arthropoda > Insecta > Diptera > Therevidae > Thereva > Thereva unica. The sequence goes on from OX465281.1 coordinate 68,643,651, forward strand.
GACAATTCGTTTGCCGCAACGAATTCTTTCTTCCATTAACTGACGGAGGGCGAATATTTGATCAATGCATCCTCGATGTGGTCTAAATCCCGCTTGTTCCTCCCGGCTCGTTTGCTCTCGATGTTTCTGTAGCCTCGATTGTATTATTTTCGTAAATACTTTACCGACGATCGAAAGAAGGCTAATACCGCGATAATTCTTGCATTCCCGACTGTCGCCTTTCTTCAAAATTGGGACAACGATCGCTTTCTTTCATACCAAAGGGACACGATCCGAATGCCATATGTGTGTTATGAGGACATGAAGTCGTTGTGATAAGACATCACCTCCAGCTTTGATCATCTCGGCGGTTACTTGGTCTATTCCCGGCGCTTTTCCATTTTTCAGCGATTTTATTGCTGTCTTCACCTCGATAATTGTTGGTTCGGTATCGAGAGACTGATTCATCGGCTGTTCGATAATCGGTGGTTCGGGTGCTGGACCTTGCGGCGGATCGTGGTTATACAGCTGGTGGAAGAATGCTCTCCACCGCTCCAGGCGTTCATGGGCCGAAGTCACAAAAGTTCCATCCGATTTTTTGATGTTGTCGTTTGTTGATGTTGTTTTGCCGCCTAACCGGCGGATTGTCTGGTACAGCGTCCGGTACTCGTGCCTCGACGCCGCTTTTTCCATGTCGGCCGCAACGTTATTCCAGTACGCTTCTCGTTCCAATTTCATTTTCTGCCGAACTTCTTTGTTCAATCTTCTGTATTCCTCAAAGTCGACGTGTTTCATGCGCTTCCGCTGATCGACGAGGTCCAGACAGCTGTCCGAGATCCATGGCTGCGTCCGTTTACGGATAGTTGGACACAACTCCATTGCACACTCCACAATAGACTCCGACAATTGCCTTTCTTCTACATCGATATCGTCCGGTATTGCGAGCGCCGCGAATTTGTTGGATAATGCCATTTGAAACTCTCGCCCGATGGCCGGGTCCCGTAGGCACGCCCAATTTTTCTTGGCTGGTGGTGGCTCCGTTTTCTTCGCTCTTTGCAATCGCATCTGCAATTTCGCTCGAACAAGATAATGGTCCGATCCGCAATCGGGTCCACGCATTGCACGTACGTCTTTAAGCGTCGATCGGAATCTTGTGTTGATCAAAACGTAGTCTAACATCGCCGAGTCTTTGCCGGATGGATTTCGCCAGGTGAGTTGGTGTTTGAGTGGATGGCGGAAAATGCTGTTGCCAACGATCAAGTTGTTTGACGATGCGAATGAAAGCAGGCGTAAGCCGTTGTCATTAATTACTCCGTGTCCGAATTTGCCCATGGTTTCTTCCCAGCCGGTTCGATCTACTCCTGAATGTGCATTGAAATCCCCCGCGAGAATTATTAATTCGGTTTGAGGTATCATATCCAGCGTCTGTTGAAGCTGATCGTAAAATTCGTCCTTGTTCGTGTCCGTGCTGGTCTCGGTTGGCGCATAAACGGATATGATATGGGTCTTGATCGTTCCACTGATGGTTATAACCGCCAAACGCTCGGATATCGGTTGGAATGCGATAACGCTGCTGACAGCCCGTCGGTCGACCATAAAGCCGACGCCGGCCTCTCTTTTCTCACCACCGGAATAGTAAAGCATCATCGTTTCGTCGATTGTTGGCGGGACGATTGTCAATATCCCGGATCCGGTAAGCCGTAGTTCCGATAGCGCAGCAATTGATATTTTGCATTTCAACAATTCCATTGCTATGATTTCCTTTTGACCAACGTGATGTCCTGTTCGTACATTCCACGCAGCGAATTTTAATTCCCTTTTCGGTGTGACTAATTTGGGTGTTCGGCCAGTAACCCACTTTTCACCAGCGTCCCTGGTCCCCAGTGCTGGCGCATCGGCTGCCCCGGATGCAGTAGCATTATTTCGGCCAGTAACCCACTTCTCACCAGCATCCCTGGTCCCCAGCGCTGGCGCATCGGCTGCCCCGGATGCAGTAGCATTATTTCGTGAATAGTTAGTTCGTGTATCCATGCGGTTTCTTGCCTAGTTTTTACGATCGACTCGGCAGGTCGACAACCCTCCTCCTTTCACACTCTGGGCTTGGGACCAGACGAAGGCGGAGAATACCATACATAAGAAAGGAAAATAACTTCCGGAACTCCTACGCCGGCCACACGGAGTTATCTAGCTCGCCGGAGGGGTCGTGGGGTGTGTGGCCGGGCCTTACCGCGGTTGGTTCACCACTTACCTGTGACTATGAAAAATCTTATTCAATTCCCGTCGTCCTTCGGTCCTCGCCTGAGCCGTGTCATGGCTATCTGTTTCTTTCCCTGACAGCTCCTAGTATCGAAGACTATCAGCTTCAGGGAAAGTCACTATCTAAGAACCCTGAAAAGGAATATCACCCGTCCCAACCATTCCACAAACAAAATCTAATACACGGACATTACTATATTATAACCATTTAACATTTATGTTTATTACAGGTCAACACGCACAAGAATATAACAATTGGATAAAGAAACTCAATATTCACTAACCCTGTAAAACTATTAGTAGCAGATACTACAATCAACAATTTTCAACTACGCGAAAACAGCAATATATATTTAACTATAATTACACAAGTCTTGTCGACGGAAGGTGTTAAAAAAACGAAAAGTGTCGTACGGGTACCCCTACGTCGCTTTTGTACAGACAATATTACATTTATTAATTCCGTGTACAACTACCTGTAAAACACAAAAAGAAAAAAATATCTCCAATAAGGAGCAAACAAATGTACAATCAATAATAAATAAAATTAAAATTAATATTACGGCATTTAAAATTATGGTATAAGAACAAATTAAAGCATTACCACCAGTTGACATATGTAAATAAAACGGTTTATTAAAAAAAATGGTTTGTGTTAAAATCTTTAACTCTCAGAGCTGTTGTACTACCGAGGAGTAGAAGCGCTGAAGATGGATGTTATTACATACTCTCATACAGCAAACTCAAGCCCAATATCTCCCCTCCTTCTGAATATCACCAATTCTTAAAACAATTCATGCAACTTCGATTATTTTTATTATTATAGAAACCCTAATAAAAATCCATAACTTGCTGTCCATCCCACTCAATTTTTAATTAAAAGCAATGGTGTTGAATAACTTCAATGTAACATCCAATTTACACCTCCTGCATTAACTCGCAACCTCACGCTATATTGATATGGATGCTAATAGTTCTTATATAATAATCTCGTGATGCCAGTAATCTTTTTACCAGGGCCGTAACTTTACTAGATTGTACCTCCTAGCTCCTGCGGCAGGGTGCTTTCGTGGGTCACCTTCAATTACAGCGGTACGGCAGCGTTCATTAACATCCAATATATGATGCTCGGGAACCTGCTACGTCCTCAGGAAGTACGTCCACCAATATATAGGGTTTGGACCAGGGCACATTAATCGAACAAAACTCACCAGTACAAATTTTCAATAACAGCACCAAGATGTTTGTTTTCTTCCCAAAACTCCTTCCGGGGAGACTTCCAACGCCAATATTTCGCCAGGAAAATAGAAAGGTCGCCTGTCCAAAACTGCTACCCAGTGCATAAACTGGTTCAATCTTCTTCCACAGCCAAAATTAAAACCAATTCATCTTTAAACAACTTTCTCGCAATATTTCTACCCCCCGAACTGACTTTCTTTTTCTCTTTTTCAAAAAAAAACCTCCATTCCATTATTATTTTTTCCCTCGCCTCTTATTTTTTAAAATTTTCCTGTTTCCGCAAAGTGATTTTTTCCAAAATTTCCCATTACAAGGTGATTACAAAATAAATTTCCCAACCCAAATAAATGAAAATTCCGACCGTTACAAGGGACGAGTGTAGATTGGAAGTTTGTTTGGCAATGTATGTATTTTATGAGTAGTAGTGGGCGAGTAAGTTAAATGGTCGCCCTCTAGATAAAACACATCATTATATTGTCTGCATATTTCGCGAATTGCCTTCTCCTCTTCGGAGTTACAGTGGGCAAGGTCCAATACTGACTCTAATTTAGACAACCTATTCTGGACGGGGTCGTCCTGTCCGTTTAACCGTACAATGTTATAATTTATCATTGGATCTGATTCTATAGGAATTTGATTAGCAGAGATAAGGGCTTTACTTCCAGTAGAATTTAATATTAAAATAGGCGCTTTTTTACTAACAGGCTTAATTATTGCGGCTGCCAAATATACTCCGGGCATTAGTTCCCGTTTCTTTATTACTACTTCATTATCATTTTCTGTTTGTATTTCTATTATTTTTTCGCATCGAGCGGGTATTTCATACAGGTCGGAGGTTTCTTTCGTAAGAGGAGTTTCCATATTCCTTGAAGCCAAAGCTTCTAAACTAAAAAGTTTTTCATTGCCCTTCTCGAGGGGACTTTTAGGATAAGAGGTATTACATACATGGTATTTCCTCCCCAAAAGCACTTTCAAGATTTGAGGTTGTGATCATTTCCTCCCTAAAGGGGTGTGTTTCGGTATCAGAAGATGATATTTTGTAATTGTAGGAAATTTCCTGTTCCTGACAGTGTAGATTCCCATATTTGTCTCTCGTAAGAGGGTTCCCAATCTGGGTTTTAGCCATAGCTTCGGGATTACATGTTTCGAAGGAATGTTTCCTATTTTCTAATGGTCCTTTATTTTGCATACCTGATTTAGTTGTTCTTCTCAACCGATTTCTTTTAGGATTTGAGGTATCCTCCGTCAGATCCTCCTCGGAACGTCTTCCAAGATGTGAGGTACTGTTCGTTATTTCCTCCCTAAGAGAATGTGTTTCGGTGTCGTAAGCCACAACATCAGCTTCGTATGGTTTAATCCCCAAAGTTTGAGTTTCGTAGTTTATAACTCCTTTGTGTTTATTAAAGAAATCATGTCCGAGTATGCCATCGCAAGTTAAGGCGGCACTCGGTTCAATTAAATAAAATTTGTGTTGCAAGAGAAGTGAGTTTTTCTCATTAGAAAAATGGAGATTTGCTTTTAGTTTGCCAATTGAAGGCGTTAAATGTTCGTTCAAACTTATTATAGAACATTGGTTAGTAAACGACGTCGTAGTTAAATCAACGCCCACATCCGACTTCAAAATGCTAATTTCAGCGCCGGTATCAATTAAAAATGTTAAAAATGGTTTAGAAGAAACATTCAATGGTATACGCGCAAATGGTGCTTTATTCGTAATTTCAAGTGATATCGTTAGTTTAATTTGCGTATCCGATCTTATGAAAGTATTTTGATTTAGTTGTTGTGTATTCCGGCGGCGAATTGGGTAACAGATGGAGTGCCGTCCTCCATCTGTAGTCTTGAGTTTCCCTGAGTACGAACGGCATTGCTTGTATCAGAGACTCTAGGTTCATTATTGTGTAATGCGAAATGAACATTTCGGGGTAAAGATGCCGATCTTTGATTCCATCCACGATAAGCTTGTGAGGGATGCGGTGTATTCCCATTGTGTGAAGGATATTGTTCTGGGCTTATTGAAGGTCTTTGTTGAGTGTCATTACGATTAGACTGATAACGTCTAGAGTTACACTCGTTTGCTGTGTGATTTGGTTTTCTGCAATAAGAGCAGAATAAGTGTTGCACCTCCTTTTTAATTTGAGGGGGTTTAAAATTTGGAAAGGTATATTGCGCAGGTTTCTTTAGAGTCACCTTGCTTGTGACAAACTTGACAAACAAGATTATTACCCTGTAAATTTCTATGGGTATTACTCGAAGGATTTGAAGTAGAAAGCTGTGTTTCCAGTCGAAGAGAATGGTCTACCGCATAAGAGATGGATTTCCTGAGCTCTGTTTCGCCATGAGCTTTTACCAGTAGCCTTAAAGACGGATTCCTTATCCCATCTTCGAAGACTTGGACTGCTAACCTTTGGTTTTCTTGCTTAAGAAAATCCTGAGCAGCCTTTTCCTTTACGTGGGAAAAAGTAGCAGAGTCGAGAGAAGTTAGGGAGTGAAGTAGCCGTTGTCCATATTCTCGGACGGTCTCTTTATGATTTTGCTTCATCGACATCAACTCATTTTGAATGGTTGATCTCGATTGCTCTTCTTGAAAATTGGTTCTTAAATCGATAGAAAGTTCGTCCCAGGATTCATATTCTTTGTTTTGCGTTAGGAGGAAGGCTTGCCCTTCTAACCTAGTTTTTATTATAATGAGAAATTGTGCCTTATCGGCAGGAGTCTTCGTCAAATTGAAGAGCGTATCCCCACAGGAGATAAATTTTTCTAGTTTATTGGACGTACCGTCAAAGGTTGGGACCAAGCTGAAGACGTCAGTTAAATTAATATTACTGCCCATGGTGTCTGGACTTGCGGGTTCATTCAATTCCTCCAGAATAATTTCACTTACGTTATTACTTAGAAGTAGCTCGTTTGAAGATGCTATAGAAGAATGTGCAGAAAGTTCGAGCGATGAAGATGACCATTTGAAGCCGCTGTGCGGAGGGTCATACCTCCGTATTATACAGTCCCTGGCCATATTATTATACTTAAGCTGAAAAAATTACGTTTTCGCCATTTTAACTACAATACACGTTTATAACTCGACAGGTTTAGTTAAAAATGAGTGTTTAAAATAACTTATAGATAAAAGAAACAGTTTTATTCAAAAAGTAGTGATACAAATTATATTGGAGCATTTTTTTAAATGAAACACGATTTTCTACCAAAATTTAATATCTTGTATGGCCACCTTGAGCAGCCAACACAGCTTTGATGCGACGGGGCATACTGTCAATACAATTTTCAATTTTTTTTCTTAACTCTACATTATGATGCCAGGTGTCACTGAGTAAACGAATCAGCTCTTGCTTGGTTGTAGGAACTTGTTTACAAACTTCGGATTTTAAAAATTCCCAAACATTTTCAATAGGATTCATGTCTGGTGAATTGCCCGGCCAATCAAGAACGGTGACTTTTTTCTTTTCTAAGAAAGAAGTTATTCTTTTAGCACGGTGGCACGGTGCACCATCGTGCATAAAAATAGGCTTTTCACGTTTTTTGTACCATTTTTTAATTGTTGGGAGCAGCTGTCTTTCCAGCACTTTCTCGTATTGTTCAGCATTCATGGTACCTTCCACGATGTACAAGGGCCCTGGACCTTTAATACTTATTACTGACCATACCATAACCGAAGGAGGATGTTTTATTGTCGGAACAATACAATCATTCTTGTATTTCTCATTTGATTTGCGCCTCACAAACTGAGATTTTTCGACTAATACTTGGAAAGTTGATTCATCTGAAAAATTTACCTGTAACATTTAAAAAATACTGAGGATAATTACACATTGTAGTCAAATATTGAAGATATATTAGGAATATATCATGAAATTACCTTTTTCCAATCATCACTTGTGAAATTCTTATACTTTTGAGCCCATCTATAACGTTTTTTGATCATGGCTGGTGTGAGTCTTGGTTTTCGTGCTGGTCTACGGGCGACGAGGCCTTCTTCAGCTAACCTACGACGTATCGTTCTTTCAGATACTTGAATTCCTGCTTCAAGAACTTCTTTTTTTAAAAGATTCAACGGCATTTTCCGATTTTGAATGCATATGTCACGAATTTTTCTATCAGTTCTCTTTGAAGTCATTCGAGGACGACCGCACGCGCCTTTGCGTTTGACTTTCAAATCTTCGCCAAAATCAATTTTTTTCTTTATATTTCTCACTGAACTTTGCGAGACTCTTAGAATTTCAGCAATTTGATTCTGGGTCATGTTTTTGGCTTTCAACATGCCGGCAATTTGTCGAACCGTGGTTGGCGATATATCACGTCGTTTACCCATTCTAAAAATTTTATTACTGTCACAATTCAAACAAATTTTATACAATTTCAACAGGAAATGTTAAAGCATAAATAAAAAACTTACATTGAGCAATTTCGGAGCTGTACTTCTTGTTTAATTACGATATAATATGTATTTTACACGATTTGACCTTTACACTGTGTTTCACGTTTATTCGTTTATTTATCGTTTTCGTGTTTTACAGTGCTGCCATATATGTTTGTACGTGGTGAATTTTCAAAACTACACAAAATATTTACCATAAGTAAAAAAGTAACGGTTCTGTTGAGAAATGGTACAATAAAACGACGAAAATAAATTGAAAATTCTATTTCTTTGCTTAAGTATAATAATATGGCCAGGGACTGTAGAATAGTAGGCATAGTTCGATGCTGTTAAATTAGGCAAGTCCTCGAGGGATTTAACTAAACGAAGACGACTTCTAGTCAGTATCCCTTTACTGAGATCCAGTTTAGCTTCCTTAAATATTTATGGGGAATTTCCTTTCCAAAAGTCAATTAAATTCAAATTCAGAATTTCATAGAAAACACCACAAAAAAAAAGGTTTTATCTTGTTGGTAAAAATAAGTATTTCCGTTAACGCCTTACAATAGAGAATATATTTATAGCGAATTCATGAAGGTATGTTAATTTTATTATCTACCTTTCTAACAAACAAAAATTAACTACTTTTCACTCTTGTGTTTTAGTGAAAGAAGTGGAAGAGAACAAAACCTTTCGGGGTTAAATTCATGTACTTAGAGTTGAAATTCTTCGCGTGTACAAGAAAACACAAAAATAAATTCAGTTTCCGTGAAAAGAAAAAGGGTATTTGTTAAACTTTAACAAAAACTTTACAAGTGGACAAAGCGCACAGTTACAGCACAATTGATAATTCCGTTCAGTAGAAAATTACAAAACAAAATTTCATCTATTTTCACCTTGTCGCACTTTTTTCTTAATTAATTCGCACTTCCAAAAAAAAAAAAAAACAATAAAGAATTGTGTAAAAACAATTTGAAATATTTATCGAGAGAAAAAAAAATTTCAATTTATTTAGTGAGAAAGAACCATCACATTACTTCACATAATCGCTTATCTTGTATACAAGTTTGATTAAATTTTTTTTTTTTTTTTCATATATATATATACTCATGCATTTATGTGTTTTATTTATTAAAAATAATACTTCATGAAAAAATTTCATAAAGAAAAGAAAGTAAAAAACCTTGAAAATATTTCCTTGCTTCATCCCACGTAGTCTTTGGCTCCTTGTGGATAAAGTAAAAGTAATGGTTGTCGCAGGATCTTCTGCCCTTGCAGGTACCTCTGCGGATGGTCTAGTAGACAAAAAGTAGAGTTGATGATGATGATAAAAGGAATTGCACGAACTTCGCAACTTCCTTGGAGTTTAATAGTAATAGTTGTCGCAGGATCTTCTGCCTTGCAGGTACCTCTGCGGATGGTCAAGTAGACAAAAAGTAAAGTTGATTTTCAGGTGGATTGGTTCTTACCAGGATCTATCCATCCCACCGCTGCCACCAGTGTTATGAACTTGGCCGCCCGTGCTTTCCAGAAAGGAGAAGAGGGGCCAAGGAGTCTGCGGGTCAGAGTACCTGTAAAAGAATTTGCTCACTCCCGGCGTCTCGTCGCACGGTATATTTATTTAAACAATCACTCTTCAATGAAACTTTTAAACTTTATTTTTCTTAAAAACTTCCAACAGATTACTTTTAATATATTTCTATATATCTTTTTATTAAAGCGATTTTGAGGAACCTACTGTTCCTAAAGGAGATCTGACCCGGACTGATTTTCGATCGCAGAAAGTCTCCAGGTCTTAGCTCTGGATTTCGCGCAGATTGCTTTGTCAGCAACTTTGCTCTTGGCGTCGGCGTGGTCAAGATAACGCTTGGGCCAAGGGCGCAAAAGCTTTACGTGTAAAAATGCTTAGGGCGCTTTCAGTAATGCAGGATGCGTGCGCAAATGACTTATTCAGCAATTGAAAGTGTGAAGCTTTCAATGACTGAATAAGTCAATTGCGCACACATCCTGCATTACTGAAAGCGCCCTTAATTATCATCTTGGGGATCGGGATCGGGTGTCATACATTGTTGCAAAGAAAACGCGTTAGGAACAATATGTTGATAGTTTTGTGTATACAAAAATGTTTGGCTATAATTTTATGAGGCTCGGGTATCATAGAGAAGAATATTCGTGCGAACGAATATTTATCTTATGAAGCCGTTAAAATGATTAGTTTGCATTTTAGCAAACTAAATTTGTTGGTTATAGTAAAGTAGCAAAATGTATTTCCAAAAGGGAAATACAAAGTTGTGATGGTCAACTATGTTGGCCAATCATAACAGGGCCAACAATCCTCCGAAGTATTTTCCTCTCAAACACGCCCAAGAGGTTTGAGTGCTTTTTGCTAAGCACCTACGTTTCGGATGCATATGTGAGAACGGGTAAGACCATCGTCTTATATACATAGTAAAAGTTTAGACGTTATGGTTAGATATTTGGATTTGAAGAGCCTTGACAGACTATAGTAGGCTTTGTTGGCTTTTATTGGGGCCTATTCTCTCGGTAAAATTTTATTATTTTATGTTATGTTATGCCATAAAATAAAAGAATTATGTATCTAAAATCCTATTCTGTCCGACAAATTTTATTTTCTTTTATGCATCATAACATAAAATATTTCCTGTTATGCTTCATAACATAAAAGAATCTCAGTACCACATTTTAAGGGTATTTTGACATATTTTATAGAAATAACAGGCGTGAATTGACACTTGTTGTGCAAAGTCGCGTTAATTGAGTTTTTAGTTTAATTAAAGTTAATACGCCCAGGGCACGCTTTGATTTTGTTTATTTACATTTACAACCGATCAGCTGTTCATTTTTAACCGAATTGTTCAAAGCGTAATAGAACTCAGAGCGGATTTTACTAAATCTTTTATTTTATGTGCCCATAAAAGATTGCACAAAATAATTTTATGAAACTATGACAGAATAGGAATTTCGAAAATATTTTATTTTCATTTTATGAAGAAGAAATGTTATCATCATATTATAACATAAAATAATATTTTATGAAAAATTGCAGAATAGGCCCCATTATTACTTTATTACTACTATTTTATTTTATTTTGACTTTAGTACATATATATTCTTGTTTCCCTATTCTATTACTACTTCCCTGTCTATGTCTAGCTACTTCATCCAACGAGACTCGTGCCTTTTCCTGCATCTGTTTAGCCTGGGTTTCCCTTATCTCCGCTATTCTGCAATACTCCTGTTCAGTCACTTCATCGTAATTATTTCATTTTCAGCCACTTCATCGTAATTATTTCATTTTCAGCCACTTTTAATTATTTCATTTAGTTTTAAACAACCATTTAATTTAAATATTCAAAATTTAACGTTCCATTTTCCATTGTAAATATTCACATTCAAATCAAACTGTAGTCACTGAACTTATTTCAATTTCCTTTGTACAGTATGGCACGGATAAGTGCGTATACAAAAATTCTCATAAGCGAAGGCACTTATCCGGTACAGGCACTAAGGCATGTTTGGATAAGTGCCTTGTGCAGGTGCATATCCAACATTTTCACAATTTATCCAACATTATCAATGTAGTCAAAACCTTGTGCAAAGTAAACGCACTTTTTAACTTAATTTTTTTTAATATTTTTATTTTTACTAACACAATAAAATAAGAAAGAAAACATATTTCATAAATTATTAAAAGAAAATAAATATAGTATACGAATTCAATTTACACAGAATTTTTAGGTCGGAAAATTTTGCTAAAGTATAGCTTTAATTAAAATAGTCAGTGATTTTTTTCTGATTTTTTTTAGAAGTGAGACTTGCAATCTTTTCCTCCAAAGTTTCTACATCTTCTGCAGAAAAATGCTTAGCGACTAAAAACCTTTTGATTGTATCCAGTGCAAGTAATGCTTCTTTAAGTGTCGGTTCTTGGTTCGTTTCGGTCTCCATGACGTCTTCTTGGTCTGTATTCTCTGAGCTTATGGTACATTCCCCATTGTCCTTTTCAATTTCTTCTATGATTTCGTCTTCAGTTCTTAATCCATAACACTCTAGATTTCTATCGCACATCACATATTCTTCAAATTCTGGTAAATCTAGTAGTACGCTTTTCTTTAAGGAATGTGTGAGATTTTTTCCATTTTGATTTAAAAGTTTATATTGTTTAAAATCTTCTTATTTTTTATCTTTTAGTCGATTTTTTTAGTATTTATATTAATTTTGTGTTCACAACTGATCATAAACTATATTAAGGTAAAGAAAAGAGTTTCTTAAAAAAATTTTTTTATTTTTTTTATTTTTTACTTTTTAGTAACGAATAGCGTTAATTAATACATTACAATTTCCAAACTTTTAATTAGATTATCATGTTAAATAAGGAAACTTTTTTACATGTTTTGTATTTGTTTCTTTACAACAGTTCTCAAGTGCAGCCCAAAAATGCACAATTTGATGACCCCTCAAAAATCTAATAGGGCTCTACGTTTTTTTTTACATTTTGAAAGGTAGTGTGCTCGCGTATACTGGCTGGAGCAATAAAAACTAAAAACTGGAAACATATTTTTTTGCATCTTTTTAAATCATATTTTTATTTGCTATTGGTAGCTATGTTATGTCTTCCGCCATTTTTTAGTGAACGCCATATTTGATTTAAAACGACGTCATACAGTTTACTTTCTTACTCACTTTAATACACTTTCATTTGATATCCATACCGAGAGCGAAGTAAATAAAGGGGTAAACCGCCATTTTGTGTTGGCCGCCATTTTGAATTGAAATGACGGGACACAGACAACAGTATTCTAATTGTCACTCCCTTCCATTTGATACCCATGCCGAGCGCGTTGTAAAGAAAAATTGATCCTCTGTTTTGTGTTGGCCGCCACTTTTATGCCGCCATTTTTCTACCGTCATTTTGAATTTAGGATGACGCTAATTGTATTCAACTTGTTATAACCTTTCATTTGATACCCATATCGAACGAGTGGCTTGTAAAGAAAAATGTAATCCATCATATTTTTTGGCCGCCATTTTTAATTTGGAACTATCATTTTCGTGTGTTTTCGTCGGAAATACACATGTCTGTTAATTTTTACCAATTTTTATTGAAGGGAAGTGAATTTTAAGACTCTACATTGAGTAGAACGAATAATTCCAAGCATTTTTTATTAAAAATCGTTTTTTGTTACTCAACAACAAAATCAACAACAAAAAATGTAACAAAATGAAAATACATTTTTTTTTTTGAGGAAAGTGACCGTTACAGGGATAGAGGATTGCGGGTCGGATCAAACGGAAAAGTTAAGTCCTGTTTTTTTTTTTGTATTTTATTTTATTTAATTAACCTTTTTTTATTTAATTAACTGCTGATTATTTCTTTTTATTATTTAATTATCCTTTTTTTTAAATGGCATTTAAACTTGAATTGGCCTCGTAGTGTTGAACTTATATTATTTTTTTTGTTGATTATTATTTTATTGATTTTATTTTGAATTGAATTTATTTATAATAAACACTGAATTTTCCGAAGTTTTATTTTTCTTTGAATGGTTGTCTTATATTTTATTTTATTCTCGTTATTCTGAGTGGGTTCAAGCCCCACGCTGGCACCCAGGTTACAGGTTCGTAGTCCTTAAAACTACGTGGCGCCCATAATTTTATTTTTCCATAATCCGCGCCCAACGCTGAGTTTAGCCGAGCCGTGCGTGCAAATTAGCACGTAACAAATTGGCGCCCAACGTGTGATTTTAACAATATCCATAATATCTAAACGGGTTGTATGGAAAAAAAAACTTTAAATCAAGGACAGTTCGCTATATATGTATGTAACCAAGGAAAATATCTGAGGTGGAAAGAAATAATTTTTTTTTGTTACAAGAGTGAAAAAAATTTATGTTTAGGATAACGATAAAATAGTTAGTGGTCATTAATAGTTGCGTTTGGAATTCGCTAAGATCCACGGTCAAGAAGGAAAAGTGATTTGTAAAGTGAGAAGTGCCAGCTTAGCTCACCGTATTTAACAAGGAATGTTGTTGTAGTATCTCAAAAAAAGGGATGTTAAGGATTTTTAATAGTGGAGAAGTGGCATTTTAATAGTGGAGAAGTGGCATAATTGTTTTTAGTGGCAGAGTGGCATTTGGTGTGGCAAAAGACATAACAATTTTCTTAGTTCTTTTTTTTAAAGAAAAAAACTGTTGATTCCAGGGGGGTTTAGTGACAGCCAGCTGTTCAGCCACTCAAGTGATATACAAATATTAGCGGTTCACCGTGAAATCTATGTGTGAAAGTGACAGTAGTGCGTGTACGAAAAGAGAGGAGAGAGCGCGGCAACAAGTTCTTGGAGAATTAGGGACTCTGAATAAGTTGCAAAGCTTGGGAACTTTAAAAGTTGCCAAAGTTTAAAGGTTGCGAAGCTTCAAAAGCTGCGGAAGTTTAAAAGCTCCGAAGCTCTTAAAGTTGCGAAGCTATGAAAGTAGCGGAGCTTTAAAGGTTTCTAAACTTGGGAAGCTCCAGAACTTTGGAATTGCGATCACGCCACCGTCCGGCGTTACTACGTACAATTGACCCGTTCTGAATGGGTAGTCAATTTCGAATATGAATGATCATCATAGAGTATAAGAGAATTGTTGTTTTCAATTTCAATATTAGGAGAGAGAATCGGATTTTTTTTTAATTAAACGTTTTTTTTTTGGGAATAATAATTCACTACCTCGAGCTGAGGAAGGCTCACAGCACCGGACTCTATTTTTATCTAATTTCTCTAATTGGACCGAGAGGTTCACTCTAATTTCATTAAATTATTTGGTTGGAATATCTTGCAAGTTAAGAACTAGTTAAACGAATTATCTGAGTACAGGGCTAGAACTATAACAACTGAATAACGCTCATATCTTTAGAGATTTCTTTGAAATCTCTTGAAGGCAGGGGAGGTATGTTATGTTCCTAAAATGAGAAAAATTTATTGATTATTTTTAATAAAAATTTGTGTTGTACTTATCTGCCTTCTCTATGTGTGTGCCGTCCGCCTGAACAACATATGGCTGATAAATATTCCTTATAGGTTAGCACGAAGGACGCGGATGCTTAAAGACACTCGGTGCGTTGCCTGGAAGTAGGAAGACGGTTAAGCTCGTAACGACCAGGGTGTACCTACATATGTACTACGGGGAGAAGGATTTGCGGAAACCGGCCCAACCTAGTTTAAAACAGATATTAAATATGTGGTGTATATAACTTATCTGAGGACTCTAACAGTAGCGATGTTGTAAACGATCCGCAATCCTCAGCGTTAATCATAGCCCTCCATATGTACGAAAATAGTCAGGAGCTCCCATGATTACAAGTCCTGAAGCTCAGCACTCTGATCGGGCAGAAGGGAGGTCATCAGGGAGTGCTCTAGATTTAAAAAAAAAAGAAAAACTCTAGCTACCCGGAAAATCCGCCAGCATATCTTGAGCTGTCTTGCTCAAGCTCCTTCGCCAATTGCGAGAATATGCTTGGTCGCTGAATTTTCCGAGGTGTAGTATTATGTTGCCCAAAAATTAGGGATTATTTCCCGAATATTTTTTTTATATTAATAATAACTAGCCCGATTTCAACCGGTCCAACCGAGTCCATCCGGTGGGGTGGGACGGTTGGAAAATGGTCTGAAACGATGGATGGAACTTGTGAAATAGTGGGTTTTTCCCTATAAAAGTTGGGCCCTTGATGGATACTCCCTCTCTGTTCAGTAGTGATTTTGCAGCAAGTGGAAAGTGTAGTTACGGAGGTGATATACATATTTTTTTTTTTTTTTGAGGAAAGTGACCGTTACAGGGATAGAGGATTGCGGGTCGGATCAAACGGAAAAGTTAAGTCCTGTTTTTTTTTTGTATTTTATTTTATTTAATTAACCTTTTTTTATTTAATTAACTGCTGATTATTTCTTTTTATTATTTAATTATCCTTTTTTTTAAATGGCATTTAAACTTGAATTGGCCTCGTAGTGTTGAACTTATATTATTTTTTTTGTTGATTATTATTTTATTGATTTTATTTTGAATTGAATTTATTTATAATAAACACTGAATTTTCCGAAGTTTTATTTTTCTTTGAATGGTCGTCTTATATTTTATTTTATTCTCATTATTCTGAGTGGGTTCAAGCCCCACGCTGGCACCCAGGTTACAGGTTCGTAGTCCTTAAAACTACGTGGCGCCCATAATTTTATTTTTCCATAATCCGCGCCCAACGCTGACTACATATTACGAGGTAGAACGGGTACCACAAACCGACCGGCGTTACTACGCACAACTGACCCGTTCCGAATGAGTAGTCAATGTTCGACTATGAATGATCATCATAGAGAATAAGAGAATTGTTGTTTTCAATTTCAATATTAGGAGAGAGAATCGGATTTTTTTTTTTGAATTAAAAGTTTTTTTGGGGAATAATAATTCACTACCTCGAGCTGAGGAAGGCTCACAGCACCGGACTCTATTTTTTTTTTTTTTTGTTAAGCAGTCGGCCATTACTTTGCTAGAAAAAAAAGTTTGAAATCGAATTGTAGGTCAAGGCTTTTGTTGATTCTATTTGATTGTTGATCGATTTTCTATGGTACTGGCAAGGAAATAAGTAAATTTTGAAGATTTAACCAACAGATGTTTTACTATTAGGTTATATACAATATATTATATTCCCCAACAGGTAGTTATTTTTCAAGGTACTCAGGTCCTGGAAGCTGGTAGATAGTAGTGAACCGACGAGAAAATTTTTTTTTGAGAAACAATTGAATATATTTTTTGACACTGAATCGATATGTGCTTTTGTGACTTCCTCTGTGGTTGGATTTTTATGTTTTTGGTTGCGATAGCATTTTACTATTTTTGGAGTTCTAACCGGTGATACCTTCGCATTCGACTGATATTCTAGTTTAATTCCTTTTGGGTGTTTTAGGTCTTTTGTGATTGCCACATTTGGTACTGAGACTTAACAACGCGATTGAAAATTTTTTTTGTTTTTGATCTGGTTCAGATTTGAGATGGAGGTTAACAGGCTTAGCCAGGACGAGCTGTCCTACAAGTTGATAATTAGAGGTTTACCGACAGGTAGTGTGGAGGAAATGAGGGCCGCCCTTCGATCGGCGTTAAAATTAGAAAAGGAAGGAAAATTAGTAATGGTTGAACCCTACCCTTTCTCCTTCGACGAAGACGCTCAGAAATTGGAGAAGAAGCTGAGCGAGATATCCTCCCTACAAGAAGTCTTCGAAGGTGACTCAGGCGAATATAAGAAATTGCTAACGAAGATAGAATGGTGTCTGGCCAGAGTCAACCGTATGACGATCAAGGAGGATTCTCAAAAGAAAGAAAAAGCTCGCATTAGAGTAGAATTAATCATATCGTTGGGTTCGCTTTATGCAAAGGCGGAAGGGGATGATCCTGACGACGAATCGTCTGAGGCGGCTGCTGAGTTATCTCTCCCTGCAGCGGTGATGACGACCAACCGAGCTCAGGCCCAAATATATAAGTGGGGTATAAAATTCACTGGGGAACAGGGGCAATCGGTGAGTTCCTTCCTTGAAAGAGTTAATGAGATGGCGGAAGTAAGGGGGATAAACCGAGGCCAGTTATATCGCTCAGCCCTAGATTTATTTGGAGGACGCGCGCTAATCTGGTACCGTGCAAACATGGGGTCGCTGCATAGTTGGAGTGACCTAGTGAAGGAACTGAGGAAAGAGTTCTTGCCGCCAGATTATGATGAGCGACTATTAGAAGAGATACGGAGAAGGACACAGGGGAGGGATGAATCCATGGGAATCTATGTTGCGGTAATGAAAAATATGCTCGCACGGTTGAATGAACCCCTTTCGGAAAAGGAGCAACTCAGGATCCTTAAGAGAACTATCCATCCTTTCTATCAGACGCAGCTGGGGCTGCAAGAAATCGAATCGATAACGGATTTGGTAGAATTAGGTCGGAAGCTGGAGACCATAAGGTCATCTGCCGAGGCTTTCATTCCTCCCCCGTTAGTCCAGTAAATAGGTACTTTTTCTTTGCAAAAAATACCGCACGCGATTTTTTTTTACCAAATGTTTTTACATATTTTTATGAGCTTAAATTCAAAATGGCGTCATCCCCACCCTTATGCTTCACTTACAATGAAGGGAAACGCGTTTAATTCCATATCTCAGAAACTGTGCGTTTTACGACAAAAATGTATATAACCTTTTTTGTAGATAAATAAGTGATTTAACTTTTTTGTTCAGAACTTTTCTTTGTAAAGTCAATGTATTCGGAGTTATAGTGCTTCAAACTTTATACATTACTTTCTTTGCACTATATTTCGTTAACCGTTAGCCCGCCATAAAAAGGTCCTTCATAAGACTTATAGAACACACTATTATCTATAATTTTTGCTTATATCATTTTTAGATAGGGCTAATATTTCACGAGTTATAGCGCTTTAAATGTCGGAAAATGTAAATTCAACAAAAACAAATTTCCTAATATCCTTTTCTTTCCCCGTTTCATTTCAAAACTGATTATATCGTGTGTTGAGCTCATCATTGCCCACATTTGCTGCCTTTACTTTTTTCTATAAAGTTGATATTTATGGATTTATTACACCTCAAAAGTTTATTAAAAATGGTTTTTTGCAAATATCTAGTCAACTATTTATTTACGATGACAAGTTATACCAACAAATATGTTTGCTATAAAATTCCGTTGAAACATTTTTTTCTAGCATTTATACTTTAGCCGCAATTCAGCGCCGATTGTTTCATATAGATTATTGTTCATCATACATATAATTAAGAAATTTCGTTGGCGTACAAACCCTTTTCCACACCACCTTGGAGGTCGAGTTTTTGGCGCGTTTTTATTGTGGTTTCCCCAGTAGGCCTAGTCCACAAGAAAACGAAACAATGATGCTATAACATGTTATTTAGCCTCATATGTTTCGAAGATGTCGGTTGACAATCGGATAGACCAATGAAGCTGCCATCTAATGACTTGACGTTGTCTTCGTCGAATGATATATCTGGGAGACTTGAAAACTCGCAAATGTTCTCATTTTTTTCATTGTTTTCAAGGGGGTTTGCAACCTTCGTCACATTTTCGCAATTTCCTCTACTGAAGTTAGAGCAAATTATGGTACATTTGAGACCGGCCTTGCGGCATCCACAGGAACCGCCACATTTTTTCCTACGTTTGCAGGATATTAATTTTAATAAATTGGCTGGTGCCGGAGCAATTGTCATTGGGACTGGTTGTAAGCCAAATCTTGTTCGCTTCCAGTCCCATTCCTCCGGATCTTGATAACTACCAAGCCAAGTTTGCACTTGATGATACATATACTCGAAATGAGTGAAGTCGAGCAGCATCTTTAGTTGGAGGCAGAGCTGATAAGTTCACTTTGGTTTTTGTGGCCGATTTTCCAAAACATTTGAACCTTAGTGAATGCTTAAACAAACGAATTTCCGGACGATTTTCCTTGTCGATTAACGCGAGCAACTCAGAAACTCTAAATTGACATTCCTCACTGTTCGTTATAAAGCAACTAATAACTTGCATCACCTCGGACATTTCGTTATTAGGACGACCCTTTTTCCCCCTGTAGATGGTGTGGTTTTCATCATTCAATTTCTTAATTATACATATGTAGGAACATTAGCTAAAGTATAAATGCTAAAAAAAATGCTTAAAGTAAAATTTCAACGGAATTTTATAACAAACATATTTGTTGGTGTAACTTGTCATCGTAAATAAATAGTTGACTAGATATTTGCAAAAAACCATTTTTAATAAACTTTTGAGGTGTAATAAATCCATAAATATCAACTTTATAGAAAAAAGTAAAGGCAGCAAATGTGGGCAATGATGAGCTCAACATACGATATAATCAGTTTTGAAATGAAACGGGGAAAGAAAAGGATATTAGGAAATTTGTTTTTGTTGAATTTACATTTTCCGACATTTAAAGCGCTATAACTCGTGAAATATTAGCCCTATCTAAAAATGATATAAGCAAAAATTATAGATAATAGTGTGTTCTATAAGTCTTATGAAGGACCTTTTTATGGCGGGCTAACGGTTAACGAAATATAGTGCAAAGAAAGTAATGTATAAAGTTTGAAGCACTATAACTCCGAATACATTGACTTTACAAAGAAAAGTTCTGAACAAAAAAGTTAAATCACTTATTTATCTACAAAAAAGATTATATACATTTTTGTCGTAAAACGCACAGTTTCTGAGATATGGAATTAAACGCGTTTCCCTTCATTGTAAGTGAAGCATAAGGGTGGGGATGACGCCATTTTGAATTTAAGCTCATAAAAATATGTAAAAACATTTGGTAAAAAAAAATCGCGTGCGGTATTTTTTGCATTACGAAGGCCTTTTTTTCGACCTATTTACTGGACTACGTCGCGTCGAAACCATTCCTTGCTTGAACCAGACCTTGCGTATATTGTCTACGAACCTCAAGCGATAGCTGCAGTGGATAACTCCAACCACCCCAGGAGGCCGAATGCAACGGCAGAGAAGAGGTGTTTCCGATGCGGCCAGCCTGGCCATTTTGCCCGGAATTGTCGGCTACTGAGGTGCTTCGGTTGCGGTACACCAGGGACGATCCGCTCGCGTTGCGATCGCTGCAATCGGAGACCAGCAGAGGGGCAACGTCCAGTTCCGGTGGAACAGCGCCAGGTCCAGGGATCGGGAAACGACCAGGGAGCCCGAGCCTAGACGGCGAGCCGGGTAGTCCACAGGGAGCCGTAACCAGCGAAGATCCGGCTAACCATCAACGGCCGGACCATTCCGCTAACATGGGGCTAAGAGGGGCGGCACAGCATGAAAGAGTGGACTATGTTTTCTATGGTCCGGAAGACGATGTGCGACCTCATCTTTCAGTGGAAACCCTTGGGGTAAGATTTTGTGGGTTACTTGACTCTGGAGCAACAGCGACCGTCGTCGGTGGCCCTGGTTGGGAGAAGTTGAAGAAGATGAGGTTGGACATTGGCAGCACAATGAGGAAGGTGGTCAATGTAGCCGATGGAAGGTCAGTTGAGGTGTTGGGAATAGCGGACATACCCATTGAATTAGAAGGGAGAGTGAAGGTTAAGGAGGTGCTGATAGTCCCAGAGTTGCCGCACCCAATTATCCTGGGGATAGACTTCTGCAGGGAAATGAAGCTGGTAGTAGACTTCGATGACAACAGCTGGTGGTTTAAGGAAGAGCAGACGGAGGTTCGAATACACGCTTTGGAGAGTAAGTCGAAACTTCTGGAGGGACAGCAGAAGGAATTGGAAGACATTATCGAGGAAGCAAAGCGGAAAATGGGAACGAAGCTGGGGTGTACAAATATTGTGGAACATGCGATCGAAACGGAATCGCCTCCCATCAAGCAACGTTACTACTCCATATCTCCAGCTATGCAGAAAGTGTGAACGAGCAGTTGGAAGAAATGTTGGAAGCTGGAGTGGTGGAATCTTCCAACAGCGCATGGGCCTCACCGGTGGTGTTGGCTAGGAAGAAGGATGGCAAGTACCGGTTCTGCGTGGACTTTAGGAAACTTAACAAGGTTACCAAGAAGGATGCTTACCCTCTGCCTTTTGTCTCGAATACCTTGGACAAGTTGCGTGACGCCAGATACCTGTCCTCGTTGGACATCAAGTCGGCTTTTTGGCAAGTACCGATGGAAGAAAAATCCAAACAATACACTGCTTTTACCCTCCCCGGTCGAGGTTTATTCCATTTCAATAGGATGCCGTTCGGGCTAACCAACTCACCGGCGACTTGGCAACGATTGATGGACAGAGTACTGTCCGGTACCTTGGAGGATAAGGTCTTCGTTTACCTGGACGATGTTATCATTGTGACTCAGACGTTCGAAGATCACAAGGAGGCACTAAGGGAAGTTTTAAATAAAATTCGGGAAGCTGGGCTCGTCATCAATTTCGCCAAATGTGAATTCTGCAGAGAAGAATTAAGTTACTTAGGGTACGTAGTAGGAGAAAATGGGTTGCAGGTGGATCCAGAAAAAGTGCAAGGTATTCTGAACATCGCACCGCCCAAATCTGTCACGGAGGTACGGAAATTTATTGGCACAATATCTTGGTACCGTAGACTCGTCCCTAATTTTGCCACACTATTGGCCCCTATCACAGCTTTATTGAAGAAGAAGACGAAGTTTATGTGGACGCCGCAGTGCGACGAAGCTTTTAAGGGAGTGAAGGATTGTTTAGTGAGTGCACCCATACTCGCCTGCCCAAACTTCGACTATCCTTTCGTAATCCATACCGATGCCTCCGGGTATGGTCTAGGCGCAGTCCTTACTCAACATATTGAAAATCAGGATAAAGTGATAGCATACTTAAGTATTTCGTTGAACCGGGCGGAACGCAACTATTCAACCACAGAGCGAGAGTGCCTCGCTGTGCTATGGGCAATTGAAAAGTTGCGGCCATATATTGAGGACACTAGCTTCACTGTCGTCACGGACCACGCATCCTTGGTCTTGCTTCATAACCTGAAGGACCCCGCGGGTCGTCTGGCCCGATGGGCCGTACGGCTGCAACAGTACGACTTCAACATTATACACAGGAAAGGGAAAGAGCATTTGCTACCCGATCTGTTGTCACGATCAGTCCCAGCCGTAGAAGGTGTTGCAGAAGACCCTCCACCCAATCCCCACAACGAGCCTTGGTATACGCGAATGGTAGAACAAGTAAAGCGGAACTCCGAACGCTTTCCAGATTGGAAATTCAGTCTTGATAGTCTTTGGAAGCATGTGCGACCAAGGTACCCGGAGTTGGCGCGAGAGGACTTCGACTGCAAAAGGGTATTACGGAAGGCAGAAAGGAGGAAAGCTTTGTTGGAAGCTCACGATGTCCCGACCGCAGGACACGGAGGGGTCAAGAAAACCTATGACCGATTGGCCCAGCGATTCTACTGGCCGAAGATGAAAAGTGACGTCGCGGCATACGTAAGACGATGCTCTACGTGTCAAACGACTAAACCAGAACGTAAGAAACCAGCCGGTTTGATGTCTTCACGCGTGGTCAGCCATCATCCTTGGGAGTGTATGTGTATAGACTTAATAGGCCCCTTACCCCGTTCAACACGTGGAAATAAATATATTTTAACCGTGGTCGATTATTTCAGCAAATTTCCTCTTCTTTTCCCCATGCGCTCTGCCACCGCCCCACCTATTTGTCGCTTTTTAGAGGAGTCTGTTTTCCTGATCTTCGGCGTTCCCAAAATTCTAATCTGCGATAATGGACAGCAATTTATATCCAAAGAGTTCA
The DNA here is from genome assembly GCA_949987705.1 of Thereva unica. NCBI lineage: Eukaryota > Metazoa > Arthropoda > Insecta > Diptera > Therevidae > Thereva > Thereva unica. The sequence goes on from OX465281.1 coordinate 68,666,792, forward strand.
AGGAACTACACGCACAATATGGCATAAAGGTTAGTTATACTGCATCGTACCACCCTCAGGCCAACCCAACAGAAAGGATGAACCAGAACGTAAAGGCAATGTTACGCGCTTATGTAGCGGACAACCACCGGACTTGGGATACGTACTTAGCGAAGATTGGTTGCGCTATTCGAACGGGAACGCATGAAAGGACGAAGTTAACGCCATACTTCATAATCTTCGGTAAAGAAATGTCGTTATATGGAGACAGGACGCACCGCGGAAGTCAGGGAGAAGATAATCCAGAAGTGCGTGCTAAGGTGCTGCAGGACGTGTGGAAGGATGTTAGGGCGAGGTTAACCAAATTATCGGAGGCGACCAAACACACGTACAACTTTAGACGACGAGACCAAAGATTTTATGCAAACGATTCGGTTTTGCGCAAAAATTATACACTGTCCGATGCCGCGAAATATTTTAGCGCTAAGTTAACCCAAAAGTACGTAGGCCCATTTACAATAGCAAAAGTACTGTCGCCGTGGACATACCAGTTAAAGGATAAGACCGGTAAAGACGCTGGTGTTTGGCACGCGAAAGATTTGAAGATTGCAGAGAAGGATAGTCTCTCCGCTTTAAGAATCAGTTAAAACAAGGGAAACTTGTTAGTAGTAGCAATTGAATTATTTGAGTTGAATTATGGGAATTAGATTATTTAAGTTGGATTAGGTGAATTGGATTATTTGAATTGAATTAGGTGAATTGAACTATCTGAGTGGATTATCTGCGTTGAGCTAATTAAATTATTTGGTTGGAATATCTTGCAAGTTAAGAACTAGTTAAACGAATTATCTGAGTACAGGGCTAGAACTATAACAACTGAATAACGCTCATATCTTTAGAGATTACTTTGAAATCTCTTGAAGGAATGGGAGGTATGTTATGTTCCTAAAATGAGAAAAATTTATTGAATATTTTTAATAAAAATTTGTGTTGTACTTATCTGTCTTCTCTATGTGTGTGCCGTCCGCCTGAACAACAATGGCTGATAAATATTCCTTATAGGTTAGCACGAAGGACGCGGATGCTTAAAGACACTCGGTGCGTTGCCTGGAAGTACGAAGACGGTTAAGCTCGTAACGACCAGGGTGTACCTATGTCCTACGGGGAGAAAGATTTGCGGAAACCGGCCCAACCTAGTTTAAAACAGATATTAAATATGCGGTGTATATAACTTATCTGAGGACTCTAGCAGTAGCGATGTTGTAAACGACCCGCAATCCTCAGCGTTAATCATAGCCCTCCACATTTATTTATTCACTATATTATTCACTATTAACAGTATAAAACTTGTTCAAAAGTCCAACTAGCAAATTGGTATAAAAAAAGTAATCCAGTAACAATATTTGATTGATTTCAATAATTAAGATGACCTTTGCACAGCCAGATTCGACCGAGAAGTTTCACGAGAAAAATGGATGTTATCAAAAACGAAATCAAATAAAAACGAGAAGATCACGTCCGTTCGGGTCTATAGCTTTTTATCGAGAGAGCCCGCAAAAACGGAAGCTTATTGCCGAATCTGACTGTGTAGAGGTCCAAAGAAAAGGTACATAGTTCAGTGCACTGAATTACAATCAAAATGGTTACAATTAATTCAAATTCAAAAAAACTAAAATACAAAAAAAAACTAAAATTAATTAATGATGCTGAACATGCCGCCGCCTAATTTCAAAGGCGGCGGCATGTTCAGCATAATTAATTAATTTCAAATCTATCAAATAATTTCAATCTTTAGGTTCAATTGGTAGGGGTGCAATCTTCTGAACCGCACGCTGAATTAAGCCCGTTGATGTTTTTATTTCCGCCACACGGATATGTCCGTCGTTGCCTATAACTACCTTTGCAATACGACGCATCTTCCATTTGAAGGGGGCAGATCATCCTAATGGATCAAAACGAGAGTGTCTGGTGTTATATCGGGGTACACTTTATCCCAACGATATCGATGTTGTAATTTTTGTACAAATTCTTTTGACCATCTGGCCCAAAAAACTTGGAATATCGAAGTTATCCGTTGCCAACGGGATAAATAGGCTGGATTTTTTGACGTTATGTCTGGCTCAGGAAATGATGATATAGCCGCTTGTGTCAAAAAATGCGCGGGTGTACACGGAGAAAAAATAACTTACATGTAACTTTATTTGTTGTAAATTCAATCAATGATTGTAGTAAATATAGGGACAACTACACAATTGAATGAAATTTACCTTACTTTTTTGGTAAATTCGAAATTTTCAAGTAACCTTACAGTATGATTTTCTTCCTAATAAATTATAATCGTTTGTTACTACCGATAGGATAGTTTTAACATTACAATAATTAAGTAATAGAAGAATTCGTAAAGTAAATCCGAAGAATATTGGGAAGATATTAACTTTACTGTAAGGATAAGGTTGATCATTTTTAAAGTGAATATGATTCGCGGAATGTTCATGTCATGGTTAGGTGAAAATAAAATAAAATATAGTAGATTTTATATGATTAATTCATGATTTATTTACTTATATTAATATGAATATTTATTGTTTTAATTATATAATAATTTTTTTTTATGTGATAGTCTAAGCTCAGGTGTCACCCTTTGTACTACTAGTACGTCATGTCGGTTAAGTCATGGTGCAATGTCCAGTAGTAAGCTTAGCTCGAAAGATTGAGAGAAAGACATAATAGGTTAGGGGGAGTCAAGGGGGTGTTGCAGAAAGTGGCGATGAACCTTGCGTTTGAACTCTTGGATGTTGTATGAGTTCGGGAATACTGTCATTGGAAGGTTGTTCCACAGACGAGTTGTTCTTGTTATAAACGAATTTCTAGATCGGAGTGTGCGCGAAGATAAGGGCTGTAAACTGTGGGGGTGAGCCGAGCGGGCAAGTCTTGTGTTGCGGGAAAAATGTTGCCGTGGAGGCATGAGGTTACTTATTTCAATGGAGCAGTCATTATGAAAAAAACGATAAAATTTTGCCAGAGCTGCTACATTCCTACGGTGGCTTAATGAGTCAATTGAAGAGCAAATGGCGCTGTCACCAATGAGGGCGCGGTTTTGCACCTTGTCCAGCCAAGCTAAGATGGTTCTTGGGGCCCCAGCCCAGATATACGAGTTGTATTCAAGACGGGGACGAATGTAGGACTTGTAGATTATAGCCCTGGCAGACGGCTGAAGGAGAAATTTGCACCTTTTGAGGAATCCTAGACACTGGGATGCTTGTTTAGCACTTTGGAATATGTGGTTATTCCAGCGCAGATCTTCAGCTAATGTTACGCCTAGGATGTTTAGAGAGGGTTCTGCCGTTACGGTCTTGTTGTCCACTGAAATAGAAAGCGGTTCGGTGCAAGTTTTATTGGAAATGAGACAGTACTTGGTTTTTGATGCATTAAATTCGACACGGTTCTTGTGGCCCCAATCAAGAATTCGTTCGATGTCCCTGTTGATTGAATTGGACAACAGTTGGCGATGACGTAGACAAGGTCTGGCGCGCGCTTGTGTTACATTATCAAAGCCATAGGAGTAACGTAGTGTACCGTCATCAGCAAAGCTGTGGAGTGAGTTGGTGGGGACTGAGAGCAGGTCATTTATAAAAACTAGGAAGAGAGCTGATGATAGAATTGAGCCCTGGGGAACACCTGCGGAGATGTGGTGAGGGTCGGATTCGACGCCATCCAATACTACTGTTACGGCGCAGCAGCGCGTAACAGGCATCTTCGACCAAAACCTAAAACACAACACAATACAATACAAACAAGTAAACGTAAACAAACAGAAAAATCACTAATAAAATAACTTGCCATATATTAATCCTATAAAATATAAAATACATTTCTAAAACTAAATTAAACTAATAAAACTTAAAATAAACCTACATCTAAATAAAATTTAAACTAACTTGTTTCGATAGCGTATGCTGGCATTAAAATTCGTTTGTAAAAAAAATGATTTTTCCATGAGCATTAATAAACTCAGTAGGAAGTTCTAAAATCCCAAAAAAAATAAATTATTTGATATTATGCGTGCGACGGTCGGGGATCGAACTCGGTTCCCTTTGTGTGTTGGTCTGTTACTCTTTCTCTCTGCTACGTCGTTTCGTGGAGAGATGTGGCCCAAATCTTAATTTAACCCACTTGATCGATAAACACCTCTTAATTAATTGATCATCCAGGAACATTCGTACTTTCTTTCAATTCAAGACATACAACGGACAATGCAAAACCACAAATTCCTTATTATAAATTTTATATTGCATCTCACTTTAATTTTGGGATTTAGTAGTTAATCGTTATAATAAATATTAGATATAATATAAGTTTACTTATAATATGTTTGTAGTATACACATATTCTTAACTTACGAGTCAATCGCACTCACCAGGGATGTTGTAGGTGGATGGAACGCCAAGGGAAAAGTGATATTCGTTGCCTTTACTTTTCAATCGGTCACCTCGGTCCCCCTTCCTCTCAGATGCATCAACCGTTTTCTTTCTGGAAAAATAGCTGCGGATTACGAATGATGCATCCGAGATGAAGTCGGCATTTTGTGGAGGTGGAGCATATTGCTTTTCCCTTAGTGAAGACCTTTACCAAATAGTGGATCTTATTTATCCGAGACTCAACGTGGTGAGTTTGTTCACGCGTTATTTTTGTTTTGGTGTATTGGTACTCTGCCAAGTGACACTGACGTTTTTGGTGACAGAAGCGATTGTGTACATAAATCTATAAACTTGAGTTTCCCTGGTAAGTACGATTATTTCTATTCTATTATAAATGATATAAGAACAGTTTATATAATGCTGATACATTTAACAATTCTTATAATGATAATCAAATGTTTAATGCTCGATTTATTGCAGTGTTCCTGCCTTCCTGGTACTCCTCCAAACGAAACGAAGTCCGTTGCCCCCATCTTGGTGATAAGAAATTCGTTGACCGCCGATGAGGTTTTCTTTTAATTAACAAACTGTTGCTTTTTCTCTTATTTCCTTTTTCTTCTTTTAGGGCCTGTGGTGTTCACCGAACATACTCCCCCCCTTGACGACGCTGAAAGCGGTCGTCAACATACGACAACATAATTGTTTTCATCCTTGATGTGGCCTGAAAATAGAAACATAGAGAGCATAGGAAAAAGGGTTATAGCGCCCTGTCTCGCTTCGAGGATTGTGCATCTGGAGGTTGCGGTTCATAGGGGAGTTCAAATATTGGGTAGGCGACATTATGTTTTTTTTTTTCTTAATTCAAGAAATGGATTTATATTTTTCTTTGTATAGTATTCGTAATTTCACTTATATATCTTTTTTATTAATTCCATTTGTTTATGTAATATTATTAATTTAAGTTATTTATATAATTCAAATTTAAATGGGCATGATTATTACTTTTTAGCAATGATTTTGGCTTGTGATTGCTAATTTTTGTGGCACTATTTTGGTCCGGCTCTGATGGCAATTACGCGGTGGAATAAGTACATGACAAACAAAACAAGCTCGAAGGACCACAAAACAGGTATCGCTTTCCGTTAACCCCTTTTGCCGTCAATTAATAATTGTTATGCTCTGACGATGTGGTTGGTTGGTGTGTGGATTTCGTCACTGTCTTGAGTCGGCTGGATCTTGTTGCTGCCACGATGATGCCTGCTTTGTTACAACTTGACCTTTGTTTTTGTAAATTCACTTTTCCAATGCTTTTCGTAGACTACATTTCCTAATTCTTCTTAACACTAATGTACTTCCTTCTATAATCCGTATTATTCCTTGGATTGATGTTCAATGACGATTAGCTTCCCCTCTCGTTGAGTTGCATCCTGCTTACTTCCATCACTTATGGTTGGTGCCTGCTAACATTTCCTGGATTTCCCAGTCCTTCAATCTTCTAATTTTGACGAGAAGCCTTCTTGTGTGTGTTTTTTGTATTGTTGTCTTGTCCTTCTGTTGATGTTTGAACGGTCGACGAATTCCCCTTGTCCTAGCATGCTGATAACGACGTGTTAAGTGGATGTCCATCCTTGCTCTTGACTTTCCCTTGGCGTCCGATCTATCCAGCAATTGTGCCTACCTTCTTGTTGTTTGTGCATCGCAATGTAGCACACGATATCGAAGAGTTCTTCACGTTGCCATGAGATCGTTGGTATAAACGCGGTCTTAGGCAACGCCTTGTTTCACCATGTGATGATTCTACGCTCTTGGTTATGAATATGTGGAGTGGTCGCATCATGATTCCAACGATCCAATATCATACATTTGAGGGCGATTCAACTTAAGACTCTTGATTTTAATTATAGGAATATATATATGAAAGAAGAATAAAATTTTTCACACACAAAAAAAAATGTTTTCTTTCATCAGTTTTGATTTCAGATTTTTACGTAAGTATTTTATTTTATTTCAGATAGATACATGTTCATATTTCATTTTACTATTTTTATTTTACCGCAAGTACTTTTATTTTGATATTTTCTGTAATAAATTTTTTACATTTCCACTTACTGACACTATTGTTTTACATTTACACTAACTGGACGAATGTTTGTATTCCGAATTTCGAATTGGTGAATCCAATCAAGATAATCTTCACGTGCGACAACGATGGACTGGCTTGAATTCACCTGCATCCTTCATATCACAGCTTCAAATGACTTGAAATTCAGGTTGAAATTCATTTCCACTTGTTTTTCTTGTTTTAATTTGCTGTCAAGCACGAATTTTCGATTCCAAACACAAAATAGAAACTACTTCTCATTTAATATAGACTTCGGATCATTTTAGGACACACAAAACACTAGCGTTTTATTTCTAGGCCGTTAGATTATGTTAGCCTTGAATTTAAAAGAACCTTAGATTAAGTCAGCTTATGTTATCTTGGATTTAACTTTGAACGACATTAGGATTTAACGCAACAGATTTGGAATTTTAAAAATAAATGATAGTTTTAGATTGTCGTTGATTTACTAGTACTGTACCGCATTGTCCCTTAAAGACCGTTATCACTAGTTTCTGGCTCCCGTACCGTTATGACCGTTGTTGCTGGTTAAAGGATAATATTAGCCATGCAGTTAAGGACGACCGTTACTCATGCCGTTAAGGATGACCGTTATTCCTTCCTTCTTTATCACAGTAGTTAGGCACACAATTAACCACTAATTTAATCCTCTGATTTTTAGATTTTAGTTTTAAGAAATTCTTCACTTTCACTTGTTCATTTAGTTTTGCAGTGAAATAATTAAGTTTAAGTTTTATATATCGATTTTATCATATGTTAAGGATTCCACCATAAATTTTATGTTTTGCGGTTTGCGTATACGATTTCACTTAACTTTCGGGTTGATTTCACTTTAGATATTCAATTGTTAGATTTCCCGGTTTGACTTTCCGTTTTTTATACCGTCAAAACGACCACCTTGTCCGTTTAGACCGTTATACCGCTTTTCGCGACCGTTAGAATTGGATTTTACAGTGGAAATTCACTGACTCAACCTTCAAGAGTTTTGCTTTTACGGATTTAGTTTTGAGTTCACCTTTCACGTTAGATTTTACAATTTTTGTTTTAGAATTCACTTTGATTTTAGAGTTCACTTTCACAGCTTTCGTTTATCGATTTCATAAATAGTCTTTTGGTATTCACCTTGATTTCACAAATAAGTTTATAGATTTCAATTAGAGATTTCAAATAAGTTTTAGATTTCAATTACACATTGTTTTAGAATTTCTAGATTCCTAGATGGCACATTGTTTTAGAATTTTATTTCACTTAATCCGGCTCGAAGGACCATGTTTCGATAGCGTATGCTGGCATTAAAATTCGTTTGTAAAAAAAATGATTTTTCCATGAGCATTAATAAACTCAGTAGGAAGTTCTAAAATCCCAAAAAAAATAAATTATTTGATATTATGCGTGCGACGGTCGGGGATCGAACTCGGTTCCCTTTGTGTGTTGGTCTGTTACTCTTTCTCTCTGCTACGTCGTTTCGTGGAGAGATGTGGCCCAAATCTTAATTTAACCCACTTGATCGATAAACACCTCTTAATTAATTGATCATCCAGGAACATTCGTACTTTCTTTCAATTCAAGACATACAACGGACAATGCAAAACCACAAATTCCTTATTATAAATTTTATATTGCATCTCACTTTAATTTTGGGATTTAGTAGTTAATCGTTATAATAAATATTAGATATAATATAAGTTTACTTATAATATGTTTGTAGTATACACATATTCTTAACTTACGAGTCAATCGCACTCACCAGGGATGTTGTAGGTGGATGGAACGCCAAGGGAAAAGTGATATTCGTTGCCTTTACTTTTCAATCGGTCACCTCGGTCCCCCTTCCTCTCAGATGCATCAACCGTTTTCTTTCTGGAAAAATAGCTGCGGATTACGAATGATGCATCCGAGATGAAGTCGGCATTTTGTGGAGGTGGAGCATATTGCTTTTCCCTTAGTGAAGACCTTTACCAAATAGTGGATCTTATTTATCCGAGACTCAACGTGGTGAGTTTGTTCACGCGTTATTTTTGTTTTGGTGTATTGGTACTCTGCCAAGTGACACTGACGTTTTTGGTGACAGAAGCGATTGTGTACATAAATCTATAAACTTGAGTTTCCCTGGTAAGTACGATTATTTCTATTCTATTATAAATGATATAAGAACAGTTTATATAATGCTGATACATTTAACAATTCTTATAATGATAATCAAATGTTTAATGCTCGATTTATTGCAGTGTTCCTGCCTTCCTGGTACTCCTCCAAACGAAACGAAGTCCGTTGCCCCCATCTTGGTGATAAGAAATTCGTTGACCGCCGATGAGGTTTTCTTTTAATTAACAAACTGTTGCTTTTTCTCTTATTTCCTTTTTCTTCTTTTAGGGCCTGTGGTGTTCACCGAACATAACTACTAATTAAAAAAAAAACGAAAGTATCTGGAAATAGAAAATGGTTAAAAATTGATCAACAAATATAATAAATCTTTACCTGGAAGGCACCTGGGCCAAGTGCCTTCAACCAAAAGAAGCAGGAAAAAACAGGGCTCAATATCTAAAATTAAATAAATAAATAAATAATTAATAATGTTACAATAACAATATATACAAATATTCAAAAACTAAACAAATTTTACTTACCCAATTTTATTAGGACATGTAGAAATGTTAATTCCAATCAGAAAGCTCAAAAGGTTCAAGCTGGGGTGAGATCAGAATAAACCAATTTGGTCTAAACTCAAAAGTTATACGACTTTAAACGTGTATAACAGCTTTCTCCCCCCCAGCTTTAAGCTTTCGATCGGATGCGTCTGATCTATAAAGTTCACAGCAGCAGCACGAACTTGGCTTTTAAAGTTTCACATTCCGTCCAAGTAAGCAAGTTCTCATCGTAACACATTTCAATCAGACAGGCATTGGCCGTCGCAGAGTAGAGGCAGGCATTTTGACCGTCTCATTTTAATAAAATAAATTTTTTTTTTCAGGAATTAGATAGGTAATTATCGTCTAACATCAAACACTTTGGCAGGCATTAGTCGCCAAGTTAGGGCTTTAGATAACCGATTGGTTTCACCGTCGGTTCGGGGATTAGTTTATAGTAAGAATTAATTGGTTTGGGTATTGGTAATAGGTATTAGATCTATACCAAAAATAGGGAAATAATTCATATATCCCTACGTGTTTTAAACAGGGAATTTCAAAGGTTTTACGTACTTTGAAAGTCCTTGTCGCATTTTCATAACAAAAATATAATTATAAAAAAATTAAAACTAAATAGGGATTTTTGAAGGTGAGGATATACCTCAAACATCCCAAAGTAGTTTACATGTATATTGAAGGCTCCAAACACAGGTGAATGTGAAATTACCTTTGAGTGGAACCAAAAACCATACAAAAGCTCGCAGAAGGTTCTTTTATGCATTTAAGTGGTTAATAAGACCAAAATTAATATTTTATTGATTTCACTAAGCAATAGTGGCCAAGTTTAAGCTCAAAGAGCACTTTTTGCAAGAAGCAAGTATTGCACGGCACTTATTGCGGTGATTGAACGCCAAGTGATTGTAGCGGCGTATATTTCAAGGGAAATCTTCCCAAAAGTTTAGAGTACCTCCGAGCTTTGTCTATTATAAAATCTTTGGACAAATAATAATTATTATCTAATTACAGATATCCAGGAATTATCCGGATTTGTTTTAAGATAATTTTAAATTGACCTTCAGTCAAATAAATAAAACAAATTTGCATTTACATTTTTTAAAGTATTTAGTTAAAACTAGAATTTAAATAGATTTAATTAGCTTTTATAATATTTAGAAGAAATTATATTTGAATTTTAAACCACTCCTGCGTTTTTATCAGAGACCTATCCTTTTACAGCATTTTTTAGAGATTTGAAAATAATATTTAAAAATTTTATTATTTTCGGCGTCTCGCGCCGAAACATGGTCCTTCGAGCCGGATAGGTCGTGGTCAAATCAAATATAATTTCCGATAAAGTGCTAGTTGAAAGCTTTTTATTTTTCTTCAATTATTTAGTTTGTCCAAAGATTTAATTATTTGTTATTTGTCTAACCCCGTGATATTAATATAAAGCAAAAAAATGAAAGCTATTCTGAGGCAACAGATTGCCTTAAAGCGAGAATTGAATCAAACCTTATCCAACTACAAAAAGACACCTGTGGGTCGGAGAACCCGGGGGTATCTTTCGGGAAAGTTGGAATCGATAAAGTCCACATGGGAAAAATTTAAGGAAAACCATGATGAACTAGTTGTTGCAGATATCGATAGTATCGAAGATGAGAAAGTCCAAGCCGCCGTGTTGGCATATTCGGAAGGTATTCAGTACGAAGAATTCGAAGAAATGTATTCCGAATTCTATGGAGATTTAAAAGATGGGTTATTAGTCAGCTCGGGGACTGAACGTGAACAAGCGGGTTCACCCAAGGCAATTTTACAATTACCAACCTTGGACATCCCTAAGTTTGACGGGCAATACGCGTCGTGGAGAACTTTCCACGACAGATTTGTGTCGCTCATACATCATGAAGATCGACTATCAACGGTAGATAAGATGCACTACTTGAAGAGTAGTCTTACGGGAGATGCCCGGAAGGATTTAGATTCCTTCGACACCACTGCTGCAAATTATATGGCAGCATGGGAGGTTTTGTGCAACCGGTATAACAAAAAAAGGTTGTTGATATATGCTCAGTTGAAGCTATTATTCAATCAACCAAAGATTAGGACGGAATCATACCGGGAAATACGGACAACTTTGGACGAGTTGCAACGTATACAGCACAATTTAAAGGCACTTAAAGTAGACATAGTGTAACCGCATAATGGCGCGATCTAAATAGTGGGCGCCACTTATGCGAGGTGTTACCCCCTTAGCCACAAGCCCGGAAGAGCATGGCCAAGGAGCAAACACCATACATAAGAAATAAAAAGAAAATCCGGAACTCCTACGCCGGCCACACGGAGTTGTCTAGCTCGCCGGAGGGGTCGTGGGGTGTGTGGCCGGGGCTTACCGCGGTTGGTTCACCACTTACCTGTGCCTAGGCAACTTTGAATCCCGCCTCCATCATTCTCCGGTCATCGCCTGTGCCTCGTCATGGCAGTTCGTTCCCCTGACAGCTATTAGTATAGAATACTATCAGCTTCAGGAGAATGCACTATTTAAGAACCCTGAAAAAGAAAAGAAATCCGCCCCAACCATTCCACAAAGAAAAAATCTAATACACAGACATTTTCGTTACAATCATTTAATATGCCTGTTTATTGCAGGAAAACAGTTAACACAACCAAACAATACAATGGATAACTGACACGTCACTATTTCAAGACAACAATCGCGGCCTTGTCAGATCTCGAATTCCAAAGCTCAAATTAAAAAAAGTTAATATACAATTAAATTATCATGGGTATATCTGTAAGAAGAACTGAAGAAAAAGAAAAACGCGTGGTATTGGCGCCAGTACTCGTCGTTTTTTTACAACCGTTATCACAAACAACAGGTTCTCTTACATGGAGAACAGAAAACAACAAAGAATAAACTAGTTCCGACAAGGAGCAAAACAAATTCACAAATAATTATAAATAAGATTATAACGTTACTACTACTACCATTAAAATTATTATTTTAGTAATAAATTTAAATTTAATAAATGAAAGCAAAACTTTGTGTTATTTTATTTTGTGTAGTTTTTGTGTGTTTTTTTTTCTCTTGTAGCAGAACTGCGACTTAATTTTCTCGTCTTTGTCTACAAATGCACAGCAGTACGTCAGAACGATTTCTTCCACAGCCCTGCTGCAGGCTTTTTGCAAAATTATATTTAGGTAACTTCAACGACCGAGACAGCTTTTGGGAAAATTTCCTTCGAATAGACTGCCCTTCTTTGCCACAAAGTTAAAAAGTTAAACAACCACCACTTCCAGAGGCCGCAATCCTCATACTCGTACACACACGCCTAGTGCGCCTATGTGTTGCCCAGATGCGCCACGGCACTTTGTATGCACACTTCACTGGAGATCATTGGTTTTTCTCCACCACGAACCGCCTAAAAGGGTATGAGAATTTTGGGTTGTAAAATACCTGACCTTTCTTATCGCCGCTGAGGTTGCCGTTCGTGTTCCTGCGAATAGTGGCTCCTTCCCAACCAAAAAAAGCGTTCTATATGCCTGGTCTTCTTCCCTTCTTGTATTTTGCTTCTTCAAACAAAATCTGTTCCTACTTTTTTATGTAATAACAGCACCACGTATTACATCTGCATCAAATCCCCGTGAGTATTTATTAAATGGACTGCAGAAAAACTTCCGGCGATCCCCAATCTCTCTCACAAAAAAACTTTTCTTTTTCTCCAGAAACAGGAACTCTTACTCAAACTGTCCTTTCACTTCCAAATTTATTTTTCGTCTCCCAGCCAGTCGTATGTGTTCAAACTGATTTTTTTCATTTCTTAGTTAAATTTCAATTTTTCCGAAAACTTTTTCCGGACCAAAAATCCCTACGTCAAAAATTCGAATCCCCATTTTCTGTTTTTTTCATTTCTCCCCGCCTACCTTTTTGTTCCCAACCAACTACTCGATTTTCTTCCCCACAGTAATTTTTAGTCAAGTAGATATTTAGGCAAAACTGACCGTTACATACCCTCGGGTCCACGAGGCCGACTCGCGAGGCAGTGAGGAGCCGAAAAAAACGGACAGTTTTTTCTCTGTAGTGAGCTTCGGGTAAGATCAACGTGGGTCTCGACTCATCCCCTGAGATTAAGAGGCTCATGCTCTCCAGACTGAGATGCCGGGCTGTTCGGGTTCTCACCAGAGTCGTCTCCATACGGAGTGAAAAAGGATAAGTTGGACGTACGGTCACAACCGTATTTTCGGGATGATCAGCCTGAAAAACCTCCCGGAGGAATATCTGAAGGTACAAATATCAGGCGGAAGACAATACCACATTGTCCCCCTACTGATATCTATACGTCTTCAACCATTCTCACCCAAACCCAGGGTGCTTTCGCTTCATCGGCACAACCTCCAGCAATGCCATATTGCCTTCGACTCATCCCGGTGAAACGACAGACACCCAGTTCGCCGAGAGACCTTCAGACTGACCGAAAATAAAAAAAATGAAGATGGAACCTTGAGGAAATCAACGACGTAGGTCTTTGGCGTGATATACCCCTATGCTCTTACCTCCCAAATCCTCCAGCTCGTACAAGCTGGTTCCAATTTTTTTACGTATCCGAGCTTTCAGAAACCGGGGTGCCAATTTGGCACTAAAACGACCCGCTCGGTTACTCACCCAGAAAGTTCTCCGGTAGACCTCATCTCCGGGACGAAAACTGCCCACACGACACCGCAAGTTGTATTGGGTTTTATGTCTGATGTGTGCGGCGGCTAAATTAACAGCAATCCGCTCACGAAGCATCTGCATTTTGTCCGTCAATGGTAGAAAAGCTATGTCACCCTCCTGTAAAACGTTCAGTTTCTTCAGGACTGGATATGCTGATCCGTGTAGGATCATATGGCTACCAAACAGGGCCTGATATGGGGACATGCCGATCGCCTCGTGGTGGGTACTACGAAGAGCACATTCTATGGACGACAGATGTCTATCCCACTCACGATGATCCTCCTTTAAGTACGCCCTAATGGCGGTTAGGATGGATCTATTCACCCGCTCGGAAGCGTTAGGGTGAGGCGAATATACAGCCGTGCGCACATGGTGCACGCCATAGTCGGTCAACAATTTAGCAAACTCTTTGGAGGTGAATTGCCGACCATTGTCGGAGAAGACCGTTTCAGGAACTCCAAAGGTATGAAAGATAGTTTGCTCAAGAAACTTGACGGACACCGCCGTGGTCTCAGCGGACACGGGGTGCAGGAAGACAAACTTGGTGAAAGCATCCAATACAACAAATACTGCCGTGTGGCCTTTCTTCGACCTGGGATAAGGACCTAAGAAATCGACGTATAAAAATTGGAACGGCCTCGACACATCCATGGGGTTTCCCATAGGTGGTCGAAGTACTGAACTGGGGGCTTTGGTGGTCTTGCAGACCTCACACTTGGCGATGAATTCCCGAACTTGTTTTGCCATACCTGGCCAAAAGTACTTACATCGCAATCTGGCTAGTGTCTTCCCTACTCCACCATGCGATGTTTGTGGCGGCGAATGAGACGACTCTATGAGAGACGCGGTCAGTTCCATTGGAATCCACAACTTCCATGTCAGGTCGTCAGCAATCGGGTTTCCAGTACGTGGTGATGTACGCTTGAAAACGTACCCATCTTCAACTCGCAGGTCTGGTAGCTGCGGTGAGGCTTGCCTGAGGCTATCACTCAGACGAAGATAATTAGTGGATTTGAAAGACGGGGCATTTAAGTCCACGTCGAAGCACAGGGACAATTCGTCAACGCAATCCATGCGTGACAAGGCATCGGGAACCACATTGTGGGTGCCTTTACGATGTTCGATTGTAAAGTCGAACCCCTGAAGCTTAAGACTCCACCGGGCTAAACGACCGTTAAGCTCCTTCTGGCTCATGAGCCATTTTAGACTTGCATGGTCAGTAATGACCGTGAAAGTCTGTCCCTCAACATATGCTCTAAACTTCTTTATACTCAGCACGGCTGCGTAGCATTCGAGCTCAGTAATGGTGTAGTTCCGTTGTGCTCCGTTCAATTTCTTGGACATATAAGCAATCGGATGTTCTCCTCCATCCATGTCCTTCTGAAAAAGCACACTACCTACACCAGTCCTGCTGGCATCGCACTGAATATAGAAAGGTTTAGAAAAATCTGGAGTGACTAAAAGAGGAGCTTCCGTCATCAGCTTTTTCAAAGTCCCGAACGCCTGCTGGGCCTCATCAGTCCAACTAAAAGATTTAGACTTCAAACAATCCGTGATTGGAGAAGCCACGCTAGCATAATTGGGAATGAAACGCTGATACCATCCGGTCATGCCCAAGAACCTCCGGGTCTGCTTATGAGACTTCGGAGTTGGGAAGTCCATGATGGCCGTCACCTTGTTAGGATCGGTTTTCAGAGTCCCATCACCAATTATGAAGCCGAGATACTTGACTTCAGTCACGCAAAATTTGCTTTTAGATAAATTGATAGTTAACCCCGCACGACGGAGACAGCTGGCCACTTCGTCCAAAAGCTTTAGGTGGGAGTCAAAGTCAGGTGAAACAATGAGCAGGTCGTCCAGATAGACAAAAACGTTTTCACGTAAATGGCCCGGGATGGCTTTATCCATCAAGCGACACATGCGCTGTGGGGCATTACATAAGCCGAAAGGCATTACTGTAAACTGGTACAGTGGACGACCAGGGACAGTGAAAGCTGTCCGCTCTCGCGACTTCTTCTCTAAAGGGATTTGCCAGAAGGCGTCCTTCAGGTCTAAGCTCGTGATGAACTTGGTGTCTTGAAGACGACCAAGAAGACCATCAATATGTGGAAGTGGATAGGCGTCTTTCACCGTGACACTGTTCACCTTGCGAAAGTCAAGGCACAGGCGGACCTTACCTGGTTTACGAACCAACACCACTGGAGAATTCCAGGGACTATTTGATGGCTCAATCACCCCCAGCGACAACATCCTGTCTAACTCACCATACATCAGCTGTTGTACAGCGGGTGAGACTGGATAATGCCTCTGTTTAATAGGAACTGAGTCACCAGTGTCAATGATGTGTTCCTCCAAGTTAGTCTTTCCCAGTCCGAAGACATCAAAAGAGGGAAATCTGGCCTTGACGCGTTCCAACCGTTCGCATTGCGTAGACGTTAAGTCGTGCATTTTTGCAGACACGGATGGAGCGTTTATCTCGCCGACTATTTGGGGAGCTAGGCCGAAAAGATTCCAAAAATCCATCCCTAGGTACAGTCTCTGGCTGAGACTGGGCACCACATAGATGGTTATATCACGGGTCCTTCCTCCAAAGGAGATTGGAACTCGAATATAACCGCAAAGTCTCTGCGGAGCCCCGTCAGCAGTATGCACTACAGAGCGCAAAGTGTAGACTGTCACTTCGGGATGATTAGCTAGAAACGCTTCGGCATCTCTTCCCAAACAGCTAACAGTGGCACCACTGTCCAACAAACCAACCACTTCCTCGTTAGCTACGAGGACCTTCGTAAACAGCCGAGGATCTGACGAATCAGAGATGAAGGCAGAAACAATTTTCTGCAAACATTGTCGCTTCTCCTTAGCTCGTACCCTAATTTGGGGAGGGGTGCGCTTGGAAGTTAGGGAGTCCACAAAAGGTGGCTCTGAGAATATGCGCGAACGAGCGGAGATATATCTCTTCCAACGGGAAAGGAACGAAAGTTTAACCTCCTCTGAGGGAAAAACAGGAAGAGCATCAGTTGACGTAAAGTCGCTGATGGTAGTCATATCTGGTGTATATGAAGAATGTGTAGGGAAAACGGGCGAGCTTAGCTCGGGCGCGGACTCCCGTACTGTCTCACACCCCGGCTCCGGTTTCCCTGGCAGGTGGGGCACACTGGCGTGACGACTCCTGGCTTGCCACACTTGTAGCAAAACAGGCCACGAGTTTCAGACGGGCAGTCCATAAATGGATGACCCGGTTGCTGACAATTCCAACAACGTAAAGGTCGTGGATTCGTCTGGTTCTGACGCGGCGCCGTCATTTCGTCAACTTCGGGTGCTGTTACAATTGGGGGTACATGGTAGGATGGATGATTTCCCAAATAATCCACCTCGTGTATCTGTCGATCGCCCCGACGTTCTAGTTTTTTTTGTTGCTGCCAGCGTTCAACGCGAACACAGGTCTCACGCAATTGATTCATACTGGTGAAACTATGTCCAATTACTGCAGACCCCAAAGCGAAATTTAGGTTTCGGACTACTATTCCTATTAAACCGCTTTCAGACATAGGATGAATCATTCGGTTGTGTAACGACAACAGTTGGGCGGTGAACTCATCAAAGGAAAGATGATGTTGTTTAGTGTCCATCATCTGAAGTATAAGTTCTTCATCCGACTCTCGACTTCGGAAATAGCGAATGAACTGGGCTTTAACTGTTTCCCAGTCAGGATCTAAGAATTGGCGCCGAAACTGCGACCAGTACCAGCCGGTGGCTCGCCCCGACAACAAAGAAGAAAAATGTCGGCAGACTTCTGATTGTTGGACTCCTTCATCGTGAGCCTTCAGCTCCACCCGGAACAGAAATTCCTCCGCCGACAACAACTTGTCCTCGCCGGAGAATTTTAAATTCCAGAACGTAACTGGAGACTTGCGATGTTGGGTCCCTGGCAAGAAATCTAACCTGCCGACCGCAGGTGGGGACGCCTCCGGGGTGGACTGCTGATCCCTGGGTACCCCAGGGTTCATAGGGACCTCAGCAGGTCGCTGCTGCATTAGCAGGGTATCTAAAACCTGCCTCAACTGGGCAACTTGCTCCTCCAGCGAAGGAGTAGGGTTGGGGAAGGTTGGTGAGTCCCCCTGGCCGGCTTCGGTTCCGTTAGGGAGATTGCCTCCACCAGAAGTGGTACCTGCAGTCCTTCCACTTCTGAGCTCCATAGTCTAATCCCAAGATAAATTGATGTAAATTCACAAGCAAAAACTTCTCCCGGAAGAGTCGACGAAAAAAAATTCGTTGCGAAAACGGATTCAAATGGATGACAAAAAAAAATTATAAGAGGTAGTATGTATCCCCCACGAAAACCAAAACAAAAACAACCGATAACCAGTAAGAAGAAGGTTGCATTAAACAAATCAACAAGAAGTTAATAATATTGTGTGTAACCCCCGAAAAAGAATCAACAGTGATTAGTGTGTAAAACAATCAAAGTGTATTAATGTCTATATATATTAGTGTATAAGAGTGAGTAATTAGCTTTCATTCAGTATAAGCGAGGAATGGTTGAGACGGATAACAATTCCCCTCAGGGCTCCCGCATGGTCGATGTCCTCGATGGCAGTTGGTGAAAACTATGAAGCATAGTCATCACCAAGTGTCATCAAGGTCGCCGACACAGCTTCAGGTCCGCACCGAAAGAAGGACGGAACCGGAACTCAAAATCGCATCGCCACGAAAGGGAAACTTCTTCAAAAATAAAAAAAATTTGGGGAATCCGCTGTTCAACCACAACCGAGCTACCTTTCGGAAAATCAATCAGTTGGGAGGAACAGACGAAAAAAAAACTCAGGACATAAACAAAAAAATAGAATTTAAAAAAGCTGGATGGACCTTCCGAAGGAACAAGGGGCGCAGTGGCAGGCGGTAACACGCCTGATACCAGAGACGGTTAAGCCCTTGTACCAACTTCAACGTCCACCAGGAAAATTAAAAGAGGATCCTGTTCACGGACCGACGCAGTGACAGGCGGTATCACGCCTGATACCAGAGTCGCCGACCCCAAAAACAGGACAGGGATGAACCACTACTACACCTGCACGCATAGCCAAGCGAACACCCGCTTGTTAGCAAGCCGTGCAGGTCAGCATGGTTCGAAGCTACTCCAAAAAGAAGAAGTTACCGCAGAAGAGAACGGGTAGGCCTAAAAGCGAAAACAAAGAAAAATTCACCTAGAATTTGGACAATCGCTGAAAAAAAAATTTCGGCAAAACAGACAAAGGCTAAGGCCTCGCGGTACTACCTTAGCCCACAGCGAGCGCTTGGTAAAAGTGGTGAACCATAAACTACAAAATCAAATGTTGTCCGTGAAGGCACAAGTGGTACTAAACCAAAAAAAAATTTAAACTTCAAGGTCCGTGTAGGACAGTCAACGGGCTTTAAAAGCTGCGTTGGGCGCCATTTATGTAACCGCATAATGGCGCGATCTAAATAGTGGGCGCCACTTATGCGAGGTGTTACCACCCCCTTAGCCACAAGCCCGGAAGAGCATGGCCAAGGAGCCAACACCATACATAAGAAATAAAAAGAAAATCCGGAACTCCTACGCCGGCCACACGGAGTTGTCTAGCTCGCCGGAGGGGTCGTGGGGTGTGTGGCCGGGGCTTACCGCGGTTGGTTCACCACTTACCTGTGCCTAGGCAACTTTGAATCCCGCCTCCATCATTCTCCGGTCATCGCCTGTGCCTCGTCATGGCAGTTCGTTCCCCTGACAGCTATTAGTATAGAATACTATCAGCTTCAGGAGAATGCACTATTTAAGAACCCTGAAAAAGAAAAGAAATCCGCCCCAACCATTCCACAAAGAAAAAATCTAATACACAGACATTTTCGTTACAATCATTTAATATGCCTGTTTATTGCAGGAAAACAGTTAACACAACCAAACAATACAATGGATAACTGACACGTCACTATTTCAAGACAACAATCGCGGCCTTGTCAGATCTCGAATTCCAAAGCTCAAATTAAAAAAAGTTAATATACAATTAAATTATCATGGGTATATCTGTAAGAAGAACTGAAGAAAAAGAAAAACGCGTGGTATTGGCGCCAGTACTCGTCGTTTTTTTACAACCGTTATCACAAACAACAGGTTCTCTTACATGGAGAACAGAAAACAACAAAGAATAAACTAGTTCCGACAAGGAGCAAAACAAATTCACAAATAATTATAAATAAGATTATAACGTTACTACTACTACCATTAAAATTATTATTTTAGTAATAAATTTAAATTTAATAAATGAAAGCAAAACTTTGTGTTATTTTATTTTGTGTAGTTTTTGTGTGTTTTTTTTCTCTTGTAGCAGAACTGCGACTTAATTTTCTCGCCTTTGTCTACAAATGCACAGCAGTACGTCAGAACGATTTCTTCCACAGCCCTGCTGCAGGCTTTTTGCAAAATTATATTTAGGTAACTTCAACGACCGAGACAGCTTTTGGGAAAATTTCCTTCGAATAGACTGCCCTTCTTTGCCACAAAGTTAAAAAGTTAAACAACCACCACTTCCAGAGGCCGCAATCCTCATACTTGTACACACACGCCTAGTGCGCCTATGTGTTGCCCAGATGCGCCACGGCACTTTGTATGCACACTTCACTGGAGATCATTGGTTTTTCTCCACCACGAACCGCCTAAAAGGGTATGAGAATTTTGGGTTGTAAAATACCTGACCTTTCTTATCGCCGCTGAGGTTGCCGTTCGTGTTCCTGCGAATAGTGGCTCCTTCCCAACCAAAAAAAGCGTTCTATATGCCTGGTCTTCTTCCCTTCTTGTATTTTGCTTCTTCAAACAAAATCTGTTCCTACTTTTTTATGTAATAACAGCACCACGTATTACATCTGCATCAAATCCCCGTGAGTATTTATTAAATGGACTGCAGAAAAACTTCCGGCGATCCCCAATCTCTCTCACAAAAAAACTTTTCTTTTTCTCCAGAAACAGGAACTCTTACTCAAACTGTCCTTTCACTTCCAAATTTATTTTTCGTCTCCCAGCCAGTCGTATGTGTTCAAACTGATTTTTTTCATTTCTTAGTTAAATTTAAATTTTTCCGAAAACTTTTTCCGGACCAAAAATCCCTACGTCAAAAATTCGAATCCCCATTTTCTGTTTTTTTCATTTCTCCCCGCCTACCTTTTTGTTCCCAACCAACTACTCGATTTTCTTCCCCACAGTAATTTTTAGTCAAGTAGATATTTAGGCAAAACTGACCGTTACATACCCATAGCCAATTGGGATCCCATCTTCGTGTTCATAACAGCGCAAAAGCTGCCGGAGAAAACACGGAGTTTATGGGAACAATTGATAGCGAAGTCAGACGAGCTGCCATCCTTAAAGGAATTGATTACGTTCATGGAGCAACGTTATCGAAGCCTAGAGGCAACCAAGGATATCCATCTGCATAAGGCAGGTAGCAATCCTCACAAAGCTGAGAAGAGTCATAGTAGACTTACGACCTACTATACAAACCAGCAGGATAATCATACTACCAGTAAAGGTAGGTCCCAACCGGCTTACAGGCATCATACAGCCCCGGGATATAAGGGACAAAATAGGAATGGCTATCAAAAAAGGTCAGACCACCCTGAGAAAGGGAAATTTATAAATCACTGCCCTATGTGCAGAGAAAAACATTTTTTAACAAGATGTCAACGGTTCAAAGAACTATCAGTTACAGCCAGAAGAAATTGGCTGATCAAACACAAGCATTGCGAAAGATGTTTGTGGAACCATGAAACTGCTGAATGCACCACCAAATTCGCGTGTAGGACGTGTGGTAGCCAGCATCACAGTTTGTTGCACGATCAAACTGATCAGGGCAATTCAGCTAATTTACCTAGTGTCAGCACGGTCAACGAAATGACCGTGACTCAGTGTAACCACATTACGGATGTTACACAATCAATGTTGGCAACAGCCCTAGTGAAAGTGAGGGGCCGCAAAGGCGATGAGTTGACGTTACGGGCATTAATAGATCCCGGGTCACAAAGCTCATTTATTACGGAGGCTGCGTATCAAACTATAAGAGCGCAGACTTTCCCGGCTGATTTAAGTGTTTTTGGAGTAGCAGAAGCACAAGTCGCTACCGCAAATAAGGTGGCAAGATTTACGTTGTTGTCAACCAAAGGGGGTTACAAGAATAACATTGATGCGTACGTTATCCGGAGTATTACTAATATATTTCCACCAGAACGCACAATGAACAAGCACTGGCCACATATAGATGGGTTGGAATTAGCCGACCCAAAATTTATGAATCCAGGACGAATAGATATTCTCCTTGGAGTAGGAATATACGCGGATATCATTAAAAAGGGTCTGCGAAAGGGAATCAAAGGGGCTCCGGTGGCATTAAGGACAGCTCTAGGATGGATTGTGTTTGGGGAGGTGCAGTCAGCAAACATACATCCTAAAAATATAAGTCTATCTGCATTTACGACGCAGCATGACGTGACATTAGAAGAGTTGAGCCGCCAAATTAAGGGGTTTTGGGAATGTGAAGAAATCCCTAAAGAAAGGCAATTGACCGGGGAAGAAAGGCAGTGCGAAGAATTTTATAATAAAACTACCATACGTAAGTCCAACGGGCAGTATGAAGTACGGATACCCTTTAAGGACGGTAACCCACCAAGTTTAGGGGAATCTCGGAGACAAGCCATGTCCAGGCTATTGCAGTCGGAAAAGAAGCTAGCCCAAAGGACAGAGTTGAAGGACTCCTATCAAAAATGTTTGCAAGAATATATAGACTTGAACCACATGAGTTCAGCAAATGACTTCGCAGACGAAAGGTATTATATGCCACATCATGCTGTAATTAAAGACAGCACCACAACTAAGGTCCGCATAGTTTTTGATGCCTCTGCAAAAACTACAAATGGGAAAAGCCTAAATGAGCAAATGCTGACAGGGCCAACGTTGCAGCCAAAATTATTTGCTACGCTTCTAAAGTGGCGGAAGTATCGGTATGCAATGACCGCGGACATTGAGAAAATGTATAGGATGATCCTTATCAACCCCTTGGATAGGAAGTATCAGACCATCCTGTGGAGGGCAAATATTAACTATCCTATACAAGAATACCAAATGTAACATTTGGAACCACTTCAGCACCCTACCTTGCAATCAAAACCTTGCAAAGGTTAGCGGTCGATGACCACTCCTTGTTTCCTGAAGCAGCTAAGGTCGCCATGACTGATTTTTATGTGGACGATGTGCTTACAGGAGCGGATACGGTGCAAGATGCACAAATGTTGCAAGGGGATTTAATTAAATTATTGAAAGGAGGAGGATTTCATTTGCGGAAATGGGCCGCAAATCATGAGTCGCTCCTACACTCGATCCCAGCCGAGGATCGCGAGTTACAACTGCCCTTACAGGTAAGGCACTTGGCATATATTGGCATCCAGTGGGGGATTATTTTTCATATGCAATCAATTGCGCAGAATTCAAGCCAGCTTCCACCAAAAGGAAAATTTTGTCGGAAGTGGCTAAGCTCTATGACCCACTAGGATGGATTGCGCCATGTGTAATTCTAGCGAAATTATTAATGCAAAAATTATGGATGGCTAGATATGATTGGGACGAGACGGTGGATCAAGACATTCGCGAAGAATGGAGCTTGTTCCAAGAGCAGTTACCACATATACAGCACATCAAAATTCCACGATGGGTGGACATTTTAAGCACCACGACGGAGTGCCAATTGATGGGCTTCTGTGATGCCTCGATCCGGGCATATGGAGCAGTGATATATATCAGGGTAATAAAAGAGGACAAAACCATCGACACGAAGCTGCTAATGTCCAGGACAAGAGTAGCACCTATTAAGCCGATGTCACTGCCGCGACTCGAATTATGTGGAGCCGTGTTATTAAGCAGACTGATGCGACAAGTGAGAGAGGACATGAAGCTGGGCAACATAGCATCACGATGTTGGACAGACTCCAAGGTGGTCCTAGCATGGATCAAGGGTTCGCCACAAAGATGGAAGACGTTCGTAGCGAACCGTGTTGTCGAGATACATGAGAATGAAGGTAACACAACATGGCACTACGTTCCTACAAAGGACAACCCAGCCGACATTGCATCTAGAGGAGTAATGCCAGCAAGGATCCAGGAACTGACAACATGGTGGCAAGGACCTGGCTGGATGCGGGAAGCAGAGGAAAGTTGGCCGCAGCGACCCTTGGATAATTTTCAAACTTCCATGGAAGCTAAAGGTAAAACTCAAGCCACATTAACGATGCAGTCAGCACCACAGGAGTGGTGGTTGAACTACTCATCATATTTAAAAACAATACGGATTATGGCCTATTGTTATCGGTTCGCCTACAACGCCAGACGAACCAAGGACAAACGTACGTTGCCGCTGTCAGCTGGGGAAATTAAAGAGGCAAAGGGAAACCTCGTTAAACTAGTACAACGACAAGCCTTTGCCCAGGAATATGAGCAGCTGCAAGGCACAAAATCAGTAAAGAAACAGAGCACATTGTTTCGATTGCAACCCTTTATGGCAGAGGATGGCACGATAAGAGTCGGAGGTAGACTACAATATTCTGAACTTCCTTATGATGCAAAACATCCTCTGATCATCCCCAAGCACCACCATGTAACAAATATAATCATTGATCATTACCATAACAAAACATTACATGGTGGAGCACAGATGGTGTTAAATGCAACACGATCCCAGTATTGGATCATAAATGGTATGTCAGCTGTAAAAGAAAGAATACACAAATGCGTAAAGTGCATTAGGTATCGAGCGACAGCACCAACCCAACTGATGGGAAATCTACCAAGTGTAAGAGTTACGCAAACAAACCCATTCGAAAACGTTGGAATAGACTATGCTGGGCCAATCGACATAAAAATGTCGAAACATAAGGGCGCCAAAATATATAAAGGATATTTTTGTATATTTATCTGCATGGCAACTAAAGCCGTTCATATCGAGGTGGCCTCAGATATGTCCACAGATGCCTTTTTGGCTGCCCTCAGACGGTTTATAGGAAGACGAGGCCTTTGCAAACACATTTATTCAGACAATGGGACAAATTTTGTGGGCGCGAATAAGCGATTAAAAGATCATACCAACAAGGCCACAGATGAGGTCGCAAGGAATGTAGCCGAGGAATTAGGTAATGATGGCATACAGTGGCACTTCAACCCTCCGACCGCTCCTCACTTCGGAGGACTCTGGGAAGCAGGGGTAAAAAGTATTAAGCATCACTTGAAGAGAGTTGCGGAAGGAAAAATACTTACCTTTGAGGAGCTTAATACGTTGTTAATACAAATAGAGGCCTGCCTCAACTCACGCCCATTGTGCCCTCTATCAGCAGACCCATCTAAATTAGATGTATTAACACCAGGACATTTCTTAATCGGAAGAGATTTAAAGACAATGCCCGAATCCAACGTAGATGACCAAGTCTCCTATGTTGATCGTTGGAAATATGTCCAACAGACTATGCAACAGTTTTGGAGGCAATGGTCAAATGAATACCTCCTTCAGTTGCAGAAAAGAAATAAATCGGTACTACAACCACCTGGCCTACACGTAGGACAATTAGTAATAATTATGGACCAAAATAGGTCACCGTCGAAATGGCCTCTTGGAAGAGTGGAAAAGGTCCACCCAGGGCATGACGGACGGGTGAGGGTTGTTACGATCAAAACACAAACAACACATATTAAACGACCCATTACAAAATTATGCCCTTTGGTAGCATAACACATTCAAACGTGTGTATATCCCTTTGTGTAACGTATATCAAAAGCTAAAGCAATATGCAGCCTTATGTGCATGTACCCATAGTATTAGGGTTCTTATTACTGAATTAAATTCGAAATTACAATCATATTGAAATATGAGAATAGAATAGATTTAAAATAAGGCACCTGGGCCAAGTGCCTTCAACCAAAAGAAGCAGGAAAAAACAGGGCTCAATATCTAAAATTAAATAAATAAATAAATAATTAATAATGTTACAATAACAATATATACAAATATTCAAAAACTAAACAAATTTTACTTACCCAATTTTATTAGGACATGTAGAAATGTTAATTCCAATCAGAAAGCTCAAAAGCTTCAAGCTGGGGTGAGATCAGAATAAACCAATTTGGTCTAAACTCAAAAGTTATACGACTTTAAACGTGTATAACAGCTTTCTCCCCCCCAGCTTTAAGCTTTCGATCGGATGCGTCTGATCTATAAAGTTCACAGCAGCAGCACGAACTTGGCTTTTAAAGTTTCACATTCCGTCCAAGTAAGCAAGTTCTCATCGTAACACATTTCAATCAGACAGGCATTGGCCGTCGCAGAGTAGAGGCAGGCATTTTGACCGTCTCATTTTAATAAAATAAATTTTTTTTTTCAGGAATTAGATAGGTAATTACCGTCTAACATCAAACACTTTGGCAGGCATTAGTCGCCAAGTTAGGGCTTTAGATAACCGATTGGTTTCACCGTCGGTTCGGGGGTTAGTTTATAGTAAGAATTAATTGGTTTGGGTATTGGTAATAGGTATTAGATCTATACCAAAAATAGGGAAATAATTCATATATCCCTACGTGTTTTAAACAGGGAATTTCAAAGGTTTTACGTACTTTGAAAGTCCTTGTCGCATTTTCATAACAAAAATATAATTATACAAAAATTAAAACTAAATAGGGGTTTCTGAAGGTGAGGATATACCTCAAACATCCCAAAGTAGTTTACATGTATATTGAAGGCTCCAAACACAGGTGAATGTGAAATTACCTTTGAGTGGAACCAAAAACCAGACAAAAGCTCGCAGAAGGTTCTTTTATGCATTTAAGTGGTTAATAAGACCAAAATTAATATTTTATTGATTTCACTAAGCAATAGTGGCCAAGTTTAAGCTCAAAGAGCACTTTTTGCAAGAAGCAAGTATTGCACGGCACTTATTGCGGTGATTGAACGCCAAGTGATTGTAGCGGCGTATATTTCAAGGGAAATCTTCCCGAGCTTTGTCTATTATAAAATCTTTGGACAAATAATAATTATTATCTAATTACAGATATCCAGGAATTATCCGGATTTGTTTTAAGATAATTTTAAATTGACCTTCAGTCAAATAAATAAAACAAATTTGCATTTAGATTTTTTAAAGTATTTAGTTAAAACTAGAATTTAAATAGATTTAATTAGCTTTTATAATATTTAGAAGAAATTATATTTGAATTTTAAACCACTCCTGCGTTTTTATCAGAGACCTATCCTTTTACAGCATTTTTTAGAGATTTGAAAATAATATTTAAAAATTTTATTATTTTCGGCGTCTCGCGCCGAAACAACTACCTTGATTGAACGGCCTGAAAGGAAGCTCTCAATCCAGTTCTTCAGAACAGAGTCAATACCAATAGCTTGGAGTTTAGCCAACAGAGCGGGATGCCATACTCTGTCAAAAGCCTTGGAGATATCTAGAGCAACCAGACCAGATTCACCAAATCGGTGTATACTTCGGCTGAGGTGCTGCGTTAGGCATACAAGGAGGTCGCCAGTAGATCTTTTCGATCTAAAGCCGTATTGTTTGTCGTTCAATATTTGGTTGTATTCAGATATTCCATAAGCTTTCTTTTTATTATTGTCTCCATCACTTTGGAGAGAATAGAAGTAATTGCTATTGGGCGGTAGTTAGTAGGGTCACTAGCTTCACCTTTTTTCGGTATAGGCTGAACATGAGCCAGTTTCCAGGAGTCAGGATAAACTCCGGAGAAGTATGAAAGTGCAAAAAGTTTGCGCAGAGGTTTAGCCAAAGGTGAGGCACATTTTTTAAGAACTATAGGGGGAATTTTATCGGGGCCAGTGGCTTTGTTGGGGTCCAGCTCTTTGAGACATTTATACACTTCACGCGTCCTGAAGAAAACTCTATCGCCCGCCGCACATGCCCACACTCGCACTCGTTCACGACCCTGCGGCAATGTGGCACTGACATTGGTGGACACGTGTTTGTCCGCATTTTCAAACACGAGTCGTACATCAGTCAGTGGCATTCAAGATGGGCGCTATAGACTTAAGTTCAATATCTGACAATGATAACGAGTTTTTATATAGATTTTTGTTAATAAGGAAAGCATCTGAAAAAAGGTGGAAGAGCTCTTGCATGTTCAGAGGGAAACCCATGGACAATTTAAATTAACTTCCGAGTTTTCAGACGCAAAATTCAAAAACTATTTTAGATTGTCTAGGAATGAATTTCAAAATAGAATCCTTTAATTTTGCATTCTTGAAATCTGGGGGCTTTACTTCGTGTATACATTTTCCGCTTCGAACAGTTTCATTTAATTCCTTCATCATTCCAAACACTCGCGCCACTGCCACTCGAAATTAGTGTCTCGATCACCTAGCCGACACGCGCTACACGCTCATGTCCGCGCCGAAATCGACACGTGAGAGCAAATGCGGAGTTCGGTACTGGGCCATAGGTTTCAAATACTGCCACTCGCACGCGGCTCGTGTCGACCAATGCGAGTGTGGGCATGTGCGGCGGGCGTATCCATTGAGTGAGCGGAACACTCGATGGTGGGGGGTTGCATGTCAGCATCGGGTAAGGAAGAATTCTCGGCGAACAGAAGTGCAAGTAGATCGGCCTTGGGTTTGCTTTCTGTTATCACCTGTTTGTTATAAATGAAAGGAGGCGTTGTATGTGAAGTGAAATTCTTCCTGATGGAGGTTACCAAGGACCAGAAGTTTTTACTGCCAGCAGTGGAGTTTATGAGTTTACCTCTCAGTCTGTCATCGAATAATTCTTTGACTTTCTTGATGGTGGATTTACAAGAGTTTCTCAACCTGATGTACTCACGTCGGTATGTTTCGCTCGGAGAATTTTTGTATTGTCTGCAGGCGGCTTCTTTGAAGGTCGCTTTTTTCAATTAAAATAACAGAATTTTCTGCATATAATGTCCCTGAAATATTTACCCAGGAAATATTAAATATAGAATTATAAGAATAATTATCCTTAAAGTAAGTTTCATAAATCTTTAGTTGTACATGTTTAGAAGTTCCAATTTGAATATCTTCAAATAGATTACATGTATTTACGAACGAACATAGTTTTAACTGATTCTTAATGCCTAAAGTAAGTATAACATTAGTACGATTGCCTGATTGATTAGCTGCAATTTTACCATCCCTATGTCTCGATTCATAACGCAAAAAAGGAAATCGAATAGGAGGTCCGAGTAACGAAATTCTTAAAATATAATGAGTAAGAAAGTGAAACTTAGGCTGAAGAGTTGTATTAAATAACCGGCAATAAAGAGCATGATGTTCAGCAATAAGAATTTGCAGTTCAGGAAGAGTCTCATGTTTGATAACAGGTGACGTCAAGATATGAACAATTTTTCTTAGTTTGATGTATAAAGACCAAACTTCATCGTTTACATCTACTAAGTCACCTATTAACAAACCAAATATACGAGTGAAGCATAATGTCTCGCTTGCTGACATTTTTATTTTTATTTTTTTACCATCTGCTTTAACCCTTAGCTGGACCTGGGGGTGCAGGACACCCCAGGCCTAAAAGAAACCCTTTTTCCATAATATCAATCTAATAACAATATTTTTGGGACCATCTAGTGTGTCTTGTAGGTTTTAAGTTTCACTTGTGTTAGATGGTGTTATGTACAGAGCTTTTACGCCGTTGCGGGTGTCCATACATTCAAAAAACATAGGAGTTTTGATTTTTTGAAGCAAAATGTCGATTTTTCATGTTTTATCGCACCTTAATTTTTTTTCTGTCGTAGAAAGAAAAAAGTCTCTCAACTATTGGAACATAAAAAAGGGTTGTCAAAGAACTCCACTGAATTTTTAAAAAAGGTCAATATTGCATATTTTCCGTGGAAATAGTTTTTTTCCGTGGGGTGCGTGGACACCCCATAGGCCAGCTATGTTACAAAAACGAGGTGGGCCAGCTAAGGGTTAATAGGAGGTGGTTTATTCGACGATTCTAACCGCCCATAATCAAAAATTCTTAATCGAAAGTTTAGACAATCTAATGAAAAATTTTTTTTATGAAAAATTAAATGTTCAAGAATATTTGTTAAAACATAAACACACACACACCTTCATACAAGTCGTGCATGAGGTCAACGCTACTGTTTAATCATATCATACCCATGCCTATTAAATACACTTTCTTCTTTAATACCAGTTTTCATGTAATCATTAATAATTAAATCAGATGCATAATTTTCACGTGTTCTTATGATTTGTAAATTTTCTCGAAGTAAGGTTTCACATTGTTGTTTTGATGCTTTACAAATTCCGCAATAGTAAGTACTTGAAAAACTTTCAGTAAAACCTAATATTGTATTTAATCCTAGATTGTCTCCAAGTACAGTAATACATTGGAAAAAAAACCTTGATTTCCCCATCATCAGTTTTAACAACTATACCATTTTCACGTAAAGAATTCAATTCATTTATCAAAACACTAAATGTTGATTCATTTCCCAAATTTTTTCTATCATCAGAATGAAATAATAATGCTAAAAGTATAAATTTAGTAGATGAAGCATATTTAGGTGGTAAACAAGCAATAGACGCATAAACGGCTCCAAGTTTATTCACTCCAGCGTGAGCACCGAGTGGATTACCTGTCTCATACTCGTCGAAATATATAAATGGAGGCAAATAGAATTTGTCATTAAACTCTGCTAATTTAGATTTCCATATGATACCCTGAACCACATTTTCTAACTTGTCTTTTTCATTATTAAGTTTTTTAATATAGTCTTTTATTTGAATCAGCAAACCTGGTATTTGTAACATTGATTTCAAAGTTTTACCTAAGGGAATATGTACTCCAATTACATCTGTAACACAATCACTAATCGTACCGTTTTTTTAGCGACTCTTGCCGCCCCAATAACATAAGTTTCTGGAGGAAAATAAAATTTATATTTTTCTAAAAACTTTAAACGCTTGTATTCGCTTCTAAATTCATATAAACAATCAGTATAATTGTCGATAACATTATGAGTAATCTGATTGGCTTCTGTAATATTATTCTCAGATACTAACATCGAATTTATACTTGCTATTATTTGCTGTTTCAAAGAAGAAAGTACATCATTTTCAAACAAATCAAAAACTTTAGTCAAAATGAATTGAATTGTTTTACGTGAGAGTGAAGATTCATTATAAAGAGCAATTATGAAAGATACTAAATGAGGTTTCATAGATTGATTAATTCTAATATCTGTCGAGACATTGTCATCAACAGTAAAAAAAATTTCTAATATGAGTTCTTCATCGTTCTATTATTCTATTATTATAACTATTCTCTACTTGTTTGATACTTTTGTACTTGAAAGAGCTTTTGGTTGTACTTCAGTATAACTAGTTGAATGATGATGAGTTAAATGCTTGCGAAATGAATTTAAACAACTTGAAAACCTCTGTCAATTATCTTCAATGCAAGTGTACCGATCGTTGGATCGTAGTAAATGAGCATCTTTCAAATGAAAAAGTAGATGACTAATGTCTGTGAAGATTGCATGGCATTTGAAACATTTCATATTGACAATGAGAATGACACACTGATTTTTACAAGTGAAATAAGATTTACATAAACTATATTAACTGTATGTCACTAATTAACTTATTAACGTCAGTATAATTTTGTTTTGTAACACTAATTTCATAAACTTTACGCTCAATAAAAGTCCAAACATTACGACACTCACATTGGTACTCTGCATTCAAAGCAAAATACGACTTGAAGCAAGTGTCGATCGCCTTTTCGGGGTTGCAGAACTCATACATGAAGTCGTTGATTCGAAGAAATGACTTGATAGGCCCATCCAGTCTTCCAACAAAAATTAAGAAGGGTTGACTAGTTGTTTTTCTTCGTTGAATTCCTGATTGTCGATCTTCTAAGGCTTTTTCCAAATCCTCTAATGACTGAAAACATTTATAACATAATGTCAATTGTACATACGAAATAAGGAGTTAATCTCTTAATAAATAATAGAGCATTGATGAATAATAAGTACCTCAACGTGGACAGATAAAGATTGCTGAACCTCCAACTTCGAACAATGTGTTTGTTGACCTTTCTCCCTTACTCCAGTCAGCTTGGTTCCATTTAATAAAAAGGGTAATATGAAAAAAGATATAAGATCGATGGAACCTACATAAATAAAGAGTAAATTAATCATTTGTATGAAATCAATGAAAAGATTTTTTAACCACACAGAAGACAAAGTTATTTACCACTATCAATAAGATGCTTATATTCCAGTAAAAGTTTATCAATTTCAGGATGTTTTGAAGATTGCTTAGCAAAGATTAAAAGTTTTTTAGCAATGACAAGCCAATTGATGAAAAATTTATTTTCATGTGGTGCATATTTGGTATTGAAATCACTTTCAAGTAATATATGCCCATTCTTCGTTCTCAAGCTACTGTAATTTTCAAAATAGACCTCAATGCTGTAATTAAATGATTGTTCTCGAATACTCCGTGATCTATTCCATCGTAAAAAAACTTCATCCCATGGGTGATTGTTATATTTTAACCATATTAAATCCGTATAATTTCCAATGTCGGGTTGCTGATGAATGGTCTTGGCTATTTCAATCAAAAGAAAATATATAAAATTAACTTATTTTTTGAGCTAGTTAACAGCTAGTCTTGTAAAAATTTATAAAAAAATAAAAAAAAATTTATAAATGAACTATCTTTCTAAAAAAAGAAGATATTGATTGTTATAAAAATAAAATAAAATAAATTATAAAAATAGTTGCCCTTTTTCCTACGATTTCCCTCCAATAATCCAATATTTCGATATATTTTTCGTTTGTTAGTGTAGTAGTTATATAAAATCCCACCAGCACACACTTTCTTTTGATTTCCGTCAGCTTTTATATAGGACCTGTACCATGTACTGGGAAGATCATTCGGTATCAATTTGATAATATCCATAGACCAACTAATGAATTTATCTGTACTTATACTGGTAAAATAGAAATAATAAAATGTAAGTTAATTACTTTTAAAAATAGCTATAAATGAAGAAATGTATATGTAGATGATAAGATACCTTGCATTAGGAGTTACGGCTGTAACGATCGATTCGATTAAAATTTGACTTAATTTGGATCGATTAATTTTTTTTTTATTAATATATTCAGAAAACACCTCTATACTGCGAGGATCTTTTATAATTGATTGTTTTAAATCTGGTTTTATTGAACTTAAACGATTCTTAATTTCTGGGTGGTTAAAAATATTAGTACCAGTAAATAAATTATAATTAAATTAATTAAATTATATTATCATTTGAATTAACAGAATTGATTGTGGATTGTGATTCCACTACAGAGTTATTAACTGCTTCTACTCTTTGTGTTACAATTTTTGAGGGTTGTAATTGAACTAAAGAATTATTACCAGGTTCTGCCGTTTGTGTTACAATTGGTACAGATTGTAATTCCACTATAGAATTATTATCAGTACTTTGCGTTTGTGTTACAATGTCATTGTTAACCTGTGTAATGTTAGGTGTCTGAGTAACTCCGTCGTAAAAGAACTCATTGTTTAGTGAAGATGATAGAAAAGCTATGTACAAAATAAAACAAGAAAAAAATAACATAAAAGGCTAAGCGACAGATTTCAAAAAGAAACATATAGAGGAGAGTCTACGTATTTTCAACTCTATCTACTCTTGACTAACTTAGTTGAAAGACATGAAAATTATTATTATTTATTATTATTTATTATTATTATTATTTAGTTTATTAGTATTTAATTTCGAATTTTTGTTATTGAAAATACAGGCATTGAGTTGTCTCGAGAAGTTGAAAGTATAAAGACTCTACTGTAAATGAGAAGGAATAAAAAATATATAGATACTCACCAGCATTTGAAATCGGTTGCAATGAGTCAGTCGTAGTCCCAGACACATCAAAAAGCTAATAATCACATGAAAATGTTTTCAAAACACTATTTTTTGAATATTTTATTCACAAAATATAGAAAATAACATTACCTGATTTAATGATTGATTGAAATTATTCATTTCACACAATATTACAGATAATCTCACCTAATGACACAAAAAGTTCACAAGTTTTAGCACTGAAAAACGTTATACGATGTGTTCACAACGAAGTCCCAAAATGTCCTGGATTTTGAAACCAAGAAACCGTTAATGTTGACATAACGTTCTTCATTTCTTATGAAAAACACTGTAGCAATGAGTATAAAATACTCTATCGCTAGTGATCTTTACTTTACAACGCGAATACGTTAATTCGGAGTATATTCTCGAGCAAATTTTCTGAGAATTCTCCAGTTTTACTTTACTGTAAGGCATCGTTCAATTTTATTCGCTGAAACAAAATGTTTTACCTTACAAGAAGGTTCAGTTGACTCGTTAATAAGATAATTTGCGTAATTTATAAGATAAAAATTAACAATATACTTTTACTTTAATTATAAAGTAAAAATTTTTATATTTTTTTTTAGCTAGAAGTATAATTTATTTATAGAAAAATATTGGCAATTCAAAGTACATACTACTTTACTATGTTGACTATATTTTAAATGTGAATATTACTTTAGGGATTCAGTAAATAATTTTTACGTATGTGCACTTACGAGTATATTAGAAATATAGTGCAAATTACTGTATTTTTTTACTATCCACCTAATGTTAAAATTTCGACATTGATTTTTCTCCGTGTAAGAGCGAATTCATCACTGGGATCCGAAGGAAGTGCTGTAATTGGACGGGAGTTCAATGCTGCTTCAATTTGTGTCATGAGTCAGTCGTGAGTTCCTCAAAGGTGAGTGAATATCCTTGCGTCGTTCGATATAGGTGATTCTTAGCTGCCTTTATGGCAGCCTCCCAAAGTCCTCCGAAATGAGGAGATCTGGGTGGAATTGGATGGAAATTTATGCTGTGTGTGCCAACCAGTTGCGGATGTCAGCCTTGTAGTTTTGATGCAGAAATGCCTCCTTGAATTCTTGTAGTTGCCGTTTTGCTCCTATAAAATTAGTAGCATTGTCGCAATAAATATGTTTGCATCTATTTCGGCGGGATATAAAGCGCTTCAAGGCTGCAATGAATGCTTCCGATGTAAGGTCAGAGACTACCTCAATGTGCATAGCCTTTGTATGAAGCAGACAAATAAGGTTACATAAGACTTGTATCGTTGCTTTCCTCTCATCCTAAGTGTTGTTGAAAATCGTGGGTTAAGAACTAGAGAAGCGTAAGGGCAAAAATACAAAAAAAATTTTTTTTCGCCATTCGCTTTTTTAATCCCTAGGTATATTTTGATGTGCCAAAAAACTGGAACGATGTAGTGTGTAGATTGCTTACACTCTAAAAAAATCTGGGTAAAATTGCTACAATAATCGTTGGCACAAGATTTGCCAACGATTATCGTAGTAAATATACATTGCGATGTAATACTAATACAGCAAAGGGTAAAAATTACTACGCAGTCTTGTCAGCAAGGGTTTGTGAAATTACAATATATGTGTGTAATGTAATTCACCGATGAGTGAAATTACCCTGCCAGCGGGTAAAATTGCAAACATAGAGAGTAATATTAAAGATTGTGATAGAAAATTTACAACAACGGAGTGTACTCGTGGATAGTAATAGCACTCGTACGAAGAGTAAAAATGCTATCCTCAAAAGGACTATTACACTTGCATATGGGAACTTGGAGGGGAAATGCTTCAGTCAATTCAATTCAATCAAAGATATTTAATTTATAACAAATTATAAATAAATTTTTAATTTTAAATAAATCTTCGCAGTATACTTTACATTAAATAAATTGGAAAAAATAAAGTGTATTGATATTGTATTACTGACAAAATGACGATTAATTTGAAAAGTTGAAAATACTTTATCATTTCTTTCCAATTACAATATTATTTTATCGAACACAAATTAGACGTTTCTCAACAGAAGATACTGTAGTTTCAATAAAGAAACGCCTAATTTGTGTTCGATAAAATAATATTGTAATTGGAAAGAAATGATAAAGTATTTTAAACTTTTCTAATTAATCGTCATTTTGTCAGTAATACAATATCAATACACTTTATTTTTTCCAATTTATTTAATGTAAAGTATACTGCGAAGATTTATTTAAAATTAAAAATTTATTTATAATTTGTTATAAATTAAATATTTTCGAATGAATTGAATTAAATCAAATTAACAAAACTTAGATTGCTGTAAATTAAAAACTTTTTATTAATTTCAAGTATAGTTCTTGGTTTACAAGTAATAGTTAATATATTAGTATCTTAACTTGCGACATTTTCAATTCAATTATATATTTTTTTATCATAAAGTATTTAACCATAACATTTCATTAAAAGTACTTATATTTCTATATCTTAAATTCGTTTGAAAGTAATATAAAATCTACTCTTGTACTGTTTTTTAACTTCATAAATAAGAAATAACACTCCATTAGACTTTATATTAACTTTTTATCATCTTTATAAAGTATTTAACCGAAACAGTTCATTAAAAATATGTATTTATAAATTCTTTTCAAAGTAATATTAAACCAAGTCTTCAGTGTTTAATTGTATAAATCAAAAACAAGATTCTACTAGGATGTATATAATATTAACGCTATTTAGAAAGCATTTATAATACAAAATCAAAAATAGAATTTAGCCAATAATATAATTCTTTTTAAATGACATAAAAGTGGTATTTAATTATATTAAAAAAACATAGTTGGCAAATATTTTTTAACGTTAGTTATTTGATTGTATTCTTTTATGTCAAAAAAATATTATGTAGCATACATCAAAAAATTCAAAATATTAAATCAAATATAATACATATCAATTTGTGACATACGTAACAGTTATCTCTAGATTTTTTTTTTATTTACGTTTTTTAAAAAGGTGTGTATTTTTGATTTATTTCCCAGAGTTTTCTTTTGACATCGGCCGAATGATGATGATATTCCCATTATATTTTGCAATCCTTGAAAAGTTAAGCTTGCTTCTTTAGGATAAGACATATTAAATATATAAAAGTACATCATTTGTAGTTCTAATGCTTTAAAAAGTGATTGAGCAGTAGAACATTTAACCATAACATTTCATTAAAAGTACTTATATTTCTATATCTTAAATTCGTTTGAAAGTAATATAAAATCTACTCTTGTACTGTTTTTTAACTTCATAAATAAGAAATAACACTCCATTAGACTTTATATTAACTTTTTATCATCTTTATAAAGTATTTAACCGAAACAGTTCATTAAAAATATGTATTTATAAATTCTTTTCAAAGTAATATTAAACCAAGTCTTCAGTGTTTAATTGTATAAATCAAAAACAAGATTCTACTAGGATGTATATAATATTAACGCTATTTAGAAAGCATTTATAATACAAAATCAAAAATAGAATTTAGCCAATAATATAATTCTTTTTAAATGACATAAAAGTGGTATTTAATTATATTAAAAAAACATAGTTGGCAAATATTTTTTAACGTTAGTTATTTGATTGTATTCTTTTATGTCAAAAAAATATTATGTAGCAT
This sequence comes from Thereva unica, assembly GCA_949987705.1. Classification (NCBI taxonomy): domain Eukaryota; kingdom Metazoa; phylum Arthropoda; class Insecta; order Diptera; family Therevidae; genus Thereva; species Thereva unica. The sequence goes on from OX465281.1 coordinate 68,704,256, forward strand.
ACATCAAAAAATTCAAAATATTAAATCAAATATAATACATATCAATTTGTGACATACGTAACTCTCTATCTCTAGATTTTTTTTTTTATTTACGTTTTTTAAAAAGGTGTGTATTTTTGATTTATTTCCCAGAGTTTTCTTTTGACATCGGCCGAATGATGATGATATTCCCATTATATTTTGCAATCCTTGAAAAGTTAAGCTTGCTTCTTTAGGATAAGACATATTAAATATATAAAAGTACATCATTTGTAGTTCTAATGCTTTAAAAAGTGATTGAGCAGTAGAACATTTTGTTTTCTCAATATATATATAATATAATGTTGTATTGGGATCTATTTCTAAAAAAAGCAAAATTAATGAAAAAAAAAATATATCTTTAATAAAATTACCAACTGCAGCAATCCATGGCGAATTACAGGGTGGATCCACATCATCAACGTCAGTACCCACCTTAAAGAATGCAGTGAAGTAAAATTAATATATCACGATAATTTCTTAATTTACCTGGAACAATTTAAAGATAAAATCTAAGTTTTCCGCGAAATAAGATGACACTACAGCTAAAGTTTCCTGCTCTAAATTATTACATTTATGGATTGACTGACCTCCTCCAGGTCGAATTTTCCCAATGGACAAAACAGATTCCATGCATTCTTTTAAATTAGTCTCCATATCGATATTGTTATTGATAAGCTTAATAAAATGCACTTTAGTATATTTTATTTGAAATAAGTGTGGCCATTTTCTTTGAATCTCATCAATACGAGGAGGACTTTCAAAATTGTTCAGAAACTGTCGCTGTGCACAGTAAGTTTCATTGAAAAATGTATCCATCTTTTCTATTTCCAATTGGTTTAAGTTTTTAACTTGAGCATTTTCTTTGAGGAAAAGTCTTTTTCTTTCTAAAGAGTCATCGGTTTCTTCGGTATCTATGAATAAATTTGGACAGCCCTCATGAACCGATTTAACTCTTTTTAAAATTCTTGGCGACAGCCTTTGTGAAACACTTCGTTTTCTTTCTTTCCTGTTTAAATAATTGTTATGATATTGCAATTTAGCTGTAAGGTTTGCTGATTCTGTATTTAATATGCCTTTGTTATTTGTAATTCCAAAGCTTTTAGGGTATTTCGCCATTATATCTTCCGCCACCCTCCGCATTATGGGAGTGGATATGTAAAAAGCAATCGTGCGCATTTCGTTGACAACAAAATGAACAAAGTCATTGAAATAACACTCACGAAGCGGCTGTTCTTTATTTAAAATTTCAAGAATTTGATTTGGAAGCTTTTCCCAGTTAATTTTAAATTGACTAAATAATATTTTGCTCTGTTTTAGTCCAATGTTATCTTCTGCTGATGAATCATCAGAAAATGCTCCGCTTGTCATGGATGATGTGTCTGAAGCTGAACTCTGGGGGGACGTCAGAATGTTTGATGTAATATACGGATTTGCAGTAACATCAGAAGTAGAAAATATTACATTTTGCCCGATGGAACTATTCTCTATTGGCGAAGTGTTTAAGTAAACAACATCATAATTTGATTTTGGGAGTGTTGGTTGTAGTGGAGCATCTGTAGTAATAGGTGGTGTCCATATTGAATCGGCATCCAGTATAATAAAAACTTCATGATGAAAAAATTCCAGCGTTTCAGAGTCTTCTATGTCGGTGCCGTTTTTTTCTAAAACAATCCGATTACCGTGTAGACCCTTTTCATTTGCTACAATCAATAATTTAAAACAATTGCACTATACAGGGTGTTTCCGGTGGGATGGCTCATATCGAAGGAGATAATAGTACTTTGGACCATCCCACCAGAAAAACCTATTGATGAATTTTTACCTGTTTTTAAAACTTGTACGATATCTGCATCACAGCAAAAGCTTTTCTTTACTGTCCGGTCTGCACTCCAAACCATAAATACTTTCTTCGGCATCTAATAAAGTATATAGAAAAAGTGTTCTTTTATCAATTATATATATTATGTATATATTTTAAACTTACCTTTACAACAAATGTGGTACTGTATGTTTCAAAACGGCAATATTTGTATTTTTGGTGACAAAAATGGAAATGGGAAAGGGAGAAAGCAATTTACGAAATTGTACTATTTCGTTATTAGCAGAAACTTCTTCCATATAATAAATACATTTAACATAATCAAAATCAATAGCATGTATGCTTCCGTAAAAAGCGACATCAGAATACAATGAATTTATTAATATTAGTTTAATTTTTAAGGTAATAACTCTGTTTATTTCATCTATAAATAAAGGCAGTAAGCTTCCAACCTTGTAACTAATTTCTTTAAATATAGCACTTTTTGTTTCAAAACTGTAGTTCGAAAAACAAGTCGTTTCTCGTACCTCATCTGAAATAACTATATCATTGAAACGATTTGTTATGGTTCTTTGCAAAATTTCGTGTCTCCGCGATAAAAGTTTTGTTAAATTTTTGAAGTTTTGAGATTTTGAAATAATTTTTTTGAAATACTGATGTTTACTTTCAAACCTCAATGTAGAAAATTTACTCAAAGGACCAAAAAGTCTTATAAAATTTGGATAATGACTAATATAATGGTGCTTAGGAATTAAATTCTCAGTTGGAAAACAGTCTGATCTTATTTGAAGGTAATTGTTTATTAAAAATTCGAGTTTATTGACTTGTTCATAGCTAATTTCATAAGCAGAGGTTATTGTACATATTTCGAAAAGATTAACGAACATTTTCCAGACTCTGTCGTTGTAATCAAAAACGTCTTCACAATTTTCTAAAACCAAAGGAAAAATAGAAACCAAAGCATGATTTTGAGAAGCTGTTCCTGATAATCTCTTAGTTTTCTTGGACATTTCAGGAAATGAGATGCCGAGTTTTAATTTACAACTTAAAAACTTCAACATACTATTAAGATAATTGTACGAAAACATACCTGTCCTTACAAAATACGAAATACATAACATTAAGTCTTTAGGAACAATACCTTCATATAAGTCATGTGCTGTGCAGGGAGGCAGCCCGGCACTGCTGACATTAAAATACCTAAGTTGGTTAAAGCAAGATTTTTGCTTTAACCCATTAAAATTATTGTTTTGAGATTCCTTTAACATTTTAAAGTCGTTATCGTAGCTGCTCGGAGTTCTTGTTTCACCAATCGCATTGCCATTAGATTTTCGAAATTCATCAAGAGTAATGTAACAAAAGCGACAGAAATATTGACATGTGCTAAAATTTTCAACAAAGCCTCCTATTTGATGTGATCCCAAATTATCACCGCAAATAGCTACAATAGATCCTAAAAACCGTTCTTTATTTATTACCACTCCCTCGTTTTCAAGCAATTTTAGATCTAGTAAAAGTTTTTCTAATATTTTCTATGTCTATGTGCCCCTTAATCCCTCGTGGGACATAGGGCGGAAACAGTTGCCCTCCAGCGGACTCTGTTTTGCGCGACAGCTCTTAGCTCTGACCAGGATCTCCCAGTAGTTGCGGCCTCTGCTAGTAGGGTTCTCCTCCACGTTGTTCTAGGTCTTCCAACTCGACGGGATCCTTGCGGGTTCCAGTCAAGGGCCTGTTTGGCTAGATTTTCGTTATCGCGTCGCAAGGTGTGGCCAACCCAATTCCATTTCCTTCGCCTGATTTGGTCGTCTATCCTTTCTTGGCCGGCACGGCGCCATAGCTCTTCATTTGAAATTCTATCTTGCCAGCGGATTTTTAGGATACGACGTAGGCATCTGTTTATGAAGACTTGTAGGCGCCCTGTGATGAATTGGGTGACTTTCCATGTTTCGCAACCGTATAAAAGAACTGCCTTAACGTTGGAGTTGAACAGCCGCAATTTGGTGTTAGTTGAGATCTCCGTTGATCTCCATATGCGGAACAAGCATGCATATGCGCTTCGTGCTTTATTTATTCTGGAACTGACGTCTTCTTCTGCACCACCATTTTCGGTAATAATACTACCGAGGTAGCAGAATTTATCTACCAGTTCCACGTCACGGTTATTCAGCGCAGTTCGTTCAAGTGTGTTTGCATTTATCCGCATTTCTTTGGTTTTATTCGGATTCAGCCTTAAGCCTGCTAGACTACTTTCTGTTGCCAAATTGTTTAACATGTTTTTTAGCTCCTGATGTCTGTGGGCCAGCAGACAGATATCATCTGCGTAGTCGAGGTCCTTAAGGCGATCTAGCAAACCCCACTGTATGCCGCCTGTTCTACTATCTAGAGCGCCAACAAGAATGTCATTTATTACTATAAGAAATAGTAATGGGGATAGTAAGCATCCTTGTCGTACTCCTGAACTCACCTCAAAGCTGTCGGATAATTTTCCGTTATGGAGAACTCTGCATTTGGAATTGTTGTATAGGGCTTTTATCAATTCTATTATCTTATCCGGCAGTCCACGTCGCCATAATGCCTGCCATATAAAGCTCCTATTAACCGAGTCGAACGCTTTCTCATAATCTACGAAAGCAAGGTAAAGGGGGGATCGGAATTCAGTAGACTGTTCCACTATTATTCTTAAGGTGTTGATGTGATCTATACATGAACGGCCCTTCCTGAATCCGGCCTGCTGCCTTCTAAGCGTTTGATCTACTGCCTCTCTTATTCTTGATAGTATAGTGTGGGACAAGATTTTACCCACAGTAGATAATAGACAGATGCCTCTCCAGTTGTCGCATATTGTTAGATCCCCCTTTTTGGGTATTTTGACTATGATACCTTCCGTCCAATCCTCCGGAAAGGTACAGGTGTTCCATGCTAATTCGAGGATTGGCTGAAGCGCATCTGCTATGAGGCTTGAGTCGGCTTTCAACAATTCTGGCGGGATGCCATCTTTTCCAGCTGCTTTACCATTGGCCATCGCATGAATTGCGGTTACTATTTCCGTCTTGGATGGGGCCCGGGTGTTGATTCTTATCGGCTGTGCATTGTTGCTGTTTTCCTGAGGTTCCTGTGTGAGTGAGCCATTCAGGGCGGCGAAGAAATAATCTCTCCATCTTTGGAGCTGCTCCTCGTCGCTGCACTGCAGCCTTCCATCCGCACTCTTAACGGCATGCTTTTGAGTAGAGTGCTTTCCCGAGAGCTGTTTAGTAATTTAGTACAGCACTTTACTGTTGCCTGTGTTTGCCGCGTTTTCCGCTTTTTCTGCGAGCTCGTTTATCTGCTGCCTTTTATCACGCCGGACACTTCTCTTTACCTCTCGGTGTAATTGAGAGTACTTTCGTTCAAGTTGGTGACGTCTATCCGGGTCGCTTGTAGAGTTTATGTTATTTTTGAGGGCCCTCCTGCGTTCTATTTTTTGCCAGGTGCTGTCCGAGATCCAATGTTGCATGTTTCTCTGGACATAACCGATGCTCGTTTCCGCAGCCGTCAATATAGCGCCCTTTGTTGTACTCCACAGGTCTTCAATATTTGTGTCGTCAGAAACGGTTTGCTGGTTTAATATTTGCTGCAGGTTTCCAGCAAATTCTCGCTTTTTAGCGCTCTCCCGCAAGAGGTCAACGTTAAACCGTCTACCGTTTATAGATTCACGTTGAAAGTTTCTGATTGCAGCGATTCTAAGGCGAATAGTTGCTACTACCAAATGGTGGTCGCTTCCAGTGTCCGCTCCCCTGAAGCTCCTGACATCTTCCAGAATGGTTCTCCATCTGCGGCTGACGGCCACATGATCTATCTGATTTCTCGTTCTACCATCGGGCGATACCCAGGTCTCTTTATGTATCTTCTTGTGACAAAAGTAAGTTCCACCTACCATAAGTTGATGGGAAGAACAAAAGTCAACGAAAAGCTCACCATTGTTATTGGTAACTTGGCTTAGGCCTTGTTTTCCAATTGTTTGTTCAAGACCGGTGTTGTCGTGACCGATTTGTGCATTTAAGTCACCCATTAATACAATGATGTCTCCCCTTGGAATAGAGCGAAAAACCTCATTCAGTCGCATGTAGAACTCGTCTTTGATGTCATCTTCTGCGTCTTCGGTTGGAGCATAGCATTGAACTACCGTAGTACTTCTTAGCCTGGTACGTAGGCGCACGGTAATAATCCTCTCAGAAACTGGTGACCAGCTAATGAGGCTAGCCCTGGCTTCTTTGGTGAGTATTACGCCAACACCACTCCTACGGCTTTCAGTTTCATTTCTCCCAGAATATAAGAAGGACTCGCCATTTGGGCAGATATGTTCCCCCGCATCGGGCCATCTGGTCTCGCTCAGTCCCATGATCTTGATTTTATATCGATTCATCTCGTTGAGGACTTCATCCAGCCGTCCCTCAGCAAGCATTGTTCTCACATTCCATGATCCGATTCGTGTCCTTGTTCGAAAAGCAAAGGTCGTCGTCGTGTTGTCCATCCGGTTCCGAGGCACTGTTTGCCGATTCGTAGCAATAGTGTTTTTTATGGGAGCGGGTTGCTAACCCTCAGCCCAACCGACTTAAAAGCTCTGTTTTGTGGCGCAGAGAGCTCGCCATTCGCCCCTCTCCCGTTAGCTCCTTCCGAAGAAGTACCCCAGGGGGCACCGCGGGGAGGTGGGATTAGGACTTGCTAACAGGTCTGCTTGGTGTTTGATTGCAGTGGATCTCTTCGGATTTTAATAGAAGTGACAAATCGGGTGTCACCACTTTCCGAGATCTTTGTTAGCCGTTCGCCCCCCAAGCCGTTTGCATAAAATTAATAATTGTATATTATCCACTTTAGATCTATTATGAGATTTTATATTTCCAAGTATAAAGTATACAGCCATTATTTTGTGTTTTCCTTTGCTGGAGCCCAAAGGATTACAAGCTTCGAAAGTATCCGTATATAATATTAACTCTAGTCGTTTACCACTTCTGAAAAATGAATTGCTACGGTAAATCTTACCATCAACGTAATCAGAGTAGGTATTTTCATTGCAAGCACGGTGTTCTGTGAACATTTGTTCCTTAACTGACAAATCTGATAATAAAACTTTTAATGTGTCCAAAATAGGAATGTAATGATAATAACATTTCTTATGCTTCTTATTTATGGCGAGAAATACTTCTTTGGGTTCAACTAAATGTAGGTTTTGGCAATAGAAAACATTCCTTTTATAAGTGGATCTAGTAATATCATTCGTCACAAACCTTAGCTTTTTCGATATAATAACGTTAATGTCATCTGACACTTGTTTGCACAAGTTATATTTTTTGTATATAGCCTTTAAGTCATTCACACAAACAGATTTGCATTTGTCCAATTCATTTTTAATTTCTTCAATAACTAGTGTAAGGATATTTTCTGTAACATTATGCTTCACTTTAAGCTGAATACATAAATCTTCTAAGGAAAATCCGCGAAATTCAGGTGCGATATTAGATTTCTTCAATATTTGCATACCTATTTCACTATCTTTAACAGCTACTTCGTTAGGAAATAACAAATAATTCTGGGCTGAAAATGGAGAAGTTTTTTTCGAACTTAAAAAAAAGTTGTGTACTCTTCGAATATGAGATCTAAAAGACCATTGATTATTAAAAATTGATGAGCATGACTCCAAAATACATCGAACACTATCACCATTTTTACAATGATTTATTTTGTGTCTTGTAATTGACTGTTCACACAAACCTTTAAAATCACAGTTATTAATCTCACAGTTATATTGAAAACTATATGCTAAACGAATTTCCTTTGGATGTTTCCTATATTTGTGTGAAGAATAAGACCTATATTTAGAGAAATTTTGATTACATTTGTAACAACGAAAAACACCTTTCTTAATAAATCGATGAATAAACAAGTGTCGCCCATATAACAAATTCCTTGAAAAATGTTTTTTACACATTAAACATACGTACATCTTAACAATATATTTTTATTAAGTAAAGGATAGGAAGAGGAAATCACCAACCTTAACAAATATCGTAAACACCTAAAAATGCACTTATTTAGCACGATCACTATAAAATACAATAGTTTTGCACTTGATAGGATGGTCTTTTCTGTTCAAACAAACTCTCACTAATGGCGCGTGGGCATGATTTTTCATGTTCTTATTCTTCTTAGAATGACAAAGTAAAATTACAAACCCGTAGCATTTTTCATTTGGAAAGATGAGTAAAATTTAATCTGACTGTTGCACTTTTACAATTACATATAATTTCACTGAAACTTGATTTACATCGAAATTAGGAATTGCTACGATAAACATTGTAATGACTTTAAATACCACTTTGAAAATAGAGTAAAATTGCCTTTTGCAATGTAATTTTACAATAATGTTAAACTATCCTTTTTTTACTGTAATAATTTTCTTGTACTAAGCAACACTAATGAGAAAATTTACTACGATTTCTTATGCAATTGTATCACTTTGTTGTATTTTTGCTAGCTGTTTCTGTAACAATGTATATAAAGTTAAGCAAAATTAGTACCTTATTGCAACAATGCAACAAGTTAGTAACATTACTACCTTTTTTGAAAAATATTGTAGTTTTACTAAAAAATTTCAATTTTACTGCAGAAATATCGTAAAAAAATGGTGTAATATTACATAGATTTTTTAGAGTGTAGTACAACAAAAACGTATAAAAACAAAAGATATTTGTTTATAACGGTAGGTAAAATTGAATTGTTTTTCGGCTCCCCTGAGGAATCATTTTGCCCTTACGCTTCTCTAGTTCTTAACCCACGAAATGGTCCACAAAAGTCGACTCCGCAATGCGTAAATGGAAGAGAAAAATTTACTCGTCCCGCTGGTAAGTCGCCCATAATCTGTTGAACAAGTCGTGGACGGCAGCGAAAACATCTAATGCAGCTGCGGACAATTTTTCAAGTATATTCGCGTGCATTTATGACCCAGAATCGCTCACGTAAAATTGACACTAAAGCCGAAGAACCTGCATGTAGATACTCTATACGAAGATATTTAATGTATGATCTTGTAAATAGATTTTTCTTGGGAAGCAGGATGGGGTATTTGCTGTCAAATGGAATATATGCGTTTTTTAATCTTCCGCCGACTCTTAATAAGGACAACGAAGAGTTGGTATCCAGGAAAGGGTTTAGGTTTTTCAGGAAGCTGCTATGATTAACGTGTTGTTTTTGTTGTAATGCTTGGATTTCTTCTTGAAATTCTGTTTGTTGAATACAATAAGTTATACGCATAAACGCGTAGTCCGCTGGAGGGCAACTGTTTCCGCCCTATGTCCCATGAAGGATTAAAGGAGTTTAAAGAAGAAAGAAGATAAACGCGTTTTCGATCTCCGAGGCGGTAATACTGCCCTTTGTTGGAGGAAGTTGTTGTTTAAGCTGTTTGAGATTATTGATGAATCGAAGGACAATAGCGAAACGTCGACAAATTTTCAAGAAGTCGCTACAGTTGTAAATTATGTTTACGAATTCATCCGATACACGGCAGACCAAAATAGTTTTATGTTTTTTCTTTTCGGGAGTTGCGTCCTTAGGTTGGAAAGATGCTTTGCTGGGCCAATATTCTGGGGACTGCCGTAGAAAGACTGGTCCCGAAAACCATATGCTGGAACTCGATAACAATTCCCCCGCTTCAGCTCCCCTAGAGATAATGTCTGCAGGATTATTCTTTGAATCGACATGTCGCCAAGATGCATTTGAGGTTAATCGTTGAATCTCTGCGGTGCGGTTCGCTACGAAGGTTTTCCAAACTTAAGGATGACTAGAAAGCCAACTCAGAACGATTGTAGAATCTGACCACAAATAAACTTTCTCGTGGGAAATAGTTGTCGTAAATTCTATCCTTTGCCACAGCCGCGCAAGCAAAAGAGCTGCACAAAGTTCTAGACAAGGTAACGATCGCACGGTTTTAATCGGCGCAACTTTAGATTTTGCAGTGAGTAGCTTAACGTCAATGTTATCAAATATATCGATGGTTCGCATGTAGATGCAGCAACCGTAGGCTCTCATTGATGCGTCTGCGAACCCATGAATTTCAATTTTTTTCGTAGTGCTTTTAGATAATATATAGCGAGGTATTTTTATTCTGTTGAGTTGTTCGAGGCTGATGAGAAACGCTTTCCAGCTTGATTCCATACTTAATGGTAGGGATTCATCCCATTCTAATTTCTTTAGCCATAATTCTTGCATAAATATTTTGGCTTTCACCGTAATAGGATTGATAAGTCTTAGTGGATCGAAGATTTTTGCGAGTTGCGATAAAATAGTTCTCTTGGTGAGTTTGTTTACCTTTTGATCGGCTTGATAAGATATACGAAGTTGATCACGTCTGGGATCCCAATAGATTCCTAATGCTTTCACGACATCTACATCTTGGATCCGTTTAAGTTTTTCCCGGTCCTCTTCCGGAATTGTGGCGAGTAACGTTGGATCATTTGAATACCACTTCCTCAATTTAAACCGTACTGTCGCGAAAATGTTTTCAATTGTCAATTTAATCGAGTGTAGTTCGGTTAATGTGTCAGCGCCTGTTATTAAGTCATCCATATAAAAGTCGGATTTTATGATATTAGCAACTCTTGGACTTGATAGCTCATGTTCGTTGGTTAATTCTAATAAGCATCTTGTGGCTAAAAAGGGTGCTGGGGCTGTCCCATACGTGACGGTTTTTAATCGAAAATACTGCAATTTGTCTTCACCCTTTTCGCGCCATAGGATGAGTTGATAATTTGTGTCTTCTGGATATACCCAAATTTGTCGGTACATTGCTGAGATGTCAGCCATTACGGCGTATCTTTTCAAACGAAAACGAAGGAGGATTGAGAATAAATCCGGTTGCACAGTTGGTCCTACCATGAGGATATCGTTTAAAGATTTTAGAGATGATGTACGGCAGGACGCATCAAAGACGACGCGTAGCTTTGTTGTGGAACTATCAGGTCGTAATACGCATTGATGTGGCATACTGTAGTGAAACCGCGGAACTTCTGATTCAGGCAACAACTCCATATGCCCTGCCTCACGATATTCCTTCAAGAACTCTGAATATTGACGTTTAAGATTAGGGTCTTTGTTCAACCGACGTTCTAACGACAAAAACCGTTTTTTTTTTTCGCAATATCAAATGAATCACCTAGCGTTTCTTGAGGATTGACCTTAAAGGGTAATTTTACCATATATTTTCCATCTTCAGATTTCTTTACATTGTCGACAAAGATTTTCTCACACATTAGATGCTCGTCATTACGATTTTCGTTGCAAGTCGGTACATTTTCTTCTTCCCAAAATCTCTCCACTAATTCCATAAGCTTTGTTTCATTTTCAATCATATTTCCTTCCGCGGGCATATTACAATGCAGAACCTTATAAGAACCATCTTCATGTTTAGTCTGGTCGAAACTTCCTGAAACTATCCATCCTAGAAGGGTTTTTGTAATATTGGCAATTGTTTTCCTAACTGAATTTGTCCTACGCACATTAACTGGAAAAAGTGTGAGGCTCCTATCAATATATCTATTTTATGGGGCTCAAAAAATTTCGGATCAGCTAATTTTAAGTTATCAGGTAATTTCCAGTCTTGGATACAAATTCGTATCTCGGGTTGCAAGCTTGTTATGTTGGATATAATGTATGCTTTGATGGGAGTTTTGAATTCGTTAACACTTGATTGTACGACCAATTCTGCAGAATGTTTGAGTTTATGTTCTGCATTATTTACGCCATATAAATTAGTTTCCACTTTAGTTCTTTTAAGTTTCAGAATTTGTGCTGTTTTTCTGTAATTAAATTGATTTGCGAGGCCGAATCAAGTAGAGCTCGAGCGTAATAGTAATTACCTTGTTGGGATTTAACACGAACAACTGCAGTTGCCAGAAGAACATGACTTGCACTTGATTGTTCACTAGGTTGTCGGGAAACACAAGAGGTTACTGATGGTATGTCCGCTAAAGCGGTAATTTGAGTATGTGCTGGGGTACCGCTAACTGGATGCTCAATAACTTGCTTATCAGGTAAGTTGGTGATAGATGAAGACTTGTGAAGCAAAGTGTGGTGTGACTTATCGCATATACGACAACGAAAAGATCTACATTGTTTCACTGCATGGTGTTTACGGAGGCAGTTGATGCATGCTGAACGCTTTTTTATTTCTGTGAACCTATCTTCTACCGGCAGCCTTTTGAAATTTATGCAATCATAAATTAGGTGTTCGTTACTGTTACAAAATATGCATGTATGTGACGGTTTTGTCGAGGAGGTAACATTCGTCGTGTAAGTAGGAACCTGCTTCCCTTTATGATTGACGCGTATATGTTCAACGTTCGATGCTTTCGCTCCTCTTGATTCTAGATATTGACAGCGTAAATTTAGATTTTTAGCCTTAGTCTTTCTTTAGCTTTTAGTCTTTCCAAGAAGGGAGTTTGGAAAAATCTGACTTTTCTTCCCAGTAATTTTGTGATTCCTTATCTAATTTCGAATGTACTAGGTAGGTAATAAACGCGTTTGTTATATCTTCATAGCTTCCTAAAGATTTTAAAGCACCAAGGTGTGCAGACGTATCATCGATTAATTGTCTTAACTGCAAGGAAGAATTTTTCGAAACCTTAGGAATATTAAAGAGATCTACGACATGCTCTTGAAAAATTAAATATTTATTGTCATATCTCTCCACTAAATATTCGATAGCCTTTCCGTAATTTTGATTTGTCACCTCGTATGCTTTAATTGTGTTTAATGCTGGACCACTTAAACAAGTTAATAAATGATTAAACTTTTCTATGGGTGTTAAGTAATCATCATCATGTAACTAATTGCTTAAAACGTCCATAAAAATTAGGGAATTCGGAGTATTTTCCGGAAAATTGCGGTAGACGAAGTTTCGGAAGTTTATTTTTAGGAGTTAGGCTAACAAAGATCTCGGAAAGTGGTGACACCCGATTTGTCACTTCTATTAAAATCCGAAGAGATCCACTGCAATCAAACACCAAGCAGACCTGTTAGCAAGTCCTAATCCCACCTCCCCGCGGTGCCCCCTGGGGTACTTCTTCGGAAGGAGCTAACGGGAGAGGGGCGAATGGCGAGCTCTCTGCGCCACAAAACAGAGCTTTTAAGTCGGTTGGGCTGAGGGTTAGCAACCCGCTCCCATAAAAAACACTATTGCTACGAATCGGCAAACAGTGCCTCGGAACCGGATGGACAACACGACGACGACCTTTGCTTTTCGAACAAGGACACGAATCGGATCATGGAATGTGAGAACAATGCTTGCTGAGGGACGGCTGGATGAAGTCCTCAACGAGATGAATCGATATAAAATCACGATCATGGGACTGAGCGAGACCAGATGGCCCGATGCGGGGGAACATATCTGCCCAAATGGTGAGTCCTTCTTATATTCTGGGAGAAATGAAACTGAAAGCCGTAGGAGTGGTGTTGGCGTAATACTCACCAAAGAAGCCAGGGCTAGCCTCATTAGCTGGTCACCAGTTTCTGAGAGGATTATTACCGTGCGCCTACGTACCAGGCTAAGAAGTACTACGGTAGTTCAATGCTATGCTCCAACCGAAGACGCAGAAGATGACATCAAAGACGAGTTCTACATGCGACTGAATGAGGTTTTTCGCTCTATTCCAAGGGGAGACATCATTGTATTAATGGGTGACTTAAATGCACAAATCGGTCACGACAACACCGGTCTTGAACAAACAATTGGAAAACAAGGCCTAAGCCAAGTTACCAATAACAATGGTGAGCTTTTCGTTGACTTTTGTTCTTCCCATCAACTTATGGTAGGTGGAACTTACTTTTGTCACAAGAAGATACATAAAGAGACCTGGGTATCGCCCGATGGTAGAACGAGAAATCAGATAGATCATGTGGCCGTCAGCCGCAGATGGAGAACCATTCTGGAAGATGTCAGGAGCTTCAGGGGAGCGGACACTGGAAGCGACCACCATTTGGTAGTAGCAACTATTCGCCTTAGAATCGCTGCAATCAGAAACTTTCAACGTGAATCTATAAACCGTAGACGGTTTAACGTTGACCTCTTGCGGGAGAGCGCTAAAAAGCGAGAATTTGCTGGAAACCTGCAGCAAATATTAAACCAGCAAACCGTTTCTGACGACACAAATATTGAAGACCTGTGGAGTACAACAAAGGGCACTATATTGACGGCTGCGGAAACGAGCATCGGTTATGTCCAGAGAAACATGCAACATTGGATCTCGGACAGCACCTGGCAAAAAATAGAACGCAGGAGGGCCCTCAAAAATAACATAAACTCAACAAGCGACCCGGATAGACGTCACCAACTTGAACGGGAGTACTCTCAATTACACCGAGAGGTAAAGAGAAGTGTCCGGCGTGATAAAAGGCAGCAGATAAACGAGCTCGCAGAAAAAGCGGAAAACGCGGCAAACACAGGCAACAGTAAAGTGCTGTACCAAATTACTAAACAGCTCTCGGGAAAGCACTCTACTAAAAAGCATGCCGTTAAGAGTGCGGATGGAAGGCTGCTGTGCAGCGACGAGGAGCAGCTCCAAAGATGGAGAGATTATTTCTTCGCCGCCCTGAATGGCTCACTCACACAGGAACCTCAGGAAAACAGCAACAATGCACAGCCGATAAGAATCAACACCCGGGCCCCATCCAAGACGGAAATAGTAACCGCAATTCATGCGATGGCCAATGGTAAAGCAGCTGGAAAAGATGGCATCCCGCCAGAATTGTTGAAAGCCGACTCAAGCCTCATAGCAGATGCGCTTCAGCCAATCCTCGAATTAGCATGGAACACCTGTACCTTTCCGGAGGATTGGACGGAAGGTATCATAGTCAAAATACCCAAAAAGGGGGATCTAACAATATGCGACAACTGGAGAGGCATCTGTCTATTATCTACTGTGGGTAAAATCTTGTCCCACACTATACTATCAAGAATAAGAGAGGCAGTAGATCAAACGCTTAGAAGGCAGCAGGCCGGATTCAGGAAGGGCCGTTCATGTATAGATCACATCAACACCTTAAGAATAATAGTGGAACAGTCTACTGAATTCCGATCCCCCCTTTACCTTGCTTTCGTAGATTATGAGAAAGCGTTCGACTCGGTTAATAGGAGCTTTATATGGCAGGCATTACGGCGACGTGGACTGCCGGATAAGATAATAGAATTGATAAAAGCCCTATACAACAATTCCAAATGCAGAGTTCTCCATAACGGAAAATTATCCGACAGCTTTGAGGTGAGTTCAGGAGTACGACAAGGATGCTTACTATCCCCATTACTATTTCTTATAGTAATAAATGACATTCTTGTTGGCGCTCTAGATAGTAGAACAGGCGGCATACAGTGGGGTTTGCTAGATCGCCTTAAGGACCTCGACTACGCAGATGATATCTGTTTGCTGGCCCACAGACATCAGGAGCTAAAAAACATGTTAAACAATTTGGCAACAGAAAGTAGTCTAGCAGGCTTAAGGCTGAATCCGAATAAAACCAAAGAAATGCGGATAAATGCAAACACACTTGAACGAACTGCGCTGAATAACCGTGACGTGGAACTGGTAGATAAATTCTGCTACCTCGGTAGTATTATTACCGAAAATGGTGGTGCGGAAGAAGACGTCAGTTCCAGAATAAATAAAGCACGAAGCGCATATGCATGCTTGTTCCACATATGGAGATCAACGGAGATCTCAACCAACACCAAATTGCGGCTGTTCAACTCCAACGTTAAGGCAGTTCTTTTATACGGTTGCGAAACATGGAAAGTCACCCAATTCATCACAGGGCGCCTACAAGTCTTCATAAACAGATGCCTACGTCGTATCCTAAAAATCCGCTGGCAAGATAGAATTTCAAATGAAGAGCTATGGCGCCGTGCCGGCCAAGAAAGGATAGACGACCAAATCAGGCGAAGGAAATGAAATTGGGTTGGCCACACCTTGCGACGCGATAACGAAAATCTAGCCAAACAGGCCCTTGACTGGAACCCGCAAGGATCCCGTCGAGTTGGAAGACCTAGAACAACGTGGAGGAGAACCCTACTAGCAGAGGCCGCAACTACTGGGAGATCCTGGTCAGAGCTAAGAGCTGTCGCGCAAAACAGAGTCCGCTGGAGGGCAACTGTTTCCGCCCTATGTCCCACGAGGGATTAAGGGGCACATAGATAGATTTTTAGGAGTTGGATTAACACATGGCAATTGTTGAGAAATGTCAGCAACACTTGATCTTTTCCAACCAGACAGTGATAATAATTTAGTTTTTACTACAACATAAAGTTCTTCTAATTCTGCACGAACCCTTTGTTCCTCTAACCATTTAGTGTCATCGGACAATAATTTTTCTATGGAGGTTTGGCACGAGAGAAACTGTTTGAAATATGCTTCTAAAATTCCTAACCTACATTCTATTTCTGTGGCAGACAAACTATCTCCCTTCTGCTCTAATAAATTTTTTATTCTAGTGATACAACCTTTTGTGGATGACCGCATTCCTTTTAAAGACTCAATGTCTTCCTTGTCTGATTTTCCGTCTGGCATATTGCAGGCTAGTTAGCGATTGTTATTAAATGCCTTTATTGTTAAATTTTTTCTACAAGAGAATTTGATTAGTTACTTTATACGATTATAAAAGATTTCCAGAATGGATAGTAGTATTATAAAATACTTCTCTCGATTGTACTTTATTCCAGCGAAGTTTTTGAGGTTATATGTTATTCACCGCCTTACACGTGAGTCTGATTTCTTTTTACGGGATACTGTCCTTTAGTGATAACAGTAAGTCCCTGCTCGGGCGCCAATGAATGATGTGAGCTTTTTCACATTTAGAACTTGGTCGAAAAATAGACTCACTTGATTTATAAATTCCCTTTAATATTTTTCTTTATATTATTCACTATTAACAGTATAAAACTTGTTCAAAAGTCCAACTAGCAAATTGGTACAAAAAAAGTAATCCAGTAACAATATTTGATTGATTTCAATAATTAAGATGACCTTTGCACAGCCAGATTCGACCGAGAGGTTTCACGAGAAAAATGGATGTTAACAAAAACGAGATCAAATAAAAACGAGAAGATCACGTTCGTTCGGGTCTATAGCTTTTTATCGAGAGAGCCCGCAAAAACGGAAGCTTATTGCCGAATCTGACTGTGTAGAGGTCCAAAGAAAAGGTACATAGTTCAGTGCACTGAATTACAATCAAAATGGTTACAATCAATTCAAATTCAAAAAAACTAAAATACAAAAAAAACTAAAATTAATTAATGATGCTGAACAGATGGATTTTACATTATCCTTTTCTAATTGAATGCGTACATTTTGCATGGTATAGAAAAAGTCGGCTAGTCTAAAGTCTAGTAAAAATTCAATCGGGGCCCCTGAAAGGCGCGCCCGGTAAATCGTCCAGGCCCTTCAAGGGCGATTGCTAGGCTGAAAGCGGGCCCCTCATTGGCATGTAACGCTCCGCCTGGTATATACCTTTAAGGGCGAGCCTTCATAGGCCCCACCTATTGCCTTTGAAGGGATTTTATAAATGAAAATTTATTTTCTTATTTTGAAAATATGGTATTGAATACAATTAAATTGATAGCAACACTTTTCAAACTTTTATTTCAATACAAAACTTATATGACAAAAATACTCTTAATCTGAAAAAGTTAATTTTCAATTTGCTTTCGGTTTTTTAACAAAAAGAAAAGTATGAATACACGTAAGATAAGGACAGCTCGATGAAAATGACACCAAAGATGAATTATTTTTGTCAAAATCAGAGCTAGACAATTTTCTCATCCCGGACTTTAAGTGTTTTTCGCACGTTCCTGCCGACCTCTGTCCCAATCTTTAGAATTCGTCAAAACAGAACCAAGCTTTGTGTAAAACGTCTGAGTAGAAGTTTCTGGAAATCTTTTGAAAACTGCATCTGTAAGAAATACAAGTTTTATATTATTAAAAAGCAACATAATTTATGAATATTTAATTTTATTTCATAAAATATTTATCCTATAAAAGTTTAAATCATACCGTATAGACATTTTGCCAACTGATTCTTTGATACAGATTTTATCGCTGTTGGTTTTGGTCTTTGAGCAACAAGTCGTGCAGCTAATTGTTTCTCAATCAACAGTCGGATTAATGCAAGTAGTGTTTTAGAGAGTGGATCGGACAACTTGAGGTAAAAATTTGAAACCTGTAAAAAATTAATTTTTTTATTACTAAGTTGTAAATGACGCGAGAAATTTCAATTTTGTGTTCAACTTTTTCATTTTACCATGCCGTTTCTGAACTGTGTATCATCTTTTAACAGTTCGTTCATTGCAGACAAGTCATCAACATTCGCACAAGGAATAGTCAAATTGTTATCCTCCGCCAAATCTTCCAAGGAACGAATCGCAGGCGCTTTCATTGCAAGATTGAGATTGTCTTTGTTGTTCAACCCTTTGTACAATTCTTTCAAATTCTTAATATCAGCAGCTATTTGTATCAGCAGCTCCAAACAAACAGTTTTGAAATTGTTGATGTGATCAGTCTGCGATTTCTGGTGTTTTAAAATTTCTAAAAAAGTAAACATTAATCATAAGGACGAGTACATTAATTAATGACTTGTAATTTGAACAAGTATGTTTTAATTTTACCGTTCAAAATAGATTCATAATTTTCAAGCAATGAAGATGCTTTTGATAATGACTCCGGTGTTTTTTTCAAAAAATTGTCTCTGTCTATCCTGTCGTCTTCTTCAATGGAATGTGCGTCTTCAAAACTGCTCAGCGATTGATACTTTGGTGACGATTTTTCTTCAAATCCACGCAGAGTGTGATTTCTCCCTGACTTGGGTAACACTTGTACTATCGAACTTCGAATACCAGCACTTTTTTTTACTTCTAAATTTGAAGGATGAAATAAGGAATTTAATTTCTAGTTAAAAATTTGATTTTA
This sequence comes from Thereva unica, assembly GCA_949987705.1. NCBI lineage: Eukaryota > Metazoa > Arthropoda > Insecta > Diptera > Therevidae > Thereva > Thereva unica. The sequence goes on from OX465281.1 coordinate 68,723,075, forward strand.
CTTAAGTTAAAAGCAAGTAAAAGTATTGATAACTTCAACAAAATTACTACCTCGCTTTTGCTCTCTCTTTTCTTCAATTTTTTCTTCTTCACTCAATTCAAAGCTGTTCTCGTCATCAGTTAGGTCGAACGAAGCTGTAAAAAATGTTTTAATGATAATATTTAATTTTTGATCCTGAAACTATACTGAATATGTTTGGTTATTGAAAAAAGTTCTTAGACATTTTTGAAAAAATTACATACTTTTAGCCGCGTAACCTCTTGAACGAGAGGAACGATCAGACTGTCGGAATCTGATGAGTTATCATTTAAAATTCGATTAAGTGATGGCAGTTTCAGCAGACTTTGTACTTCATCGTCGTCTGATAGCTTTTTCGTCTCAGGTTTGCCTTCTTTTTTCTTCCTTCGCTTATCAACAACTTTGTTGTTGTTTTTGATTTCAGCATCAGTTGTGTAAGCTGTTGGTTGAATTTCTAACACTACCACACGCGACCTAGCTTCATCATATGATTCTGAAATTTAGTTAGTAAATAATATAATATTTTTTGTTTGTTTTACGTTTGAGAAACCAATGTATTAGGATAGGGATTAGAGAATCTTACTAGCTCTTCCTCGCAGTTCAACCGCGAACGTGCCCCAACCTTCGGGAGGAGTTGCACAGGATTTGCGGAAAGATTCCAACAAATCGGAATCGTCAGCGTTGTATGTCCCATCGTCGTAGGTCGGATCCGGAAATTTTGTTTTCGCACAGTCGTTCTCAAATACAAGCCAGTTTGTTGGCACATAGTCAATCGACAGTTTTCCTTTTTTGGTTTTCTCTCGTTTGAAAACTATCAATGCATATTGATAACCCGTCAAATCTTTTTCAGTCAAACATTTTACTGCCCTCGGATTGTTTTTTGTAGCCGGAACCGATTTTGATTTCTGCTTTGATGGATCTTTCGACATTTTGGTGCTGTAAAAATTAAAACACGAGTATTTGAAAGAATCGAAAAATGGTTAAGAATCTGATTATTGTTTTAATTGTGACCTTCTCATAATATGTAATTAGTGATAAAAAAAATCGAGAATTTATTTGTTTACAAAGTGAGACTGAAATATAAGCTAGTGTACATAAAAAAGTTTCGATAAACAATGTTTGTTTTGATTCTGAAGGGCAATGTTATTATACGAATGATATGTCAATTTACCTTAAGAGATAGGTTACATCCACCTACAAATGATTAGAAATGATAGATAGCGAAAAATTAACAATCTTTGTTGTTAATTATAGTATATGTTACGATTTTTTGTTATTTTACGAAACGAATAACGTGCAACACAAACTTCAGAACTTTCTTACTCTGCAGGACACGTTTATTCTTGTATGAACGGAATCGTACTACTAAGTTAGCCGCAGTGCTGCCAACTTCACACAGCGCTATGTATCTGTGCAAAAGTTCAAAAAAGTTCAAAAATTTGTTCGTAACGTTTTTGTTTTTAAATGTTTGCATCTATTTTTGACAATAAAATAGAAATGAATAAAAATAGAATACTGAAAATAAAATCCTGTTTATGTTTCTTATATTTAATGAACAACTAAAATGATTTTGACAGTTACGAAATTGACACTTTACAAACTAGAATAAAGTAAGTACAAAACAATTATCAGTCATTTCAATGTTAACCTTGAGATTTTTGTAACCCTTCGTAGCAAATTTAAAAAACAAATATGAAAAAAATGATACTTACTAACATATGAAAAAAATGATACTAAGCAACTTTCACATCTCAGTTTAGTGAAGTAAAATAGAAGCAATCGTTTTTTTGTATTCCTTCTCAGAAACGGATAAAACAACCAGCTTATTTTGAACTTCAGATAGTTTGCACGTGCAGTTAGTGATTTCTTTCTCTTTTGTGATGTCCCAAATTCCTATTACTGAGGATTCCAAAGAGTATTTGTAAAAAGGTTTAGTCATGACGATTTTACTCCCACGCATGGTAATGTTTGCAGGACTTAATGAATTGCCTCGAATATTGATTTCATTTATGCAAAAACATACATTTTTTTCAATCAAAATATTATTATTTGGACTTGTTGTACCTTAAAAAACATACAATAATTAGTTTTTGAATAGTTTGTACATATGTAATGTCATCTGATAATTTAAAACTTACCTAAGTAATAAGGCCGGTATTCTTAGTCAGTGCTTATTCAAAGTTCATGCTTAAGCAATTGCTTAAGGTGTCGTTTCGATTCACAGTCGCTCCTTGAACAAAGTACTGCTCGCGTAGTCTTCGGCAAACCTGCGCTAATGGTTTGTTACCAGACCTTAACATTCGTTTAATCAGTCCCAGAAGGTTTTCGAACGGAAAAGCGGTCATTTTCATGAGCGTGCATGATTTGTTCAACACATCGTCACACAAATGCATGAGATTATGAAAGTTGATAGTTTGACTTCGTTTTCCGTACAACTTTTTTGTCAGATGAAAACATCTGTGGAAAAAAAGCTTTGCAAGGTCGTTAAATGTCGTTGCCAATTTTTCCATACACAATATCCGACAACCAACGTGGAATAGCAGAAAGTGCATGTAAAAAATCTTGCTCAGTAACCCTTTCATTACTAATGGCCCTCCATACAGAAGAACAAATCTGAATTCGGTCGCCTTCCACTGCTTCCAAGTTTTTGTTGATCTTGGCCGTCGTTGAAATTCTCGCGGCACCTGTTTCCTGAGATTTTCCATCCGATTTGAAAGACAACGTCTGTTTTTTATCCCGATTCTGGTGCCTCTGTCAGGATCCAACCAAAACGTGAGAAGAGATTTCATAATACCCAGGCAGCAGAGGTGCATGAAATCCAGGACGAAGTCGATCACCATATTGATTTTTGGACGAACATTTTCCAAAGGACTAGTTCCGACGTGATGTTTTGTCTGAGCTCGCGATCGGAAACTGGAATCAGATCGTGAAACACCTTCAGTAGGGAATACGGTTGTATAAATAACTCTTTCGCCTTTCACGTCGCAACGTTCACATCAATAAAAGCCGGTATGTCCTTTTGTAAACTTTGAAAAAGCGCGAGCGGGTGTGTCGCATATGTAACAGTGGACACTGAAGTCGAAATGTCGCCCGTCTATCGTGAGGCCCTCCGCCATAAGTTCTGTCAATTCATTTACAAAATCAGCGAAAAAAATTTCCGTGTCCTGAGGCTTTCCTTGTCCGTAGTGTATGGCGACTGGAAAGGCTGGAAATATGTCTGGATCGTGAACAACCTTGCATGATATTACATAAAATTCGTACAAGCTTCCTTTATAGAGTGGCAAACCATCGATATTCATCTGTGTCTCTATACGACTAGAACGATAGATGTTTGTGTTCATCATCATTTCCAAACCTCTCTTTATAGAAAAATAAACAAATTCATAGTTCCCGTTCTGACCGCTGAATTCGATGATGTCAAATGGATTTTGTGTTCCTAACAGCGTGATAGCTGTCTTTGGCAATTCCGGCATAGCGCGCCGCCTCAAAATAGCCAATAACTTATTCAGGTGTGAGTGCTTTATTTCACAAAGTACTGCCCATCTCTTCAGTTCTTTTACTTCGTTGTATTCTTGAGATGCAACATCGTCGAACGTAGCCGAACAGTCATAAAACATACCATCACAGTCGTCTCCCTCGCTGTCGGTTGACTCGTCCATACTGTAATACGCATCTTCTTCGTACACATCGTCATAGTGATTTTCATCACCGCTGATAATCTCAGATGTTCCTAAAATAGCTTCCATAGCCGGAGGGGTCGTGGGGTGTGTGGCCGGGCCTTACCGCGGTTGGTTCACCACTTACCTAAATGTTGATGCGAAAAATTCTTCCTTCGTCACTCCATGTCTGCGACACCAACGATTCACGGACCTGAAATCATTACCAAAAACACTAATGAAAAGGAAAGAACCCCGAAGCGAAAATCCCGATCAACCATCCTGGAAAATTAGTTTGGCTATTTAGGCCATCATGACCCAAAAGAAGAAGTCGAGTTCTAATGAATTAATTATAATTATATTATATTATATTTCCTTTAAAACGACATTGGTCAATAACAAAAAGTGTTAACAACGTAAAACGAAACAACCTACGGTTTGTACAGATACAACCTCTCAACAAAAACCCAAAAAGAAATCTACGCCCTGGCGCCAGTCGTTGACTCTCTTTTGAACATCACAATTCCGATTGGAATGGTGTACATGGCTGCCTTGATAAGCTTTAAACTAACTTCTTGCTTCTTTACGTAATGGATTTTCAGCCAAGGCCTTATCTTGCTGAACATAAATAAAATCTGCGTTACTTACAATATACAAGACATCATGCAATAGGATGATCCTTTATTGCCAAATCAAATGCCGCAAGGATAGATGGGGTCCAGAACCTCCGCCACAGAATAAGGAGCAGGTGAGCGCCTTCCTTCGCCTTCCCAAGTGTGTCAAACGCAGGAAGCAGTGTGTGGACCACCCCAACAATTTTTTTTTTAGTCCGAACTTGAATGTTGGCCGAGAAATGTGGACAGACTCTTCGACTTATCCTTGGACTATCTTCACACTTTTTTTTTTTTTAATTATTTTAATTGTGTTCAAAAATTCAGGCGAAACTTCAATATTAATCGATTTAAAAAACCAACTCGCTTAAACTGTTGCAAATATTTTTTTTTTTTTTTTTTTTAAATTGAAAAGGTTGAACTTCTATACAAGTAACAACCCAACTTACTTCCTGACTCCATCATTTTTTTCCTCTCGCCTTCAATTATTCTTTTTTTTCTCGCCTCCCTCGGTTCAATTTTACAACCGACCGTTACACCATTTCAACTTTGTTTATTTTTCCTGCAATAATATAAGTCGAAATCACTGATCATGTTTACACTAGCAATATCTTTACAATTTTTGAAATTATGATAGAAAAAATATGTCTTTTAGTAAAATTTTGCACGTCTAAATGTCAGATTGAATATGATACCAACGATTACCGCGGGTCTGTTCAAGAATTCTGCTAAAGCTGCTTTGGTAGCAGAATTTTTGAACTGTCAAATTACAACGAAGCAAAAAAAAGCTGCTATGATATCTTGGACGCAAAAAAGCTGCATAGCTTTTTGTCAATGTAATGGCTCGAAACAGTCAGTTTGGCAAAACGACAAATGAATTTTACACACACACATGTATGATTTACGAAGCTGCTTTCTTGCTTGCAGTCGAAAGTGCGAGCAACAAATATCAGCTAATGTACATTAGCAGCTTTTTTGCTGTTTTTGACACGTAAAGCATGACAATAGCTGTTAAAAGCTGCTATAGCAGAAATCTTGAACAGACCCCGGATGAAATACGTTAAAGAAATCGTCTCGGACAAATCAACCCAGAGAATTGTAAGCTTAGACTTAACCTCTTAACTTCAGAAAGGCTTTTCAATGCGAACAGCGCTGCTAACATTCGAATACAAAAATCAAACTAAAAAGACCAACGTGATTTTTTTTGGTCGATTTAGTTGCAAACGACAGTTTTTTAAAACAGTAACGAGTTTTTTATATTATAACTTTTTTCGCTATCAAAAATCACAAAGAAATCACATGTCAATTTTTTTCATCATTGTATTTTCATCATCGCAAAAACTACTTAGTACATCAGAAATTACATTATTCTGATTTTAAAATGTTTATTTAAATGTGGTTGATAAAAAATTAAAACGACAATGTGGGCATTCAAAAGGGCCTAGCTTGGCCCTTCAAAGGTAGAACGTTACTTGCCCACAAGACGCCTACATGAAAAATATAAAGGGCCTTTCTAGGCAACATACTGGTTACCCCTGATAAGGCCGACGACGTCCTCTATGTAGGCGAGCCCTCAAAGGCCCCTTAACAATTACAGGGCGCGCCCTGGAAAATTTTTACTAGGGAGGGTTTGTCATAAAAGTTTTGTTTAAGAAAGCAGTGATAATAAGTTTGTTGATTATTATTCTTGGTTTTGTAATTGGAATAAAGCTCGTGAGGCATATTTTTAATTACTTCGAAATCAGTGGATTTGGATAATATTTCATCAGTATAATTATTTTCTTCACTGAGGTCTATAGCTGTTATATATGCTATAGGGTCTTTAGAAGTTAATATGTGTTCGTTAGTCTCGCTAAAATCTTATATTTTTGGACTAACATTCTATTTTTCTCGTGAAACCTCTCGGTCGAATCTGGCTGTGCAAAGGTCATCTTAATTATTGAAATCAATCAAATATTGTTACTGGATTATAGTAAAATTTTACGTAATCATTGAAAGTTTCTTTGGTTTCGATATATGAAGTAATAACTTCGTTTTCTTGTGGAATACGAGAAAGACAATCGGCATTAGTATTTACGCGGCCTGGTTTATACATAACCTCATAATCGTATTCTTCTAATTTTAGCCTCCATCTGACTAATTTCGAACTAGGTTCCTTGATGTTGAAAAGCCAGTTTAATGGTCGGTCTATGGTCAGTAATGATTTTGAAATTTCGGCCGTATAGATACGGTCTAAAATGGTTAGTAGCCCAAACAACGGCTAATAGTTCTTGCTCAGTAGTACTATAGTTTGATTCGGTTCTATTAAGCGTTCTACTAGCAAAAGCTAGTGGTAGGTCAGAACCAACGATACCCTGGCTTAGAAGGGGTCCGATCGCAAAGCTCGATGCGTCGGTCGTAAGGATTTGAAGAAGTCTGGATATTGCAGTATCGGTTCAGAAATGAGTTTTTGTTTTAAAGTGATAAAAGATTCTTCTTGTTCTTTTTTCCATACGAATGGTATATTTTTCTTGAGAAGATTTGTTAAGGGTTTTGTGATTAAAGAAAAATTTTCAATGAAACGTCGATAATAACCGACAAGACCTAAAAAAGATTTAATTTCCTTTGGGTTACGTGGATTAGGGTATTTCAATATAACCTGGATTTTATCTGGATTTGGTTTTGCTCCTTGACTAGTAATAGGTAATGTGACCCAAATAGGCAACTTCAGTGCGCATTAACTCACACTTCTCCGGTTGCAATTTTAAGTTATGTGACCGAATTATTTTGAAAACATCCCTTAATTTTGTTTCGTGAACTTGAATATTGGGAGCGTAAATGACTATATCGTCAAGATATGCAAAACAATGAAGGCCTTGGAGACCTGTTAAAACAGCATCCATAAGTCTCTCGAACCTAGCGGGTGCGTTTCTTAGTTCAAATGGAATTCGAACGAATGGAGCAGAAAATGCAGTTTTGTGACAATCTTCTGGCTTCATCTCAATCTGATGGAAGCCTGAAGCTAAATCCAGTGTAGTGAAGTATGCAGAATGAGTTAATTGATCAAGAATATCAGAGATGTTGGGGAGCGGATATGCGTCTCCAACTGTTAGTTCGTTGAGCTTTCTGTAGTCAACTACGACGCGCCATTTCTGTTTCGCAGATGCGTCCAATTTCTTTTTTACCACCCATAGCGGAGCTGACCAAGGTGATACAGAGGGTTTAATGATTCCTTGATTAAGGGCCTAATACACTCAATCGAGCAATTATAGGGTATCGCGCGCCCGCGAATATTAAGAAAACTATCCAACCAAATGAAATAATTTAAATTAGGTATTTTTAAGAAAACATAAATCTAGCTATTCATGGTGGAAAATTTTAATATTTTTTATTAGTATATTAGTTATAATGGTTCAAAGTTCCGTACCTGCGCCCGGAAAATACTCCTATTTAGGTGGAAAAATTTTAAAATTTTTTTAATGTACGATAAACTTAAATCGATTATCTAGCTATTCATGGTGGAAAATTTTTGAATTTTAGCCTTCTTTCATGAGTAAATTATGTTTTAAAAATTGTCCACAAAATTTAAGAACGAAAATTCCCTAAAATTCTTCAGTTTTAATACATCAAATTTCCGCTCCAAGCAAATCTCTGCGCTAGTTGTATTCTGTATAAAAGCATTTGCGTAATCATACACGAGATGCGTTTGTATAAGTGAGAGCTTCTGCTTCGGGTTTTGCAGGGGAAATTTCAAACCTTTTTTGTTGCAGGCATGGATGGTGATCGTATTTTCGGGAAAAAATAAAATCTGAGGAAAAATCGGTTTGTTTGGCAAGAATTTTAATGACTTGCTTGATGGTGATTTCCTTGATTTGAGAATTTAGGGATTCTTGCCGGTGGTCAGGTAGTGATCAATCGGTGTTTATTATCTTGGCTTTATGAAAAACCCAAGAAAATATTTTAATGGCAAATACTACCTTCATGTAATAATTAAGTTTTATGACATCCTTGTTTTTCGTTATTGTCTTTTTAGCCGTAACAACTTCCCGGAACTAGATTCGCAAAAAAGGTGTATCCCTTGCACAGGTATTTTACAACATGAGTGTAGATAAATTTTGCGTAAATTCATTTTTTATGGTTTTTATTATTTTTGTATGTAAATATGGGCTTTGCTGGACCTCTGGGTTAATTTGGTAGGAGGTCCGGAAATTCGGAAAGTCGGGGGTGTTTTTCAGATTTTTTAGTAAAGGGGGTGGGAGCCAAACAAAAAAAACTAGTATCTAGCACTTGCTAAATTTCAAATCAGCAAAAGCAGCGATATCAAAATTTCACATGAATGAAAAATTTAAATATCAAACAAAAAAGATCTATTCCATATCCCATGACAGGAACAAGTTCGTAGAGTGCATTACTGCGACATTAATTCAATTTCCATTCATAATTATCTAACACTGGCTTCAATTTCTAGCCGGCGACACCGCAGAAGAGATTTCTTGAAAGTCGCCAGAAAATTTACCTCGGGCACGCACTCATAAAGTAGAGCCCAACAAGACATACGAATGCAGCCGAACCCCTTTATTGTGCAAAGATTTCCCCTCCGGCGGCCGTGTTGTGCACTGCAAGCAGTGCACAACAGGTAATTTTGACTGTGTTAGGATGTTTTTGAGATTGGGTTAGTTTAATTTTGTGACTGTATTTTTTTTTAAGCTTCCCTTAATATTTTGTTGTTGGAACTGAATTTCATGTTGGACTTCGTCGCTGAGTGTATTAGGGCCTTAAGCATTCTAGCTATTTGAGAGTTTACTTCCTCTTTATGAATTTGAGGATAGCGATAAGTTTTCGCAGCGATTGGTGCAGAATTATTAGTAATGATTTCATGTTTTATAGTAGAAGTTGAAGAGAGGATGTCTCCCTTCAAATAAAAATGTCGTTGAATTCTTTACATACGTTCAAGAGTGATTCCTTTTCTTCGGAATTTAACACTAGAAAGACTGAAACTTAGGTTATACCTATATTGCCCAAATGCAGTCAAATTGACTGCTTTGTTAAAGAATAACTCATGTGTAAAGAAATTTGTTTAAAATTAATTTTTAATATTTTTTATATTATTTACAGTTATATAAAGTTAATAAAATTAAAAATAAAAAAAATTTACTTCACTTGGAAAAAAAAATGTATGCATTATTATTAGCACATTTTATGCAAATGAAAGTGGAAATCTTTTTGTGTGTACATCTTCCGCAAACATACTTTTGACATTTTTCGCATATATTATTTGTTTTGTTGTTGTGGCAAAGTCGTAGTGGTATAGTAGTGGTATATTATCATGTAACGGTAATCGAAAAAAAAAAAATGTAAACTGTGATGATTATTTGAAATTTTCCAAGCAGTCAAAATGGCTGCTTTTGGGCAACATAGGTATAACGCATAACGTATAACGCGGTAACTACAATTATTAATAAACGCATTTATATGTTGTACAAAAAGTCACAAAATTCTAAGAAATTTTGTCATTGTATACATTTTGATTTTCTAATCGAAATTAAAAAGCAGTCAAAATGACTTCCTTGGGCAATCTAGTGTTAAATGAGAGATTCGAAGATTTTGCATGAGTTCATTTAATCTTGATTCATTTACAATAAGAGGAAAAGTTTGTGAATTAGTAATAAATAAAGATTTTGAATCTATAGAACTAGAATTTGAATTAGGAATTAATGTTTGATTCTTATCAGCTTTTGTTGGATTGAGACTGCTGAATTCGATTGGAATAGGTTCTAGTTTTAATTTGATTTGGTTTAATTTAAATTTTTCTTCCGTTGTATTTAAAATAGTGGCAAGAGCTTTTGAATTAGAATTGACTTTAGTGAAAGCCCTACAAACATAAATACCTTTTCCTATGGAAGTGTCTGGAATGGTTCCTTCCTTTATAGAGGGATTCAGAACCTCTACTTCAATTAAAGTTTCAGTTCTTGGTTCTAGGAGTTGTACATTATGATAAGAGAATTGATTATGATAAGGATTGCACATGTTCGGAACTGAATTATTCTTTATTCTTAGAGCTTCGATTTCATAGTCAACGATAGCTTTATTTTGTTTAAGAAAATCGTTTCCTATTATTCTATCAAACGGAATACTGGAATTTTCGCTGATAGCGTGGAAACAGTGTTTAAAAGATGCATTTATGTTGAAATTTAAATTTAAGTCGATACATCCAATAGTTTTTATTGAATGACTAGGGCTAATGCCTTTTATATAGATTTGCCAATTTTTAATTATTACCGTTTGTCGAACAAGAGAATTCGCTTTAATGACAGATACGTTAGCTCCTCTATCGATAAGGAGTTTGAGGTTTAATGTTTTTGATTCAGTGCAGGATATAGAAATATAAGATGAAGTTTTTTTCAGTAAAAAGAACAACTTTGTATGGGTTACTATTATTTAAAGAAAATTTTCCACCAGGGCAACCTCTGCTGGTTTTGGACTCATGTTTTTTGAGTTATGAAAATATTGTCTTTTACGACTATTATTATATTGTCGTTTCCTACATTCTGTAATTAAGTTGCCTTTAGATTTGCAGTAATCACAGACTTTAATTTGTTGATGCTTTTCAGGCTCGTGATTAGAATGTTGTGTGGTTAGAAGAATCTTGAGTTGGGCGATTAGCAGTTTGATTGACCCTTACTGAATTACCGAGTTTGTGAGGAGTTTTCATGTTATAAAAGTTTTTGCTAAAATTGTTTCTTGAATTATGAAAGTTGTTGCTAAAATTATTTCTTGAATGGTACATGTTTTGCACCTGTTCTTCAGCGATTGCAATTGAAATAGCTTCGTTTAAAGTTTTTAATTCTTAAACGCGAAGTACGTTACTTATATGCGATAGTGAAAAGTATATAAAACGATTGAGTGCAATTTCGCTTAATAATTCTAATCTTCCTTCGAGTGATGTTTCACTTGGATTTTGTTGTTGAGTAGCATTGATAGCATCCTTTTCAGACAAGTTTCAACTCGAAAGACAAACTGAGTCACCGATTCGTTAATGTTTTATTTTAGATTAGTGAGCTCGCAGAGCAATTGAGAGTAATGTTTACGATCCTGGTACATAGTTCTGAGGAAGTTTTTCAACTCGTCCCAGGTTTGAAAAGTACGATTTATGCAAGCTGCTTTAGCTTTTCCTGAGTTTTGCATGATAATATAGTCCAAAAGTATGTCCGTGTTCGTAAATGCAAGGTTTGTTTGCATGCAGGCAACCTTGCAATCGCTTGCTAGTCAGATTAGTCATTTGCGAATTATTCATGGTTGCTTAAATGAACGCATTTCACCATTTTTAAAAAGCTACTGTCTGCCCACTTGAATTTATTTGACAGTTCGTTTTTTTTTCTTCGCGAATTCAAACTAGCAAGTACTTTAAAATACATGCATGGGTTGCGATCATTTGCAAATGTACTTGTATTTCAGAACGCTGTGCTTTTTTTCAGTTGCAATATACCAAAGTTTCATGACAAACCGAAAGTAAACCGAACTCAACAAGACCCGAGTTTGCATTTTCGGCCGAGTGTTATATGGCATACCGAACTTGAGATATTTCGTTACATTAAACGTCAGTTCGGCAGTGAAATTAAATTAGTCGTGAAAATGGAAATTTCTTTTTATGAATGTAATGAAATTATAATTATCCAACAAAAAAAGTTTTGCTCCTTGTTAAAGATATCTCGGTCAAATTCAGAAAAAAGAAAATTAAGACATAGAAGAAGAGCGTATGAGGAATTTATGAAACAAAAACACATATTGATAAACAATTATTTTAAGAGTTTACCTCACCCGAGAGTAAGATTAATTTGGAAAAAAGAAAGGAGTAGTAATTGGTGGACCCGTATAGTTCAAAATTGTTTTGAAGAAAATGATTTTATACAAAATTTCCGTATGTCGAGGCAAACGTACTTGAAAATTTGCGATGAGCTAGAAGATGTGTTGAAGCCTTCGGAAAATGCTGTAAGGGAACCTATACCAGTAGCTAAAATAGTTTCCGTAGCATTATATAAGTTAGCATCCTGTGCAGAAAATAGAGTAGTTGCCAACCAATTCGGCATTCATCGATGTACCGCGAGGAAATGCTTATTACGATTTCTGAATGCGGCTAATCAAATACTTTTAAAGAAATGGATTACATTCCCAACGGTAGAAGAATGTAGAGAATTGAGTGTATGTTTTAAGGGAAGATGCAACATCCCTAACATTATTGGGGCAATCGACGGATGTCATATTCCTATAACCGCACCAGCAGAAGGCTATAGCGATTTTATCAACAGAAAAGGTTGGACATCCGTTGTACTGCAAGGGATTGTAAATTGCAATTACAGGTATTTGTAATTGTTATTATATTATATATTAATCATCTAAACAAAAATCTTATATGTGCTTAACAGATTTCGTGATATAGTATGTAAGCATCCAGGCAGCAGACATATTGCAACAATTTTAAAAGATTCAGTATTTTACATGAACATAAGGGAAATCATGCCACAGGTAATAAAGTTACGAAATATATGTTATTTAATACTAATAATACATGAAATATGAAAAATTTCAGGATGCTATTGAAATTGATGGCAATAAGGTTCCTTATTGTATCGTCGGTGATCCTGCCTATCCACTAGAAAACTGGCTTTTGAAAAATTATCCACGTGGCTGCAGCAAAGAGCAACAATCCTTTAACGCTCATGCAAACAAGGCCAGAATTGTAGTGGAGAACGCGTTCGGGAGATTAAAAGGGCGATGGAGAATATTATCAAAAAAAAATTGATATGCATTTTTCTTTAGTGCCGTATGTAGTTGCGACTTGTTGTGTTTTACATAACATAGTAGAATCTGAAAAAGATCCGTCTCAAATTGCATGGATCAATGAAGCAATCGAAATTGAACAAAACTTTCCCCAACCTGCACAAAGGGAAACCAGTGGACGTAATTGTGACGGACAAGTTCGTGATATATTATGCCATTATTTAACTAAAAATTTTCCTCTTTTGGAGCAAAATAACGTTTGAAAATTAAAACAAAACTGTTTTTCTCATAATTTTAATATTCATGTTATAGTAATACAAATTAAATTACATTTCTTTAAAATAATATACTCCTTAACAAATAAACTCCAAAATCCAATATAAAATTATAAAGTCAAAATAACAAAAATTCCATCAAAAATTATAAAGTCCTTAACAAATAAAGTTAAAAACTAAATAAAAAGTTATAGTACTTTCTTCAACATAGCAAATACATTATGGGTACTCATGATCGTGTTATTTGTGTTATTCGTGTTATTTATGTTAAATCGAAAATAAAATACATAGTAAATGACATTTTTTTAACATAAATAACATGAATAACACAAATAACACGATCATAAGCACCCCTTAAAAAATTATTCGACAGCTATTGCTGTTGATGTATCACAAAATAATCTATTATTTCTTAAACATAACAAAAATGTGTCGCTCATTGTAAAAGTGGTGTAGCTCCTTATTTTAAAATATTACAGGTTCATTTGTTTTGGGTCGCTTTTTGTGTTGTATCTTTTCACTTATAGTGCACTCCTGGTGTATTTCCACAGCGAAAGTCTGGAAAAATATGACCCAAAACGAATCAACCTGTAATATTTTGAAACTAGGAGCTACACCACTTTTACAATGAGCGACACAAATGTTTTGTCACTTTTTAATCACTGCTGGGGTCAAAAATAATAACCTCACGATCATTGTTACGGCTATTATCGGATAGGAAGAAATTTCTAGAATCTTCCAGCAATTTGTTAGTATCATCCATTAGCTTGCTTACTAGTTTTTTTTCGTGTTGTTGTCGTAGCTGGTTTTCATACTCAATTAGCTGCTTTTGTTTATTAAAAAAATCATCCTGCAGCTTTTGCTGACCTTTTAAAAAATCTGCTGGACCGACTCATCGCCTTTTCATATGGTTTCCTTTTACGTTTATTCCTTGTCACCGTACCTAAACAACATCTTTATTAATGAATTTGTTAATATTAGTACTGAAAATGTACTTTCCTGTTCCTCGTTGTTCGATTCAGTATTTTGTTCACACGAACTTTCTGATTCTTCAAGGATAATACTAAGGGCAGAAGCTAATAAAATATAAATTTTAATTTAGTGTTAATAAAGGGTTGTTATTTATTCTACTTACTGCAGCCACTGGCACTCGAATCCACACCTTCAAAACCTGCTGCTGGTCGTGCTTCCAAAATTTCATTTAGCTCATCCTCAAAAGGAAAATGCCCTGTCACTTCCACTGATTTTATTAAATTCTTTTATTTAACTTACACTGTTTGTCGTCAAATCTTGGAAGTTAAATTTGACCCACTTCCCGGTTTCGGATAGAGCTGAAATTTTGCATACACGTTTAGTTTGGATGACAATGCAATCTGGCCATTTTGTAAAAATATCAAGATGGCGGTTCCAAAATGGCGCCCGATTTTTGAAATTGTGCTCCGCGGCCCTCTGACATGGGTATCAAATGAAAGGATATGACAGGTAGAACACAATAAGCTATGTGGTGTCATTCCAAATTCAAAATGGCGGCCAACACTAAATTGCGGAAAGCTTATAATAGACTAAAAAGTAGAAAATATAACCGATCAACTTCCAATTTTGCACACACTCGTAGTTCGGGTGGTTAATGTGTATGAATGATGAGATGAATAGTTGAGTTAAGGGTGAGTTGATAATAAAGAAGCAATACACGTTACAAAAAATCACAAACAAACACAGAGATGCTGCTGTCAACTAAATTCAACTACTCAAATACTGAACTCATGTCCGTATGAATAATTTCAACTAAACCCAGGTAGCAGAGCTGAGTCGAGTTCAGTCAACCTTAACCCAACTCGACTCCCGTTTACATGTAGTTAGACTTGGGTTCAACTTGAGTTCAACTCATCATGTATAAGTACTAAATGCAATCTGACCTTTTTGTAAAAAAATCAAGAAGACGGTTCCGAGATGGCGGCTGTTTTTGCAATTATGTTCCACCGAGCCCACGACATGAAGCCTGTTCGCTTACTTCAAATGGGATCCCTCGGGATCAAATTTCAATTTTAATGAAAAAGTTAATTAAAAGAATGGCGCATTTTTCATCAAAAATTGAAAATATAACTGTAAATCGCGTGAGATTTACAATAACCCTCAATTTTTTGCATTGTTAATTTCAAATTCTAACAAAATTTTTTGATGAAAAATGCGCCATTCTTTTAATTACCTTTTTCATTAAAATTGAAATTTCACGCTTTCTTTAAAATATTTTTTATTTTTTACTTTTCAGTACATTTTTTAGTTAATTAAAAGAATTTTTTTTAAAAATTTTTTTTAACCATTTATTTTTTTTTTTCTTTTTATTTTCGTTGTATTGGGATTTCAACTTTCTCCATTTCAGTATGATTTGCTCTGTATTTTTGTTTATAAAACCATATGCTCGCATTTCACTCTCAACCATTTTATAAATGTTTTTATTGGTGTGTCTTCCCATCTAATCGTTTTAACACTTTTTTTTCTTTCATGATGTCCAAGAAACACTTTACTTCTTCTTCAGTCCAAATATTTCGTTTTGCCATGTTGTAAAATATTTATTTTCACCCAAAAAAATAACTAGCTTCCTTAATCAAAGCACATGGGAAATATACATTTTCACCAAAAAAAAACAAAACCATATCCAAAAAACATGAGCAATATTTAGTTTTATCCAAAAAAAAAAATAACTTGCTTCGTTATTCAAAGCACATTAGAAATATTCATTTCCACAAAAAAAATAACTTACGTCCTTATTCAAAACACATGAGAAATATTTAGTTTTATCCAAAAAAAAAAAAAATAAATATGTAGTTTCATTATTTAAAGCACATAAATATTCATTTTTACCGAAAACAATAAAAAGCGTATGAAAAAGAATTATTTTCACAAAAAATAATAACTGGCTTCTTTCCACGGTATACAGAAGAGTTTCTCTATACCGTGGCTTCTTTCTTTAAAGCACATGTAAATAATAACAAACATGAACATAACCCCAATTATGGGCTCATATTTCAGTGTCTAGTTACATGACACGCCGGCCGAAATTTGTGCTCAACCAAGCAAAAACTTGTGAACCCACTCAGATCACGTTCAGCACAATTTTTTCGATGGGCCGCTTGTTACATGACACACACCGAACCGAAAATAAAACTCAGTTCGTGTTGAGTGTGCCATGTAACCGCAGTAATACTGAACGATATGCTACATGCAAAATTTGAGCAACTTGCATTTACGAACACAGCCTATATATTTTTGATTTGCAGTGGCCAAAGCAAATGCTTTGTTGCAGTCTGCAATAAAAGCACATAATTCATCACTTGATCCGTCGAAAGGTTTTATAAACCGGATTAAGAATGTAATGGGAATACCGTCAGATTCATCTAAATTAATAGTTTCAGTATCTTCAACTTCAGCTTCTTGATTTGGCTGCATTGGTTCATCCATTTTGGAATGATTTGTTTTGCAAAATTATATAGGTACATATATAGTGTGGGTGTACGCGGGAATTTTAAAGCATGCGTAAGAGTGCAAGGCAACAATTATTCAATTAGTTAAAAGCACTTTCACTTATGATTTATAATTTTCACTTAAATTCAAATGAATTCTCCGATCATATCACACAATTTCAATAAAAGTATAAATTTATTTTATTAATTTTCGGAATTATTATTATAATTAATTATTATATAATATAAATGTATTTTAAATCTCACAGAATTTCTTGGGGAAATTTGGGAAAAAGATTTTAGGATATCGCAAAACAATTACTCACAGTATTAAATATGTTATTTTCATCTTCTTCTAAGGTAGATTCTCCAATATTTATTTAACTTCTGACACCAGTTGTTAAGTGCAACTTCTGATCCTCTTTGAAATTGCACTTAATGTTGTGGATGATTAATTTCCGCACTAAATTACACGGTTTAAACAGTAATAAATCTTTATTAGGACAAATTTACTTTATTAATTGTATTAAACTTTGAACTAACTATACAATGATTTTATGATTAAAGAAAACTTAATTCAACTCCGAACAATAATTTATTTGCGTGTGCTTCTAGTAAGAGGTTCAAACTGGTAATGATGAATTGGATAAATTCTAAGTCTTAGGAACTTTAATCTTAACTTGATATAATTTGCAAAGTAAGCTAAATCTTAAGTCTAAGAAATTCTTATCTCTAGTTCGGATGAAATTAAAGATGAAATTTGATATGGTGCGATGGATGTTTATGATTACAAAGAAAATATTATATGTGGAGCGGATGTTTGTAGAAACATAAGAATGTGCTGTGTGCACATAACATTAATTGAATATGCAATTTCGAAAAGGGCACCTGTCTGAAAATTAAAATTTTTCAGGAAACGAAAAAAACTAATTATTTTCTAAACAAGTATAATATTTAGAATTTTTTTTTGGGTTTTATTTTGGGGCCAATTAGCAATCGTAAACTACAAAAATATTTAGACGTTAACGTTATAATAAATGTGTATTTAGTTATTTTAAATTTATGAGATATATGCCCTCTTCGAAATTCATTTTGAAAATTTAAAGAAAAACCATATAAATTTTGGTGAAACTTTTATTTTAGATATCTAAAACTAACTATAATATTTAAATTAACGACTTTCTTTAAAAATCTTCTTCTGCAGGCTCTCTTTCGTTTGTAGTTGGCCATTGTAATATTTTGTCATAAAATCCTACAAATTCTGCCGGTATAATATTGCTTCACTTTTGCAATATCTGCTATTTTCAGATGATTAATAGGTACTTTGCCCCTATAAGCTCGATCAGCTTGACTGGGTAAGTTACTGCAAGTACCTTTTACTTTAGAAAGAACAAAATTATCCTTAGAGATGTCATTATCTATAGATCAGATGTTTTATTGAAAGTGGAATAAACTTATTGACGTAATCGTTTAAGAATGTTGATACTTCATTTGGACCTTTCAATGCTTGTCCTACATGATAAGAATAAAATGTTCCTGTTCCAGTCCTTATGTTATGATTGCAGAATTCGTAGACCCAGAGCTGTCTATAGTAAAAAATTTCTTGTACAGGTAATGTAGGTAAAGGCAAGTTTTGCATATAGTCGAACGATAATCCTAAAACTGTTTCATTATTGGTACATTTTTCTTCGATTTCTTTAACTTTCTTGTCGCTTGTGTGTTAATAATTCTGCAGTTGCTGTTCTTTTAGCACCGTCATTTAAATGGGGATCTTTTATTTTAACATTTAATTCTTCACACATACTGCAAACGTCGATTTGTGGCCTCCCAAATGATAAGTCAAAATTCAAATTAAAATATTTCCGAAGGAACTGATAGTTAATTTTGCCAGTCATTTCAGAATTCCTGTTCAGGAACATTTCATGTATTTTTTAATATTTAATGATGATGACAAATACTGTTTCTTAATGTCGTTCGAATAATGAATTCTTGTTTAGAGACTCTATAAAGTTGTAAATTTTAATGCAATGTTCACCAGGAATAACATTGCTTCTTGAACCAACTGCTTTGCCTCTAAGATCTCGTGGTATTTTATTCTCCTTTTTTAGTTCAATCAGACGTCTGCATCTCTTAACAGTTATTCCATATAAACTTATAAAAGCAGATTTACATACTTGTCATAGTTTGAAGATAAAGGTCTTGTTCATTTGATTCGTTCAATGAAGCTATACACATTATCTTGAGACAAACTATCAAAACATTTTTTGGGACATCTACATCAATAAAATCGATCGTCAGCTCTCGTTATTAAAATAACACGTAAATATGCATTATTTACAAACACTACTACTTCTACTACTGTAACTTTTACCTGCAAGTCTCTCTCGTTCGTCGTCCTGGTACTTGTTTCCCTTTGTGGTTTACATGAGGTAAACCTTTTATTTTAGCGGTTTTTATTACAACGTGTTTATATTTCTCGGTATTTCTTACTCCTCTTTTCTTTTTTTTTGGAATTTCATTGCAAGAATCAGAAGAACTCATTGTGGAAGCGCAACGGCACGTGTTTACTAACAACTCGCAAGGCAATGACTGATGCAATATTTTTGTTGTATTAAATCCCGTGAAAAAAGAGACAAAATTATTGTTATGAGAAACGGTGTTAGAGCAAGTTTAGGCGGTGTGTTCCAGCGCACAGGCCCCAATAACTTTGTGGATAAAGGGAGAAGTGGGGTGGTACCTCTCATTATCCCCACTTCTCCCTTCATCTAAAAACATTCGTGAGACACATGTACTGGAGTGCACCGTCTAAACCAGCTCTTATGTTAAGAAATAAATTCGAAAAGAGCACATCTCTTAGAGACCTTTTCGAAATTGTTCTTCGCTACGCCATGTCGTCAACAGAATAGCGAATGTTGGGTATGCACTTTTTCGAACATAATAGGTACAGGGAAGCATTTAGAACATATTGATAAGAAAAAACGAATTTGTCAAAAAATGTGAGATGTGACCTTTTCGAAATTGCATATTCAATTATTGTTATAATTCTTGTCTTAAACTGAGCTATGGTTGTGAGTTACCCGACTGGCAAAAGGGCTTTTGTGAACAATTCTGTATCTAAAAAAATCTTTGACGGCGATTTTCTCAAAACACATATTTTGCACTTAAGCACTTCTGGCTGTGTACTGTAGAGCTGTCATATCCCCCGTTATTTTTTGCCATTCTTCCTTTAAGGCCTCCTTCATGTCTCCTTTCGATGTTATTGACCGCTGCCGAATTTTCTGGCCCAAATTATCCCACAAATGCTCAATGGGGTTCAGATCTGGTGATTGTGGTAACCGCTTTGGAGGTCTGTAGAGAAGACATTCCGTAACCAAGCGCGATGTTTGCTTCGGATCGTTGTCGTGTTGAAATACCCAAGCACTTGGTAGCCCTATAGTTTCTCAACAGTAGGTGCTAAATTTTGCGATTTGCTCCTACGAAGTCTTATCCACACTCGCAGTAGATATCACTAGCCATGCCTCTTCTTGAGATGAATCGACGATATGCTGCAATGAAACCTTGTGTGCTGAGGTCAGTTACTATCTCAATGTGTAACGCCTTGGTAGCCATACATATAAATATTGCGATATGTGGCGAGCAAAAATGGATACATGATATGTGATTTGCTGTTAAAAAATCTGTAAATAATTTACTAAGCTCATAATAAAAAAACCAACAAATAAAATTTCAAAATTATAGTATATTCAATACATAAAAAATATAGTCATAAAACAAAAAAAAAAATTTATGGAAATAAATTAGGAAGAAAGTTAGAAAGTGCATGTATCCACTTTTGCACGTTTTCTTTTTGGGTTAAAATTTGTTATATTACTGTCTGATTTCTCGGAATTGCTGAATTCTCGTTAGAGTAAATCATTTTTAGATCTTTGTTAGTGAGTTTGGATCGTAAAAAGCGAAGTTGGTTTGGATTTATTTAAAACTTTTATAGAAATACTTAATCGAAGGTAAAAATGAAGAAAATATCGATAGAAAAGGAAAATGCCATCGTGGTTTTATGTGAAAAAGGATATTCAGCAAGGGAAATTGCAAAATTAAAAAATGTGTGTCACAGAACCGTTCTTTTAATTAAAAAAAGGAGGAATCTAAAGCCATTGAAGGCGAAAAACGGACGCCCACGTAAATTATCAAATGGAGACGCGCGATTAATGATACGCCTAATGCAAGAAAAACGTACCACAACACCAAAAATAGCAGCCCGTGCCATAAATAAAGACGTAAGCGAATGGACTGCTAGGAGGGCATTACAAAGAATCGGTTTTGTGGCGTCAATAAAACAAAAGAAGCCTGCTCTGTCTGAAAAAAATGTGAAAGCCCGTTTACTTTTTGCCAAACGACATCAAAGCTGGACGGTTGATAGTCCAGTAAATAGGTACTTTTTCTTTGCGAAAAATACCGCACACCATTTTTTTTACCAAAAACATATATTTGCAAAAACCCATTTTTAATAAACTTTTGAGGTGTAATAAATCCATAAATATCAACTTTATAGAAAAAAGTAAAGGCAGCAAATGTGGGCAATGATGAGCTCAACACACGATATAATCAGTTTTGAAATGAAAAGGGGAAAGAAAAAGATATTAGGAAATTTTATTTTGTTGAATTTACATTTTCCGACATTTAAAGCGCTATAACTCGTGAAATATTAGCCCTATCTAAAAATGATATAAGCAAAAATTATAGATAATAGTGTGTTCTATAAGTCTTAAGCAGGACCTTTTTATGGCGGGCTAACCGTTAACGAAATATAGTGCAAAGAAAGTAATGTATAAAGTTTGAAACACTATAACTCCGAACATATTGACTTTACATAAAAAAGGTCTGAACAAAAAAGTTAAATCACTTATTTATCTACAAAAAAGATTATATACATTTTTGTCGTAAAACGCATAGTTTCTGAAATATAGAATTAAACGCGTTTCCCTTCAATTTAAGCTCATAAAAATATGTAAAAACATTTGGTAAAAAAAATCGCGTGCGGTGTTTTTCGCATTACGGAGGCCTTTTTTCGACCTATTTACTGGACTATGAGGACTGGAAAAGGGTTATTTGGTCAGATGAAACTAAAATAAACCATTATCAGTTCGATGGCAAAGAGTATTACTGGCACCGTCCCGGGGAAAAACTTCAAAAACAGCACGTTAAAGAGACACGAAAACATGGTGCATGTGATGGTCTGGAGCTGTTTCACATGGTGGAATGTTGGGCCGTTGGTGAAAATCAATGGCATTATGAATAAAAATGATTATCTTCATATATTAAGAAGTAATTTGCCAGACTTTGTGGATGATTGTGCCTATCCAGTTGATGAAATAGTTTTCCAGCAAGACGGAGATCCCAAACACACCGCCAAAATTGTCAAAAATTGGTTGGGAAGGCAACAGTTTTCTACCATGAAATGGCCTGCACAAAGTCCTGATTTAAACCCGATAGAAAATCTGTGGGCATTTTTGAAAAAGCAGCTGTCTACATACGAAGACCCTCCTACAAGCTTAGACGAACTGTGGCTTAGAACAAAAAGGGAATGGGAGGGTATTCCTTCCCAAATTATTGAAAAATTAGTAGAAAGTATGCCTAAAAGAATGAAGGAGGTAATTCGTAATAAAGGACTATGGACAAAATATTGAATTTTAACCAAAAAAGAAAACGTGCAAAAGTGGATACATGTATTTTTTAACTTTCTTCCTAATTTAAATTAAATTTTTTTGTTTTATAACTATATTTTTTATGTATTGAATATACTATAATTATGAAATATTATTTGTTGTTTTTTTTTTTGTTATGAGCTTAGTAAATTATTTACAGATTTTTAACAGCAAATCACATATCATGTATCCATTTTTGCTCGCCACTGTATCCCTTATACGTTTTTGATCCTCTGCTTTTATGATCTTTTAGCTCAAAGGGCCCACAATAGTCAATGCCGGTACTGCTGAAAGGTCTTGAGGTCCTTACCCTCTTGCCCATTAATTGTTCCTGTCCTTTTGCCTTCTGTCTGTAACAAATGATGCATTTTTGAATTTGATGGAGAGTGGTGTTTCTGGCATTTAAGATCCAGTATTTATTCAGAATGACGCTTAACATTAACTGAGGTCCTCCATGTAAAGTTTCCTTGTGGTATCTGTCTATTAACAGTGTGGCGAATGGATCCTTGTCTGGCAATATTACGGGGTATTTTTCATCATAGCGTAATGTTGAGTGTTGTAATCGTCCGCCTACTCTTAAGAGTCCGTCCTGATCAATGAATGGTGTCAATTTCCTCAGGGTACTTTTTTTGTTTATGCCATGGTTTTTGGATAGTGATTCATGGAAATGTCGATGCTGGACGATTTTTAGTAGTGTGAGTAGGAAATTTCGGATCTCAATGTTGGTGAGATGGCCTTTGGATTTTTCTCTTGTCTTCCTTTGACAGTTGTTGTTGAATCTTTTGCAATATGCAATTGCCCTTAGTAGCTTGGTAAGTGAAGAAAATCTTGCTGTAATGTCGTCTGTTTTAACTGCGATTAACTGTTTTCGGGATTCTAGATTAGTTTTTTGTGTTATCTTGGTGACTGGCAATTCAGCTTTTGGTTTTTGTAACCATTCAGGGCCTTTCCACCAAAGTGTGTGATTCTTCAATGCTTCTGGTGATAGCCCTCTGGTGCGACAGTCGGCTGGATTCTGTTTGGAGGAGACATGTCCCCATTTTACTTCTTTTAATAACTCATGGGTGATTGATACTCGGTTCGCGATTAACGATTTCCACATGGACATTTTGCCATGCTAGTGTTATTTCCGAGTCTGTCCAAGCGAAAGGAGGTGTGGTATCCGTGATTTTTAGCGCTTTCTTTATGCAGTTGATTAATTTTGCGAGTATTGCCGCTCTACATAACTCTAAACGTGGAAGTGAGACCACCTTTATTGGTGCTACTTTGGTTTTGTCGGTAAGGATGTTGTTTTTCTAATTCCGTTTTGAATCGCGCAGTAGTAGACGACAGTCGCATATATGCTGGTGTGGAAGCGTCGCTGAATCCATGGATTTCTACCTCGGTATGTGTGTCTAACATGTTTAGCCATCTTGGAATTTGGATTTGACTTATCTTGCGGAGCTCTTGTTGATACTTGATCCAGTCTGACTGCAAATCTAGTGGTGGAATATCATCCCAGTCTATTTTAGCTAACCATAACCTTTGAATCATAATATTTTTGCCGGTATAATTATTGGTGATCCCATCCTAGTGGATCAAATAATTTTGAGATCTCCGACAACATTGTCTGCTTGATGAGAGCCTCTTCTATAGTGGGTGTGCCTGACATTAGGTTGTCGACGTAGAAATCGGTTTTGGCAGCCGCTGATCCAATTGGATAATTCGTTTGTTCATCGATGGCTAACTGTTTTATGATTCTGGTGGCTAGATATGGGGCGCTTTTAGTTCCTAACTTGACGGTGAGTAATCGAAAGCCCTGAACAGGAGCTTGTATTGACTCACGTTATACAATTCTCTGGTAATCAGCATGATGTCTTGCTATTCGAACCTGTCTGTACATTTTTGTAATATCCGCTGTAAATGCAATATAATTGAGACGCCATCTAAGGAGGATTGAAAATAGATCGTCTTGCTGAGGGGGTCCATTTAGCAATATGTCGTTGAGTGAGTGTCGTTTTGTTGTAGTACTGTCTTCCTTTATGACCGAAAGATGCGGTAGATAGAAGTGTGGATCCTGTGGATAGGAGTTGTCGGCCTCCGTAAGGATTAGCGGCTCCATGTAATTGAGTGTAATATATTCCTTAAGGCAATCGTAGTAGTGTTTTTTCTGGTCTGGATCCTTACTGAACCGAGTTTCTGATCTGTATAAACACGAAACTGCTCGAGATCGAGATATTTCTAGGCATATGTTGTCATCAGCAAATGGTAGTTAAACCTCGTACTGTCCTTTGGGAAGTCGCATGTGTGTTTTTTGGAAAATTTCTTCACACCGTTGTTCTTTTTTTTTATGTGACACACTAGAGACTTAGGGAAGGCCCCTTTGTACTGTCGACCAGTCGACCATGTATTTATTTTTGAAATGTCGAACAGCAGCTCTAGTCGGAAGATAGAGAGAGAAGTGAAGGAAAGAACTGTCACAACCTAGCTGCGGTATTTTTTTATTTTCACCTACTCCCAACTTTTTGCGACTCTGACATCGGGGTATCGAGAACAACTCGCTGGAGTGTTATGCCTCCTGAAACGAGTTGAATCTCATCAACCAACCGATGACATGCCCTTGGTGGATCGGGGAACCACTAGTGAAGGCTATGACAGGAGGAATCAGGAATGCAAAAAGGGAAGAAGAAAGAAGGATAGTTATGTTGTGGGAAATTGGGAAAGGCTAGGACCGTGGCACCGCCGGGAATCGAACCCGGGGCCTCTGGGATAGTATTCAGGCGCCTTATCCCTAGACTACCGAGGCCCATAGTCAAGGGCTTCTCCGCTGAGATTTCTTCCAATTCACAAAATTGTGTTAATTGCCGTTGTAAATCAGCTGTGATGTGGAAACTGTTTACCTTGATAGTTGGTGTAACATTACTCCAGATAAAATCCATCCTAACGCGGTTTCCTGGTCGAGGGGAATTTCAGCCTTATCAGGTGTGATGGTCCCCTTTCTGATAATTGGGCCGTAAATGTCAGCACCCAGGGGTCTGCTAGATTGGGCTGGTTTATGTGATGCCACTCTTGGTTGTAGACTTTCCATGGTGGTAGGAAACTAGTCACCTTTTTTGTTACCAGCGCACTCATCCTTACTGAGAAGTCCTTGTTGTATTGGGATTTTAGCGTTAGATGGACTTTAGTGTTGAGTTTGCCGATATTGATTTCTCCGGCGCCAAATATATCTGCCTGGATAGGTTTTCTTTTCAGATGTAGTTTTTGTACGATGGATTCTGTTATCAAGGAAACTTGGGATCTTGGGTCTATTACTGATGCTTTCACCTTGATTTCATGTCCTGAGTCGGATTGGAGCCTCACAATTGCTGTTGCTAATAAAACTTGATGTGGTTGATCGTCGTAGTTCACCATAAGCGAATTAAGGTTGTCCATATGCGAAGAGTTCTGGTTTGCTGAAGATATTACTGATTCTGTTTGTCCACCAGATGTTAACATTGCAACATTTGACTGGATTCTAACTTTATTGGACCATTGCACTGGTTGATCGGGATAGTTGGATGTCTGGGGATTCATGTTTCTTCCTTCGGGTTGGGAGATGCAATAATGAGTGGTGACGTTGACTACAAATCCTAAAAGTGTGTTTACTCGGACACTGTGCTGTTAAATGATCATATCCTAAGCAATTTACACACAGATTTTTAGATTTTACGAACTCCATTCTTTCAGTCTCTGTTAACTTGGTAAATTGGTGGCATTGCCGAACGCTATGGTTGTTTCGACAATAACTGCAGGTGGTGGTCACATGGAGTGCCTGAAATGTCATCCCTGGTGTTGCAGAGAAGTTCCGATAGATCTTACTTATTGTTGAACCCTTCCTTCCAATGGCCTCTAACGTTCTAAAGCGCCCTTCCAGAAACTCGCGTAGTGTGTCCCACTAGTATGTCAGTACTCTTGCTTATACTTTGTTCCCATATTTGGTGAGTCTCGGGCGGTAGTTTTTGTACGATTATGTAAATGATCACTGCGTCCCAGCTCTCGACTTCCATGCCTAGGTTGTATAGTGCTTGCAGGCATTCGGTGGTTACGTCCATCAAGCTCCCAATCCCTTGTGCAGACTCAGCGGATAAGGTGGGTTCGTTGAATAGAAGCTTCAACTGGGCGTTGACCAACACTCGTTTGTTATCGTACCTTCCTTTTAGTAGGTTCCAGGCTGGCTCGTAATTGTCGTTGGTGACCTGGACTTGAAGTCATTCATCTTCTCCACATAGGTGTAGTTTCAAATACTGAAGTTTTGTGCGTTAGGTAGGCTGTGATTCTCGTGTATTAAGCTCGTGTAGAGATCGTGGAAAGTGAGCCATTTTCGATAATCTCCGGAGAACTTGCCCAACGATATTCTGGGTAATTTGATTAGATGTTCTTTGTTTGGGTTTGGCATCACCTTGGGTTCTTCTACACTGGGAGATGGACTGCCCTCTCCTGATGTGGGATACTCAGCTTCATAACGAGATTCAATGGCAGCGTAATTTTTATAGAAGTATTCCTCCATTTCTTCGTATATATTCCTCGTAAAGTAGTTATTTTTTAATAGTTCGGAATCCGCAGGTTCGTCATTCTTGGCCATAAGAATCTCCGTGTGGGTTTTCTGTATTTCCTGGAGCAGCTTTTCGAAATCCTGCAATCGTTTTTTGTAATGGGAAGGGGTTCGTCTGGCGGCTCTATCCTTCCGATAATTTGTAATGAATTTCTCCAGAAGCTCCTTTTGCCGAATGGTAGTTTGATTGTTTTTTCCATATTGATTTAGTAGGTCACTGGCTGCTTAGAATTCCCTTTGAAGTGACGTGATCAGGCTGGATGTTCGTCTTACTTTCGGAATCCGGCTCGAAGGACGAAAATGTGCCGTGATCACTTCGATGTAGGTAGATTTGAAAGTCAATGATATGAGAATTCAAGGTCCAGTTTAAAACACCAACTTTTCAATGAACACAAGTTTATAGCATGTTCACACCGACTTGGTTACCACTATTGAGATGGTTTCAAGCGTTAACCATGATAATTTTGATGGTTTGTGCATGGTTTGCCATAGATATTCAAACCAAGCAAAAATCGCAAACCAAGCAAAATTTCAATGGTTAACGGGTTTAACCACGATAATTAACTGGCATGAGTGCCATCTATCACTGAAAGTTTACAACATTCTACCAAAATTTGTTGTAAACAGACATTGAAATTTGAAATTTGTCGCTGAAATTATAATGAGTCATGCAGGACCGCCAACGAAAAAAAGATCTGTTTGGTCCACAAGGGTAAGGGTTAAATGGAAATAGAAAAAAGTCACACATTTTCAAAGAAATAGTGAGTGCATTAGCATCACAAGGCCCTATTTACTGTGGCCAAGAAATTCAAACATATTTGCACAACATTGCCAAGAAATACATTACAAATTATTCTCCAAATTTCTCTCCAAATATGTAGCTTCTTTTTTTCTTTTAATTATTATTTTTATGACCATTACGTTCATAATTAAAAACAAACATAACAAATAATTGACACATTAAAACATGAATTGACATCGATATCGAATAATACAAATGACAGAAATAACCAATCGAGTTAGTGTGTACAGTTGTTAGTTTTGAAATAGTTTGTAACCACGTAAAGTGATAACCAAGTTAGTGTGTACATGCTATTATTGTTATAAATAACTACTTAAATTATAGATTTTAATTTTTTAATCTTCACTGTAAGTCAATTTTCAAGTCATTAGATAAAAAACATTTGTAAGGTTTAGTTCACATAAAACATTGATAGTTCAAGTTAGGTTTTAATTTACTTTTTTACGTTTAATTCACTGATTCACTTAAGGCTAATATTTAGTTCATCCATGGTTGAATTTATTGATTTATGGCCGAGTAAAGTGCTGTTCACCAATATTGCCGTTGCAGAAGCACTGTTGATGGTTGTCGAGCTGCCGGTGCTGGATGCTGCCTCTAATTGCGATGATATTGCTGTGCTTAAAACCCAAAGTAGCTTATGTCGACTTAAGACAAAAACGCTTGCTAGTTTTATAAAGAATGCGGAGAGCGCGGCCTATATTTTAAGCTAATCGCCATATATTTGGCTTACTTCGTTTCGTTTTTATAGCTGAGAATCTAAATAGCTTAAGTCATCTACTCGGACATGTGTATTTAGAAAAATTGCTTATGTAGATATAAGGAATTCATTAACATATTTCATATTTTTAAAATTTTGGGAAAATTATGTCTAAATAACAAAGCAAAATTCCAAATTTTATTATCATTTATTCTATTTGGAAATAATACTTTAACTGTTAATAAGATATTTTGAGCAAGTTTATATTTGTTCTTCAATCGCGCCTACGTCTGCTTAAGATGTTTTCTTTTCTAAGCTTTTTTAATATAGGAAAATTCATTTAGGTTATTTAAGCTACTTTTCCGTTAAGTTTTTTGGAAAGTTTCAAATTTTAAGTTGACATAGGCTATATTCACCTCTGTAATGTGAAATTTCTTGGGAACTTAGGTTAGTAGCACGCCGATCGTCACAGTAGAAGGTTGTGTTTGTATTTTGTGTGGAGTGGAGTTGTATTATATTTTGTGTGGAGTGTTTTAAGGTAAATATTGTTACGTTTTTACGGCTTAACGGATTCGTAGGATTAATTAAGGAATACACTTTTTAATTATCCACACAAAATTTATTTATTACGAAACAAAACACAATTTAATAACACAAACACAATTCTTACAGTTCACTATAATCACTTTCAAATATACTATCTCGCACTATTAAATTCTATCTATCGCTTTATAGCTCACTTTCAAATCACTACTTTTCACTGTTCTCACTTTAAAACACTTTTATCGCCTTTTAAATCGAAACTGACTTTCTCAGCGCCTGCAAGCCGCTTTTTATATCCAAGCTCCACCTTTATTTAACTTCTGGAACCTTCTCGAGTCCTTTTTCTCGAGCCTAGTGGTATGTTCTTTTCTTTTCGTCCAGAAGCTTGAAGTTGTCTTCACTTATCGCGCGTTCCAATTTTAGTTTAGTACATAAAGGTCCGTTCACACGCTACGATCTGCATGTGCAAATTGACTGGCGCATGCAATTGGTGCAAATAAACTGAGTGAACATGAATCGGTTCACACGCAACGATGTGCATGTGCAAATTGACTGGCGCATGCAATTGGTGCAAATAAATTTAGTGAAAATGAACCAGTCACCAGTGAACAATTGTGAAGTCAAGAACTGAACTTTTTGCTTTGAAAATGGACAATTTTGAGGAAGAGGTAATTCTGGGAACCGCGGCGGTTTGCATCATAAAAAATAAGTTAAAGGCGAAAAAGAAATGGTGTAAGCCATGGATGCTAAAAAGAGATCTCTTATCGCATACCAATCTACTAGCGGAATTACGCAGTGAGCCTGACGATTTTCGGAATTATTTGCGTATGGATGAAACTACATACGAACATTTGCTTGATTTAATTAAGCCAATGATTGCAAGAACAGACACTGTTATGAGACGTGCAATCACCCCCCATGAACGGCTATCAGCTACGCTAAGATTTTTGGCAAGAGGAACGAGTTATGAAGAACTAAAATTTTCAACGGTTATTTCAAAAAGTGCTCTAAGTGTCATAATTCCAGAAACATGCGACGCTATTTACAAGGCATTAAAAGACACATATTTAAAGGTAAGTTTATTGAATGTTAATAAAGAGTTTTAATAGACATAAAAAAATAAAAATTCAAAGATATTTTCAAAACAAAGAACACATCAATTTAATAAAAATGTAGGTCAAACAGATTACATTTGTTCCTCACGAATTAAGTCGGGAAACACCTGTTCAGCCGTTTCATTGTCGGGTGAAAGCGGTTTTTCATTTGATGGCTTATCGGTAGGTGCAAATCGGTGTTGAGTTTGCAATGATTCCTGAGTGTTGAATGGAAGTTGATTTTCCCAAAATTGGTGAGCTGATTGGGGGCTGATTTTGCCATAATTGCTGAGTATTCAATGGGGGCAGAGCGTTCCTTGTATAAAGCTGCTTTTGAATTTGTATGCAACATTTTCGGTTCAAATTTCCCAACTGTGCCTCATAGAATACGTCGTTAACTAGTTTTTCTGCGTGTACGGCTTGTTGTGGATCGAGGTCCCTCAATTTTGATGCCCACGCTTTCCCAATGTCAGTATATTTATCTGCAATACCGGTAGAATGTTCTTTTAAACGTTTCCCAATCACGTCTAACACTTCGTCGCATTTGTTATTGCGTTTTTGTGATGATTTGGATTGCCGTAAAGATGTTTGTGATGTAGATGGATTAGATGAACATGGTGTGTACGGTAAAGAGATTTGTGGAGATTCTGGCCGCTCACGGAGTATTTCATTGTCCTAAAAAAGTATTAGTAATAAAAATAAACAAAAAAACAATACAAATTAGGCACTTCTATGAGCATGTAAAAAAGTATCAGATAATTAATAAATGTTTATGTATTTCCTTTCAGTTTCCCACCACCGTGAGTGAATGGACGAAAATCGCAAAAGGCTTTGAAGATAAATGGAACTTCCCTCATTGCTTGGGAGCTGTAGATGGGAAGCATGTACAGATTATTCCACCTACTCATAGTGGGTCCTACTACTTCAATTATAAAAAAACCCACAGTATTGTTTTGATGGCAATTGCTAATGCTAACTACGAATTTATAATGTGTGGTGTTGGCACCAACGGTCGAGTATGTGATGGTGGAGTAATTGACAATACCACATTTATGAAGAGGTTGCTTGCAAATAAATTGAATTTGCCTACCGCACAACCAGCCGTTCAAGGTGAAACACCATTAAATTACGTCTTTGTAGGAGACGAAGCATTTGCTTTGAGGCCAGATTTCTTAAAACCGTACAATCAAAGAGAGCTTGACTACGAAAAAAGAATTTTTAATTATCGTTTGTCTCGAGCCAGAAGAATCGTGGAGAATGCCTTTGGCATTCTGGCTAACCGTTTTCGAATTTTTCATACTGCAATCAATTTAAAAGTTGATAATATTGACAAGGCTGTTTTGGCTTGTTGTGCACTCCATAATTTTTTGCGAAGAAATTGTTCAGATACATATACATCGAATGACGTCTTTGATGCTGAAGATACTGCACATGGTACAGTTACTCATGGTTTAAGAGGTGACTCACACAATCTCTTAAATCTCCAAAATGGCTATAACCAGAATCATACCGTAGATGCAAAAGAAGTAAGGGAGCAATTTAAAACATACTTCAACAATTCTGGAAAAGTGAGCTGGCAGCACAAAATGGTTTCTAGTTAGTCTTTACCATGTACAATTTAAATCACTTAACTTTATAAGAATGTTTCATTTATATATTTAACTATTAATAAATTTAATTTACCTGTATATCTTCAATGGTTGACCGTGTATGCCTTGGAAGTTCTTGGTCCTTTAAAAAATGCAACAGTTCAAAGTACCATAAATGAGGTACATAAATGTCATCTTCTCCAGCACCTGATTTTTCGGATTCTGCCACTTTCTTCAACTCCTTTCGGTAGGTGGTACGTAGGGAATTAATTTTTCTTACCACACTTTCCCTGTTGGCATCCGGGTCCACTCCTTTCATTAATTCAACTAAAATTTGATATGCATGAGATTTTGCATTACGGTCGCTGTATTCTTTGCTTTTTATTTTCCATAAACATGGAAACGACTTGTACTTCTCAATGAATTCACAAATAAATTCTTTTTCTTTTGACATTTTACTTCTCACTTACTTATATTTTAAAATACTTAACTTGCTTTATAGCATTAACCGTGACCGTTCCCGAAAAGCAAATGAATGCAGTGCTATGTGACTTCTATAAGAAAAGCTTCTACGAATTTCCTTTTTTTATCTATTTACCAGCCAAACTATGGCCTTGGCTGCATTCCCTTTATATAACCATGCATTAATTAGTGTCCAGAAAATCTTTCTACGAAATATATATCTACATATATGTATGTATTTTATTTTACAAGGCACGCGTAATCCACTTTCTACCAATGCATTACTAATTGTATTAGTTTTTGCGCATTATATTTATATTTATCTACGCATTGTACAGTGTTTTGAACAAAGACGCTAATACGTTAGGGGGTGATTCCTGGATGTATTTGGAGAAAAAATTGTTCTAGAGAATGGGGCTATCGGCCCTATCTACTAAGGTACAGGGTGTTTCAGAAAAGACGTCTGGACAATTTTTTAATTTACATAAACTTTAATAACTCCTAAACTTTTTATCGTAGAACAATGTTATTAGGCTCATATTTTAGAAAAATGCACAAGTGATTTTGATGCTAAAATTGGCTCTAGATATTAGATAGATATTTTCGGAGATTTTTAATTTGGTAATTAATGGTACATTATTTGTTCATTAACATTAGCCAGTTGTTAAATAAATAATGGATAGACCGAGAAAGCCTCGTTTTCCCATGCGCAGTAGAATCCCCGCAAGCCATTCCCCTCCCTTAGTCAAGTCGCGCTCCGTGTGTACGCTCCGGCGTCTTCTTTTTTGGTACCCGGTCTAACAACATTTGCATACCGTTGGTACCCTTTTGCTAATTTGACACGATTATTATATTATATTGACTAGCAAAAAACCCGCGTGCGTTGCAACGCCTTTCAATAAAAAAAGGTTGTGTGGTCAAAGTCCGCGGTAAGAAAAAAGTGGTGGTCCAGCTGTTTGGGCGGTTTTATATATAGATAAGGTAACTTCCAATGCAAATTTTTCCACCTCCTTAGGGGATGAATTTCGAAACACCCTGAAACACGTGTTTCATAATTTATGGTGTGGAGTATTTTCACCGTACCCCATACAAACTATTCCACCGCATTAGGGGATGAATTTCGAAAAATTGCTTCTTAGTGGATGTCTACGTCTACGTGGGCTGTGCCTTGTCCGTTAGTGGAGTAATTTTACTAAGTTTGAAGAAAATCTGACTAAAGAAAAAAATTCCCCATACAAACTATTCAACCGCATTTCACCCCCTTAGGGGACGAATTTCAAAAAATCGCTTCTTAATGGATGTTTACGTCATTACAGGGATGCACTGTCAAAATTTCAGCCCATTAGGTCCAGCGGTTTGCGCTGCACGTTGTCCGTTGTAATTCAGTTACTGTTTTATACAGTAAATTAAAATTATCCCCAAAAATCATTCTTTTAAGGTACAGGGAATCTTCGGACAAAAAAATGCTACTAACAAATGTTTCACAGTTCTCTTCGGAGAATCAGAATCCGTAAAAAAATTTAGGTGGCCATTATTCACCCCCACCCCCTCATCCCCTCGCAGGATTTTTTCTCACAAATTCTGATTCCCCAAAGAGAACCATGAAACTTTTGTTAGTAAATTTTTTTTGTCCGAAGCTTCCCTTTGATGATAATTTTTATTTTTGATGATTTTTGGGGGGGCCGGGGGTGTTCGGATAAAAAAATTATACTAAGTTTCATATTTTTCTTTGGAGAATCAGAATCCATGAAAAAAATAGGGGTTGCTATTTAAAATTTCGAACTTACCCCCTCCCTCGGTTAGGGGGTGATGGGGAGGGCGTGAATTTTTTGTGCAAACAATTCTACCCTCCAAGCTGAGCAACTTTTGTTCAGAACTTTTTCCACGAAAATCTACCCTTCAGGAAATATTGGACGAGGTTGCTGAGGTTGGTGCTTTGGCATGAGCCAAAGTCAAAACATCGTTCATGCCAAAGCACCAACCTCATGCCGATTTTCTAAGAAAACATAATTTGCATAAGGCAAAATATTTGGCTGGCGCAAGCCAATAATTTTCGTTCACACGTAACGATCTGCATGCGCAAATTGACTTGCGCCAGTCAATTTGCGCATGCAGATCGTAGCGTGTGAACGGCCCTTAAGTCATTAGTTCAGACATCAACCAGAGTTGTTAGCGACAATCGTTGGTTATGCTTTTTGACAAACAGATGGCGCATAAATCATCACATTGCCCCCTTCTTAGGACTGTTCGTCCCGAACAGTTGTCCATCCTGGATCCGGCTGATGATATGGACACAGCCTGTCTATGTGCACAATCTTCTTCTTGGCTTTGGGCCCTTGTTGAATCCTGTAGACAACGTCGTTGATCCGTGTTAGGATTTTATAGGGCCCCTCCCAATGGCGCTGAAGTTTCGGAGACTTGCCCTTTCGTCGTCGAGGATTGAACAGCCAAACGAGGTCATCTTCCTGGTATCCGCTACAGTTTGCTCGGAGGTCGTACCTAGTTTTCATCCTGTCACTGGCTATCTTAAGATTCTTCCTTGCAAGCTGATGGATATCTGCGAGTCGATCACGAAGTTTACCTGTATAACCGCCAGTAGACTCGTTGCTTTCAACAGGTGTCCCAAATTTCAAGTCGCTTGGCAGCCGGATTTGTCTTCCAAAAATCACACTACAAGGGGTTTGTCCTGTGGAATTATGAACCGCTGTCCGATATGCCATTAGAAATATAGGGATGTAACTGTCCCAGTCACGCTGGTGCTCGCTAACAACTTTCCTTAGGTGTTCTAGCATTGTCCTGTTGAATCGCTCTACCATTCCATCGGACTGGGGATGAAGGGGCGTCGTCCTGGTCTTCTTCACTCCAAGTATCTTACATACTTCTTGAAAAACTTGAGATTCAAAGTTTCTCCCTTGGTCAGAGTGAAGCTCATGAGGAACACCAAATCTGCAGATCCAATTGTTCACTAATTCCTCTGCAACAGTGATTGCTTCCTGATTTGGAATGGCATATGCTTCGGGCCACTTACTGAAGTAGTCCATGACCACCAAAATGTATCGATTTCCTCGGTCTGACACCGGAAAAGGTCCCGCCACATCGATTGCGATTCTTTCAAATGGGGCTCCCACGTTGTACTGCTGCATTTCTCCTTTTGTTCTTACCCGAGGGCCCTTACTGCTGGCACAAGTTGTGCATTTACGGCACCAGTCTGCAACATCGTCTCGCATATGAAGCCAATAGAATCTCTCTCTTATTTTTGCCAAAGTTTTATTGACTCCCAGATGTCCTCCTGATGCGCCGTTATGACACTCCTCGAGAATATCTCTTATTCTAACGCGAGGGACTAATATCTGCATTCGATGAGAGGTACCGTCAGCGGTTTCCCATTTGCGCTTTAATACTCCTCGCTCAATGTACAACGAATCCCATTGGGCCCAATAGCTCTTCAGGGTCTCGCTCCTCTCAGCAATGTCCTTCCATTCAGGCTTTTCCTCGTATTCCTTCCATGTCAGAATTGAAGAAATATCCGGGTCGTCGCGTTGGGCGTCTCGGAGTCCCTGGTCATCCCATCCTGTCGTTGGCTCGACAGTCGTCCTTTGACACTTTTCCTCGATACGTCCACAATGTTTGCAGTCTGGTACGCATGGTCGCCGGGAGAGTGCATCTGCATTTCCATGGTTTCTTCCCTTTCTGTGGTCTATATTAAAGTCGTAGGACTGAAGTCTCTCTATCCATCTTGCCACTTGTCCTTCAGGGTTTTTGAATTGCATCAGCCATTTTAATGCTGCATGATCCGTTCGAAGGATGAAGTTTTGCCCATAGAGATACTTGTGGAAGTGTTTAGTTGAGTCCACGATTACCAATAGTTCCCGTCTTGTGACACAGTAATTCCGCTCCGATTTTGACAGCGCTCTACTGTAATAAGCTATGACCTTTTCCTGTCCGTCGAAGTTTTGTGATAGTACTGCACCAATCCCGACATTACTCGCGTCTGTGTCCAATATGAATCTTTCGCCTGGCTTCGGGTATGTGAGTATTGGTGCTTGGCAAAGTCCTCGTTTTAGTGTGTTGAAACTTTCCTCGCACTTTTCTGTCCAGATAAATGGTTTTCCTTTTTCTGTCAGTTTATGTAATTCCCTAGCTATGTCGGCAAAATTTCTGACAAAACGCCTATAATAGGTGGCAAGTCCCAAAAAGCTTCGAAGTTCATGTTTATCCTTCGGTGTGGGCCAATTCTTAACCGCTGTTATTTTCTCAGGATCTGTTTGAACTCCATTGGATGAAACCACATGTCCGAGATAGTTGACTTGGTCTCTGAACAGTACGCACTTTCTAGGACTGAGTTTCAGTTGGGCAGTTCTCAACTTTTGGAAAACCTCTCGTAGATTGCCCAGATGTTCCTCGAAACTTTTTCCAACGACGATGATATCGTCCAAATAAACCAGACAAGTCTTCCATGTCAGTCCTCGCAAGACGCATTCCATCAGTCGTTCGAATGTAGCTGGAGCATTACACAGTCCAAACGGCATAACTGTAATCTGCCACAGGCCGTTTCCTACCGAGAAGGCCGTCTTTTCTCGGTCCTCGGGGTGAATTTCGACTTGCCAGTAGCCGCTCTTAAGATCCAAGGCAGAAAACCATTGAGCTCCAGAGAGAGTATCCAGGGTGTCATCGATTCGAGGTAGTGGGTAGCTGTCCTTTTTAGTGATGTCATTTAACCGCCGATAATCCACGCAAAACCTTGTACTGCCATCTTTCTTTCTGACTAAAACCACGGGAGACATCCAAGGGCTTTTCGACTCCTCTATAAGGCCTTGTCTTCTCATATCTTCAATCATATTGGCTGCCTCTTCCCGCTTGGCTAGTGGTAGTCTTCTCGGAGGTTGTTTAATTGGCTGGGCATCTTTGGTATCGATCCTGTGTTGAACGATGTTAGTTTTCCCATAGTCATCATCTCTCATGGCGAAGATATCACTGAAATCCTCTACTAATTTTCTTGCCTGGAGATACTGCTTTTGTTCAAGACAACTAGTTGAGAGCACTGCATTTACTAATTTCGTGGCCTTTGGCTTTGGTTTTGGAACCGTTTCGATGTTAGCGCACTCCACTAATGTAATCTGTTCTGCCGGTTCTCCTTTCCCCAAAACCGTATCCTTCTTCAATCGTACTTCTCGTTCGTTAGTATTTAACACTCTCACGAATACCTCCTTCTTGTCGTCGATGCTCACCAGACATTTTCCAATTGCTATATTTTTGCTTTGTTCCGTTTTTTCTGGTTCTATAAGGTAAAATCGGTAGCTTCCGGGATCACCATCGACTATCGCTCGTACCAATTTCTCAGCACACGGAGGAAGCACGGTATCTTCACGAACGACGACTTTCAGCTGCGAATAACAAGTGGAACCTGTCGCCATTGGGATCTCCTTGTTGTCATATCTCAGTATTTCCTCTCCGATGTCCAGTAGAATTTTATGTGCTCTCATAAAGTCCAGACCGAGAATACACTCGTCTGTTATATCAGCTACCAGGAACGAATGTGAAAATCCAATGTCAGCAAGAACCACATCCAACATAATTTCCCCGTGTAATCGTACTGGCTCTCCTGTTGCAGTTTTCAGTCTGTATTGGCGTGCGTCTTTCAGCCATTTACTACCGACCATGTCAGCGCGGATAACAGATTTTGAAGCACCAGTAACTACAGTTATTGTGCATTTTTCGGCTCCAATCTTTCCATCGATGACAAGGCTGTTGCCACTACGCTGCAGTTGTTTGATAGTGGTGATGATGACACCGGGGGCTTCGATTTCCCCGACTGACTCCTGCCCCATGGAGTCAGTCTTTATTCGTTTCCCTGCTGCTGTCTGCGGGGAGACTCGGAGTCATTGTTTTCGGCCTCCTTCTGGTCGCTTTTCTGGCGATGTCCGCATTTTTCACAACAAGTTCCGCCACTCCTATTTTCGGTTGATTCTGTTCTCCTTCGCTTTCTGCAATTCCTTTGCAAATGACCCGGTTCACTACAGTTCCAGCATCGGAGTAGACCGCGTACTTCCGCTGCATTCATTCTGTTGCAAATATCCTCTGTTGTGTGGATCTCTCTGAGGCGGACTGCACTTCTTGATGCTTGCTTCGCTGCCTCGTATGCCAGAGCATATGCCAGAACTTCAGCGGTATTCTTTTTTCCGGCCAATCTCGCTGCTTGTTGTAGATCTCGGTCGGAAAAAGAGTTAAGAAAGGCCTCTCTTGCTACTTCGTTGATGTAATCTTGGCCGAAACTAGGATAAGCCAGATGCACTAACCTCTCGATATCGGCGCATAGTTGTTGTAAAGTTTCTCCTGGCTTTTGAAGTCTGTTTCGAAGTTGAAGTCGATAAACCTCTTGCAGGTGCTGATCACCTTAACGCATTTCCAGTGCTTGAACTAAGAACCCGTAGCTGTTGCGATGTTCCGCTGGTATTGACTGCAATATTTCTGCTGCTGTACCTCTTAGTGACAAAGTTAAGGCCATTGCTTTTTCCTCCTCAGTCCATTGCTTTTTCCTCGATTTGGAGCTTGTAAGTAGGCCATGGGCTTTGCCCGTCGAAAGTTGGAGGCTGCAGTTTCCTAACTCCGATGACTTCGTGAGATGCCGTCACTGGGTGATGAATCTTTACCCTTTCTAGATCGGCTCTGACGGTTTCTAGTTCAATTTCGAGTTTTCCTAGATCACTCCTTACGTTTGCCTTGATGGAAGTTTCGAGATTATCCAGATCATTCCTTACATTTGCCTTGATGGAAGATTCGAGATTTTCCAGATCATTCCTCACATTTGCCTTGATGGAAGATTCGAGATTTTCCAGATCATTCCTTACATTTTCTTTCATGTTATCTAGCTTGTTGTCGACAGAAAGGGAGAATGATTCGATTTTCTGCTCCAGTTGGTTCTTCTGCTCTTCCATAGACTCGTTGAGTTCAGCTAACGAGCGTTCATGAGCTACTGCTAACATTTTTTGTTCATCTTTTAACGCCAACACTTCCGCTTTGATCTCTGTTGTCGCTTCCCTCATATCTGCCTTCATCTCTGCCGATGCACGTTCTTGCGCTGCTGATGACCGTTCTTGCGCTGCTGATGACCGTTCTTGCGCTTGTTTCATCACCATCAATGTTTTAAAAAGTTCTGCCATACTCACTGTCGTTTCTTCTGGCTCCGCTTCTACCTCGTCTTCAAACATGTAGGTTTCAGGATCCTTACCTTCGTTCACCATAGCTTCTCGAAGCAGGGCGGTTAGGGCATTTTAAGCCCCCACTGTTGACAACGAGCGCTTACTTAATTCTCTTTTCAACTCCACAGTGCGCAAATCCACTAACTTTCGACCCATTTTATTATTATGTCTTTAGTTCGTACTCACAAAAATTAAATTCCGGTCACAATAGTTTTAAAAGTTCACTTATTTCACTTATCTCTTAATTAATCCCACTTCTGACACCAATTGTTACGTTTTTACGGCTTAACGGATTCGTAGGTTTAATTAAGGAATACACTTTTTAATTATCCACACAAAATTTATTTATTACGAAACAAAACACAATTTAATAACACAAACACAATTCTTACAGTTCACTATAATCACTTTCAAATTTACTATCTCGCACTATTAAATTCTATCTATCGCTTTATAGTTCACTTTCAAATCACTACTTTTCACTGTTCTCACTTTAAAACACTTTTATCGCCTTTTAAATCGAAACTGACTTTCTCAGCGCCTGCAAGCCGCTTTTTATATCCAAGCTCCACCTTTATTTAACTTCTGGAACCTTCTCGAGTCCTTTTTCTCGAGCCTAGTGGTATGTTCTTTTCTTTTCGTCCAGAAGCTTGAAGTTTTCTTCACTTATCGCGCGTTCCAATTTTAGTTTAGTACATAAGTCATTAGTTCAGACATCAACCAGAGTTGTTACCGACAATCGTTGGTTATGCTTTTTGACAAACAGATGGCTCATAAATCATCACAATATTATTTTATTTCTGAGTATTTCAGTACAATATAGCTGTGCTATTTATTCTTAATAGAGGATAGCTATGAACAGAGGTAAAAGAATGGCTGCATTGGCCCTTTCTGCCACAGTAGAAGAGCAAAAAAAAGAAGACGAGAGCACAAATTATTTAAAGGAACGTTTTAAGAGATGCTTTTCAGCGGGTATAATACACTTGATTGTACTGTAACAGAGGTTATTAATTCTATTCATTTTTTTAGATGCCTCAGTTTCAGAAATTGCATTTTTTAATCCTTTCGTGAAAAATGAATCTGACTCTACATTTGTAAATGGATTTTGTTTTGATCTAGAAAGATTACAAAGTGAATTTTTATTTTTTGATTACGATGATGATGATGATGATTTTGTCGATCCCGACTACTTACCCACCGACGAAGATTTGAATTATGACGATAATGATATTGTTCTAGCCGCAGAAGAATTAGAAAGAAATCTTTTTAAACCGGATAATATAAGAGAAAAAAGCAGCGATGTCGAAAAGGAAACTAAGCGGTCCCGGCAGGAAAAAAGAAATCTAGGAAAAGAATATACAACAAGTACAGGGAAACTTGTTCGTAAAAGAAAATTCAAGGAATTAGAGTCTTGCAGAAAAGGATGCAAAGGCAAATTGACATTGGGCAACGTAAAACTACGACAGGCTCATTTATCTGGTTTAATGGAAGTCCAACCAAAAAAATGTCAAAGGCTTTGTAAAAACCCAGCACCAAGAAATCGAACACACTCCTGTTATTACTATTTGGTCAAAGACGGATGTTCAGATGCTGGACTGTAGATCAATAATTCACAAAAACAGAAAATTTACTTGTTATGGCTTTATTTCAATTCATTAAATAGTTGCACTTTAACACAGAACTTTATTTTTTGGTTACAATTGGTTTAATTCATTTTCATTTACTTTATTATGTACACATCACATGTTAAAAATTCGTTTCACAAAAAAGAAGTTGTTCTCCGTTGACCGCCAATATGCAAGTGCCTTTCGCTCGTTGAAGCTGTTATCCCTGTTATCACTGCCATGATAACGGTTGGTCCAGTTGGTGTCAGGGTAGCCAGATTGAGTGCGAACATACTCCCGGCCGTCAAGCATCTGCTTGACTGATTGGCAACCTGTAGATCTTGTTTATTGGTCTTTTGTAGGTACCTTGACTCGTTTTTATGGTAACCACGCGAACTAGGTCGTCCTTTCCTGGGTGAATTTCGACGACTCTTCCTAAGGGCCAACGAGTTGGCGGCACGTTATCTTCCCCAATCAGGACAAGTTCTCCTTGTTTCGGTGAATTTTGTTCTCTTCTCCACTTCGGTCTGGGCTGCAATGAAGTCAAATATTCGTTCCTCCAACGCTTCCAAAACCCCTGCACCATGCACTGGATATGTTGCCACCTGCCTAAACGTGATATCTTCATCTCTGAGACGTCTCCTTCAGGTAGAAGTGTTAGCGGTTCTCCTACTAGGAAGTGTGATGGGGTCAATGCTTCGAAGTCGTCTGGATCTGCTGTTAATGGCCCATAAGGACGGGAATTCAAAATTGCCTCGATTTGGGTTAGAAGCGTTGCAAATTCTTCAAAGGACATGATGCTGTCCCCGACAACTCTGCGCAGGTGCCATTTGGTTGATTTCACTGCAGCCTCCCAGATGCCACCAAAATGGGGAGCTGCTGGTGGAATAAACTTCCATGCTATTCTGTTCTGCGACAGAAAGCTAGAGATTAGATCATTTTCATAAACAGACAAAGCGAGATGATGCATATCGGCTATTAATCTCTTTCCACAAACAAAATTAGTAGCATTGTCACAAAATATGTTAGCTGGGATACCGCGGCGAGCTACAAAGCGTCGAAGAGTGGCGACAAATGCTTCAGCCGTTACATTTGTCACAGCTTCTAGGTGAATTGCTCGTGTTGTTAAGCAGATGAAGACAGCAAAGTAACCCTTTACTGGTCGCACGCCTCTCCCTATCCTTGCACAGAGTTGAATAGGGCCTCCATAATCGATTCCAACATTGTAGAAGGGACGAGTCATCTTCATTCTTGCGTCTGGTAAATTAGCCATTAGCTGAGAGCTTCGAGTAGCTCGTTGGCGAAAGCAGGTGATGCATTGGAGATTGACCCGTTTCACTATGCTTCGAGCACCAAGAAGCCAAAATTTCTGCCTTATAATCGCGGTGAGCAGTGATGATCCAGGATGCAAGTGTATTTTATGTAGTTCGCAAACTAAAGCTTGGCTAATAGGATGATGATTCGGTAGTATGACTGGATGCTTGGTATTAAAATTGTATTTGGAATTTTTTAGTCTTCCACCGACTCTGATGACTTCGTTGGTGTCAAGGAAAGGACACAACGCTGCTAGAATGCTTCTTGAGGATATGCAATGGTTTTCCTTCAGATCTCTGACTTCGCTGGGAAAACAGGTTTGTTGAACTCTCTTTATGCAAACTAGTTCTGCCTGGTTAATTTCAGACGACGTTATTGCGTGTGATTTCATATTATTTCCCTGGCGCCTGACGCCTTTTATGAACCGTAGGCAATATGCTATAATTCTTAAAGTTTTTGAATATGATGAAACCTTTGTGAATAATTCAGTGAAATCTGTATCAATGTGTTGGTGGAGACTTATACTTAAGGGTGACTTTCGTAGTTCATTACTTGCGTTAGATGGCGTTGTCGAGGGTTCTTGAGACGGATAATTAATGGGTTCCTGTGACAACCATTTTGGTCCCGTCCACCATATGTGTAGGTCAATCACTTCAGCAGGCAAAATACCTCTTGAAGCTGGATCCGCTGGGTTTTGCTTTGAGGGTACATGGTTCCATTGGGTCCGAGGTATCAAATTCAATATTTCTGAAGTTCTGTTGGCCACGTACGTTTTCCATTTTCTCGGGACATCTGATAACCATGCTAATACCACTGTTGAGTCCGTCCATGCGAAGATTTCAGCATTTTTCAGTTGTAGAGAATGCAACACCTTTTTCATTAGTTGAGTGAGCAATACCGCACCACACAGTTCTAGGCGAGGTAAAGATACTTGCTTCAGGGGTGCAACTTTCGTTTTTGCAGCCATTAAACGCACTGATACCATTCCTTTGATGTTTACAGTTCTGCAATAGACAACTGCTGCGTAGCTCAATTCTGACGCGTCACAGAAACCATGTAGTTGGATGCGTTCTTTGTACAGCAGGGTGCAGCGCGGGATTTGAATCTTGGTTATCAGGTGAAGTTGATCCTTAATGATTTTCCACTTCTGGACAATGTCATTTGGCAATTGATCATCCCAATCGTATTTGCACAGCCATAACCCTTGCAGGAGTATTTTTATTGAGATTGTGACTGGTGATAGCCAACCTAATGGGTCAAAGATTTTTGAAGACTCTGAGAGCACCTTTCTCTTGGTGTTATCTGGTTTGTCAGATAAGGTGACTTTAAACATAAAAACATCAAGTCTCGAATTCCATTGAATTCCGAGTACCTTGGAGGTGAAAGAATTTTCGTCAATGTTCATGAGATCTTCGTCTGATGCGGTCAGTTTGTCATCACGTGTGAATTCCGGTGAATTGGATAGCCATTTTGTTAAGTTAAATCCTCTGGCCGCTAGAATGTCCCTGATGTTACTTTTTAGCACTAGTGCTTCCGTTAAGGTGTCTGTGCTGCTTAGGAGGTCATCAACATAAAAGCTCGTTTTTATGACTGATGCTGCTTCGGGATATTGCTTTTCAAAATCCTCCGCTGATTGATGCAAAGCCCTAGTCGCTAAAAATGGTGCGGATGCCGTACCATAAGTTACCGTGGCTAATCGATAATGCTGCACGGGTAAATTGGTATTTTCTCGCCAAATAATTCGTTGGAAATCTCTTTGTTTTGGAGTAATTAAAACCTGTCTGTACATTTTTTCAACGTCTGCACAGAATGCTATCTTATGTTTGCAAAATCTCAACAGAATTGTAATAAGATCATTTTGAATTGTAGGGCCTACCATAAGTCTGTCGTTCAAA
Organism: Thereva unica; assembly: GCA_949987705.1. NCBI lineage: Eukaryota > Metazoa > Arthropoda > Insecta > Diptera > Therevidae > Thereva > Thereva unica. The sequence continues at coordinate 68,767,324 of OX465281.1, forward strand.
GATATTCCAGAGGATGATTTGCAGGATCCGTCAAAGACAACTCTGATCTTTGGGATTGGTGAATTTTTGAAGACTGCATGATGAGGAAGATAAAATATAGAGGAATGTTCTCTTTGTACTTCGGTTATTGGAATGACCTCCATATGGCCGAGCTTTTCATAATCACGCATAAATTGAATATATTGCTCCTTAAAATTTGGGTCTGACTGAAATTTCCTTTCCATACTGTGGAACCGTTTAATTGCATTACCCAGTGAATCGCCCAGATTTCCTACGTCTTCCTCTTTTTTGAATTAAGACCGCCCTATCACTCATTTTAATTACTTAACAGACGCACTGCTATGATTGCACGGGATTATATGTAAGAACCAATTAAGAAATTAAAGGAAATGTGGCAAAAAGGTTCAAAGAAAATTTCGTACACACACAGCCGAAAACCGAAAGTTAATTATTATTATTGAAATCGACACCGTGAATAATTTTCTATATCTTTAAACAATGCAATAACTTCATGTGATCTATGCACAAAATAACATCTACCCAAATTTCATTAATAAATCGCACTTGATTTTCAAGGTGACCTTTAGTTCTGGAATTTCCACACTTGAAATCCCCTTTTTTATAATGTTTTCAGAATTAAATTTCTTCACTAAAATCGCACTTAATGTCTCCAGATATTTATCAACATTAATTTTATGGATTGCAAAAAATATTAATATATATTCAACTTAGAGATGCCCTTGCTACGATAAGTATTCCTTAATTATTATGATCACCGCACATTGTGATCATGTACTAAATTGTCGCAAGTTGTGAACCGTTACCACACAAGAATTTATTTTCGATTTCGATCACCGCACGTTGTGATTATAAATGACACCGTTATCACAAAGGAATTTATTGTAAAAGTTGTGAGATTTAATAATATAATAAAAATGTTGATCCAGGTGATACTTATCTGTCGGTTGAAGGTTATGCTTGATGATTATGTTGTATAATCCGGCTCGAAGGACCACTGTTCAGATGCTGGACTGTAGATCAATAATTCACAAAAACAGAAAATTTACTTGTTATGGCTTTATTTCAATTCATTAAATAGTTGCACTTTAACACAGAACTTTATTTTTTGGTTACAATTGGTTTAATTCATTTTCATTTACTTTATTATGTACACATCACATGTTAAAAATTCGTTTCACAAAAAAGAAGTTGTTCTCCGTTGACCGCCAATATGCAAGTGCCTTTCGCTCGTTGAAGCTGTTATCCCTGTTATCACTGCCATGATAACGGTTGGTCCAGTTGGTGTCAGGGTAGCCAGATTGAGTGCGAACAACGGAAATAGATTGTCTGTGTGCCAGAAATGTTTTCGGTTTACGCTTGGTGAAAGTGAACAGGTTTTAAAAACTATTGCTAAAAAGAAAATTAATTCCGCTGGAGGTTTTACTTCGCCTGATAAAAGGGGAAACCACACACCCGCAAATAAAGGCCCTTATTGCGAGTGTCGATACCTAATCGACAAGCGACAATTATCGATTATAGCCTGTCGATTATTTAGTTTGATATTGCGAATGTCGATTATAATCGAAGATTGTCGATTTGACAGTCGACTTTTATCGATTGCTTTTTTGCTCACGACAAAATTTGCAAGGAATTTTGACAACAAAAACTGCTCAAAATAATTTTCTAAATCAAGTAGTCCAAATATTTGTCGATTGGGTTACACTCGCAATAGGGGCCAAACTTTCAGAAGATAAAGTTAATGAAGTTCGGGATCACATATCGTCATTTCCTGCATACGAAAGTCATTACACTAGGATGCATTCGGAACAAAAGTACTTAGTAAGTGATTTGAGTCTATCTCAAATGTATCGTCTCTATAATGATTCTAAATTCTCAAAACCTGTTTCTTTCACGAAATATGTTGAAATTTTCAAAACAATGAAATTGAAAATTAAATCACCGCAACTGGACTGTTGCCATACCTGTGAAAGTTTGAGTTTAAAATTGAAAGCTGCAACAGAGGAAGATGTAGTAAATCTAAGAAGTCAACAAGAAGCTCATCATTATGAAGCTGATCTAGCTTACCAACAAAAGGCTAAGGATAAAAACCTGTCTAAAGAAGATGCATCAATCAAAGTTTTCACCTTCGATTTGCAGCAATGTTTACCAACGCCTTATTTGAGAACTTCTGTGTCCTTTTATAAACGTCCCTTGTGGACATATAACCTGACAATTCATAACTGTGCCAGTGACCAGCTATTTTGCTACATGTGGCATGAAGCTACTGCTAAGCGTGGAGGCAATGAAATAGCACCGTGCTTAGCCAAACATATATGTACAAAACATTTCACATGAAGTAGATCATTTAATATTTTACAGTGATAACTGTAGTGGTCAAAACAAAAACAGTTTCGTTTCAGCAATGTTTATGGCTGTGATAGGCATTAATAACAGTATTAGTACAATTGACCAAAAATTTCTCACTCCAGGACATACACATGTGGAGTGTGACACAGACCACGCTCTTATCGAAAGGAAAAAGAAAAAGTCGTTTACTACTATTCATCATCCAAGAGATTGGTACCAATTTGTGGCTAGTGTGGGCGTTAAGAAGCATTTTATAGTATATGAAATGAAGCAAGAAGATTTTTTAGATTTTGCTAAAGTATCTAAAAATCAAATCATATGGAGGAAAGTTAACCAAGATGGTGAAAGGTTCACTTGGCGGGATGTGAAATGGCTTCGATATACTTCTGAATTTGGATTAATACAGTATAAAAATTCCTTGAATGAAGAGGTACCTTTTAAATTATTAAATGTTAGAAAACGAGGAGTAAATAAAATTGAAATAACAAATATAGGAAGGTGCTATGAGGAGTCTATTCCCATTAATATTGAAAAGAAAAAAGATTTGATAGAAATGCTTCCCATTATTGACACTTCCTTCCACAGCTTTTACTTAAATTTGCGTACAAATGACATTGCGTACAAATGACATCCTACCATCCTGATCTCACTGAGGAGACTGAAATTGAATAATAATTTTAAAAATATTCTAATAATAATACAACCGTACCTGTATGAAGCAGATTTATTTTTTTATGTTTTGTTATATGATTTATACTTTATTTTGTGTGTTATGTATTACTATATGTTTTGTTATACTTGAATTTAATAAATTTTTTTACTAACAATGCTCCTTACTGAAGTAAAATATCTTAACTAAATTTAAACTAAAAAAATCTATTCAGCAAATTCACTTATTTCGATATAAGAATATTTTTTTTATTGTAAGCTATTTTAGAAAAATAGCTTATTAAGAGTTAAGCTTATATAGAAATTATTTTTCTCAAGGAGAAGTATCGTAAGTTTTTAAAATGTTAATAATAACATTAATTTGTACAATTTTTATATAGATCTTTTTCCTATATAATTAATTCGATATTGCGCTACAGTATTGCGTATATTAAACTCATATACAGTGAAGTGGGACAGAGCTATTTTCAAAGTTTATCTGTTAATAACTTTTTTCCACTCCACTTGCAAAAATAATTAGAATACCATTTTCAAAAACGGACATTTTACTAAATATTTAACAAAACATAATTCAGATTTTCTTTTTTTTTAACTATACAATGATATAAAAATTATAAAAAATGCATTATTTTAACTCAAAAAAGTCTAGGCACACTTTGTAGTTGGTGCTTAAATAAAGGTAATTCATCTTGTTTTATATATTTCTAATATTTGGTTGAACCGCCTTTGGCCTTGATAACTGCCTCTAAGCGTCTAGGCATGCTTTGAACTAAATTCAATGTCTCTTCGGGTGTTATATTTGCCCATTCTGTTCGTATGGCTTCTTTAAGAGAGCTCTTTGATGTGATGTGATGAGCCCTTATTTTTTTTCGAGCAGACCCCAAAGATGCTCGATTGGGTTCATATCTGGCGATTGTGGGGGTGTTTTTAGTTGCTTACAATGGTAGATTAGCCATTCCTGCACAAGATATGATGCATGTTTTGGATCGTTATCTTGTTGAAAACAAAATGTTTTTTGATCCAACCCCAGCTTGGGAAAAGGTTCTCTTTTAAAATATTTAAGTAAACCTTCTTGTCCATTCGGTCGTCAATAAAGACAAGATTTCCCACTCCAGATGCCGCCATACACCCCCACACCATGACACGACCACCTCCGTGCTTAATTGTTTGTAGTATATTATTTTCTTGGAGCTCTTTATTTGGTTTCCGCCAAACTTTTTGTGCGCCGTCTGAACCAAATTGGTTAAATTTGGATTCATCACTGAACACAACTCTCTTCCAAAATGATTCCGGCTGATTAACGTAAGTTTTAGCGAACTCCATCCTTCTTTTTTTATTTATATCCGAAAGGCACCGTTTTCGCCGAGGAACTCGCCCATGGTATCCAGCTCTATTTAGCGTATTTCGTATTGTTTGGGGATCGAACTTTTGCCTAAATCTTTGCTGCAATTCACTGCATAATTTTACAGCCGAAAGCTTTGGATTTTCCACAACTGCAGCTGTTACAATCCGCTCTTGTCGTGGTGTAAAATTTTTTGGCTGTCCAGATCTGCTCTCGCACTCTAATTTGCCAGTATTAATATAATGTTTAATAATGTTTCTTACACTTGAGTATGGCCTCTGCACTATAACGCCTATTTCGCGATACGATTTTTTCTGTACGTGTAGATTTATTATAATTTTACGCACTTCGATCGGAATTTCTGTACGACTGGACATTTTGTTCATCAATCACGTTACAATCACGTTACAATCAAGTTACAATCACTCAAGACCAACACTAACTTTAAAAACTTGGAAACGAAGAAGAGAATAAAGAAAATTCAGTTTTATTTGAGTAAAAACAGGACAAAGCCACAGTGTGCCTAGACTTTTTTGAGTTAAAATAAAGTGTTTTATTTTTTATTTTTATATCATTGTACCGTTAAATCAAATAAAATCTGAATTATGTTTTGTTAAATATTTAGTAAAATGTCCGGTTTTGAAAATGGTATCCTAATTATTTTTGCAAGTGGAGTGGAAAAAAAGTTATTAACAGATAAACTAGTGCTGTGCGTAAACTTTTTTGATTCACTGTATATGTTAAGCATTTTTTTCAAGGATTTGATTAAAGTTTCAAATTTATATTCTGAAAAACTACTAGATTTGACTTAAGCTACTTTGGCTTGTAAGCACAGTGGTCCGGATTAGGGCTGCAATTAATTGTTTGTTTTCAAATATTTGATTTTTATGGTAGATGCTGTCTCGGTACGACTAGCTAAGGGGGTTGAAGTTTCAATGCGTCGTTCAACTTGGATTTGGGAATTTTTGGGTTAATTCGCCTTGACTGGGATTGCTGTCTCGTTACGACTAGCTATAAGGAATTGAAGTTTCGATACAACGTTCAATTTGGGTTGGTTGGATCGGTATTTGATTCCTTCAGACTCGGTACGTCTTGAAAGATCAAAGTGGTCTGAAATTTACGATCAGCTGGCTGCGATATTTATTGTGTTCCTGACAATGGCAATTTTTTTAGATGGAAATGTGGGGGGGGGGGGCATTGGAATTGGAATCGGCTTCATTTGTTGTGTGGGTGCCCCTTCTAGTTTTGTATATGCTATCTTATTCTAGTAAATAGCAGCTGATCTGGATATCTTGTTTTGACATTTGTGAATATATGGACGCAAATAGGTAAGTTGCATTTTAATGTGATATATTTGGAAAGAATTATAGATTTTATGCTTGTAACGGTCGGTTGAATCCCCCTCGCGGGAATTTGGAAAATTTCTATGAAATCACTTACCTGAGAACAAAATTTACAAAATTTGTAAATCAATTAGGGGAGGAAAAAAAATAAAGGAAAGAGGTGAAAAAAATTGGGAAGTTCCGAGGAGAATCTATAGCGAGCGGATAATTCTTTAGAGATTCCATTTGTATTATTTTGAATTCGTTTTCGCATTTTGATAAAATATTGTGGAATGTTTGTTTCGTGATTGAACTTATTTTATTTTGTCGGGAAGATTAATATTTCATTTTAATTGGAAAATTAAATAAGTTTTGATAGTAGTTAATGATGTGTGCGTGCGATTGCTTCAATCCTGATCCGCCCATCTCGATTTTGTGCCGTCTGTGAAATAATGTTATCTTATGTTCACTTTGCTCTGACAAGGGAAGTCTCTTTGGTGTTAAATGCGCAGAGCTGGGTTACATTTTTTTTCTGGTTCTTCTTATCAAAACAAAGCTATAAATGCATATCACAACCCCTATCTTTTTGATATTTTTTTTATACCGATTTTTTAATTGTCGTAAAGTAACGTCTGATGACCTATACAAGTTGCGAATTAGGGGGATATGAATATTTTAAATCTTTAAAACGGCGATATCTCTTGAACGGCAATTCGTACGGGAAAATGTATGGTATCATTTTTTGTAGATAATCGCATGATCTACAAACTTTGTAAATAATATTTTATGGTAGGACTTTCCGTTTAAGAGATATTAGCCGAAAACAGAAAAATCGGTATAAACAAAATATCAAAAAGATAGGGGTTGTGATATACATTTTTAGCTTTGTTTTGATAAGAAGAACCAGAAAAAAAAATGTAACCCAGCTCTGCGCGTTTGACACCAAAGAGACTCCCTTGTGAGTAAAACAGTTGATTTGTTTAGAAAAAATCGGTTAATAAAAAGTAAAGAGGAGAATTTGGTGTATATGTGTCTATAAACTCTTTAGAAATATCAATTGCTAATATAAAAAGAGTGGAACTATGGCCGAGACAAGTAATAGCGTCCGGACAAATATGTAATCCGAATGCAGAAGTTATAAATGGTCAGATTTTCGAAGTGGGGCCACGCTACAAAAATTTGGCTTATATTGGAGAAAGGGGCTTACGGCATGGTCGTATCGTTCAGGTATATTACACTCAAAATTTTCCTTCCCTTTTAGTCAGTTCCGGGTGGAGGAAAACTAGTTGAGGATTCCAGGGGCTAGGCGTATTCTGCCCCCGAAGCAGTTTGGGTATCAGAGGTCACCAAGATTTCATCTCGTGTTGTTTTTATTTAGTTATCCTTGATTGTTATTAATATATATATATATATATATATATATATATATATATATATATATATATATATATATATATATATATATATATATATATTTTTTTTTTTTTTCCTGGGGGTAAAAAAGCATTCGCTACCGGCATGACTCAAGTGCCCCTTACTGGCCGATCCCGCATGACGGTTATGTTTCACGTAAATCCACACATACACACATATGGACACATAGGTGCACATACGCATATATGGGTCTATGAACATGAGAACTAAAAAAGCCCCTCCGACGTGATCCACCCCCGCGGGACTGGCTAATAAGCATTACATCGCGGGGGTCGTTCAGCTTCATTCAGCTGCTTCTGCTCGCGGCATTTCTGTGCCTTTCTCTATTTCTTACGGCTTCTTCTTGCCTTAGCTTTCTGTGAATGGTCTTGAGGGTTGCTTCCACGTCCCTCCACATTTCCTCAGACCTCATCATATGGTCTAGGATGTTTTCGGGCGTTAGTGGCTCCTCGACCCTTTCTTCTAGTTTCGCCCTTTCCTCGGCGAATCTCGAGCAGGTAAAGAAGACGTGTTCTGCGTCTTCCTCCGTCGCTGGGCATACTGGACACAACGGTGAATCATCGTGCCCGAAGCGGTGGAGGTATTTCCTATACCCCCCGTGTCCGCTCAGGAATTGCGTGAGGTCGTAACTTACTTCCCCACACTCCCTCGTAGCCCATATTTCCACGTTAGGGATAAGTCTGTGGGTCCAGCGACCCTTAACAGACTCGTCCCACTTCGCCTGCCATTCCCTTAAAGACTCGCAGCGCGCCATCTGCCGCCGCACCCTTCTTGGCTCCCCTCCACCATATTCTGGGTCATAGAGACGCATGCCCTCCCTCGCCAGAATATCTATGGGAATCATCCCAGCTATCACGCACGCCGCATCGTCGGACGTGGTCCTGTACGCGCAGCAAGCGCGAAGTGCACTTAGCCTATAAGCACCCCTCCATTTTCTGCTATTTGCAGTCCTGTTTAACGCTGCTGCCCACACTGGCGCTGCGTATAACAGGACTGAGCTTACCACCCTCCCCAAGAGGAGGCGGCGACTCGGTCTAGGGCCCCCAACATTGGGCAGCATTCTTGCGAGTGCTGCACAAATCGCAGACGCTTTGTCTGCCGTGCCCTCCAAGTGCGCCTTGAAATTTAGCCTCCGATCGATCATCACCCCCAGGTACCTTAGTGCGGGCTGTGAGTGGATGATCTGTTCCCCTACTTTTATCCTTACGGATACTAGCTTTCGTCGCTTGCTGATCAGCACTACTTCCGTTTTGTGCTCAGCAAGCTTCAACCCCGCGCGTTCTAACCACGCTTTTATTTCCCAGATCGCTTCGTTTGCGTACAGTTCGATGTCATCTGGGTGTTTTCCTTCGACAACTACCCCGATATCATCTGCAAACCCGATCGCCACTGCTTCCTTTGGAAGACGAAGCCCCAACACATCATTGTACATTGCGATCCATAGGAGAGGGCCCAGGACGGAACCTTGCGGGACACCGCATGTTGTCCCGAACACTTTAGGACCATCATCCGAATCACAATGAAGCGACCTACCCTGGAGGTAGTCGGCCACTACACGCACTAGGTACTTTGGTGTGCCTAGCTTGATCAACGCCTCAACTATTTTGCTCCACCTCGCAGAGTTGAAAGCATTTTTTACGTCGAGCGTTATCAATGCGCAGCAGTGATTTTTCTCTATGGCGGCTCTTGCTATGCCCACCACCATATTGACTGCATCAGTCGTCGACCTTGCCTTTCTAAAGCCGAATTGCTTGTCCGACAGGCCACCTACCCTTTCGACGCTAGGGAGAATCCTGTTACAGATCACCCGCTCGAAAAGTTTGCCTATACAACTAAGGAGGCATATCGGTCTGTAGGACGATGGGTCCCCTAGAGGTTTGTTCGGCTTCGGTAGGAGCACGAGTTTCTGCTGTTTCCATCGCTCCGGGAAGATCCCCTCTCTCAGGCACGCTGTGAAGACTTCAGCGAACCTGTCTGGCGCTATTGAAGCTGCTAGCTTCGCCGCTTTATTTGGTATGCCATCCATGCCAGGGGCCTTATTGATGGCTACCTTTTTTGCAGCCTCCAGAATCTCATCTGCGGTCACCGCAGGTATCTCCTCTGGGTCCACCTGGAGGGTGGGTAGATCGACCGTGCGTACGTTCTGTGGAAACAGGACATACACAATACTCTGGAGCAGCGCGGGGCAGGTGATCGGCGGAGAGCGTTTGCCCTTGACCGCTGACATAACCATTTTATAGGCTCCACCCCAGGGGTCCGAGTCTGCTTCTCTGCACAACCTTTTGAAGTGCTCGGATTTACTTCTAGCGATAGCCTTGTTCAGCATTTTTCTCGCTTCCTTATACCTCTGAAGGAGTTCATCGAAATCCGGACGGTTCCGGCTTCTCTGAGTTCTCCTTCTCGCTTTCAGACAGATCCTTCGGCATTCGTCGATCTCTGCGTTCCACCAGAAGTTTGGTGGGAGTCTACGATTGCCGGCGCGCCGTGGCATGGATGCGTCACATGCCCATTTCACTGATTCTTCTATTTTCTCTGCCCCTTCCCTGGCACCTCCTGCCGACCTCGCATCATGCAGGAATACTTCCTCGAATACCTCTGCGTCGAGTTTCTTAACGGCCCATCCTCTAGCCGTTCCGTACCTAGGATTCCTCTTTTCTATACGCTGACCAACCTCGAAGATGATGGCTTGGTGGTCGCTGTGCGTGTACAGATCGCTCACCCGCCACTGTAGGTCTTTGACCACTGAGTCGCTCACATAAGTGATGTCGATTACAGATGTTCTCCCACCCCTTTGGAAGGTGTTTTCGCCTCCAGAGTTGACTAACACTACGTCAAGTCGCGAGAATACTTCTAGAAGTATGCGCCCTCTTGCATTCGTTTGTCGACTGCCCCATTCGACAGCCCAAGCATTAAAATCACCCGCTAGTATTACCGGGTGATGGCGACTCGCGTCGGCGGCTAACCTTTCCAGCATCGACTCGTAATCGTCTAGTGTCAGGGTTGGCGCCGCATAGCAGCTGTAGACGTGTATTCCGCCTACTTTTGCCCGCGTGAAGCCATTCTCTGGGCTTCTCATGGTATCTTCCATGGCTCGGCTCCCACACGTCCATATCGCTGACGTGCCGCTGCTATCGTTTATCCAGACGCCGCTGTGCAGGTTTCTATACTGCTCGCAGACGATTGCGACGTCGATTTTCTCCTCGTAGACTGTCTGTGCCAGCAGATCTTGTGCCGCTTGACAGTGGTTCAAGTTAATCTGTATGAACCTTATCTTCGACTTCGACTTCTTTGGACTGCTGCCCTGTACAGTGGGCACCTATTACTCCCCGTAGCGTGAGCGTCGTGCTCGCCCTTCCCCTTATCTCCTTTACATAGGAGGCATTTAGGGCTCTTATTGCAGTCCTTAGCAATATGTCCCCCCTCCCCGCATCTCCAGCATAGCTCCTTCATGTCCTGAGCGCTGGTACATTTCCTAGCGATATGACCTATCCCAAAACATTTGAAGCACTTAATTGGTGCTGTTGTCTCCCGTATCCGGCAAACAACCCACCCGATGCGAACCTTCCCCACCTCAAGTGCCTTTTTTGCGCTAGCGACCGGAAGGCTTATTATGGCCGTCTGCGTACCACCATATGCCTTCCTTACTCTAACGTCCTCCTCCTGCACCTCCGTCAGCTTCAGCTGCCCCCGCAGCGCTTCGCATACCTCCAGCTTAGTGGTAATCTCGTCCAGATCCCTGCACTCGATTAACACGCGGTTGGTACCTGCCCTAACCTCTGCCGCCTCCCCGATTGACGTCTTGATCTTTTGCTTAAGATCTTCCGTCTTTCCCTCGCCAGCTGCCAGCTCCATTAGAAGATCGCCCTTTTGAGTTCTTCTAATGCGCATAACCCTATTCCCCAACTCCGTAAGGGAAGCATCCGTCCTGACTTTTCGTAGGATGTCCGCATACGACGTCCCACTAGTCGCTGTTATAATCAGCGCGTCAGGCCTTTCTTTTTTGTGGGACTTTCTGTCCTCTTTTTTCTTTTTCTTTCTTTTCCTCGCTTTTTTGTTCTCCACTTTAGTCCAAGCGGAGCTCTTCTTTTCGGAGGACTCTTCTTCCATGGGGGTGCCCACCGTTATCTTAACGGCCCCTCGCTCTTCTTGGGGTTTTCTTTCTTTATTTCCACCTCTGTTTCTCTTTGGGGCGCTGTGTTAGGTTTGCACTTCCTCGTTGCTATCCCGTTGGCGTTTACGGGATTCCCCAGTTTTATCGGCAGTGTGTGGGTCTTTAGCTTCCCCAACCTTCCTTTTTACCGCGACTCTTACTTTAGGAGCTTCTGGCGTTGTTTGTGTCGCCATCTCCATCTTCTCCTTAACCATCTTTATGGACTCCTTCTTTGCCTCTAAATAATCAGCCCTGAGGTCCTTTATGTGTCCGTGGATCACATTTGATACATTGCTTCTAGATGCAATGTAGTCCGACAGGGTCTTTATCGTTTCACCTAGCTTTGCTAGGCACCTTGGCAACGACTCTTCTTTTTCGTCAGCGACTGCGCTAGTAGTAGCGTGGCCGCTATTTTCTCTTTTTTTTCCTTCGGGACTTACCAGGTTTATCTTGAAAACCTCGCTGGTTTTTTTTTTTTGTGGTACAAACATAATTATTTTGATACAGTTATTTATATATTGTCATTTGCTTGAATATATACACAGTCTAGTTGCACACACGTTCTATTTGTTCCTGGTGGGAAGGTATGGTATTCATCGAGGAGTGTTGAATTTTAGTCGGAGTTTTTTCGTGGTATTTGTTTTCATAGTCGGCAGGTTGACGCTGACATTGGTGTATTTGACACTACGCTTTGGCCAAATCGTCGTTGTCCTTTAGTCCGCGTGTATTAAGTTTTCTTATTGTGTGTGCCCAGGCACTTTTCACCCGTTTGAGTTCTGTGGTTCCCCCATTACACTGGTTGTCATAGTCTTACACCTCCAATATACATTCTAACACCTTAACTGCCCCGTTGGGAATTCTTTGTAATTTTTTTTGTAAATCAAATACATGAAAATATATTCTTGTTAAGCCTGGAATCTGATATGGAACTAACCGGTCTTTTAATGATATGCTAAGTTGAGATACTAAATTTTTTCAGGATGGTTGAGGAGGGTTTCCTCTGCTGGGTTCTCTCTGCGGTGTTGATTTTTATTTCCTTTCAGGTTCTAGAAATTTGAAGGGAACTGAGGCTGTCGCTCGTGGCGGGGCCACGCTGTGGTAGTCGGACGTGAAGAGAATTTCTCTTCGACGAAAAGGTAAGTGGTGAACCAGATGACGTCGGCCCGGCCACACACCCCACGACCCCTTCCGGCGAGCTAGCGTTTACCGTGTGGCCGGCATAACCCCCCTACCAGTTGTTTCGGTAGACTAGGGAGGGTTTTCAGAATTTTTTTTTATGTACAGGCACCATGGCGTAACTCCCGTGGGTCGGTACATGCTGGAGGGGCTTTTGAGTAATTTTTGTGTTACCAGAGAATGTGTAGTTTATCCAATCTTTAATTGTGATTCCTGCTGCTTCTTTGGAGTTTATTTGGTGTTTTTATTTTATTTTATTGATTGATGTTTAGGTGCGTAATTTATAATTTCAATATATTCTTTGTGGTTGTTTAGTGTCTATTTTCAGGGTGTCGTCGGAACAATATTTACTTATGTGCCCATATTTGCCACATTGGTAGAACCTCGAATTTATTCAGACCGGAGTTTATTGCCTTTGCCTTTATGAACATAAAGTTCAGCAGATTCTTGCATCCTAAAGAAGCTTAATCTTTACGGAGTCAACTGTAATAGCCACACCAGAGCTATCAATTGCCATTATCATCGGTTGATATATCTCGGAAAACCGGTCAGTAACAGGGCTCCTAGCCATTTATCTTTACTGTAAAACCAATGTTTCTCAATTTATGAGCTGTTGTCTATATCTTGTTGCGGTTTTTAGATCTCTTCACAAACCAACGACTAACACGTTTCTCATAACTTAAACTAAATTATTCCACACCTCTTTCGCTGATTTAGCCTCCTGAGGGCGGCTATCTGCACTATCCACTAAGATACAGGGTGATTAGGGAACATTTTTTTTTTTTTAATTTACTGAAATTGGAATAACTCCTAAAGTAATTATGATAGAGTAGCCTAATTAGGCTCATCTTTTAGGTAAATGTGTATTCTTTTATTTGGTATAAAGCACAGCAACCTGAGTGACTCCGTTCAAAAAATATATAGGCTCAAACAATGCTTAGAATCTAGACCTGGCAGATTTCTTCGTTTTCTCAGAAAATTCGTTACTAACAGTACTTTTTTTTTGCTTTTCTGATGCACCAAACTATTACCTACAATATTTCCATATACAATAAGTGTTTATTTTGGGTAGTTTTGTAGCTAGTAGTAGTAGTAGTAGTTTTATCGTGTTTTATCGTGAACAAATAAAAAGTTACTCGTCTTTCAACTGCGGCATAATAGCATTGGTTTGAGCCTACATATTTTTTGAACGGAGTCACTCAGGCTGCTATATTTTACACCAAATTAAAGAACACACATTTACCTAAAAGATGAGCCTAATTAGGCTACTTTATGATAATTACTTTAGGAGTTATTCAAATTTCAGTAAATTTAAAAAAAAAAACAAATTTTTTTCCCTAATCACCCTGTATCTTAGTGGATAGTGGAGATAGCCGCCCTCTGTAGAACAATTTTTTTCTCCAAATATATCCGGAATCACCCCTGAAAATATTAGCCGCGTACTCCAACAAAGGATTTATTAAGTTTCTGATGACCTTTACAAGTCGGGAATGATAGAATATGAGTATTTTAACTTATTAAAACGACAATATCTCAGAAATGGCAATTCCTACGAGAAAATGTATAATATACTTTTTTGTAGATAATCGCCTAATCTACAAGCGTTGTAAACACAATTTTCTGATAAGACGTACGGTTTAGCAGATATTTGCAAAAAACTGATATTTTGACCCTTTGACCTTGAATAAAAAAGTTTGCAGCCGCCCAATCGCGTGGCAGTCTCTACAGCTTACGTATAATAATGTTTTTAACGGCTGTTCCAATTTTCAGCAACTTCGGAATTATCTTCCAGTCAAACCTCTAATTTGACTGGACTATATGCAATTTTAAGGGTTTGAATTTAGCGTTGCACTTGAGCAAAGAATTTACAAGTCTTGAAATTTTGAGATTTTGTTTCAAGAGGAATTTTTGTTGACTAATGGGAATGTGTTTTCTAAGGAATATTAATGTGTTCGAGATTGAACATATTATGGATATCGTTATGGATATCATAACACCATCCCCCTAAGAAAAAGAAAATTTATAACCTTGAAGAGGTTCGAATTTTCTTGGGAGAATTCATCAATCAAAAGATAAAGTATAAAGTCGCGTCACGCCGGCGCTGGATCCTTCTTTTTAATTTAACTTGTTATTATTATTGTTTCTTTAGATTTTAATTTGTTTAATTTAACTTGTTGTTATGTTTTCTCTTCTTGTAAATCTTCTGAATGTCAAATGATTTCACTTAATTGCTTTTCTTTATTTAGATCGATTAGCTTAAACTTTCTTTTCTCTATTTAAGGGCCTAATACACTCAATCGAGCAATTATAGGGTATCGCGCGCCCGCGAATATTAAGAAAACTATCCAACCAAATGAAATAATTTAAATTAGGTATTTTTAAGAAAACATAAATCTAGCTATTCATGGTGGAAAATTTTAATATTTTTTATTAGTATATTAGTTATAATGGTTCAAAGTTCCGTACCTGCGCCCGGAAAATACTCCTATTTAGGTGGAAAAATTTTAAAATTTTTTTAATGTACGATAAACTTAAATCGATTATCTAGCTATTCATGGTGGAAAATTTTTGAATTTTAGCCTTCTTTCATGAGTAAATTATGTTTTAAAAATTGTCCACAAAATTTAAGAACGAAAATTCCCTAAAATTCTTCAGTTTTAATACATCAAATTTCCGCTCCAAGCAAATCTCTGCGCTAGTTGTATTCTGTATAAAGCATTTGCGTAATCTTACACGAGATGCGTTTGTATAAGTGAGAGCTTCTGCTTCGGTTTTTGCAGGGGAAATTTCAAACCTTTTTTGTTGCAGGCATGGATGGTGATCGTATTTTCGGGAAAAAATAAAATCTGAGGAAAAATCGGTTTGTTTGGCAAGAATTTTAATGACTTGCTTGATGGTGATTTCCTTGATTTGAGAATTTAGGGATTCTTGCCCGGTGGTCAGGTAGTGATCAATCGGTGTTTATTACCTTGGCTTTATGAAAAACCCAAGAAAATATTTTAATGGCAAATACTACCTTCATGTAATAATTAAGTTTTATGACATCCTTGTTTTTCGTTATTGTCCTTTTAGCCGTAACAACTTCCCGGAACTAGATTCGCAAAAAAGGTGTATCCTTGCACAGGTATTTTACAACATGAGTGTAGATAAATTTTGCGTAAATTCATTTTTTATGGTTTTTATTATTTTTGTATGTAAATACCAAAAAATAAATAAAAATCTTCCATCAAATTTTAAACTTTTTAATAAAACTTTCAAATTGTTGTAAATATTTTACCATAAATTTTAATTTTTGTACATATTTTATGTCTTCCCAAATAAAAATTTTACAAATATATTTTATTAGAATTCATTTATTTCGATTTTTTATTGTTTATTAGCCGCACTTGCTAAATTTCAAATCAGCAAAAGCAGCGATATCAAAATTTCACATGAATGAAAAATTTTAAATATCAAACAAAAAAGATCTATTCTCATATCCCATGACAGAACAAGTTCGTAGAGTGCATTACTGCGACATTAATTCAATTTCCATTCATAATTATCTAACACTGGCTTCAATTTCTAGCCGGCGACACCGCAGAAGAGATTTCTTGAAAGTCGCCAGAAAATTTACCTCGGGCACGCACTCATAAAGTAAAGCCCAACAAGACATACGAATGCAGCCGAACCCCTTTATTGTGCAAAGATTTCCCCTCCGGCGGCCGTGTTGTGCACTGCAAGCAGTGCACAACAGGTAATTTGACTGTGTTAGAAGGTTTTTGAGATTGGGTTAGTTTAATTTTGTGACTGTATTTTTTTTTAAGCTTCCCTTAATATTTTGTTGTTGGAACTGAAATTCATGTTGGACTTCGTCGCTGAGTGTATTAGGGCCTTAATTAAAAAAATTTTCTCATATATAATATTTTCTTATTTTTTTTTTTATAATAATTCATTGTTAAAAAGAATTAGTTTGGTTACTAATAATTACATTATTTTTTAAATGGGTATACATATGTTTTTGTAAAAAAGTTTGCTTATAGTTACCTTGTTTTTATAAGAAATACTTGGTATATAAAATTAATTGATTAATTTCTTCCTCTTATTTTTCGGAGAAATTTGAGTAAAGTTTATTAGAGTAAAATCGAATAATTTTTCTTATGACTATTTTTGATTCACAACTTAATATCTTTGCATTGTTTAAAGTTAAAAAATCATAATAGTAGTAATAGTAAATGTACTAATTCAATATTTAAACTTATTATATATGTATATGTAGAGTAATAAGGTTTTATAATTTGGTTAAAAGTTATACATGTCGATACATGATAATGTAAAATTTGTGCTTTTGTCAAAACTTCCCTTTCTTTTTACTGGTATGTTAATGTTATTATATGTATAAGTAAGTAAAAATTGACATAGTAGTTACACGTGCATGAGCAAATTCTGAAGCAAGTTGCATTATCTATTCATACGCAAAAAAAAATTTATTTTCAGAGTTCGACAATTTTGTTCTTTCTCTTGAGCTTTAATCTTATACCTTGTTCTTGTTGCTCTTCGATTTCTTCTATTTCTATATCTTCATTTCGGGGTTTTCTTGGGGATGTTATATTTTTATGAGCTACACAGGTCTTGGTGGCTCTGTAACCAACGATAGCGATCACAATAAGCAATAAAAGGTAGCCTAAAGTATAGTGGTGGATGGTGTGTGCATCCAGGTGATCGGGGAGTTTTTCTTCTTCTTGAAGCGTTTGCAGGGATTCGGATAGTTTCCGAAGATTGTCATGAGAAGTGTATTTAACGAAGGAGATTTCGTCTTCGGCATTATAATTTTGTGATTTAACGTTTGGTTTATGTAGTAGTTCGGAGACGTTGAAAGAGGGTATAAAATAATTTTTTATTTTGCCCGATTTTTCGTTATGGGGCTGGATAGTAAAATCTTTGGTCCTTATGTAGCAATTATCGGTCATCTCCAAGATACCAGTTCCAGTTAAAGAGTGCGTAGTTATTTTGTCTTGGCAGATGGCATCTATGTAATTAAAGACTTAGTGGAGTATAGCCATTTATTAGTTTGGGATAGTTGGAACCATACCGAGGTTTGGTCTGTTTCCCCAAATTTACATAAGTTGCGTATCAGTGCGTCCCTTCGTAGCAGGGCCATTTCGCAAACGCTAGATGATTGAGAGTTAAAGATAGGTTGTCCTGCTTGACATAAGTATAATTCGTGGTTCTCGGTTTTACATCCGGATAATTCGGTTTGAGTCATGTCGTAATGATGTTCCCGATTGAGATCAACTACGAGATAGTCAATTTTATTTTGGATGTACATAAATTTATTGTTAATAAGAGTGGGAAGAGGAATGATTTTATATAATTGGTAGTTTTCCTTAAAAGGCAAAGGGATTCTAATTTCGTAAATGACTTTATCTTTCACAATTCTAGCCCGCATTTCGCTGATACGATATAACGGGAGGAGGCTATCCCCTTGTAGAGTCGCTGAGATTTTTATATTACCAGGTATTTGTCTACGTACCGTGGAGAGAATGTTTTCTAATTGGTTGGGTGTGACTATAGACGGGTGTGGTTTACCATGCCGAGCTCCTGTGACCAGATCCAGGACATTATTAAATACGTTTTCGTATCGCATAAGGGTTAATGTAGTTAAGGAAATAAGTGAATCTAGTTCTATCATGTTATGGTTGCTAGTTGTTGAGTTTTTTATTTCGTTAACCTTTGCTCGGAGCGCTAAGAATTTAATATTAAGGCTCATTATTTGATTTTCCATTGCTACCTGAGTCTTATTGAAAACGTTTATAGTCGTATCGATTATTGTAGTTGGTTTTTTACAAGATTGAGTAGGTGATTTTCATTATTTTTTAAATGTTCAATTTGCTCATCATAAAACTTAGCGTCATCCGCGTTCAACGTCCCAAAGAGTGACTTACTGATCGTTCCAATAATGTCGAAAGGGGATCGTTTGTTCCTTGGTTTTTCGCTTAATAGCTGATTTTTTAAATTTTAGGTCATTTAGTAAGTGATTCATTTCCAACATCGTGGTATTACATATTCGTTTTACTTAGGTTTCGTTGTTCAAGTCGTTGCAAAGTGAGTTAGCATCATTAACCAGTTCGTTTAAGCTTCTGAGCGCTTCTTTTAGATTTCCCAAATCGTAAAAGATCACGAGCTTCCATTCATTGGCATAAAGTTCCACTCTTCCGATCTCTTCGTAGTATATTCCCAGATTGTGGTCTAAGGGTATGACATTGATTGCCTTACTCGTTGTAAGGGTGAATATGGAAATCAATAGTATTTTGAAGTCCATGGTCTGAAAGAGTGCGAAATGTTTGTGTGTTAGAATTAAGAATGTTAATTCAAAATGAAAGGATCTTTATCAAGATTTGGATCGTGAAAAGGTGTGGGTAATTTCGTCCCTAGGTAGTCCTAATAAGACGATGTAATGTGACTATGTGGGCTTGTACCAGTATTTCCCAGACGAGGGATTAAATTGGCTAAGTTAGAGCTACGTCCTTACTAAGGAGAGAGGAATCGTCGCTTGAGAGCAAAATTTTTTTAATCAAATGAGATGGGAATAACTTTAGATATCTGGATGCATTTAGTTTTGGTGCATTGTGATCACCCTCAAGTCAAGAGGTAGGAGTCTATGTATCTTAGTTTGTCCACTTAACGAAAGTGAATTTAAAGTTTCAGTAGTAGAAGAATTATGACTACCAAAATTAAAGAATCTAGCAGATTTATACTAGAGATAAGGGGTAGTTTTGCTTGCGTAAGATGTGAGGTGTATTTTCAAGAAGTTTTGATTTAGGTTATGTTTTCGGTTGTTATCGACCGAATTCAAAAAGATATAAAAGTAAAGAGAATTGTCGTGTAATGTAAAAATTTCTTTTGACGTTTTCAAACTACTACTAACTACTTTGAAATAACTAGAAAGATAGAAAAGTCAGTTATCGAGAGTGGAGGGCGGTTACCCCATGTATGGTTTGATATCATTATTGTGTACCACCTTTTGTTATCTTCCCACTTCAATAGTGGAGTTTTCGTTTGAATTAATGCATGTTATTTCATAAGGTGACCGCTGACCTTGAAGGCAGTGACAGTGTAATCTATGATTTAGATGGGTTTCGAGTTAGTGAGACTCCATGTATGGTTTAATATCGTTGTTGTGTACTACTTTTTGCTTTCTTCCGACTTCAATAGTAGAATTTTCGGTTGAATTAATGCATGTTATTTCATAAGGACCTTCCCATAGCGAAGAGAATTTATTTTTCCGCATGTGATTTCTCAAAAGTACTTTATCTCCTACATGGAATTGTTTTTCACGGGACCGACTATCGTAATACACTTTGGATTCCTCCTTTTGTTTCATTATAAATTCTTTAGCGCACTTATAACCATGTTGTAAGCGAGCTTTAAGTTCAGAGGCATAATTTTCATAATTGTAAGTAATTTGTGGTGTGAGTTTGAGTGTACTCGGGATTTTAGGCGGGAATCCGTATAGAAGCTCGTATGGGCTGTAATTGGTAGCCGTATGAGGGGTAGTCTTGTACACAAAAATGGCATAAGAACTCCAGGAGTCCCAAGTGAGCGGGTCTTTATCTACGTAGTGCCGCAAATATTCTGCCAGCGTTCGATGACTTCTTTCTAAGGCCCCATTTGTTTGTGGATGGTAGGCAGTAGTTTGAAGTTTGCGGATTTTCAACAATTTGAATACCTCTGTTGATAGCTTACTAAATTGCTACCTTGGTCAGTGAGAAGAGATTCTGGGATTCCGTGTAGGCACACGATATTTTTAACGAATGATTCTGCGACCGTATGGGCTTCCATATTTTCCAATGGTACGGCTATAGAGAATTTAGTCAGGTCGTCCTGAAAGGTCAATATATATTTATTTCCTTCATAAGAGCAAGGAAGGGGGCCTACGATATCTAGCGCCACCCTCTCAAATGGCCTAGAGCTAGTGCTAGTTATCCTCATGGGTATAGGTGGTTGCTTACATAGCTTGTTCTTCTGGCATGAGGCGCATTTTGAAATATGATTTTTTACGTCCTTTATCATGTCAGGCCAATAGAAATTCAGTTTTATCCTTTTTAAGGTTCTGGTTACACCCTGGTGACCACCGAAAATGTCGTTATGGTATTCTCTCAGAACATTAATTATGTCATTCGGGTCCGTAAGTAGTTGTCTAACGTCCGTATACAAATGTACATGGATGTTATTATCTTGAAAGCATTCCGATAGGAGAGTTTTTATCTCATTAGTAGCGGCCAGTCCCAGGTTAGGAACTGAGATATGTATGCTATCCATATTATTGTTCTGTGCGTATTCTAATAGCTTGGTTAGTGATGATTTTAGACTGTTATAGTCCTTCTCAGTGCGTAAGGGAAGAAATCCCTTTAGTATGAGATATTTTTGATTAGAGTGGTGCACTTCGACTACTTGATCACTTGGTTGGAAGGATTCGGTACTGCCAAATAGTTTCTTTAGATATGCCTCTTCACGGCTTTCGGTTAAGGGTAGTACGTAGATTTTAGTTTTTATATTATTTAGTGTGTGTAAGGTTCCTGTTATTTCAGTGAGTTTGAAGTTTGTTTCCTCCTCAGACGGTTGTATATGAGTTTCGGCTTGAATATTGGATGTTGGCGAGCGGTCTTCGCTCTCTTGTGCCTGCCTTGCTTTGCTTCTGGTGAGAATTCCTACGATTCCGGTCTTGTTTTCCTGTTGCTCCACTTGTATCCTGCTTAGAGCATCTGCGTTCGCATTTTGCTCTGCCCGTAGGGTCGGAACTGCTTCACTGCATACACGATAGCCAGTAATTCTTTTTCCGTTGTGGAGTATTTGGCTTCTGCTTTGTTCAGTGTGCGACTAGCATAACAGATGGGCTTGTCCCGTCCAATTTCTCCTTGAGACAGGACCGCGCCCAGTGCGACGTCGCTAGCGTCGGTCGTCACTAGAAATTCCCTCGTGAAGTCAGGATACGATAGAATTGGTTTCTCTATTAATTTTTGTTTTAATTTTACGAATGCTTCATCGCATAGGGCGTCCCACTTAAACGGAACATCTTTCTTTAGGAGATTTGTGAGTGGCTTGGCAAGTTTTGAGAAGTCGGGTATAAATCGCCAATAATAGCCAACAAAACCTAAGAACGCCTTGATGTCCTTCTCCTTTTTAGGTATAGGGTATGTCTTGACCGCTGTTACTTTTGCCGGGTCAGGCATTAATCCATTCTCAGAAATTACATGTCCTAAATAAGCAAGTTCTTTCTTAATGAAATGACACTTGTCCGGCTGCAATTTCAAGTTGTGATTTCTTAAACGTTCGAATACTTTCATTAGCTTTTGGTTATGATCGTGCAAATCATATCCATAAATTACTATGTCATCCACGTATACGAAGCAGTGGATGCCTTGAAAACCCATCAACACATTGTTCATCAGCCGCTGGAACGTTGCCGGAGCATTCCGTAATCCAAACGGCATTCGGTTGTACTCAAAATGACCGAAAGGAGTACTGAACGCTGTTTTTTCCTTATCGTTTCTATCTACCAAGATCTGATGGAAGCCACTTGCCAAGTCCAGGGTACTGAAATATTTTGCTCTACCAAGTTGATCCAGGATATCTGTTATATTTGGTAGGGGATACGCATCGCCCACAGTCACGTCTTTGAGTTTACGAAAATCCACCACCACTCTCCAGCGCTTTTGACCAGAGTCATTCGGCTTTTTTGGTACTAGTAGGAGCGGTGAATTCCACGGACTGTAACTGTGTCGTATGATGCCATCCTCTAACATTTCATCTACCTGTTTATGTACTTCTTGTTTCTGAGCTTCAGGTAACCTGTAGGGTCTAGTGAAAATGGGTCCCTTACCAGATTCCGTTAATATTTTATGAGTTGTGGTTTCTGTATACATCAGGACATCACCCTCTAAATGGAAGAGATCATTGTATTCCCTACATATATCAGTAATGGAGGAACGTTCTTCCGGATTGCAGTGATCCACCAATTTGATCAATTTTGCTAATTCTACTAATCGATTTCTTACTACGTCCTTCCCTTGGCTTTCTATAACATTAAAGGACCCCGCACGTTTCCTATGGAAAATGACTTTCGGTCAAATTGAACGAGTCTATGCTCTTTGGATAGAGGAAGTCTCCCTGAACAAAAGTCTCAATGGGCACGAAACCCAAAACTTAGCAAAGAAATAACGTCGCATTATTTGAGTAATGCTAGTGTTCATTTAATTTTTTTTTTTTTTCATACTATGTAAGGAAAATGGTTTTACAATAAGCAAAAAACATTCCCAAAGAGCATAGACTCGTTCAATTTGACCGAAAGTCATTTTCCATAGGAAACGTGCGGGGTCCTTTATCTAAACTATCCCATTCTAAATTCATTTCTTCAGTATTAAGTTTTGAGTCTAATTCGTTAGTATTCAGCATCAACACCTTGGCGACGCAATCTTCAGGCCTTGCAAGCACACTAGCCACATAAATTCCAGGATAAACCTCTTTGTTCCGTAGAACTACATCTTGTTTTTCCCTAATAGGAACTTCGATTATGACTTCACTTCTCGCTGGCAAAGTAATTTCTCTTTTTAAATTATAATTTTCTACATAGTTATCCTCTAGACAAGGTTCGTTAATCGTTAGTATTTTGTCTTCTCCCACAATGGAGCCATATTTTATACTACGTGAATTTTCCCCAAGAACGTTAGGGTTTGTTACTATATTTACCTTATTGCTACTAGAATTAGGAGATTCATTATTTGTTGTAGGTATACGCAATTTTTCTTCGTTAACCCTTTTTTCTTTGTTAATTTTTATTAATTTTTCCTTTTCCTGCTTTATTGGTTTATTCGTTCCTTGAATTTCATTACCTCCTACAATGTCATGGCAATTACGAAGAGAATATACTCCGGTTGATTCAGGTCTTGGGAAAGAGCTTGTATTCCCCCTGTTTTCAATCCGTCTATTATTTCTGTCGTCTGCCATGTTTTTATCAATTTTTATTTTTACAGTCTTTTCTTCGTAGTCTATTCCGAATTTATATTTATTTATAAAATCGTTTCCTATGAGGCCGTCATAGTTTAAGTTTACATCGTCTGGAACCAATTGGAACATGTGGTTTATTAGAACTTCTTTTTCGCCTTCATTAAGTATGAATTTACCATTGACACATCCCAGACTGGGCGCTGATTCCCCAAACAGGTTATATATGGTACATTTAGTGTCTACTGTGGAGTCTCTTGGCAAAAGATTAGTGTTGTAAGTGAGGGAGTTTTTAATTAAGCTAAATTCAGATCCCGAATCTATAAGGAACGTGGTATAAGATTTTCTAGACGGGGAGAAAGGAACGCAGATTGAAGGTCCTTGTTTGGTAATACACATTGAAATTTTTACTATAATGCGGGAATTGGAGCAACTGCTTCCTTTCCTAATTTTCGTGTATGTCGGCTGCTACTTGGATGCGAGAAGGATGGCCGACCAATTCCTCCTGGGTTTCCCCGTTTTCCGACTCGATGTCATTCCTGGCAGGGATTTCTAACATGGTGTCATTGGAGTAGTGTACCCTGGGCCGTCTTTGTACGTATTGTACTCTTTGTCCCTGTTCTTCTGCTTGTCTCCATCCGTTAGCAGAGTTATTTTGTCGGACTCTCGGGTTTCGTGGCAAATGAAAGTTTTGTCTAGGCGGAGGTTGTCTATCGTTACCATTAAACCTTGGCTGCCCATTCTGCGATAACCTTGACCGACAGTTGGCGTAAGAGTGGTTTGGTTTTTGGCAGTAGGAGCATATCATCTGGTTTTGGGGTCGAGGAGTGAAGTGCAACCTATTTAATCTAGTGTAGCAGTTATCTTGTGTGTGTCCCTTTTTTTTACAGAAGGAACAGATAGGCAGTGGTTTCGAAGAGTTTCCATTGTTTTTGTTTGGGTAGGAGTACGAGGGCATACGCAGACTCTGATCGATTGCATATGTGATAGAGTCGCGAAGTGTAGTTTCGCCTCTGGCTTTTACTAATATTTTTAGGTTATTACTCAACAGGCAGTCTTCAAAAGTTCGAACCGTCAAATCATTGTTTTCTTGTATTAAATACGTTCTTGCACCTGCATCTGGTACAGTGGAGTAAGTGATGGAGTTTAGTGAAGTTAACATTTGAGAAAAACGCTGTCCGTATTCTTGTACAGTTTCTCTAGGGCCTTGTACAACTTTGCGTAATTCATTTTGTATCAAGGAACGTGATTTTGCTTCCTTGAAGTTTGCTTTTAAATCCCCTTTTAATTTGGTCCCATGTATTATATCATATGTCTGGTATTCACTTAGCTCGAACGCAGGTCCTTCCAGACGGGTTTTTATAATGTTTAGAAACAATTTTGCGTCTGCTTCCGATGTCGAAGAGGTAAATATTAAATCGCAACACGTGAGGAATTTGGGAAGATCGGCAGGGTTTCCATTGAAAGAGGGTACTAAGCTATGTATATCGGATGGCTTTACTTGCACTTCCATCTTTGTTTCACAGTTCAAAAAAGGTAATTCTTTAAATAGGCGTCGAATTTCAGAAAGGGCTCTTGCTCTAGATCGAGTGTAAGTCGGGGATCGATCTAGTAAACTTTTCAAAACGAATTTGGGAAAATCTTCCTTTTCTCGTTTTTGTTTTGGAGGCATTGGCTACTCCATAGTAACTGGGCGTGTTAACACATAAGAACAGAGCACCTGATTAGGGAAAAAAAATTCACCAAAACATTGTTCGTATCGCCAAGGATTTATAAAGGATTGTAATAAAAAGAGCCTTTTTCGGCTTTTGTATGCTTCGAAAGAAACTACATATGGGTGACACACTTAAACGAAAGGTAAAATTTTTGTGATCAAATTAATGTCGTGATCGCCTCAGAGAAAAAAAAATCGCTAAATCGAAAAGTCTCAAGAAAAGGAGCAAAAAGAAATTTCTTTGTTTACACTATCGAAGTCTCAAGTTATATTTTCCTTTAAAATCTCTATAGTTTTTTTTGAATTTCACCATGCACTTTTAAATCAATATTAGGTGTCAAAATTTTCTTTAATATTTTTATTTTCAGTTGATTAATTTATTTAAAGTGAAAAGGGAAATTTAGCAAAGAGCACTTACTTGCTAACGGCGGTTGCTTGATGCACCACCAATGTCCGTTTGATGAAGCTGAGTCTTCGATGTGCCTTCGCTGGGTTTTTAAAGTTTTAAAGAATAGCCTCTACAAGATGCGTTGTAAGTTAAAGTTGAGTTATATGCAGGATCCTCTGCGGATGCAGGTACCTCTGCAAGGCGAGTTGTGAGTTAAAGTTGAGTTATATGCAGGATCCTCTGCGGATGCAGGTACCTCTGCAAGGTGAGTTGTGAGTTAAAGTTGAGTTATATGCAGGATCCTTTGCGGATGCAGGTACCTCTGCAAGGTGAGTTGTGAGTTAAAGGATGTTCGTTTATCCCACCGCTGCCACCAAATGTTATAAACCGTGAACCGCCGTGCTTTCCTACTTTAGGAGAAGAGCGGCCCCGGGGAGTTTCGGTATAGAACACTTAATTTTTCTTTTATAGTTCAATAAAAACGTACGGAGTACACAATAATAAATGTTTTATTCAAATTTCAAAATTAAACTTAGAGATTTTACATTTATCTCAATACAAAAAAGTAAAGAAAGAGTAATGATTACCGAACTAAACGCACGGAGTGAATTGATTAATTTTATGTTTAAACTTTGAGATTTTACATTTATCTCAACACAAAAAAGTAAAGAAACAATAATGATTACCGTACTAAACGCACGGAGTGAATTGATTCCGAACTGCTCGGAATGAAGGTCCTGACGAAACTCAACTTGGTTAAATTTCTCTTCTTCCAGCTAGCCTAGGGAAGCCGTGCTTTATCAGCAAAATAACCCACGCCGTTGGTTATCTTGAAATATACGTTGAAACTCTTAGAGGCATTGTAACCTGATACGGTTTACGATTTGCGCATGTGTGGCTGCACATGCGCGCTGTGGTTATCATAAATTTAGGATTTTATGTTGACTATGCAATTTTAAGGGTTTGAATTTAGCGTTGCACTTGAGCAAAGAATTTACAAGTCTTGAAATTTGAGATTTTGTTTCAAGAGGAATTTTTGATAATTTTTGTTGACTAATGGGAATGTGTTTTCTAAGGAATATTAATGGGTTCGAGATTGAACATATTATGGATATCGTTATGGATATCATAACATTAAACATGGGGTTACAGCGGGATCATATATTTAGATGTATTCATTCTTCAGTAACTCCAGCTTCTTTGGCTGGCAGCCCGTTAATAAGAAGCCGAACATTATGTCTTTTCAGTAACAAATGCTATTAGACCAGTCGGCATTCGCTTCAGGTATTGGCTGCCGTAGCATACAGTGACTTCACTTGATGGGTTGAGCGTTTTGAAATGGTGGCACAAGTTTCGAGACCATCGCACCTCCTTGTAAGAAAGTTCAGGAATGCATCAACGGCTGGAAAGTCGGTTGCAGCAACTTACTTAATCCATAAATCTCGTCTATCCGAATCTAAGTTTGTAAGAGCAATGTGAATGAGTCATTTTCCGCTTCTGCACGTAGCCCTTCAGGCTTCTAATTTCCCGATCACTGACTTCACACAATTACCTCAATGCCTTCACATTAACTTGGTTTTATTAAGGTTTTTCAAGATATGTCCGTATAAACTTTGTAACTATTTGATGAAACCGCACTTTTAGTCAACTATGGTTAGGAACAGTTATCGATAAATTTCTAATGAGATTTGCAGCATTGCCTATTGGAAACCCTTACAAATCTTGCAGCTTCTGAGCTGATGTCAGAAATGTACTATGCACCGTAGCCTCAAAAATATTTTGAAAGGACGACTGTTCCAGTAAATGGAGGTTTACTCAGACGAGGTAATTTAGAGGTGGCGTTATTATTTTCTCTTTGCCAATTTTGAAAAAATAAACGTTGTTGCTGTAATCCATTTGTTGGTGTGTCTCAAGATCATGATTTCTGCTGATGTAGATGGTCTTTTCAGGTTCAACGCACTTTTCAACATACAATCAGTGCCAAAAGTTAGTATACACCGGCCATTTTCTACTTTGAAGGTGAGTACTCCCTAAATAACAAATAATAACGAAAATCTTTTGAAGTAAAAGTAAACCATGTTAAACCAGTGCTTAATTACTTATTGTAATAAAGTTATAAAATTAGTGTTGCAAATAAGAGAGGGATCTTATGATGAATACAGAAAAGCTTGGTTGGGTCTTCCTCCTTCTCAGTAATTTCTTCTCTGGTAGTCGGTTCATTCAAAGAATAAAATGAAACTATTTATTTTTAACAGGGGTGAACTTCTGCTCCTTTTATTATTTTATAATTTATTTTCAATTTGCAATATTTTGCTTTTGTCAAAAACATTTAAGTTTAAAGCTAGCTCTGATTTATTTTACAAACGTTTAAACTCCAAACAAGTTATGTAACTTCTAATTCTGGCACGATAAACTGAAATCAGACCAATTGGTGCGAGAATATGCCATGGATTTTGAGAGCGGCGTCTGCATTGCGAGAATATAAAACGAATGCTGAGAGCAGCTTCTGCGTTGCAACCACTGACATATAATAATGGACTGCTCATCTGAAATTATTCCATACAAATCGATGGCACCCAAAAGTATAGTTGTCGCACTCATCCATAGACCCCCAAACTGACAGAAGCACTCAGAAGTGAAATCAGACCTGATTTTATATTTTCCCTTTTGCACTAGTGATGTTTATATCTTTTGCTCTTTTCCCCATAGACCCCCGGATTTTGACATACAGAATGTCAGTTGCTAAAACAGGCGTTGAGAACTTAAATCAGATACACATAAAATGTGGAAATTAATGAAAAAAAGGCATTTTAAAAGGTGAAAACGCCATTACCATCCCCGGCCCAATACAATCCAGATCTTCCTAGACATAAGGCGCGTATGCTCTGCAGATTTAGACTCGGTCACACCTTTTTCTCCCACGGACACCTTTTCACTAATTCCTCTCCCCGGACCTGCAACAATTGCCCTAATGCACCCCACCTCACAGTTAGACATGTTTTGACTGAATGCCTAGAAACTGCAAACCT
Organism: Thereva unica; assembly: GCA_949987705.1. Classification (NCBI taxonomy): domain Eukaryota; kingdom Metazoa; phylum Arthropoda; class Insecta; order Diptera; family Therevidae; genus Thereva; species Thereva unica. The sequence continues at coordinate 68,795,898 of OX465281.1, forward strand.
CTTCGGTGAATTTCCTCCACTTTCCTCGTTACTAGACCCCGGTCAGAACCATAATAGTCCTTTTTTTAGACTTCTCAGATCTCTAGATATCACTGACTCAATTTAAGTAACCTCACGCCTCAGCGCCTTTTGGATCTATAGTCCGTGTGCGCTTAACTTGGTCGGTTGTGCCTTCAGGCCTTCCTGCCTCTTGTAATAATAATAATAAAAGGTGAAAAAGTGAAGATAGTGTTTATTAATTTTTTTAAACAAAATATTTGTGTTGTTTTAATGTTTTAAGTACGTATTTAAAAAAATGTAAATTTCAAAAGTGATTCCGGTGTTTACATGGAGTGGAAAAAGGTTTGTAGCCTATGGAACAAATTGGTGCCATGAAAAATTCCTCATGAGCTGTCCATTCTATATGTCAGTGGTTGCAACATTCAAACCCAATCCCTCCCACCAAGCGCGGGCTATTTTGCCTCGCACACATATATTTATACGCTGCTGTTTGTAAATGGAGCTCAACCAAAAGTTTCCATGCTCTAGCCAACTGCATAGGCACAAGTGCCCAGAAACGGCAGAAACGGGTGCGAACCAAAAATGCGCGTCACCATCGCTGCTGTCTGTTGCTGGACCTCGACTAAAAGTTGCCATGCTCTAGCCAGCTAAATGGCTGCAATATTTAAATATTTTGCTTGAATTAATCGCTTTCGGCGACATGGAACACGTTTCGGCGTTTCGCCTATTCGACTGCGCGTCTGTATTTTACGTACATATCTGGGGCAGTATCCCAGTAGGGAAAATCGCAAATATTTAGGAAGTCGATTTGGAAGTACTTCTTTAATTTAATGACTTACTATCCCAGTCATCCATCGTCCGATCTTTGTGTGATAAGTTTAAGACAAATAGTTTAATTTCCAAAACATTTTAACACATTTTGGAGTGAGTGTATATAAGTAACAATTAAATAAACTTTAACAGAATATTCATAAATAAAATATATTAATTCTTATCGTCCTGTATTAAGATTGATTTGGAGATTTAGACTAGCCATAGAAGTTAACACTTCTAAAGTGTGGTCCTACGCACACTCATTTTTTTTTTTTTTTTTGGTAAAGGTTAACATATCACCCTGTATTTTTGTAACTCTATGACCTACTTTCATGAACAAGCTGGCGGTATACGCAGAATACTCCCCCTACCTAAAACTGGAAAAGCGAAGGTTCTACACTACCAACTTCCAGTCAGTAAAGTCAAAATTTCGTTTTTTAACTGAAAAATTATTTCGAATATAAATGTGTAATTGAGAAAATTGCTATACTTATTTTCATTCATTCTTCATCGCTGGATGTCTGGGAGTTGTCTAATTCACCTTATTTTCTTTGTCCGAGCTCTCTTCAGGTTCATTCATTCATGACGGGAATATTACTGCAGCCATCACTGTAACAATGAGCACATACTGAGATGCACAATAATCCGTCTTTTGGACAGGAACTGCTTTTCGTGCACTCTTTTGTGCACTTGCAGAACATTAACTGTAAAATGTGTTTGGGAGCAGGAGGATCGGTCATTCTTTCTGGCGCCATTGTATCTTCTGCTATCCACCTCCAATCCATAGCGTGGATATCATGTGAAAGCCACTTTTGAACTTGGAAATAAACTCGGTAGAAATGCTGTCTCGCTAAATTGGCAGCTTTTTTCTTTGCTGTTGTCCTTGTGAAGCACAAATATCGATATTCATTTACGTTTTGCACATTCTTTGGTGCTTTGTAAATTATTAGCAGACATAGCATCCCTTACTCGAAAATTTCATCTTGAGAAATGTTTCTACTGCCTCTGTCAATATTCTGCATTCAGTTTTAGACATCGATTCAAAAGATTTACAGATCCTCTTTTTACCTTTCTTATAAAAACAAGATGTCCTATCGCATCCACTTACGGCATGGAGAAACAAGAGATTTTTTTTTTTTTTTGACAAAGAGGATACTTGCTAAGGCTTTGGGAAGAATAGAGTGTCGCAAAAATATTCCCTCTCCTGGGTTTCAGAAAATAAATCTTCCTTGTCACTTGAGTTAATGCAGTTAATAGAACAAGGACATCTATGTATGACCTCAGAAACAATTACAGGAATTTTGCATGATCCACTCAGCGCTGTGTGAACAATTAGTCGGCATCATCTGCCGCTTGGGAGATCAAGAAATTCCCCTCTCTTTGGAAATACTGGGACAGGAGATTGATCAATAATAAATCATACCAGCGTGAAGCTCCTCCTTTCATTAATAGAGCAGATCAAGCCAAAGGTTCGCAAATTTCGTAGGCTTAAAAAAAGTGATGTGGACTGCAATTTCCGAGAAGTTGTGTGAGGCGGCTCAATCAGATAATAAGTAACTCAGGAAGCAGTCAGTTAGTCAGTTTAAGGACAAGTGGTTATAGCAAGTGAGGCGCCGTTTCACTGATCTTTAGTGAATTATAAGAACCTGTATAGTCTTCTATTATGGACGAGAAATAGTCCTCAGCTGCCTCGGCTGTTACACTAACTTGGCTGTCCACGCTTGCCTCGGCAGTGTTGGCTCCTTCGAAGTTTTTGAGGAGCTCGTTGAGTAAATCAGGATCTGTTAGCGAATGGGTGAAATGGGGCAATGTCAGCGGATGGGTTAATAATGTGTTTCTCACCTTTATGAATTAATGTTCCCTTTTTGCACCCGAGTAAAGGTCCCTGGGGAGCAATTAAAAGTAAAATATGCCATAATAAAAACTAATACTTTTTTTAATTTTTATTTCAACACAAACGATATTGGTGTTCTTCTTCTTGAATTGCCAAATACATCCCAACAAGCGTTTTCTTACTTTTATTTTTTATCTCCACTATTTAATTTTAGTGTCAAAAATCTCGCGATACCGCGGAGTCCAATTTGGCGTAAGCAAATGCTAATGTCTACACATTCAAAGTTCACAATTTTGACATTCTGTTCCCTTGGAGCAAGTTTTTCTTCATAAAATTCATAAAACATTTGGCACTTGAGCAATCTCCAGGACAAACAAAGATTATTTTAATATTGAAGTTAGCGCTGGTTCTTGTTGAATTTTTATAGTCTCGTAATAAACTTTTTTTCAGCTCCCAACTTCATCGCTGGGATTTTTTTCTTTTTCAAGTCAACATTGTATCTATTTCGCAGTATTTTCTATAGGTGCCAATGCTTCTAATTTAACTTTCGCCTCCCAGAAGGAACTGTTTAAATGCATTATATCTTTGTTCATTCAATGAATGCTTTCCAGTTTTATCCCCATATAAGAACAAGAATAAAGATTCACCGGTCTTTTGTACTTCGTCATGAGTGCATTAGACATTGAATTCATTTATGACATAGTGGTTTATTTTGAAGAAGTTTCAGAATCAATTTTTTACTTTTACCAAAAATGCAACTTGTAGTAGAACTGAAGAAATGTTCTAATAAAATGAATGTCCCTATTTTAGTGTATTGCATTTGGAGGCTTTGAGTAGGAAACAATTTTATTTTGGTTTGACTTTACCACTTCTTGGCTCAAAGAAGTAAATATCATTGTATGTCGGAGTTAAAGCAGTTAAAAGAACAAGTAGAACAGCATCCTCTCCTACAATCGTTGCTTGCATTGCATGCGATTTTTCAATTGCAGTATTCACAATCAAAACATCTGCTGTTGCATTTCTAACTTCGATGTGCTCTTCAGCAAATGCTTAAGGTAGCATGGAGAAGAGCAAACTTCATTTATCCGTCGCTACTCAGAATTTAGTTTTAGTGTTATCATTATAAGTTTCAAAAAGAATAAGATAAGATTTATAATATATTTTGATATAATTTATATAGCTCTTGCATGCTTCTTTGAAGGTACTCATTTCTTTAATCCCTCTAAATAGATATGATAAAAATCCTCCACCGATTATATAAATCTCTGTATCCTTTAAAGTAACTTAGTCTACTGTTTGCAATCCATCATAAATATCAGATTTAGCAGTTTTAAGGTCCGTGTATATCTACAGATGTCGAGTATGTTTTGTATCTACCGTGGCACGACCGCGCAGACTCGGCCAATACTCGCAGAAACAATATTTTGTCTGCGGGGCTCATGTTTGTATGTACAGGTGGACCTTTCTACCGCCGCCTAACTTCACAATATACTTTTGGCGTTTTGACTCATGGATCCTTTTGGAATGGAGAGGAGCTGGTGATGTTTGTTTTTAAAAAATGCGCCTTCATTAGTATTCAGCTCATAGATTTTATTATCTAACCCGTAGGAAGATTTCCTCTTAGGTTATTTAGGCGGTGTTGCAGGTGTCGGTGTTGGTAAAGCTAGACCTTTAATAAAGGTCTCTGGCTGGCTGTTTGGAGCTTCAGGTGGCCATTTTGAATGGACGGGGTTAATTAATGGTCCTCTTTCTGTATCCGCAGTGTCCGTTAGGATGCCGGCTAAGTTTTTACCTGGCTTAGTAGGTAGTTCGCTGCGGTGTGGAGGTTCGTCCAAGCTGCACTCTCGGTCCAAGAGCTCCAGTGTTAAAGGACGTCCTTCTATTTCTTCTGTTTCTGCGAGAATGCCTGGAAGGTTTTTGCCTGGAGTTGAGGGTAGGTCTTTGCCGATTTGGAGAGCGCGGTGGGGCGTCTAAGCCAAACTTTTTATCAAAGAGATCGGGCTCGGGCTCCCACAACTCTTCTATCTGCTCATCAGTTAGAGGCCACAACTCGAGATAATTATCCAAATCAAGAACTAAGTTTTCTATGTGATTTCTTATGTTGATTGTTTTCTTCGCGCTGTAAATAGAATGATGCCATTATTATGCGGGTTTGTCTTAGACTAATATAAATTGGGACAGATGACATGTACACCATTTCATTCGGATAAAACACAGATTTTATTGATGGGTCTTTTGGACGAAGAAGTGCTTGTCTGGACGGCAACTATCCTGACTTTTCTATCGACCCCTGGATGATTCTCATTTATTACTCCTAAGAGATGATCACCACTTGCCAAACTCTTACGTTGGGTTGCTTTGTTTGCCATTTTGATCTGCCTTGCAGTTGAACTACATAGTCTTGGGACCAATGTTTCCAAAATCTTTGGACAGTTTGTCGTATTTGTTTCCATCGATCTCTGTATACTTAAAATAGCTTGAATGTGTGTATGAATTGTGTCTGGTTCTGGAATCGCCTTCATATATCTCCTTATCAAGAAATTTCCAGGCGAGAGAGTTTTCAAGTTTGATGGGTCAGCTGAAAGGAGGCACAACGTAACGTAAGTATTTTTTCGCATGTAGCTTTTTAGATGATATTTAATCCTTTTTATTCCAGCTTTCCAGATTCCTCCAAAATGTTGAGCTGATGGAGGATTGCAATCCTATTGGATTCAGGGGTTGGCCAATTCGGCCGCGGCTTCAGTAGCAGTAGCTTTCGTTAATTCAGCTTGTAGCTGCTTATTAACGCCGAAAAATTTCGTACCATTATCTGAATAGATGTGACGGCACTGGATTCTCCATCCTATAAATCTCCTTACAGCTGCAAGGAAAGCATCAGTTGACATATCTGATGCTACTTCGATATGTATAGCCTTAGTGCTCATACATATGAAAATACCCTTATAGGTTTTGAAACCCTTGTGCTTTGACATCTTTAGCTTGCATGGTCCAGTGTAGTCAACGCCAACTTTTTCAAATATGTTGGCTCCAGTTACCCTTGCTCTGGGTAGCTCACACATTATTAGCCTTGGACTTGCTGTACGATATCTCATACACCTTACTCACTTGTAAATTGAATGGAGAAGCAGATCATATAGCTTTCAGGGTGCCACAAACTTCTTTACTGATGGCTCTAAACTCGAGTAGGAGGAGGAGTCTTTTCCCAGAGCTTGGGATTGAAGTCTCTTTCCGACTACCCGATCACTGTAGTGTATACCAAGCGAAGGTTCTAGCTATACATGAAACTGTTTTACTAATCAACCGGCAAGGCGACAGGAATCGGACTGTCTACATCTTCTAAGATAGTCAAGCACCTCTGAAAGCCCTGCGCTTTTGCACAAACAGCTCTAGAACTACCTCTGAATGTCGCAGATCTCTTAACGAGATGGCTCAACAGCTCAGGACCCTCTTCATATGCTTGCCTTTGCACCGAAATATAGAGGGAAATTGTAAAGCTGACGAACAGTCTAGGAAAGGGACGACCGCTACTCTCCTTCCTGGAAAGGAAAGAGTTGGTATGCCTTGGGCCACTTTTAAACACCGATGCAAACAGCACACAATGCAACAACCAGAAAAGCATTGGAAAGATCTTAGTAAATGCGCCGTGGCCAAATTAACCTGGCCCTCTTATGATCTCAGGCGGCCCACATCACTGCAGAGCCTCGGTAGACAACACCTCTCAGCTATAGTGGGAGTGTTGACTTGACACTGTCTGATAGGGACGTATGCGACCTGCTTAGTTCTTGAGACTTTGGATTTTTGCAGAAGCAGACTTCAGACAGACTTTATATCCTGTCACTGCCCAGCCCTAAGCAGAAGGAGACTAACCTTATTTGGTGAGCCCTTTCTAAGCACGCTTGCAGAGATCGGGAAGATTGGGATCCCTCAACTTAGAAGATTTATTACTTCCTCGAGATGGTTTAGCGAAGAAACCACACTTGAACATCAGATTTAAAGTGGGATCACTATCATCACAATGGGCCTATCCCTTTGGCCTAAGTGTATGAGCTCAAACCAACAGCTCAGCCATATCTAACCTAACTTAACCTGCTCACTTGTATATGCGTTCCTTAACGGCTGTCAATCATTACCCAGAATTCATTTATCATTTATCTGTCATTTATTACCCAGAATTCATTTCCGATGTTAGTCAGCACTAGGTGAGCCCCGCCGTATATCGTGACCTTATGTTAATGGTCGATGATAATATTGCAAGACTTGCAGGATCATGATCATTGGATGTCGTTGATTGTATTGCAGGTCCAAATTATGTAACCTGTCGCCTATTCTCAATGTGCCATCTGTCGCTATAAACCGGTTCAACCCTTTTAGCCGACTCTGCCTGTTGATGGCTTTCTTGCTTGCTAATTGCTTGTACTCGTCGCCACACATTATCTTTTGAGCGATTCAAACTAGCTTGATTCTCGTCTTCGATCTCCTCTGCTAAGGTCTGCGAATGTCGGGGGTGTTCTTTATTTCGACAGTTATTTTCAAACCGACAACAATAGGCGACGACTCGTAATGTCTTTGTGTACGACGAGAACTTCATCCACTATCCGTCCTATTGAGCTTGAATGGTCAGCAACACATTCGCTGTGGTCTTGGCTTCCAATTCCGTCTTAAATTTGATTGAAGTTTCTTTCGGCCACTTTTCTTCTGTTCTTCTAACCAGCTGGGACCATGCCACTTTCTTCAATTTCGCTGGCATCAATCCTACATGGGCTTGGAACATACTGACAGATAACCGAAACTCTTAACGATTATATCTGCCACTCATTAGCCGTGTTTTTTAATGAACCATATAGTTCTTTTATCGGGTTCATTAAAAAAACGACAAGGGAAATTTCATGAAGTGCCTACTTCGATGCTTAAGATTTTCAAAATTAAACGGAAGTTAAATGTTATTTTTTACACTGTAACACGAAATCCCTTCTAGAAAATAATACATATGTCTATAAAAAAATCAATTATTTCTTATAAATTTGCTGTCATCACTTTCCTGTTGTTTTTATTTTTAAATTACGCCTTTCCGACCCCGAAAGTATGCAAAATGCCGGAAAGAAAGGGAATTTGAGAAATTTCCCAAAACCTCGATAAAGACCCCGATAAAACCTAGGTCTTGAGATTTGTATGAGGAAGAACTATATAGTTCATTAAAAAACACGGCTATTATCATCACTGTCAACAGATTAATCGTCCATAGAATTGTCATGATCATGTATAACAGATCTATGAAAACTAGAAACTATTTTAATACTTTGTTGTTGTTTACAGCTAGGTTGAACGATTAAATCTAAGATTTCAGAAGTTAGCGCACCAATTTTTTTCCGGGGAACTTCTCTCAAACCGTTTATCAAAGGGTCAGATGTAATCAGTAACATATTGAGTAAATCTCTAGTCGTAGATACTCGCGATCGCTTTTGAGTATTGCGTTTACGAAATCGTCTGCAGTCCTTCTTCCTCGCTACTTGTGCACCCTCAGACAGTTGGCCTATAGGCAGAAGTGATGATTTGATTACCTCTGCACTATGGAGGAGTATTTTGTGAACAGTGGCGGGCATATAGTACCACGATTAGAGAATAACGTAAAGTTGTCGGGTTTCTTGAGCTAATTTTTCAATATTTATGTCATAACCATAATAGTATGCCAAATTTTTGTATAAGAGAAACATCTTTGTGATATCACCACTGGCCTCGGGATTTTCAAAAAATCTTCGTGCGGTATTCCCGTCATTCGTGTTGCCGAACCCTGGTTTTGTTTTGTCTACAATTAAACCCATCTTACTTCTAAAACGTTGCTTGATATCCTCTGAGCGTTGCTTCACACTAACTTTGTCTTCGTTTGCACTAAGCTGCCATTTTTTTACATCAAGTCGATAGCTAATGTGAAGGAAGCATTCAAAGCACCTTGGATTAGATGTAATGTAGACAAACCAAAACCAAGATGATCATTATTTGCCTTAAACTCTCTAGAAAAATCATTCATCATTGATAGGGCTGCTCCACAAATAAAACATTTCTGTGAAGTTAAAGTTTCGGTCAGAGTATTGCAAAGCTAGCATTACATGTTTGACAGATACCTCACTTTCCATCACCTTGCATGTAGTCGGCAATAAAACATTTATCTCCTCTACAACCTTATTGTTTTCAGTAATTGTTAAATCTTTGGTTTCCTTAGAAAGAACAAATTTTATTAGGCGACAAGGCATTGTAGAGGAGGCGCGAGGGTTCTGCCACACAATGTTGCCTTCTTCGCCTCGTAATTGAAGGGAACTAATGAAAATACAAATACAAATTCATCACTGTCATCACAGCTCGTGATTTTTTTTGTGCAAACTATGGCCGGAACTTCCATCACAACCCTACTTAGTGATCGTTGTGAATGACGTTCTAGGCAACAGATTATTGACAACTTCTTGCTGTGCCGAAACCAAGCGTTCTGCAGCCTGTATGTCCTGCTCTGATGCTCCACTTCCGAATCTGCTTATAACTATGTCTACTTGATTTGCTATCAACGTAGTAAGCCAAAGCTGCCTCACTCCTCAAACACCTGGGGGCACTTGTTTCGACTTTTTTTTCTTTACTTTTTGAACCATCAATTATTTTCTTAATTTGACGTGTTATGCTTCTCCGACCTGACAATCGCGCTGACACTTCAGCAGCATATACTACTTCACTATCACTTCTTGACTGTAAGAGGTCATCAACGCATCGTCTTTTCGTTTTGAGACTCGAATCTTCGAAGTCTTTAGTTGGTCTTCCAGGTCCCATCGAAAGGTATATCCGCACCCTCCACCCACGTAGAATTCTTGTTCAGGAACCGCTCTTTGTTTCTTCCACAACTGCTCCTCTTTGCAGTCAATTTTGATGAATGTTTGGAAATGACCTTAATGTCTCTCAGGGACTCCTCGGTAACACCGTCAAAATCATGTCTTGAAGATATAAACCGAAAGAGCTTCTCATTGCGCGTTTCTTTGGGGTGTTTTAACCATTCTTCAAAAAAATCAATTTTTGAGACGGTGAAAACTGTAACAGAAACAAAATTATAACAATTATTTGTGTAAATAATTCGCAATATTTTTTTGTACCAGGTAATTCTACATAGGTACTTGTGAGAATCACATACAAGAGATTTTACGGAGTGGACATGTAAAGTTAATTCAAAAGAAAATACTTACATTTTTGTACGCATTTCATCACAAAAACCTTTGCACAAATCTCCTTTAGTAACTTAACTACGTTATCGAGCATGCAGAAGAAATGCAAAATAGCTATATTTCTTAATGTAGAGGCCTACTGAGTTCGAATTAATAAGTCCTAGAAATTCAAAATTCGCTTTTGTCCACCTAGCTTGTTCTACACGAATCACTGTGCGTTGGGAAGAACGGCTCACCGCCGTATGTGGTTAGGACGATTTGTCCGCCTAAGGGGTGGCGCCGAAATCTCACCTCATTTGCACTTGGCTTCGGCACGACTTGCGATGCTCAAGCTAGCTCGCCGGATGGGGGGCTCGTCGTGCAGGGAGGTAGAAGGGGGGTGACAGTTTTGAAAAAAAAAAAAAAAAAAACGAAACCTTCGTGCCAAAACAAATAAAAAAATTGCCGAAAGAATGAAGGGGCGACCTGGGTCCCGTCCAGGGCCATCGAGAGATTGGTTAAACCTTGTACGCAGCCATGCGGACGGACCGATCGGGGGGAAGAAGCTGAAATGAAGGCTAACCACTAAAAGTACTTACATGTTTTTTGTGGAGGTACACAACCTCCCCACTGGTACCATGCCCTTCTCTGTCCTCTACTTACCTACATGTTCATTGGAATAATCAAAAAAAAGATAAGAAATTTTGATACCCCTCTACTCAGGGATTTTTTTATTTCTATATTTAAATTTATCACAAAACTTTATTTGTTTGACCTTGTTGACCATTGTTTTACCGTTGGCATTTATCTATCGCACACACAATTATATCCATGCACAAAATCTCACACAATACGCTCGCCATTTTAGGGCTTCTGCTCCATTCACGCGCTGAGGCCCGACTGAATCCCAACAAAAGTCCTGCCCCCGACTCCAGGGTCTCACAAAAAAGTCTCGGCTTACTTTGCGCATTTCAAATTTTTTTTTCGAACCTCGCCTTATTTGGTCAGGATTTTGGACGCGAGCGTAAAGAATTCCAGATAATTATGGTGGAAAGGAAGGAATTGATAATTACCTTATTCCATTTTCCTATCCCACGCATACCAAATAAACTAGGCGAAGCGCGTTTTTTACAGGGAAATTGCCAGATTCCGTATTGATCATTTTCAGCTATCCTTGCACACAACCGAGTTATTTGGTATAAACGACCTCTACCTCTTTTTCAAGGTGGCGGCTTTTCTCCATCACACTTCGACCCCACAAACTTGGTTTTAACATTGTCAGATGTATCCGAACAAATTCCAAAAAAAAATTTTGTACATCCTGAAATGCAATTTGATTTACTAATTGCACTGGACTATACGTATATTTCAGCTGTTTGTAAATATCTTTTAAGGAGCCAGAAATTCCTTCTTGGATTTTGAGCTGTTTTTCAAACGATCTCGCTGAAGGTTTTTATTTTTTTGATCTTGGTGCTGTTATTGAAAAAAGTATTTGTTTAGTTGAACTCTGGCAATTTCCTGGGCTACGAGAAGGGCTTATATTACCTGTTTCGGACTCCTGAATTATTTGCATAAATCCATTTTCAATAGGGTCTGTTCCACAACGTACCTAAAATAAAAAAAATCCCAAATCAAAAAGTATACAGCCGTGTGCAAAAGTATGAGGCACCCTAATTTTTAACTGTACCTGCGAGTGTTGTTCTCGGGATGTTTTCTCTTCTTCTTACAATCATGTAATACACATTTATAACACAAAAAACCCAAAAAAGGAGTTCCTAGAAGTTGTAAAATTAAGAATTTGGGGCATTATGTGTTTTGTTGGTTTTTTTAAATTTTGAATATCACTCCTTTGTCATTGCTTTTGCTGACCACACGTGTTTTTGTGTTTGTTGCGACGATTTTTTTAAAAAGACGAGTACATTTTGTTTCGAATATGGGTAAAATTAAAGAACTTAATTTAGAGCAACGCGTGCAGATAGCTTTACTTGCTCGACAAGGTAAATCTCAGGTTGCAATAGCGAATTACTAATTAGGAATTCCTTTTTTGGGTTTTTTTGTCTTATAAATTTGTAATACATGATTGTAAGAAGAAGAGAAAAAATTCCGAGAACAACACTCGCAGGTACAGTTAAAAAATTAGGGTGCCTCATACTTTTGCACACGGCTGTATAAAGACTTAGGTGAATACTTCCCTAAATTGTAGTTAAAATCCACCAATAGTTTAAGTACCATCAGCATCCAAATATTTAATAATTTAAAACTAAAAAGAAATACATATTAACAAATTGAATTAATAAAATGGAATTAGTAAATAAGCAAAGAGGAAACACAATAAAATATACTGAAGTAAACAAACTGAATTTATCCAACATATCAAACAAAGGCAACAACAACAAATACACATGAAACTCGAAGGGCCTCTTGGAAACCGAACTTCATCTGTATGACGTAAAATATAAACAAAAATGAAACTACATAAGTCCCTACAAAAGGACAACATAAAGGACAATTTATTATGGAATTAAGGAAATTAAACAAAAAAAGGGAAATTCTAACCCAACTTTGTCAGTTGGAAACAGTAAACCATAAGGTGCAAAATTTGCCCAAACTACCAATAAAACCAATACAAAACATATAAAAACATTAAAGGGCACTCACCTGCACATTATTAGTTGTTATTCGCGACACTAAAACACTAAATACGCCCGAAAATAAACAATTTCTGAAAAATAAATAAACGCGAACTGCCATCCATATTCTGTAATGAGGCGAATTTAGGGCAGCAAGGCCTAAGGACAAATGTCCCTTTTCCAAAATATTAATAATTTTATTAAATTTAATTTACCCAATGAGTGGGAAAGAGAAAAATTAATTAGAAAAAGATGCAATATCCTTAAAGAATGTCGAGAATGAAATTGCATATCCTGCCGCATCGACGTTATGGCAACTGCAATAAACCATTAATTATAAAAAAAATAATGATATTTAAAAATATGATAATTTGCAATTTTGAAGACAAATAAAAAAAATTATGCATCAAATACAACAATGGTTTCGCTAGAAAAAGGTATTTTACGAGAAGCCTTAATCTATGGATAAGGGAAGATGTTGGCAGTACAAATTATGAATTCGCTGCCAAATCGACCAAAGAGTATAAAGGAAGGAACATAAACAGGCGGCAGATACTTGAGTTTTTGAGTCCAACTGAAGAGCATAGGAAGCGAAAGTAATGCCCTTTGAGGACATTTTTACTAGAAATGTGTTTCTGGTTGATGACGGCAAAAACGGTGTTGGTAATTTTTCTATTCTTAAACGGCGCTGGATACATATCTGTTTTTTTTTTCTTTCTTTTTGGATTTTTTTTATGAATTTTCCTGATAATTTAATTTAAGATGAATGAATTTAAATAATTTTTTTTTCTGATATTTTTTTTTTGTTTTTTATGAAAAAACCAAGCTTAGGTGTAACCCTTTGTACTACCAGTCCGTCATGTCGTTCAGTTCATGGTGCAATGTCTAGTAGTAGCTTGGTTTGAAGAATAGAGGAGAATAGGAAAGGTTAGAGGGGGTCTGGAGGGTGAAGAAGAAAATGACGGTGAACCTCACGTTTGAACTCTAAGATGTTGTACGAGTTCGGAAATACTGACTGCGGGAGATCATTCCACAGTCGAGTTGTTCTATTCATAAACGAACTTCTAAACCGTATTGTGCGTGAACGAGGGGGCTGTAGGGTATGGAGGTGAGCCGAGCGGGCTAGTCTTGTGTTGCGGGAAAAGTATTGCCGTGCAGGCAGGAGGTCCTGAATTTCGGTGGAACAGTCGCCATGGTAATAGCGATAAAGTATGGAGAGGGCTGCTACATTCCTACGGTGGCTCAAGGTGTCTATGGAGGCTCGAAAGGGGCCATCACCAATGAGTTTGAGGGCACGATTTTTCACCTTGTCGAGACAAGCCAAGGTGGTTTTTGGGGCGCCTGCCCAGATATGTGAGTTGTATTCGAGGCGCGGCCGAATGTAGGATTTGTATATTGTAGCCAATGCGGCTGGCTGGAGGAGGAACTTGCATCTCTTGAGAACTCCAAGGCATTGGAAGGCTTGTTTGGCGATTTGGAATATGTGATCGTTCCATCGCAGATGCTCCGTTAAAGTTACCCCTAGGATGTTGAGAGTTCAGTCAGCCGTTAGATTCTCTCCATCCACCGAGACAGGAGGAAGGTCGGTACAATTTTTGTTGGAGATCAGACAGTGCTTCGTTTTTGTGGCATTGAATTCGACGCGGCTCATTTCGCCCCAATGAAGAATCGATTCGATATCCCGGTTGGTCGAAGCCGACATCAGTTGACGGTGGTAAAGACAAGGTCTGGCACGTGCTTGTCTTATATTGTCGAAGGAGTAAGAGAAATTCAGAGTACCGTCATCAGCGAAGCAGTGAAGTGGGTTGGAGGGGATTGAGAGCAGATCATTAATGAAGATTAGAAAAAGTGCGGGTGAGAGAATTGACCCCTGGGGAACTCCGGCCGAAATGGCGTGGGGGTTGGATTCGACGCCATCCAATACTACCTTGATTGAACGGCCTGAAAGAAAGCTCTTAATCCAGTTCCTTAGAACTAAGTGTATACCAATAGCTTGGAGTTTATTCAACAGAGCTGGGTGCCATACTCTGTCAAAAGCCTTTGATATATCTAGAGCAACTAGGCTAGACTCACCAAAGCTGTGAATGCTTTGGTTGATACGCTTGGTTAAACACACAAGCAGATCGCCAGTAGACCGTTTAGATCTGAAGCCGTATTGCCTGTCGTGTATAATTTGGTTGGATTCTAGATATTTCATCAGCTTTTTATTGATTATTGTCTCCATGATTTTGGAGAGAACAGAAGTAATTGCTATTGGGCGGTAGTTTAAGGGGTCGCTGGCTTCACCTTTTTTTGGGATTGGCTGAACATGAGCTAGTTTCCAAGAGTCGGGATACACTCCGGAGAAGTAAGACAGGGAAAAAGCTTGCGCAGAGGTTTAGCTAAAGGTGAGGCATATTTTTTAAGTACCATAGGGGGGATTTTGTCGGGACCAGTGGATTTATTGGCGTCGAGTTCTTTGAGACACCTAAACACCTCGCGAGTCCTGAAGTGAACTCCGTCCATTGAGTGGGTGGTATTCTCGAGAGTGCGGGGTGACATAGCAGCATCGGGTAAAGAAGAATTTGCGGCGAACAGAGAAGCTAATAGGTCGGCCTTGGGTTTGCTTTCTGTTACCACTTCCTTGTTGTGAATAAAAGGAGGTGTTGAGTAGGAAGTAAAATTCTTCTTGATGGCAGTTACCAAGGACCAGAAGTTTTTGCTGCCTGGAGTGGAGTTAAGAATCCTACTTCTCAATCTATCATCAAATGATGATTTGACTTTCCTGACGATGGGGAGTTACAGGAGTTTCTAAGTTTGACGTACTCACGACGAAGTGGCTCATTAGGCGAACGTCTGTATGCTCTATAGGCGGCTTCTTTAGCTTTGATTGCGTTCATACATTCCACATTGAACCATTTGTTTGGCCTAGGCTTCACAGATTTGGTAGAGTGAGGGATGAACAAGCGCATACCCGCTCGAATAATTTTGGTGACACAGAGGGCCGCATAGTTCGCATTGGCATTACGGAAACACAAATCCCAGTCAGTGGCCTGGAAGAAGCGAATAAGACCCAACCAGTTGGCTTTCCCATAGTGCCACACAGTTCTTTTAGGAGCTGTGGTGGTTGTGGTCGAGGATGGATATGGGATATAAACGCTAATTAGTTTATGGTCCGAGTTGCCAAGGGGTGAGCTAACCTTGATGGAGTACCGCGTCGGGTGGGAAGTAAGAAACAGGTCAAGGAGATGGGCTCCTTGACCTGGAATAGCAGGGACTCTCGTCGGACATTTGACAATTTGGTGCAAGTTGTTGAGGCTCGCAAAGAGCTCGGCGTCTTTGCCAGGAACACTGGTGCCATTTGAGTAATTTAGCCAATGTACATTGTGAACGTTGAAATCACCCGCAACAATGATTTCGCTTTCCGGATGGGAAAATAAAAATCCGGAAATTTGTTCGGAAATAGCATCGAAGGCTGAGGTGGTGGCCTCATTACTAATATTAGGACTCCTATATAAAAAACAGAAAAATATGACGTGGCTATGGATAATTATTTTAATCCAAAGATGATTAAAATCAGAGGATGTACTACTGTACACCTTCTGAAAGGCCACGTCGTCATTCCTAATATATATGGCTAATCCCCTATGGGCGGAAAAGTTGTGCACTAAGTTATACCCTGTCACCTGAAATCGATCTAAATCAAGATCTGGTAACACTTGGGTTTCACTCAGTGCGAAAATAGCAGGGGTATGGAGGAGTAACTCGCACGTAACGGCCAGGAAGTTCGCATTCAGTCCCCGAATGTTACAAAAATTGATTATAAAATCATTGTCACATTGGGGACTGTTTTGCGTGAGGTCCATGAGCTCATTTGTAGCCGGCCGCACCGGCGATGCATCCATCGGAGCTAACGGGAGTAGCCTTGTTGCAGTGTTATGCCTGCTAAAACAAGACGACTCCCATCAGCTGACCGATTAAGGCTGCAGCGCCGGATCGACCGGCAGGAAGCGGGTGGAAGAAACTTACGTGTTGTCCGTCGGTCCTTCGGTTATTGTTGTTGTTGTTGGTGGCCTTTGCTTGGTTTTTTGTTTCTGTTTTATAATTTTTTTTTTATGTTATTGTTTGTTTTGTGATTTATGTTATTATTTTGGTGGTTTATTAATTTGTTTTTTTTAAGTTGTTATGTGTTATAAGTTTTTTTTTTGTTTTTTTTGTGTTGTTTTTGTAGTTATATTTATTGTTTCGGTTTTTTGCGTTACAATGGGACTGGCGACAACACACGCCCGCACTTCACCGAGGCTCAGTCCAGACACTATAAGGGTAAAGTAATATATTGTAATGTCTAGAGTCAAGCTCAACAAGGTCTTCTTTCCCCGCTAATTATTCCAAGCCCGTTCCCTTGGCTGTGGTTTCGCTAGATAGTAGATAGGGACGGTAGGAATCTCGTTAATCCATTCATGCGCGTCACTAATTAGATGGCGAGGCATTTGGCTACTTTATATGTTCCCCTGTTAAGGGGTGTTTACTTTATGCCTGTGTACCGCAGGCAGCACGGGAGGAAATTAACAGAAGGAATAATGGTTAACCCACACCAGTTCTATGTGCCACAGAGGTGGACATATTAAATATTCTGAAACATCGCATAGCACCGACTGCAACTCGGGTGCTAATCAAAGCTTTATCTTTAGTTTTTATGAGATCCATTCGAAGTAATTGGTTTACAGATGCGCCACTCCAGATACCTCTCAGATTCAAGGTGGCTGTAGCAAATGAGATGTTATCGTTGCCATATCTAGAACAAGTCTTGACTTGACCTCGTTTATAGTAACCCAACTTTCGCTCGTGCGCTTCATCTAAACTGCGGCCATCAGTTACAACTTGAGCATCGAACACTATTGTTCTGGGCCCTAGAACTGCTACCAGGTCCGGTTTTCTGACTCCTTCAGAGGTGTTTCAAGATGGTTCTTTTTCCGTGGCTTAGCCCCGGTTGTCAAGACCTCTTTTAATGAATTTGACCACGCTGTTATGCCTGTCAATTCTAGGGCCGTGCGTGCGATGACATGTTTGCACCATATGGTTAGTTGTCTCTTGGGCTAGACAACCAGCACGACACGTTCTTTTAATTGTAGGTCGTCCTCTATACATCCTCGATTTACATGGTAATACGTTGATTCTGATTTTGACACATTGTATGAAATCTCGTCCAGTTAGGAGTTTAGTAGGTTCTTGCAACGAACGGTACGATTGTTTACTTTTAGCCGCATCTTGCAGTCCAGCACCGTCCACTGAATTGTGGGTCTTGCAAGACCAGTAACTACAGATGTCTTCTTTGCGTGCGAAAATACTACCTTCGAACTGCAGCCTAAGTTTGGTACGGTCTAGTTCCTTAATTATAAAATAGTTGTCAGAGGGTGGTTCTTCCAGCCTGGGCCATTGGATATTTTCAACCCTATTCTTTCGGAGGAGAGAATCGTAACACCGAATAAACCTCCGTTTTCAATTGGAGCATGGAGGAAGGCCTTCGGAACATCTTTTGGTAGATTTAACCATTTTCTGACAGCTCCCCTTATTAAGCGGTCTGATTTTACTAGACCTCCTAGAGTGATATTCCCGAGCGTGGCCCGATGGAATAACTGAGGTATTAAAACCGTTCTTAAGGCAAAGAGCCTCTGTAACTTAGGAATGAGCCTATTGTCAATCGTGAATGATCTTTCATCAACGATTGATTTCTTTTGTTTAGGTTGACCTTTGATGGATACGTGTCATGAACATATTGGTGACATCTAGGAGCTCCTGTAAACCTTGACGAGTAGACGCAAATAACACTAAATCATCTGCAAAAGCAGCGGCATTCGATTTGGAGTCCCCAATACGACATCCAATGGTATCCGGCAGGTTCCTCAGAAGTCTGTCCATCACTAAGTTGAAGAGGATAGGTGACAAGGGTTCCCCTTGTCTAACGCCTCTTTTTGGGACTATTCGGTTAGACGTCCAACCTTTGCCGATAAGCTGGGTTGTACATCTGCAGTAGTAAAGGGCCAGATATCCGACGAAACCATTGGGTAGGCCAAAGGATTTGAGGGTATAAAATATTGCCGCATGGGAGACACAATCAAAAGCTTTAAAGACATCGAGAATGGCCAAGTAGCAGGATGTATAATTTTCAAATTGGCTGCGCAGGAGGAGATCAATCACTGTCACATTGTCAGCACATCCGTCAGTAGGCAGAAAGCCTCTTTGTTGCGGATCTAGAGAAATAGATGTTCTTAATCTCCTTGCTAAAATATTATGAAGATGTCTAACAATGATGGATGGGCCAGTGATTGGACGGAAATCCCCAGGTTCAGTGGAAACCGATTTTTTTGGAATGAATATTGTTCTTGCAGATAGAAGATATTCGGGCATCTTTCCGCACCAAAGTAGCAGATTGAAAACCCTCATTAAAATATCTGCAGGAACTGCTTTCAGCTGTCTAGCAGTGATTCTATCTGGACCAGGGGAAGTCGTTGGATCTGGTCTTGAGTGTATCACCTCATCAGTTTTGACTGGGCACCAGGTAGTTTGAAGAGATTGATTCAGATCCGTGATGCCAGGTGTAGATTCACTTCCGTCTTCCAGTAAGTTTGTCCAAAAAGGTTCCATAATGTCCCTAGGAGGATAATTGAATTGTTCTCACCATCCAGAATGGTGTTAATACATCTTTTCCTATGTCGAACCCAATTTCTTTGCGTAAGAGCATACTTTTGACTTCTTTTTTGCCTATTATTTCTAGGCATTCTTTGAGCGACATTAATTACTGTAGAAGGTTGTGCCCTGGTTGGGAGGATCTCTAATAATTAAGAAGTTATCCTACTAAATGTCATCTCTTTGCCTGCATTAATCGCTTCATTTACAATGTTTCGCAGATGATTGCTTTTGAATCTGAAATTAAGAATCTCACTTACTAGGTAATTATTATCAGTTGTGTCATAAGCTATTGTTGATGCAGCATCACGTAGACCATGAGAAACTTAAGGAATGTTTAGAGTGTTAGATGTACTTGACGGACCCGCTTCAAGCTCATCGATAAATTGACGGACTGATAATTTATAACTGTCCTTTCTTCTGATACCTTTTATTGCTTCTATTGTCCTTTGAGGGAAAATAGAATTTAGTTCTTGATTAATGAAACTAACATTATTCACAGTAAGCTCGGCTTCTTTTCTAGCCGTTATAAGGAGCTCTTCTTCTGTCCATCTGAGTTAAACGTCCGTACGGACTTGCAACCTGTCGTACTCAGCTGGATGTTTCCTTCTTTTATGTAGACCTAAGCCTGTTTTGGTTGTGAATGTTCTGTTGCACATATTACAAGTGTGGGATAGGGGAGTAGGGTTAGGGATTGTAGGGATAGGGTTTACTAATTGGTTCACAGGGTCAGTGGACCGAGTGTTCCGAGGCGCTTCGTTAAAAATGGGACCAATAGAATTTTTGTCGAAGGGGACAAATTGAGCCTGCTCCGTTAGCCAAGTTAAACTTGTTACCGGCGGGAAACACTAGGAGGTGGAGGATAGGCGTATCTATGATCGCTCTGGAATCAGTGCAAGCACCTTTGACGTTAAATCAGCCCTGTAAAACAACAGCTGAACACACCAGAGAGAGTCATAGTTACTCCCGCCGTTTACCCGCGAATTTGTTGTGAATTTGTTTGTTTGTTTATTTTTTCTTTTGGATTTAAATTTAATGAATTTTATGTTATACAGCGATTTAAGAGAGGTTTCTTTGATAATATAGAAATTGTGAATGGAAAGCCACGTGCGTTGATAACCTTTTTGCAGTGTTTTTCCGCTACACTTCTTTTTGTGGAATCCACTAATTGGGTGCTTTGTATTGATAGTGGTTCCCCAACGAACAGGGTCTTTGTTTTCTTGACTGACTGACTGTCCGATTAAAACTAACTGTAGACCAGCTCCTGTTGCTGGACGTTTCTTCTGATTGTTTATAATTTTTTTCCTAATCGTATACATATTTGTAACCCGTCCATACCTGAAATTTAATATATACGCAAAATAATTAAAATAATTATTATGAAAGTTGTTTAATCATTTTCTCACTTTTTTCCCATCCGTCTACGTCTCATGTAGGCGGGCCATGGGAGTTTAATTTATTAGTCATTTCCTTCCATAAATTGGATGCCGCCAATTTTCAACCAGGCGACCTCACATAATTTTTAGGCTAATCCTCATTTTGTTTCATGAAGGAAACCATGTACTGCTTCGATATTATTAGACTAAGTGCCCATGAACAAAAAAAATATTCATACATACTCTCTTGAAACTTATTGTATGGATTAAGGACACCTAGTCTACCAACTTTTCTTCTGCGAGAATTTTTGAAACCGCGGCTTTTTTCCTCCACGTTGCTCGAAAGTTATGGTGCCCAAAAAATTTATAGATACTGTTTTTTACCAATCTTAGTCGCATGAGATGGCGATGATACGCGCGAACCAAAACTCGTCTGACAAAAATGTTGGACCCTAAAGGGTGTCTACCACCCCAAACCTGCTAAATTATGGGCTTCCAAAAAATTTTTTATAACCAGCTTATTTTTTCAGGATCGTTTAAGAAAAATATGTGGAATTACATGGTATATGTGTCCGACAAAATTTGTTTGCCGATTTCGCCGTCCGACGAGTCAAATTCGTCTATTTTATGAAGAGAAAAAATTCATACATAACCGTCGGACAAAAACGGTGTTATGTGCCAAAAGCTACTGCCTTTTGTGTAATAAAAGTTTCCGACACATAAATCGCGGCTACTCCATAGTCCGACAAAAAAAAAACCAAAACATTGACATTATAATGTGGTCCGTTGACCTCCAGCGGCCTGCCTTCAAATCCGTATCTGTTGTCAATGTCTTCTACTAAATCCTAGTTAGATTATTCCCTCGCATACTGTCTTTATGTTCCCAGTAGGGGTTGCACAGTGTTGAAGTAATTTTGAACATAACAACTAACAAACATTAATATTGCATTTTCGGAACAGTTTATTGCGTTTCTAAGCCATACAAAAAGGGGGACTGATTAACATTCCGTCTGAAACCCGACTTACGAGATAAGGAATTACATAAAAAACAAATGGTAACTATAACCGTAAGCAAAATAACTGTGTGTTACAAAAAAACCGCTTCTAGCAAAGGCAACCGATATTCTTATATTGAAATGGAAAACGAACACACGCTTTTATACAAACTTTGAATATACATAGTCCAATCAATCTACGGAAATTCTCCAGACAATTGAAGGCAGGAAAAAAAATATGGGCGTGTAGAACACTTAATTTGAAGAAAGATAGCGTGTTTTTTTGACGGAATTGCATTGGCGAACTTAACCTAAAAAATTCGCAAAAGTAAAAAAAACGGTTTTTCGTCAATAAAACAAAAAGTTGAGCTCGGATCCGAAAAAGTTAAATGAGAAAGTTATAGGTATTAAAATTATCTTTCAATTGATGTGGTACAAAATATTGGTTAGTGTCTTATACATGGAGAAAAGTGCTAAAAACCGTTAAAAATCGCTTTTTTTCATTTATTTCTTGCTTTTTATTGATGCGACCTCGAACCTTTTTACTTGGTAAAAATGTTGCTTTTGGCAATCTGAAAACTCATTTTTTGTTTGTTCAAAAAATGCTTTTGCTCGTAACTTATGTATTCGAAATTTTGTCATGATGTCAATTTGTTTAGATTTATCTTTTTCGATTTTTAATAATTCCTTATACATTATACATGATGAGCACCACCTCGTTTTTCTGTTGGCTGACATTAATCCTGAAGCAAAGTGCCGGCTACAAACACCTCTTAGCCTTTTGTTTGTTATTCTTAGTGTACTCTTGAATGAAACTTTACATACTTTTACTTTCTCTCCATTTCGTCATAAAGTAATCTGCTGTAAAATTTCTTGGGGTGCCACTTTTTCTTCTATCGATTCGTTTTGGAATGTATAAATTCGTATATTTTAAAATAAAGCAATCTTGCTGAATTTTACTTTCACATGCATAAAAGCACTTCCAGAAATTATAAATTTCTGCTCTCTTAAGTCTACTACACTACTACTACTACTTACCTTTGCTTTACTGATTTCCTTTTTCTTGGTTTGTCGTTGACTTTTACTTCATTTACAAATTGTTCACTCATTTTCTAATAAAATATTTTTCAATTAATTATTGTAATATTAATTGTAGTAAATAATTTTACCTAAAATAATAACTTTCACTCAAAGAACTTCACTTTACATTGAAACTTCTGAAAGAAATGGCGGGAAACTTTTGAATAAATCAACTATTATCGCTTTTTCAAAATTATTTTACTTTAAAGGAAATCAGTTAACCCGTGGCCGCGCCGACTTGCTAAAGTGTGTCTTCCGACGGTTTAGAAGACTTGCACTAATCTTTTTCTTTTTTCCCTGGCGTGCATTAATACTCTAGAATCTAGAATCATCTGATGATACAATACATAAGGCTCGCCTTTTGTCTAGTGACCAGTTGCGCAATACATTAATTGCGCGTTATATTTCTAAGCTACCTCCCTGTAAACCCTGAGTTTCTTGTTTTCATGCGCTTGAACTACGCATTATTTTAAGTTATTACAGCAGGGCCTTGATAGTCCGAACACCCAAAATGTATACCCTGTTTGGATGTACGAAGCGTTCGGATTATAGTATGTAGATATTTTGAAAGCCATTTTGCAAAATAAAACAAACTTTTTTGTAATGGAAAATAAGGTTGTAGTCATACAAAAATGTTACATAATTCAAATATTTGATTTTAGTCACACTTTTTTAAAACAAATCCAATATATTGCTTTGCCGATTGGTCTTTAGTGACATAGAAAACGCGTTGTCCCTTAATTAATGCAAAAGCATTTTTTCTGGCAACGAAATATCGACTTCTTCCGCCCATTCCAAGCATGTATTTAAGGCAGACACAGCTTGAGTATGTGAAATCCTTGCAACTGGTTCCGATACTGCCGCTGTCTCCAATTCTTCTTCGTTTTTATTGGCATGCTCATTTATTAATTGTCTAACTATATCATCATCCGTTAAGGGTTCCTGACAATCAATTTCATCATTGCTTACCAAAAAATTATTAATATCCACTTCTGAAAAACCTCTGTTTCGAAAAATCCTTAATGGCAAGTCATCTTCCGGATCGAAATCTTCCACATATTCGCTAGAAATTTCTCCTGACTGCAGAAACAGAATGTGTCGCTTGTCTCTGCCGCGGTCGCTGTCGCCGTCGCCATGAAATATTAAAATCATTCCAGCCCTATTACATGAACAGAATTTGTCGCTGTCGCTAACCCTACCGCAGTCGCGGTAGCCAGGTTTTCGGAAATTTGAAAATTTACGGGCGACAAATGACAGCTCGTAAGAATTCTGGAGGCCTACTATGTATTCTGGATCTGAAAGTGATTTCATATGAATTCAGAAATTCCGAACTATGTATTCTATATGGGGTTCGGAAAAATAGAATAGAATAGTGGCCTAACCCACCACCTTCTTCTTCCATATCTTTTTTTCAGTAATAAATGGGTCAAATAGCAAAATTTCATTGACTCCATTAGAAAAATTAATCTTTGTTTGCTGTCCATTTCTTTAAATTTTGAAATTAATTCACAAATCACACAAAACAAAATACCAAAACAAGCACTCCGAACAAAAATTACGGCTTGAATGCTGCACCTTGCTACATCATTCTGTTCATCAAAGCGACAAGCAAAGCGACAGCAATGGCGACAGCGACGGCGGCAGCGTCAGGGCAGAGACAAGCGACACATTCTGTTCCTGCAGTGATTCGAATAATAAGGGCCACAGTGGCTTCCAAGATTTTTTAATCAAATATGAAGGCAATTGCTGCCAGCTTTGGGCCAGTGGAAACACTGCATCTTTCATTGTGGTTTTTTAAGGACTTCAGATACTGTGCACTCTGGATCAATTTCTTGCTGGCCAAAAACTTGCAACAGAAGTTTTTTTTTGTAATTTACTTTAATGTTCTGGATCACATTTTTGTCCATTGGTTGAATTAAGGCGGTACAATTGGGTGGCATGTACAGAAAAGTAAAATTTTCATCAATCTATATTAGATCTTCTTCGAGTGGATGCGCTGGTGAATTATCAAGAAGTAGAAGTGCTTTTATCGGTAAGTTCTTCTTCGATAAAAATTTCTTTACTTCAGGAATGAAATGTGCCTTCAGCCACTATAAAAATATAGGTCTTGTAGCCCAAGCATTACGTTGACCTACGTAATCAACTGGCAACTTTTTGACTGTTGCAGATGCACGTGGCTTTTGTGCTTTTCCAACAACCAGCAATTGCAGTTTATGCGTTCCGGTTGCGTTTGCGCATGGCATAAATGTAATCCTATCCTTCGATACTTTGGAGCCTGGGGCCCTACTCTCTTACCCAGAAGCTAAGGTTTTATCTGGTATCATTTTCCAGTACAAGCCTGATTCATCAGCATTATAGATTTGGTCTGCAGTCAGATCCTTCTCTCTAATAATGTCCATGAATTTAGCCTGGAATGGCTTTACAGCTGCTTCATCATTCGACAACTTCTCACCGGTTAGTTTAAGTTGGCGTATACCATGTCTTTTCTTAAAGTTGTCTAACCATCCTCTACTAGCAACGAAGTCTCCTCTTCCAAGTCTTTCATGGAAATATTCTTTTCCATAAGTATTTCACCTGACAAGGGGGCGTTTTTTCTTCGTTGCTCTAAAAACCACGTAAATAACGCATCTTCAAGCTTAGGATTTTCAGGAGTTTTCAAGGCTTTTCTTGGACCTGGACCTTTTTCCGTATTTATTGCAAATGATCTTATTTTTGCCTCCTTGTTTTTAATATCAAAAATAGTGGACTTTCCAACATTATACTGTTGAGCAAGAATTGTTAACGACATGCCTTCTTTAATCTTGTCCAAAATCTCACACTTTTGTGAAATTGTCAATGTCACGTGTTTCCTTTTCTTCGGTAATGAAGCCATAATTAAAAACGCACAAAACTATTAGAATTTGAAAGCAGACGACAATAAATACGTGTAACACTTAAAACAGTGGTGGAAAACTGAGAACCCTTGGGAGCCTTAAAGCACAAACAGATTCAGGAGGCGCGGGTAACGGCGACGGCCTGCGGCAGATTCCACATATGTATGTAGATTTAATTAATGTTTTTCCACACCAGTTATATCCCACCGAGACAGACTCCCTCACCTGTCTAAAGTCTAGGACACGATAATTGATGACGGCAGTTACAGAGGTCGTTCGGATTATAGACGTGTTCGGATTAGCTGAGGTTCGGACTATCGAGGCCCTGCTGTACCTGCAACCTATATAAGCCATGCATTTCATACCCTTGAACATAAAATCTACTAACTACGCATTATTTAAATCTATTTATATGACTTCTACAAACTCCGTCATCTACTATACTCTTTAACCGCTCGCATCCCCGGGAAGACCTTAGTGTTAGTTTAACGGCGTCTTACCAGACCGGGGTTTCGTCTTATGTGTCGATTGTACTTGCTACGCCATTGTCATTTTCGACAATTTGGAAATAAGTACCTTTTTGGAAGTTAAGTATTATATTAGAGGAATAGCATACCTTTTGGAACAAATTCTTAATTCTGATTACTTTTTGGTAAAAAAAATTTCAAAAAATGATCCCATTTTGGAACAAATTTCATAAGGAAAAAAGCATTTTTCGTAAATGGTTTTCCATGTGAAAATAGACATTTAGTACAAGAAACAAATGACATTGTTAACTCAAAAATTTTCCAAAATGACAATGTGTCCCTTTTGATTCTAATAGTCACATTTATGTTGCTCACTTGTTCCAAAAACGGCGAATTTACAAAACCCTTGACAACTTTCAAAAATATCTATAAAAATAGGCAAGGATAATAACCATTTCGCGATATTTGCATCACCAGTACCACGGCCATGTGTTAAACCTCCAGTTGGAGCTTTGAAAACTTTCATAAGGCAAGTCTCAATCGTTTGATCAGTAAATATACCACAACTAGAAAAAACCCGCGTGCGTTGCAACGCTTTTCAATAAAATAAGATTATGGGGATACAGTCTGCGATAGGAAAAAGCTATAGTGAAAAAAGAACAAATCTGGGAAAATTGATTTTGGGAGATGACCGCCATTTACCAAATGATACATTGAGTATACTATACTGCCTATGGTGCTCTACTTATCATACTCTTTCATTTGATACCCATGTCGAAGGGGTTGTGAAGAAAATATTAATCCGCGCTCTTGAGATGGCCGCTATGGACCAAACGATATATTGAGTATACTATATTGCATATGGTGTTCTACTTATCATACTCTCTCATTTGATACCCATCTCGAAGGGGTTGTGAAGAAAATGGTAATCCGCCCGCTTGAGATGATCGCCATGGACCAAACGATATATTGAATATACTATATTGCCTATGGTGTTCTACTTATCATACTCTTTCATTTGATATCCATGTCGAAGGTGTTGTGAAGAAAATGGTAATTCGCATTCTTCAGGTGGCCGCTATGGACCAAGCGACATATTGAGTATACTATATTGCTTATATTGTTCTATTTATCATACATTGAAGCGACGGTCATTTAAATTAAATATAATGGTGCAGATCTAAATATTGCGGCAGCATACTGTCCTCCACGAGATCATCATCATAAATAGCTCCACAGCCTGTTATTGGCCTTGGCTTCCTACAACATCCTCCTCCAGAACTGTCGGTCCCTGGCTTGAAGTCTCCAATTTCTTATACCTAGGGTTCGTAGATCTTTTTCTACGCTGTCTATATATCTCTTTTTTGGACGTCCCGTACCTCTGTGTCCGTCTGGTCTCTTGTTCATAATAATTTTTGTTATGCTATCGTCACTGCTACGTTCAACAGGCCCTGCCCATCGGATTCTGCTAATTTTTATAGTTTTTATGATGTTCGGATCTTTATACAACTGATACAATTCGTGATTGTATCTTCTCCTCCAAACACCGTTTTCGTTGATTCCAAGCGACATATTGAGTATACTATATTGCTTATATTGTTCTACTTATCATACTCTTTCATTGGATACCCATTTCGAAGGGGTTGTGAAGAAAATGGTCATCTGCTCTCTTAAGATGACTGCCATGGACCAAACGATATATTGAGTATACTATATTGCCTTTGGTGTTCTACTTACCATACCCTTTCATTTGATATCCATGTCGAGGGGTTGTAAAGAAAATGGTATCCGCCCTCTTCAGATGGCTGCTATGGACCAAACGCCTGCTTTTCTGTTGAAATTTTTTTGCTATAAACCTCACGGAGCCCGAGACCTTTCCAACGAATGCAAAACCGTGGAAATCGGATCGTGCATTCTGGAATTATAGCGTCAGGAAGGAAAACTCGACTTATTTTTATATTATAGATAAAATTTGTCTGTTATTTTTACAGATTTTTTTTTAATATAATCTTTGTGGTCTGTTGTGTTTAATTTTAACATTTCTTGTACAAATAAATAAGCGCACTTGAGGCGCCTAGTTGCAAAACCGGCCAAGTCCAATTTTCACGTTTTTGTAAAATTAACAAAAAACGAGTACATACTACTGTCTTTGTTCGTCAAAATAATCCAACAAATGGCCCTCTCTATAGCCTCATAGAAGACAACTTGAAACACATTGAATCCGCTTTTTTTGTCTTATTTTGTCTGTGTTATGAAGAAAACAAATTTGGACTTGGCCAGTTTTGATACCGAGAACATGGACTTGGCGACTTTTGGTACAGAAAAATCAAAACTAATGTTTGAAAAAAATGGATTTGGCCAGATTTGATACCAAGTTGCTGGACTTGGCTAATTTTGATTCCGAGATGCTGGACTTAGCTACTTTTGATTCCAAATTACTGCACTTAACCATTTTTATCATAATTTTCATGTTTTCACATTCTTAATTTAATGAAAAATCTTCTATAAATTTTCAAAGTTTCAAGAATGCATAAAATTTTATCATTAAAAAACAATAACTACACTGTAAAACAATTAGTTTTTTATAAACTTTTATTTTCATGAATTTAATAATTGAGGCGCCTAGTTGCGAAACCGGCCAAGTCCAAAAAAATTAATTTCCGTGATATTTGACCAGTGTGCTATGATATAAAAATGTATTTAAGAAAATGTAACAAAATGTTAAGTGTATTGTAACGAAAATAATTTATCAAAAGTTAATTATAAATGATTCAAAGATAAGCCCAAAAAAAAGTTTGCGCCTGTTAAATAAGAAAAAAAAAATTAAGAATTTTAGTACTTTCTTTGATCGACAGCAGCGCCATCTGCATCGAAAAAAAAACATTTTTTTAATCAGACAAAAAAAGTAGAGGATCCAATCTTTAATTTGGTATTTGGTTTGATTTTTTGGAGTGGAATTTGCCCAAGTTATGGGCAATTGAAGAATGCCAAATTTTTCGAAAATTTTAGGTGAGCCGCTAATTGTTGTGACGAGTGTATATCACTGAATAAAATAATTATAGTTAATTAATAGATAATAGAATACACGAAGTATTGCTGTCATACACAACAGAAGGTCTAACTTTAATAAACAAAAATTGAAGTGAAAGGCCAATGAATTGAGCAGTGATTTTAGTGCAATTTTCGCCAAGCCAGAAGTACAATCACTGATGGACTTCTTAGATAATAAATTCAAATTGAAGATGCATAATGACAAAATAATAGCAGCCCTTAACGTGTGTGGCGACCACGCATTCACTTTTTATTTTGCTTAAACGTTAATAACTTCTAAACAGACTATTGTAGACTCTATTGTAGACAACACAGTTTGGATAATTTGTTAGGTAAATGTGTATTCTTTTATAAACTAGAGAAAATTTAGTAACTGCATTTATAAGATATATAGGCCTGATACTACTGATACTGAACTTTTCAAAACTCTTAGAATTCTAGAATTTGTTTCAGATGCACCAAACCAGTACCTGAAATAAATTCAAACACAAGAATGGTCTAGGTCGTAAACTTTTCCAGGTAGTCAGTTGTAACGGAAGAGGTAAAAAATTAATTATTTTATTAATAGTCCGTAGATCAAAAATTTTATTATATTGTTTGTTCGGTTTTGTTATTATTGAATTTACCTGGAAATAAGTAATTAGAGGGATTGTTGACGTAATGGGTGTTATTTTTACCTGTGCCGGCTAAAACTGACTACCTGGAAAAGTTTACGACCTCTAGACCATTCATGTGTTTGAAATTCTTTTAGGTAATGGTTTGGTGCATCAGAATTGCAAGTAAAAAAGGACTGTTAATTATCCATTTTTCATTGACAAAATTCTAAAATACCAAGAATTTCAAGAAGTTCCAAGGAAAATATTTAGCCTACATATCTTATAAATGGAATGAGCCACTGAAGTTTCTGTTGTGGTTTTTCCCCATATACAGGAATCACCCGTTAATTCACAAAGACTCTGTTTAGTGAAAATATGATAATTATATTATTGAAGTTAAAACGTTTTTTATTAATGAAAAATATTTAGGTGTAAATATTAGATATTTATATAAATTTATGAGATCACCTAAGGTAAAATTATGTGATTTGTAAAGATGTGGAAATTAAATATTTTGGATAAAAAGTAATTAATATAGTGTATAAGGATTAAGTAACAAAATTATAAATTCTTTTCCACACCACCATTGAGGTAGAATTGAGGGCGCGTTTTTTTAGGCCTGTAAAATAAATCAACAAAGAACAACAAAATTCTTAAAACAAATTTAGGAAAAAAAGTAAACGACTTAAGAATTCATTCATTAGATCAAACATGAAAAATATTCCATTTATTTTATTACTTTTGCTTGTAAAGTAAGTTGTCATAAAACGGCCAACAATCTTTTGGAATGCATTTTTTAATACTCTGGAGGTGGTCGTATTTTGTTTTAGTGATTTGCAGGCGCTCCTTATATAAAGCAGGAAATACAACCTTTGCAAGGTCAATATTTTTTGGTCTTACTGGTACCTCCTCAAATTCGGATTCATAATTAAGTTTGTAACGAATTTTACCCTCAGAGTATTGTAGAACACGTATGTCCGTTACAGTACTTCGTGTAGCACCACCTGGTCTTATTGAATGATACTTCAAAATATCTTTATTACCAAAATTCCGGAAAAACGTGTAATCAAAATTTTTTACTGCGTAAGGTGACTTCGACCTGGCTTGTTTGGTAATTTTGTGGTAGTCACTGGGTAAGTAAATTTCTTTGTTTTTCAAAGCGTGTTCGATGGAACTGTGCACTGAGTCACACTCCATCTGGGTATGACCTTTTTCTAAAAATTTTTGGTATCTCGATACTTTGTATTTTTCTGTTAAGTAGAGTAATGCATTTGATAAAATAGCGTTTCTAGTTTGCGCTGTACACTCATCAGAAAAAATAATAATTGGCAGTTTAGTGTTGGATGAAAGGAATTCTTGTTCCAAATAATCGACTAAAAAAGAAGCAAAGGTTGAAGCTTGTCCATCAGCATTAATTTCGTCATACCAGTAACATGTCACTCCTTTGGTAGCGAGATTATAGATGGTAAAGTTGTGACAGCAGAGTTTCGTTTTATAGTACAAACTACTAGCTGGTATCTGTGGAGATAATTTAACTGCTTGAACGTCTACTGTGATTACATGGCGTTCTCCTCTTAGTGACTTTTCCTTGTCAACTTCTTTCGCTTTTCGTGCTTGCTCTTTTATCATTATGTGCCGTTCGTATTTTTCTTTGTCCTCATTTCCATTTTTATACATGAAACAGATGTCACATTGATCCTTACGTGGTTGAAATATTGATCAATTCACCAAGTAACCGCCGAGATGATCAAAGCTGGAGGTGATGTCTTATCACAACGACTTCATGTCCTCATAACACACATATGGCATTCGGATCGTGTCCCTTCGGTATGGAAGAAAGCGATCGTTGTCCCAATTTTGAAGAAAGGCGACAGTCGGGAATGCAAGAATTATCGCGGTATTAGCCTTCTTTCGATCGTCGGTAAAGTATTTACGAAAATAATACAATCGAGGCTACAGAAACATCGAGAGCAAACGAGCCGGGAGGAACAAGCGGGATTTAGACCACATCGAGGATGCATTGATCAAATATTCGCCCTCCGTCAGTTAATGGAAGAAAGAATTCGTTGCGGCAAACGCATTGTCGTCGTTTTCATCGATTTCAAATCCGCTTTCGATTGCATCGATTGGAACAGCTTGTGGAGAGTCTTGGTAACCGAACACGTGCCATTGAGAATCATCCAACTTCTCCAAGCGTCGTACGATGGCTCAACCAGCAGCGTTCGTATTCGAAACGACTTATCCGAGGAGTTCCCGATTCAGACGGGTGTCCGACAGGGAGACGTCGCTTCGCCACTTCTCTTCAACGTTGTGATCGACGCGATTATGCGTGAAGCATTCGATGGACGACTCGGAGTTCAATACGACGACAACAACTTCGTAACAGACTTAATGTTCGCCGACGATAGCGCTGTTTTCGCCGACACGGATGCCGAAGCAACGGACATCTTATACGATATTTCCCGCATCGCCCAATCATACGGGTTAAAAATCAATGCGGAAAAGACCAAAGTGCTCACAACGGATGGATCAAGAGCCAGTGTTCACCTCGATGGAACCCAAATCGAACAGGTTCCAAGGTTCAAATATTTGGGATCATTGGTTGAGGAAACGAAAGTAGCATCGACGGCCGACGTTCACAGCCGTATCGGCCAGGCAACAGCAACATTCGCCTCGCTCAAGTGGTGCATATGGAAACGAGCAAATATTTCCATCAAAACAAAACTACGTCTTTACCGAACGTTGATTCTTCCGATTCTTCTTTATGGATCTGAAACGTGGACACTGCTCAAATCGGACGTTAAGAAGCTCGAGGTCTTCCAAATGCGATGTTTGAGGCAGATCCTCCGTGTCTCACTCCGTAATCGCCTTCGAAATGAGGTTGTCAGACAAAGATGCGATCAGCAAACACTGATCGAAGAAGAAATGCAAAAACGTCGACTACGGTGGTTTGGACATGTTTGCCGAATGGATGATAACCGCTTGCCACGTAAACTTCTCTGGCGAGACCGTCCCGCAGACTGGAAAATCCAGCGATTGGCACCGAAGAAAACTTGGCTAAAGAATATCGAGGGCGACCTAAAGAATCAAAGATTATCAGTTACCGAGGCTCGAGACACCGCCAAAACCCGAGAAGAATGGAAGCGAATCGTGAATAGAGTTCGGGACCCAGCGGCACCGACAGCAGCGTATCCGTTGCGGGGACGTCCCGCTCGGACCGCCAGCTAACGGATCAAAGAAGAAGAAGAAGAAGATCAATTCATTTCTTCTGCTATGGTTCGCATTGTACGAAAGGATAGTGTGTTTTTGTGTTGTTTAACACATTCATTTTTGTACACTTTATACAAATCCATCCAAGATTGGAAACATTGTTCAAGGTACATTCTAGTAGTATCTTTTCGACAATAGTGGGATGGAAGTAGTGATGAGCAAGACTGGTCTTGCAGTTTTGCCTTTGCTTCGACATTTAAGCAAAACCAAAGCTAGACCAAGACAAGACAGGACTACAGACGAGTGAAAGATCAAGATAGCAAGACTTTTGGTTCATCACTAAGTACCAAAAGTCTTACAGCGATGAGAAAAAAGTCCTGCTATCTGCTACCTGCAAGAGTCTTGCAAAAAGTCTCGCGCAAGAGTCTTGCAGACTCTTCTTGGTCTTGCTAAATGTGGAAGACAAGACTTTTCGCTCATCACTGTAAGGCTTTTGGTACAAAGTGATGAGCAAAAAAGTCTTGCTATTTTGATTTTGCAGTCTTGTCTTGCCCTTGTCCTGTATTGTCTTGGACTTGCTTTTCTTGCAAGACTGTGCAAGACTTGTTTTGCTCATCACTAGATGGAAGTTTGTTTAGGTTTGTAAAAAATTGTTTTAAAAAAGTCTTTTCTTCTCTAAATATATCTTGACGCTTATTTCTTGATTGAACTTCTCTCTCCCGACTTTTATTCATTCCATTTTCAGATTTTAACGCCCATGATCGCACACTCCAGCATAGAGAATTTAAGTACATTTTTTTACATACAGGTAAATCTTTATTTTTTTACTATTAGGTGATATTTTAAGGTGACGGATCGTCGAGATTCATCATTTTCGATAGCCTTAGGTCGTTTTTTTTCGCAAACTTTAACTGTATTTGAGACATAAATTTGTCTCTGCTCCCAAGTCATATCTGACCAAAACTTGTTGAAAATGGTCTTTCTCTCTTCTTCTGAAACTTCGAAACATTTTTTTGTTGGATCTTTGGCTTTGCTATTACAAGAACAACGTTGTTTAATTTTTCTCTCTTCTCTCTTAGTATCTTGAAATGTATTTTTCTGATTTCAGACAGACATCAATTTCTTATTTAATTTCCTTTTATCCACTCTAATTTTTCTTTTCTTCGAACCTCGATTTTCAATTATTTCCTTTGCTTCAAAATTAATTTCATCCTTACCCATTTCAAAATCTTCATCCAAATTTAAGTTTTTATTGTGTTCGACATTGGTGAGTTCTTGATATTCGCAATGCCCTCCTTGGACCCCAGTCGCGTTCAAGCCCTCGAAGTTGTTTCTGCCATCGTAATTGGTCCCTTCTTGATGAATTTCTTGACCTTCGGTCAGTTCCAATACCTCATCCAAGTTTTTTGGATGATCGTCATTGGTCACTTTAACATGTAATTGCTCTTCAATCATTTCCAAGCTTTCTTCAGCAAATACTATCTCCGCATTATTAATGATTTCAGAGAGATCTTCAGGGCTCAACATTTCGCCGAAAATATTATTTGGGTCATCTTCTTTTGGGGAATTTCGGTTATTATTTTTATCATTATATCCTGTGGCATTCTCCTCATTTTTAAATTGGGCTAAAGCCATCTGAAGTATTTTTTTTCCTCTGGAGTACATTGTGTTATAGTTGCAAAACCTCGTAAGTGTATTAAGTTAATATTTATCCTATCGTTTCAGTACCTCGTAACTCTCAACTGCAATTCAAAAAGTGATAGTCTGAATTTCAAATAAAAATAACTTACGTAAATACAAAAAAATTAATAAAGTAACATAACAGTGAAAAGTTGAATCTAAAACAAAAACAATATTTACTTACCTTTTGAAATTATTACCAATTTTCATCTGCTACTGAAATTTCAGTTTTGTCATTTACGTGCTATTGTTTTTTGCTAAAGGCGGGAAATGTATCGATGATTGAAGGCTATTAGATTACATAGGAGACGGCACAGTGTCTGAATTGAAAGCAACAAAAATCCCATTTTGGCTAAAAATGTTAGTTACGAGGTCCTGCGGTGACGTCCTCGATATGTTTTTACTTTTTTGTTAAAATTTTTTATAAAGTTATAAATCCCAACTCTAATGTACAGTTTAACAAAATAACCTTTGTCTTGGTTTTTACAACAATCATAATTAAAATCATTTCTAATTTTCTCAAAAATTTTTTGTTCTATATTTTTTTCCGTAAATAAATTATTAAAACAACCGATAAATTTATTTTCTAAATTTTCCACACTATCCATAAAATTTTGTGGAGGCCTGATTAATTTTCCGGCAGCATATTCTTTGAAATCAATGAAAATTGTGTATTCATTGGGTTCATTATCAAGTTGAGCTTCACATTTATGATGGGCTCTATACTTTTTAAGTAGTCAACCGCCAAAATAAAGAAAAGCATTTTTACAACCAGAATCTATGGTTTTATAATCTGGCTCTACATTAAATTCATACAAAGGTTGAGAACTCTTTGGTGTTTCCTCATTATCTATTTCAATATCCGGTAATTCTAAATTTTCTGTAGGTTCACAATTACCTGATGTAATATTTTCCATATATTTCGCCGAAAAAGATTTTTTAAATGCACATTTAAATTGATAGGGCGTTAATAATTTTGAATTTCCACCTCGCTTTCGCAAAACACCGAATGTATTTTCCAAACTATCCTGATTCAAATTGCGAGTTAGAAGGAATGAAATATTTTCAAATTTTAATTCTTCGTGTAAACTAGTATAACATTTATATTTTGCAACCAGCCCTTCAAAAATGTCATTTTATTAGTGACATTTTTAGCTCCGTCTAAAAATGAAAGACTTTTTATAAAACTTTTAATTAAAAAATTTAACTGATCTGGATGTCCAGAAAATGACCTCCTTAACTTTTTTGATTCATTGAATTTTGATGAATTGAATATATAATAATGATTAAATTTTATTAAACAATTTAAACACCTTTTTTTTAATACTTTATTTATTGAAAATTAGAAAATAAATGCCGAAACGATTTTAAGAGACCGAACACAATGGTTGTTAATATGCGACTAGCTTAGATAATAATTTTTATTATCGACAAGATGTGAATGTCGTACATTGATACGGATGCATCATAATATTGCAGCCGACTCCTTTCATAAAATCTGCTGACGATAAGTCTGCAGGGAACATTTTTATTCTTAATGAAACAAGATACTTGTTGATAAAAATGCTTCTTTCGATAGATTAAAAGCAATTTTATGCCAGTAAGCATTTTTATATAACTCCTCCACCCCTAAGATTTTTTGCGGATCCTGTAAATGGATCTGATCTAGTATTATCAGTTAATTCAATTTTGGTGACATTCACATTTTCTCTTTTATTTTTACAGGTGTTTAACTTACAGATAAAAAGGCAAATAAAGATTGATAAAATTAAAATTAAAATTAAAATTAATGAACTACTAATCGCTACATTGTTTTTAAATTCTATGTATTGAATTTCTTCTCTATTTTTAATGTTTTCCATGTTAAGATTTTCTAATGATAGATTATCAAATAATTTTGTAAAATTTACGTGAGTGATAGGTATTATTACGCTACTAGTGAAGCTATCTATTTTATTTTTAAATACAAAATGTTTTATTTGGATCTTACAATTACTATACTTGATTACGTTATTATTTCGTATCAACAAACCTTGATTTACACAATTTTGAATTATTTCTGTTGCTGGCAAATTTTTTGTTACAATATGACCGGATTTTAATTCTTCTATTGAGGATTGATTATTTACTTTTAATTTACATGCGTTATTAACCCAGAGTGCATTTCTTATACAATCATTACGATGAAATCTAAGGTTTTTCTTTATAACAACTTGATCATCATTAATGTAAATGTTATTGTTTTGTACGATTACTTCTTCAATTTTATAATCTAATTCTTCATATTTGTCATTTGGGAATGGAATCACTAATGCCCTATAATAAGACTCACTTGTAAATTTAGGTATACTAATTGTAAAATCAAGGCTCTGTCAAGGCTCTTCAAATCCAAATATCTAACCATAACGTCTAAACTTTTACTATATAAGACGATGGTCTTACCCGTTCTCACATATGCATCCGAAACGTGGGTGCTTAGCAAAAAGCACTCAAACCTCTTGGGCGTGTTTGAGAGGAAAATACTTCGGAGGATTGTTGGCCCCGTATGTGAGGAAGGACGATTCCGGAGACTCTACAGTGACGAGATCTACGAGCGCTATCGCGACATAGATGTTGTGAAGAAAATAAAGCTCGGTAGGCTCCGGTGGACAGGGCATCTAGCTCGTATGAGTGAAG
This sequence comes from Thereva unica, assembly GCA_949987705.1. NCBI lineage: Eukaryota > Metazoa > Arthropoda > Insecta > Diptera > Therevidae > Thereva > Thereva unica. Next base: position 68,833,020 of record OX465281.1, read on the forward strand.
ATGAGCCTGCTCGGAAAGTTCTCTGCGGTAAGACCTATGGGGTGCGACAGCGAGGGAGGCCCAACCTTCGCTGGAAGGATGGCGTGGACCAGGACGCTCAGAGTTTAGGGATGCCAAACTGGATGACATCGGCTCAGAATCGGGACCGGTGGAGAGAACAGTTGCGCGAGGCCAGGACCGGATCCCGGTTGTAGAGCCGTTAAAGAAGAAGAAGAATTGTAAAAACTAATGTTTCGTTCATGGTTACAATGCAAGTTTTAATGAACGGCAGGTTGGTTAGGGATATATTATAGAGGGTCTTCTCTTGTTCCGTAAGGATGTCATGTGGCAATACGTTAAGTCTGCTCATGAGTACGGTGTCTGAAATTTTTTCCAATTGTCTATTGATTAAGTTGATGTCGGCGTAAATTCTAATTATGTATTTAGCTTTTTCTGCAAAATTTAACATTTGATTCGTTTCTTCCGTGATATTTGTAAGAAAACCGTCTAACTTTGTTTGTTGCTGGTTTACATGATCGACAACATGATTTAAATTTTTAATTAGGTCATTATTGATGATGACTTGCTTATTTATTTGCTCTGTGATTTGTTTTGCGTTTTGGTCCAAATTGTTTAGGTGATTGTATACTTCTGCAGCATCGTCATTGTCCATTGTGCCGACTAAAAATTTTAGCACTTTCCCACCGATGTCCACTAGACCTCGTTTACGTCGATTGTTTTTATGGGTGTGGGGTATAATGGTCTCTAGCTAATAAATCGTAATCATTTCTATCAGTTAAGTTTAATCTATTTATGTTAGATTCTATTGTGCTGATAACTTCTTCATACTCTTTGAGATTAATTATGTGCAATAATTTCGTATATGAGTCTATTACTAATTTAGTGTCCGTTTTGAACAATGTGAATCCATATTCGCTGTTTATTGGTAGTATTTCAATTGATTTCCCGTAGATAAGTGGGATGAGCAATATTATGAGATACATCTGAAAAGAATTGAGATTAAATTTAATTTTGTTGTTTGAATTTTCTTTTTCGTTGATTAGTGACATATTTTATGTTACGCTTCGTACTCTTATCAACAACATAACCGTTTTGTATTTCATAAGCGCTTAATCTTTTATATTTGGGTTTGTTTTTCATGATGTTTCTGTTAGCGACGACATTTTCGAGCAATTCATAATTAGCATCGCGTTTTTTATTTAAGTTGGTAATTTTGGTTATTTTATTGTTTTGAAATTTGGTTGAAAGGGTTACAATGTCTTCTTTATCAAAATTTTTTGTGATAAAATCGATTGGTCGTCATTTAGTAGTCGAATGAATGGTCTTGTTATAGATCGTAATTATTTTATAAATTTTTTCGTCGAGTTCATCTTGGTTTCCTTCTGCCTCCATTATACGTAAGTGCTCATTTAATGTTCCATGTAGGGGGCTGTCCTTAAATTACGTAACGCTAAATTTGATGACATTCGATACCCCCCTCCCCCTGTAACGGAACCGTAACGGGAAGCCAAACCCCCCCTGAAAAATTACGTAACGCTGCAGTTAACCCCCCCCCCCCCCCTTCAAGTTTCTGAATATGACGAAAAGAAAATTACAAATAACTTTGTAAAACGGTTTTTCTTAAGTTTTTTATCTGCTTTTATTAAAAATCAATTGAAATATAAATGTGAATATATATACATATAAAAATTGCTAACTTAGATTTCATCTTCCCATTGAACAGACATGTGTTTTTCTATACCAATCACAGGCATACTCTTGTCCGTTTTTTTCGCTTGTATCATTTCCAATTGACTGCTGTCAAAATTGATCAAGTCTTCATCAACCCAATCTAATTCTTCGTTTTGTATCATGACTGCTAAAACCTCACGCGCTCTTTTAGCAGCAGTGCGTATAGGTCTCAGTTTTGGAAAGTCGACTTTTTTTGGTCAACTTTTTTTCCGCAAACAGTTCTTTGATGAAGCATTGATCTTACAATCGAAGACGAATAGGTTGAACATCTGTTACAGATTCTTTTCGACAAAATACTTTGTACGCTTGGGCAATACAAATCACACCGAAAGTATGCAGCATTCCGAAAAGAAAGGGAAATTGAAAAATTTCCCAAAACCTCGATAGAGACCCCGATAAAACATGGGTCTTCAGATTTGTATGGGGAAGAACTACATAGTTCATTAAAAAAACACGGCTTTTGTTTCAATTTGTTAATCGCTTTTATTTGTTCGTTTTTCCAAGAATGGATTAGAAGAAATTTTCGATTCTTATATAATATCCGTAAAGTAATATAATTAAAAATCAAAACGGAAAACGGATTTCAATCCTGAAAACTCGGTTGAAATTTTTCATTGTCTAATGAATTAGAATCTCAAAACTTTCGTTACATAACACTGATATAGACACCCTCATACCCCCTTGTAACGCTTAGTAACGTTGCTCCAGACCCCCACCCCCCTCTGAGCGTTACGTAATTTAAGGACAGCCCCTAGCCTCTCTATGTCTGCATTACCTGTCTTGCTGTTTGCTGTCGTGATATGAGATTCAATTGAGTTTTCTTTAAGAAATAGACTAACTGAGTGGTGAAGAATACATCGTTCATTGTCATAGACCAGTTTTTTCATTTTTCCTAAGAACTGGATTCGTTCTTTTAAGGCTTTCAGAATAGATACCCACGTTCTATCGTGTAGTCGGTGTATAGAAGCGTATTTGGTAAATTTGTCTATAGTTGTAAGGTACATAATGTTTCTATAAGGGAACCAGATGTCCACATGAACTATCTTGTTAAACCCTTTAGCTGTTTCGGTTAACTTGAACGGAATTTTTACCGGATGGCGATCGTGTTTAGCCAAAATGCACACTTCGCAATTATTTAAATATTTCGTAATAACTTTCATTAGGTTAGGATAGTGGTATACTTCCCTTTTAATTCTTGGAATACTTCGTTAATCCCACGATGATTTTTCTCCTCGTGTTCCTTTTTTATGAGAGATAAAATTTGTTCCTTGTCTGTTATATCTATTAACTTGAGATTAGATTTAATAATTTTAAGGCGTCTGTTATTTGCAAAATATTTGACATATAAGTCTTGAAACTGTATAAAAAGTTGATTATCGTTACAATAAATACACATAATACCCGTGTCTTTTAAAACTCTTTTCATTAATTAGATTACTATTTTCATCAATAGTAATGTGATTATGGATTTTTTTATTAATTATTTTGATTGAGAATTTTTCTTTACTGCCCTTTCCTAAATAGATTTGATTTTTGTATAGGTTAACGGGTTTTTCAGTAACGTAAATGTGGTAAGTTTCGTCCTCGGGGGCGCTGTGAATAGTTGCATCAGTAGATCTAACCTCTTCTTCAAGGTTGTACAAACTATGGTCGAGACAACTTCTATCGTTGTCGTCGTCAGTTTGACATATTAGTCTACTTAATCCGTCAGCCACACAATTTTCCTTCCCCTTCAGGTATAAAATGTCAAAGTCAAATTCGCTTAATTGTATCTTCCATCTTTGCAATTTAATATTCGGCTCTTTGATGTTGTTCAGCCACACTAATGGTTTGTGGTCTGTACAAATAGAAAACCTTTGGCCGTACAAATATGTTCTAAAGTATTTCACCGACCAGATTATGGCGAGCAATTCTTTCTCGATAGTAGAATACCGAGTTTCATGGCTGTTTAATGTACGTGACGCATAACATATTGGATGCTTGTTTTGGCTAAGTACCGCCCCAATCGCATAATTAGACGCATCGGTAGTCAGTACGAATCGTTTATTAAAGTCTGGTGGTTTTAAAATTGGGTCACTAATTAATAGAGTTTTCATTTTATTGAACGCTGATATATATTCGGGATCGGATTGATTAATTTTAGATCCCTTTTTTAAGTACCTACTTTATTATGGGATATGCAACCTTTGCATAGTCTTTAATAAATTTTCGGTAGTAACCCGTAATACCGAGAAATTTCCTAATGCCTTTGATTGTGCTAGGAAGTGTAATTTTTTGAATAGCTTCTACTTTTTTATTGTCAGGCTTTATTCCATTTTGTGTTATTATGTGACCTAGATAATTTGTTGATGTATCAGCGAAATGACATTTGTCGACTTGAATTTTTAGGTTTATTTCCCTCAATCTTTGCAAAACTTTTCTCAAGGATAATATTATAAATGTTCTTCGAAGGTAGTGGAAAAAATTAGAACGTCGTCCAAATATACCACACATATTTTGTTAATGTACTCATTTAGAACACGGTTCATTAACCTCTGAAATGTGGACGGCGCATTTTTCAGTCCAAACGGCATGCGAATAAATTCGTAATGTCCGTTGGCTGTTGAAAATGCTGTCTTTTGACGATCTTTGGGTGCTACTTCAATTTGATGAAAGCCTTTAGCAAGATCAATCGTTGAAAAGTAATTGCATTTGCCCAATTTATCGAATAATTCTTCGATGTTGGGGATGGGGAATTTGTCGTCTATAGTCTGTTCATTTAGTTTCCTATAATCGACGACAATCCTCCATTTTTGTATCCCGGACTTGTCGATTTTTTTTGGGACAACCCATATTGACGAATTGTATGGACAGTAACTAGGCTTGATAATTTTTTGATCCAGCATTTCATTTATTTGTCGATCCACTTCTTTTCGATGGACTTTTGGATATCTGTACAACTTACTGTAAATTGGAATTTCGGTTTTTGTATTGATTTCGTGCTTTATTTCATTTGTAAAGGAAAGGTTATGTTGATCCTTGAAAATTATGTCTCTGTACGAGCTTAAGAGAGATCTTAATTTGTGGACATCTTTTGTATTAAGATGTTTAGAAAAACTTTCATCTGAAATATTTGAGTGGAATTCATTACTAAAAACATTAATAGATTCATCTCTATAACATTCTCTAGCGTAAAATTCTTCCTCTTTGTTTAAATAAAAGGGTATTACAGCGTTACGTGTTCTTACTAATCTTTGTTTGTAATCAATTATTGTATCTAAGTCTACCAGTATGTTATTACCTATTAAGCCATCGAAGTTATTATGAAAATCGTACTCTGAAAATTCTACAAAGTAATCGTTTCCTTCATTAAATTCATTGAATATAGGGAATTTGTATAAGGTTTTTGTCTTGATTTTTCGATTAAGTACATTAAGTATCTTGTTTCTGGATGGAATTATCCATTTTTCGCTACAAATATTTGGATTTATTACGCTACTTTCAGCACCGCTATCTATTACGAATCTCATATCACGAATCTTATTTTTTACTATTATATAAGGCAGTTGTTTCTTGGGGTTATGCAAAAAATTTTGCTGGGATTGAACACCATTATTTCTGCAGGGAGATTTATTTTTTGTTACAGGGCTACCACTATTATCTAGATAATTCATTTCGTTTTCGTTAATGGAAATGTCCATTGGTTCTTCACGACTGTTGGAGTTAAAATAACCTTGTGAGTACGCTCTGCGAGAATTTCTTGACTGTCCACTGTTATTGAAATTTTTAAACGAACTGTGTTTAATTGTTCTGTCATTGTCTCCCATATTAGCTTGCTGGTTGTTATGGTTGTAATTATAATTGTTTCTATTCGAATTTCTCGATTGGCCACTATTAGTAAAGTTTGTAAACCTATTTCGCCGAATGTTTCTGTCATTATCATTATAATTAGGTTGTTGATTATTATAGTTGTAATTTGGGGTAAAATTTCTAAATTTACTAACAGAGTTATTTTTAATTTGTCAAATTTTGTATTTATTATTTGTGGAGGACAAATATCCAAATTTAGCTAATAGGTCGTGTGCATCTTCTAGGGTTTCAGGATTTTGACATCCAATAAGATTTTTCGCGAGTGGAGGTAAGTTTTCTGTAAAGTGTTTTAAAGCTAGCCTTTGATTTGCAGCAATTTCGGTTTCTGAGTTTTCCCCGTTCAAAATTTTTGCATTATTTAAGCGGCATAGCATTGTATTAATTTTATTATAAAAGATTTCAACTATAGAATCACATCTACATAACTTTAATTCGTCAACAAGGTCTGCTTCTGGCGTTTTCTCGCCGTGATTTTTTATTAACACGCGTTTTAAATCTGCCCATGAGTTCACTCTTCCATGTTTTATTACGGATTCTTTAGCTTTACCTGTTCAAATACTTTCACAGCGAGGAATTTCTTCGTTATCCTTTGAATTCTGTCGGATTAGAATCCAATCACCGAATCACCTTTAGGGCATTTAAATTTTTATTATTACAGATGAATAACCTTAACTGATGAAGAACAGGTTTAATTACACACTTTTGGAACCACTTGATAAGGAAGCTTGGTCATTTGGCTACTAATGGACATCCATCAAAACATAAACATCATCATATTTGGCCAAGATCACCACATTAACCATCATCATATTACATCATCATTAACATAATAATATAATTTAAGTTTATTATAATTAATTTTGAACTTACGATATTCATTCAAAATTTACTCTGGTAACCCCATCACCTCAATACATGCGTACGTATAAAATCGCATTCCCACTTTTATTATCGAAGCAAAGATCACTTCAAACGTTACGGTTTTCTTTTGTATCCCCACTTGAACTTGAAATTCAAGCAAACGATTAAATATTGTTGCGAACGAAACGCTCGCTCTCTCTGCACCGGAGCTTCACCGAGGCAATAAGTTGATCCTGAACTTGTTCCTTTTTCCTCCTTTTTCTTTTTTTCCCATTACTAACTTTCCTCTGTTGTTGGGTTTCGACCAACAACAGATTTATTAATTTTCCTTGTTGTTGGGATTCGACCATCAACAAGGTTTACTAACCTTTTTCTGTTTTTGGGTTTCGACCATTAACAGATTTACTAATTTTCCTTGTTGTTGGGATTCGACCATCAACAAGGCTTATTAATTTCGTTTGTTTTGGGTTTCGACCATAACAAACTTCTAAATTTTCTTTGTTGTTGGGATTCGACCATCAACAAAGATATTAATCTTTACTGTGTTGTTGGGATTCGACCATCAACACAGTACTTCCTTTCCTTGTTGTTTTCATACAACAGTAATTTCCTTTTTTTTTTGTCATACAAGTTCAAGGTCAACTCTAAAAAACAGGTGAGTACCTCATTTTATATGCTGATAAAATTCTATATATATATTTTTTTCTTTTCTCTTTTATTTCTTTTGTGATTCGGTGATTGATTTTATTATTTCTTCGAAATTTTAAACTTCGCGATTTAGTGAACAACGTTGTAGAGGTGATTTTTGCAATTCGATAATTAATTCATAGCTTACATCGTTGACGAGGTGATGAGATTGAATTTATAGTTTTCAACATTGTCGAGGGTGATCCAAATAAATTTTGAGTGAGTCTTCACTTGAATTAATACTTTGTTAAACTTATGAATTGTCAAAAATTGTATCCCTTTTGTATCTTGAAGTTATTAAGAAATTGAATTATAGTTTCCAACATTGTTGAGGGTGAATTAAGTAAACTTTGATCAAATCGTCATTTGACTAAATAATTTGACAAATCTCTAATTTATCAGAAGTTTTGTCCTTTATTGAAATTTGAATTAATAAACTTACTAACTAAACTAATTAACTAAAATTAAATAACTAAATTTGAACTAATTTATATGAACTTGAATTTTATTGAATTACTGATATTTGAATTATCATGAATAAATTTGAACTGTTATAACTGAATCCTACTTCTTCTTTTTTTTTGTTTTTATTTTCCTTACCTTTTTTACACAGGTGTACTGCAGTTAGAAGCGTCCGAGAAATTCCTCTATTCGTTTGAAGTTGTTAATGCAAAAACATATGGTCCTTCGAGCCGGATTAGTTTAATTTGCAGCAAAGACTCGTCCGATGGATTCCCTAATTTTATGAGTTTTTTAATACAAAAAACATTACCAGTAACTTTATCAATAATGAAACCAAAAATAATAAGTTTATTCTCGTTACTTAATGGGTCAAAAAGAGGGATTAGTGATTCTATTCGGTGTAGAAAACTAGATAAACTATATTTGTCACCCTAAAATGGTGTTATATAACTAATATTTTTAGCAACGTATTGCAAAGTTTCTCTTTCACTCACTGCCATTTTTGTTATGTTATTATTTTTTTATTGCACTGAATTCAACAAAAGAGGAAAAAAAACCACAAAACTAAACTTGAATGCTTTCTTAACTTATCTTATTTTAATTGTATTATTTATTTGTTTAAAAATTGATTTTTAGTTGATTTAAAAAGTTTATTCTAACTTATTTATTAAGGAATGGTTTACCTTATGTAAAAATGAGAATATTTCAAGTATGTTGTTTTTGTCGTCTTGTAGTCTTCGGGCTGAGTTGCAAATATGTGTTGTCGGCTGCTTCGTCGCTTCTCTTATCGCTTCTCCTTATTTGAAGGTAACTTACTTCTTCTTGCTTCTTCGCAAACTTTCCTTATTAAAATGTTGCTTCTTAGCTACCACTTTTGTCGAAGGAAAATGGCAATTTATTCCACTGAAGTAGCTTGAAGGACAATCACTTCTTGTTAAAATGTTTCTTCTTCGCGAACACTTTTAATCGAAGGAAACTCACTTCTTTATTATTTTGTTCTGTAAAAGTGCGGATATTTTAAGGATGTTGTTGGTGTCGTCTTCGGTCTTCGGGTTGAGTTGCAAATATGTGTCGGCTGCTTCGTCGCTTCTCTTATCGCTTCTCCTTATTTGAAGGTAACTTACTTCTTCTTGCTTCTTCGCAAACTTTCCTTATTAAAATGTTGCTTCTTAGCTACCACTTTTGTCGAAGGAAAATGGCAATTTATTCCACTGAAGTAGCTTGAAGGACAATCACTTCTTGTTAAAATGTTTCTTCTTCGCGAACACTTTTAATCGAAGGAAACTCACTTCTTTATTATTTTGTTCGTGTTTTCACCGATTTTTTTTCCGACCGCGCCAATAATGATTAAATTTTATTAAACAATTTAAACACCTTTTTTTTAATACTTTATTTATTGAAAATTAGAAAATAAATGCCGAAACGATTTTAAGAGACCGAACACAATGGTTGTTAATATGCGACTAACTTAGATAATAATTTTTATTATCGACAAGATGTGAATGTCGTACATTGATACGGATGCAACATAATATTGCAGCCGACTCCTTTCATAAAATCTGCTGACGATAAGTCTGCAGGGAACATTTTTATTCTTAATGAAACATGATACTTGTTGATAAAAATGCTTCTTTCGATAGATTAAAAGCAATTTTATGCCAGTAAGCATTTTTATATAACTATATCAAACAATGAATCGAATTTGTCAATTACTTCAGCCGTATTAATACCACTTGAAGTTGTTGCATTTACACTAGCAAGTGCATAAATTCCTGATGCGACTGTTGCGCTTATCACTTGAGCAGCCAGCTTGACTCTCATTTTTTGAAAAGTATTTGGAAAGATGTTTTCGTCCCGTAATTTAGGGGCCAGTTTAAATGGTCGACTTTTATCAACTGAATAAAAGCTTTCAACATCTTTCCAGCTTGCCTGTCTATTATTTTCTAAAATAATATTATATTTTATAAAATTTCTCCATAACGACTTAAGTAAATGTGGAGTATCAAACATATAATATAGTTTAATATTATTTATGTACAAATAAGGATTTGTATAGGAAATTGCCTTTAATTTGTTAAGACCGATGAAATTCCCTCCTTGGTCCGAAATAATTATTCGCGGCTTCATATTAACGTTCACTAATTGTTTTACCGTTATTTCTATTATTTCCGCTATTGCTTTAGAAGGACAAGCTGATTTTACAAAATAATACCCTACCAATTGCTTATAACGATGAGTAATCCCTTTTACCATAACAACTATTGCGTAATTAGCTGGCATTTTGGTTTTATGACTCCCATTGTCTTCTAACCCAATAATTTCTCCGTTTGATTTGTCAAAAAATAAATTTGTTTTCAAGGAAATTTCGTCTAAACAAATTATAAAATTTTTGCCATGTCAGGTAGATGCAGAATTTTTAACTTTAAAGAACTAAATAACCCATCGTGGAATCCGTGTCCAGAAGGCCACCCTTGAATAAATCTCAAAAGAGTTCTTTTTGTAGGTAAATTCATATTTTTTGATAAAAGTGTCTAAAATGGAAGTGTCTAAATCCACTGGAAAACGCGAAACGCGAAAACTCGGAAATTGATATATCCACACGCGAAAACGATATATCGCCACGCGATTTCCGAATATCAGTCATTTCGAATATTTTAATTGTTGTCCGAATGATTTCTTGTAGAATTTGAACTATTTTAGGTTAAGAAAAATAAAGGCGTATTTGGAAATACGCCTTTACAAACGTTGCGCGCGCGAAATATTTATTTTGGTTATATTTGTTTTTTCTTTTAATAAACAAAATTGAAATTCTTTTAATATTATTTTTATTAACAAAATTTAATTAACACCTCGTACCTACACCTTGCCGCGGTGGTGGGGCTTGCGAGTCTCGTAGTAGCGTTAGGCTATGTCGGCGGTGGCTAGCTGGTAACCAGCAAGCCACCGGTAGGGACACCCATGCCGAACAGGCTAATTGCGAAGAGGCCAGACTAAGCTAGGTACATCCACTTACCATCACCTTTTCTCTCTCTCCTTTTCCTTCCCTCTTCCTATTTCCCCACTTCTAAGCTAAGGTGTTTACCGTGCCGATGGCTGCATGGCCAGCCAGTGGTTAAAGAGTGCTGGTCGCGAACGGTTCCCTCCGATGCCCGGGCAAGGTCGGAGAGTACAAGTGCCTTATCCTGGTAAGCGGCTCTGGCAGGATGGACCCCTCTTTCCGCACTACTCGTGGGACTTTTATGGAAAATAAAAACCCGAAAAAACCAATCGCCTCCAGTTCGGGGGCTCCCAACAAAACTAAACCTACTGCCTGCAAGGGCAGTAAGGTGAGTAAAAGGGAAAAAGGAGCTTTAGACTGTAATCCGGAGCTCCCCATTCCCTCCAAGCCAACTGCTTCAACAGAAGCAGGCCCTTCAACTGCACTCGTGCAGTCTCCTGGTGCCTCTAAGGAGGCTAAAAAAACTAAAATGCCTGGCTCTAAAGGTGCCCCATCAAAGGTGTACTACCAAGAGCTACGCAACGCCCAGAGAATCCTTGCCCGATACAAGGGAGTTGCGGAGGGTGGACTCACCGAGAAGCAGCAAGCTTCGATAAGGTGGGCGACGCGGGTCGCCGGCGAGCAAACTTCGCAAACTGGCAACCCAGCCCCAAAGCGTCAGAGGTCCCTAGAGGAACCTAATCACCCTGAGGCTAAACGTAGCAGGAACACTTCCATACTTCCTGCTACTACTAAAACCTACAGCCAAGTGCTGGAAGGTCAGATCGTTATCGCCGTCATCGACGAAAACGATCCAGATGGCACCATTCTGCCTGATAAATGGAGGAAACTTGAGGTCAGGCTCGCGACGATTTTCCTCCCAATACTTCAGGAGCATCCTGGCACTGCTCCTCACTGTCGCGATAGCGGATGGTTTCAGGGCCGCGTGAAGCTCATCGCTTGTGCCGATCAGAACCAGCCGAGCCTCAGGCTATTCTGGATATCATTCGGTTGAGTAACCCACAGCTACAGACGTCTTCGTGGAGGATTACGAAACTGGAGGACCCTAAAGGCGACGGCCGAGCAGTTACATTAGTAATTAGCGAGGAGTCGCTGGGACCTTTGGCGAAATCTGAAGGCGTCATAAGCTATGGGTTTTCTTCAATCACCCTGAGGCTTTACAAAAATGATTCTTTGCCCCAGAGTGGAACTGCTCCACCTGTGGCTCCAGATGGTGAGCCCTCAGGCACTGCGGGTGACACAGGTACGGATGCTTCTGATTCCAAACTGCCTGGCACTGCGGGTGACACAGGTACGCAAGTAGCTGAACCCAATGTACCTAGTATTGCGGATGACACAGGAACAGGAGTAGCTGATCCTAAGGTGCCTGAGGATACTCACCTACCAACCTTGGGTTCAAACGACCCTCTCTTCTTATCCTCTGAGGATTCTAACTTCTCAGTTCCTTCGCCGTCAAGGACGGAGGATGAACTGGGTGAATTTGCCCAACTTCTTTCGGTGGGAGATGATGATATTACTCTCACACCGGAAGAAGACGAGGCTGATATTACGGTGATCGAGACTGATCCCACTACTCCCAACCACGATGTTGAGAGTAGCGCAGATTAATCTCCATCACAGCAAGGCTGCATCCGCCAGCCTATGCTTACGCCTTTCTAAGGCCGATATAGATGTCGTCCTGGTACAAGAGCCTTGGATCGTCCGGGGCCTTGTATGCGGAATCAGGACTCCTAAATACAGGTTGCTGTATCCCAGAAATGGGGGAGGTAAGCCAAGAACCTGTTTAATTGTTAAAAATGACCTTAACGCTTTTATGTTGTCTAAATTTAGCAATGCTGATAATGTACTGGCCTGCTTGGACAACAGGAAAGGCGGTAGGCCTACGTGGATTGGATCTGTCTACCTACCATATGAGGGAAATTTGGACAACTCCAGTCTCTTTGTTGCCGCAAAAGAAGCGGCTAGTCGTGGAGCCAGCCTCATCGTTGGATGTGATGCGAATGCTCACAACACCGTTTGGGGCAGCTCTGATACAAATATAAGAGGTGAGTTGCTTTTTGATTTATTACTTCAACACAACCTCTTGCTATGCAATAGGGGAAATGAACCCACGTTCATCACAAGGGTAAGACAAGAAGTCTTGGATATTACCCTTGTTTCCCCAGATCTGCTCAACCGTGTGGAAAACTGGAGAGTATCCAGTGAACACTCCTTTTCTGACCACAGAGTCATCCTTTTTAATATCAATATGTGCCCTACTGTGAAGAAGGCTCCTGGTTACAGGAATGTCCGGAACACAGACTGGGTCATATACAGACAAGTAGTGGAAAGATCCCTCCCTGAGGATGTTCCCACCCACCCTTGGAATGCTGAAGATCTCGAACATCAAGTGACAAATCTCAGTAACCTCCTGAATAACGCATTAGAAGCAGCCTGTCCCATTAGGAAATATGGGGGTAAAACCAAGCCCCCTTGGTGGAACAGCAGACTTCTCAAACTAAGGTCTGAAAGCAGAAAGGCCTTCAATAAGGCCAAATGGTCTAATTTGGCTTCGGACTGGGACAACTACAAAAGTCGTCTCAGGGAGTTCAAATACGAACTGCGAAACTCAAAAAGGGAATCCTGGAAAACCTTTTGTGCGACAATAGAAGGTTTTTCGGATGCCGCAAGAATGAGAAAAGTTCTCTCGAAAAGCCCAATGTGCCAAGAAATGCTGCAACAAGCAGACGGTACATGGACCACAAGCAGTCAGGAGTCATTGAAACTCCTACTCGATACTCACTTTCCTGGCTCAACATCTCTTGCTGCATCTGCAGAAACAGGTTTTGAGGGCCCAGCTAGCACACATAATTTAGGCACCATTGACAGATTGATAAAGAGAGATTTACTCCTGTGGTCCATAGAAGGCTTCATGCCTTATAAAACACCGGGACCAGATGGAATTTATCCCATTGAAATTCAGAAAGTCAGTGACCTAATTCTGAATTGGCTCGCAGCCATCTATAGGAGCTCCCTTAGCCTAAGCTACATTCCAACATCCTGGAGAGTAGCGAAGGTAGCTTTCATTCCGAAAGCGGGTAAAATCTCCTACCACAATCCAAAAGACTTGAGACCTATATGTCTCACATCCTTTCTCCTCAAGATACTAGAAAGACTTGTGGAGATCCATGTTAAGCAAAACATTGATAAAAAACTGCTTTCTCCCTCGCAGCATGCCTACAAGAAAGGTAAATCAGTAGACACTGCTCTCCACTCTTTGGTAGCGGTCATTGAAAGATCCCTTGAATTCAAGGAATTCACGTTGGCTGCTTTCTTAGATATTGAAGGTGCTTTCAACAATGTTGAACCCTCTGCGGTCACGAGGGCACTCCAGCGTCTGAATGTTGATGGGTGCTCCAGGTCCTTTATTGATCAGTTGCTAGGGTGCAGGGTCATAAAGTCTAGCCTGGGGCTTTCGGAAGAAGTCAGACGGGTTAAAAGAGGCACACCACAAGGTGGGGTCTTATCGCCGCTCCTTTGGAATATGACAGTCAATGAAGTATTGATAACTCTAAAGGAGTCTGGGTGCACCACGGTGGCCTATGCTGATGATATTGTGCTGGTGGTGACCGGCAAGTACATCTCAACAATAAGAGATATAATGCAACAAGCATTGAATACTCTTTCCCATTGGGCCACTACAAAGGGTCTAGGCGTCAACCCAACCAAGACTGAAGTAGTGCTCTTTACAAAGAAGCATAGACTTCCCAATTTTCCTCCTTTAAGACTCTGTAATGAAACACTGCATATAAAGGAGGATGCGAAATTTCTAGGTCTGATACTCGATAGGAAACTAACGTGGAGACCGAATCTTATAGAAAGAGCAAATAAGGCCAAAACAGCTCTCTTCCTATGCCAGAAAACGATCGGAGTCAACTGGGGCCTTAAACCCCGCATCGTCCACTGGCTCTATACAGCCGTAATCAGACCTATACTTATGCATGGCATATCGGTATGGTGGACTGCATTACAGAAGATTACGTATCGCAAGATACTGGAAAAGGTCCAAAGAACAACTGAGCTGTGTATCAGTGGTGCAATGAGAAGCACCCCTACAGCTGCGCTGGATGTCTTATTGCATCTTACCCCTTTGGATATACACGCCGAGCAAATGGCAGCCTGGACGGCTGCCAGGACAAAAGCTTCTCTGTGATGGACTCCATACTCATATGGCCATTCATCCATCCTTAGGAAATTCGCCACCACTGCGAACAACCTAGATTATACTACACCTACGTGGACCTTGGAGAAAGGTTTCAATACCATCATTCCGGCCAGAGATGATTGGACAGATGGTGTTATCCCAACTGGGTCATTATGTATTTTCACATATGGCTCAAAAATTGGGAATAATGTAGGCTCTGGTATCTTTTCCGAGGCATTAAATATAAATACCTCTCTTCGTCTACCCGACCACTGCAGCGTCTTCCAAGCGAAAGTCACTGCGATCTGGGAGGCTCTCGAATGGCTGAAGATAAATAATATATCTCATAAGAATATATGTATTCTATCGGATAGCCAGGCGGCCCTCAAGGCTCTTAATTCTGTCGTCACAACATCCACGACTCTTCTGAACTGCCGCAGGTCTCTGTGTGAGACTGCCACTCAGTTTGATATAACAGTGTGTTGGGTTCCTGGACACAGTGGGATTAGGGGAAACTGTAGGGCAGATGAGCTTGCTAGACAGGGAACCGAAGTGGAAAGGACACCCCACTTAACCCGAATGGGAATGCCCTTAGCCACCTATAAACTAGCTGTGAGAAAAATCAGCTTAGCTCGAGCCGGGCTGAGATGGACCACAGCAACGGTTTGTCGCACTCTTCATGCAATGTGGCCAACTTTGGACGCAAAGCGTGTAACAGCATAATGGCGCGATAAAATAGTGGGCGCCACTTATGCGAGGTATTACCCCCTTAGCCACAAGCCCGGAAGAGCATGACCAAGGAGCCAATACCATACATAAGAAATGAAAAGAAAATCCGGAACTCCTACGCCGGCCACACGGAGTTATCTAGCTCGCCGGAGGGGTCGTGGGGTGTGTGGCCGGGGCTTACCGCGGTTGGTTCACCACTTACCTGTGCCAGTGCAATCTTGAATTCCACCTCCATCCTTCGCCGGACATCACCTGAGCCTCGCCAAATCCTGAAAGGAAAGGATCCCCCCCTCAACCATTCCACCAAAGAAAGTTAATACATGGCCATAATAGTTATAATCATTTTAATACAATTCAATAACTTGTATCTTACAGGCGCAATCAAAATGCCAAACAACATAGAGAACAAGGAACAATTTCACTAAAGATTATAGGTCTCCTTGGCAGATATTAAAAATATTATTTTATCCTATTAAGTGATCAATGTCAAGGAACTTACAATGAAATTTTCTTAGATATACATTAGTCTGAGGATCAAGAAGGAAAAAAAACGCGCAGTCTTGGCACCAACACTCCTCGTTTTGTACATTCGATAACACAAACGTTTGGGTCAATCTACGGATGAACAAATTCCCGAAAAAAAAACACAGATTAAAGCAAATAATTCTGACAAGGAGTCACCAGAAACACGACTTCATAAAAACTTAATAAATTGCTTCACAAGTTGTCACCTAAGGCTAGCACAATGATTATTAACTCAATATATGTACTCAATATATGTACTAACTTAACCTGAAAAGTGTATGTTATTACATAAAAAAACAAACCAAAATGTGTATATGTAAATGAAATCAAGACAAGAAGAATTATAAAAATTAAATATAAAAGTTATGTGTCCAGAAGCAAAGACCATCCAAGCGGGAGGAGGACTAGCCGCTAATCTTCCTGGTCTGGTAGCCGCACTTCTAATTGAGGGGTAACTTCTGGGAGGACCTGGCGGTGAGCAAAATTCTTCCTCTACAAAGCGAGGGGGCAGCGTCGGGCAGCGCTCTTTTAACTACGGCGCCGACTGTCACGATCAAGGCTTGCTACCACTCCTCCTGGTTCTGGCCCTCACGTCTTGCCTAGCAGCCTTCCGTCGGGAATCCTACGTACAAATTATACCCAAGAACTTACTCGCAACCCGACCGGTTGGAATCCGGGGCTTCCGACACTGAAGTCAACAGATCCTGCAGGTTGGGATCTTCTAGTTCTTGTGGCCTGAGATTGGATTCGAAATCTGCATAACTGAGGAATTCTGCTGGCTCGTAATAGTCTTCATCGCTGTCTACATCCAGTATTTTTCTAATTACACCTCGTACTTAATAGTTGACATTAAAACGGACATCGAATGGGGGCTATGGAATCCAGATCCAATGTTTTCTTTTTTTATTTCATCTTAAATTAAATTTTTCCCGAACACAAACTTTTTGCCGGACAAAAATCTCCCCACGTCAAAATTCGAACTCTCCTTTTTTTTTTTTTTCTCCCCGCCTACCTTTTTGTTCCCAACCAACTACTCGATTTTCTTCCCCACAGTAATTTTTAGTCAAGTAGATATTTAGGCAAAACTGACCGTTACAAGCGTTCAAAATCTCTGGTTCAGTTGAACAAAAAGGAGATAAGCCACGTGGTAAGGGTGCTGACTGGTCACTGTCCCTTCGGCCCACACGCCGAAAGATTAGGACTCCCCCACAACGACTTATGTAGAAGTTGTGGTAATGAAGAAGAGGAAGAAGGAAGAGGCGTGCCTAAGTGGGCTCCCTGGTGGGGGCAGCCATTTCAACCTAACCTAACCTAATTAACGAAAAATTGATGACAACCGTCAAAATATTATAAGGTTAGGAAGTAGCTGTCAAAATAGCTACAACGTTTGCAAAGGCGTATTTCTAAATACGCCTTTATTTTTCTTAACCTAAAATAGTTCAAATTCTACTCACTCGGACAACAATTAAAATATTCGAAATGACTGATATTCGGAAATCGCGTGGCGATATATCGTTTTCGCGTGTGGATATATCAATTTCCGAGTTTTCGCGTTTCGCGTTTTGCGTTTCGCGCTTTCCAGTGGATTTAGACACTTCCAAAAAATAATAGGCGGAGGGTGCTATAAAATATATGCTTAAACAGAATTTTTTTAAATTGTTAGAATATCTCCACCCTTTATGACGGTGTTGATAATTTTTGACATGGTTTTCAATCACATGTGCCAATTCCGGAGGTAAAATTTGTTTTGCTTTTTCTATAAATGAAGCATAACTTTCCTTAATTCCTTCCTTTCCGTAATTTTTTAATTCATTTCTTAAATTTTCGCATTCGGTTCTCAATTTTTCTACTTCACCTTCCGCGTGCTTTAGACCCTTATTATCCGTTTGGGTATATTTATGAGTTGTCGAAAATGCATAATCACGAACATCAACCCCCGTCACCATTTCTTCTTCGCATTGCCCTGTAGAAGTTGCTGCAGTTGGTGCTACTGTGACTTCGTTATCTTCTGTACTTCCGCCCGGGACCAACAAAATATTATCTAAAATTATAACTTTCGAACTTGTTGGATTTCGATCTATATTATAATTACTTACATTAATTGGATAAGCCAATTTTTTCAAACGATTTGATGTTTTTAAAACCATATTTTCATCGAAATGCCTTTCACAAACACGGTGATCCTGTGGTATTTTCACGTTAAGCAAATCGCATTTATTTAAATTTCTCAACCATGTTTCCCTCTTAGCGCTATCACGCGGTAATTTAAAAAATCTAATTTCTAAATCATCAGATTTTTGTACACCGCACACCAAACATTTAATGCGATGTTTACCCATTTCTATTATTATTTAACAACTGTGACCTTGTAACAGCATAATGGCGCGACTATATATTGCGCGCCACTTATGCGAGGTATTGCCCCCTAGCCAGAAGCCCGGAAAAGCATGACCAAGGAGTCAATACCATACATAAGAAAAAAAAACAATTCCGGAACTCCTATGCCGGCCACACGGAGTTCACTAGCTCGCCGAGGGGTCGTGGGGTGTGTGGCCGGGCCTATACGCAGTATGGCTCACCACTTACCTGTGACTAGGCAAATTCATCTTCAGTTCCAATCATCCCTCGGGCCTCGCCTGAGCCGTGTCATTGCAATCCGTTTCCCTGCCAGCTCATAGTATTGAAGACTATCAGCTTCAGGAAAAGGCACTATTTAAGAACCCTGAAAAGAAATGACATCCGCCCCAACCATTCCACAAAAAAATCGAACACACGGACATTCTATTTATAATCATTTAATAATCCTGTCTATTACAGGAACAATCATCATAACAAACAATACAATGAATAACTGACAACGCCAATCTTCCAAGACAATAAATACAGATCCTTGTCAGATATCAAATTAAACGCTCAAATTCAACAAAATTAATACATCATTATCGTAGGTACATATGTATGAAGACTAAAGAAAAAAAAAAACGCGCAGTAATGGTACCAGTACTCTCCGCTTTGTACAAACACATACAAACATAAGTTCCAGTGGAATTTACAAACGAATCCCACAAAAAAAATTATAATTAAGTGAAATATTAACTAAATGTTATATGTAATAACTAAACGTTATACGACGATAACCCTTGTCTAATTATACTATGATAACTCTAATATCAACAATTTATACCATGTACTAGGCAAAAAAAAATATAGATTTTAATACAAAAACAAATACAGAAATATTATTATAATAAAAAGGAATATATATTTTTATTTCTTCCGGGAGTAATTCGGGGTAGCCAATAGTGCCCACCTCGCGTCACCTATGCCTGATATGGTTCGCCTCTCCCCGTGTCTTACATATATTTAATAGAAGTCGAGCGGCGATGACAAACACGCTCTTTCCTGTCACCTCTTGGTTCAGAATCTAACTAATTTAATAGGTACTTACGGGAGCCTCAACATACAATCCAGTCATTGAAATCAAATCTAGTCACCATTGAATCCAGCCAACTTCTCCGTTCTGAGTGATGCGGGTCTTACTGCCACTCCCTGCCGACCATCATATCGTCCTTCAGACGCAGTCTTTACTTCAATAGGAACAGCTAGGGTCCTTCAGATGAACGCCTTTATCTCCCTCAAAACCGGTCCTTCAGACTTGTAACCAGTTCCTCGAATCACTTCTAAACACCCTGGACTAGGGATGCAATTGGTTCTTCAAAACCTTTGTCTTTCCACCAGCAAAGTTTCATTTTGGCTTTAATTGAATATTTCTTTTGCCCTTAATTGGACACCACCAACTCTTTCCTCAAACCCCAATTACTTTTTGGTTTTTCTTCTCGTTCAACAAAAATTACAAAAAAACTAACTGCTGGTTAGGGGGTTCTTCCAACCTCCTTTCTTTTCAAAAAAATTCCTCAAAAACAAAATTCGTCCCCTTCAAAAATATTTTTCGTTCCCTCGCCTACTCGTTTAAAATTTTCTCTTTTCCTACAAAGTGGTTTTCTACAAATTCCCCATTACAGGGTGATTTCAAAATAAATTTCCCAACCAAAATAAATGTTACAACCGACCGTTACAACCTGCGTAATCTAACTCCAAATACAGGTAACACTACAACGATTGTTCCAGGTAGCCTTTAAAATACAAACAACAAATCTACAATCTACAAATTGATTAACAAAATCACTTACCAAATTAAAAAACAGTATAAGCCGATCTACCACAAACAAATTTTTCCAGGTAGCCTATAAAATTATCACTAACTGTGACAGGTAGCCCTAATAAATTCTTCAAACAATAAATCTAATACCGTCCTCGCGTTATAATAATAAAAAACTACACAATTATTAATAAAGTCATTAACGAATTTTCACTTAATTCAAAATACCAAAAAACTGCACAATTATTAATAAAGTGAAAGTCACTAACGAATTTTCACCAAATTCAAAATATCAAAAAACTTGCACAATTATTAATAAAATCATTAACCACTTTTCACCAAATTCAAAATGAAACAATAATTACACTGCGTTACACGATTTTGGTACCCTCTTAACTGCTAGCTGGAATAAATAGGTAATGATTCATAGATTAAATGTTCCAAACATATGTGGTATTCATCACGTCTAGTTTTCGAGGTAGGTGCTCTAGTTACGAAGTACGGATTTTATTAGATTTCTTTTAAATAGTTCATTTGTTAGGGGTTTCGACCTCTAACTAAATGTTAACTCACGAAATTTTTTTTAAAAAAATAGTTTTTAGTGAGTAAAATATGTTAAAAAAAAAGTTTCGTAAAATTGGTTGTACGCTACCCCTAAAATAACCCCCTAAAAACAGAAAATTCTGTTTTTGGCTAATATCTCCTAAACGGCAGGTCCTACCACAAAATATTATTTACAAAGTTTGTAAGATCATGCGATTATCTACAAAAAATGGTATTATGCATTTTCCCGTATGAATGACCATTCATGAGATATCGCCGTTTTAAAGATTTGAGATACTTATGTCCCCCCAATTCGCAACTTGTATAGGTAATCAGATGTTCGCTATATCCTCTTTTGGACCACGTTGCTAATATTTTCAGGGGTGATTCCTGGTTAGTTTTGGAGAAAAAAATTGTTCTAGAGAGGGGGCTATCCCCACTATCCACTAAGATACAGGGTGTTTACGAAAGAAAAAAATTTACTTTTTTAATATTTACTTTAACTTGAATAACTCCTAGACTAAGTATCGTAGAGCAACGTAATTGGGTTCATCTTTTAGGTAATTGTGCATTCTTTTATATGATATTAAGAACAGAATCTTGAGTGACTCCGTTTACACGATATTTATGTTCAAAATATGACCAAAATGCTAAAATATTGGAATTTTTCTAAAAAAAAAACGAAAAATATTGCGATTTTGATCACAGTTTTTAATTGCATATCTTTTAAACGGAGTCACTCAAGCTTCTGTTGCTCTACAATACTTAGTCTAGGAGTTATTCAAGTTTAAGTAAATATTAAAAAAATAATTTTTTTTGTTTTATCTTAGTGGATAATGGGGATAGCCCCCTCTCTAGAACAATTTTTTTCTCCAAAACTAACCAGGAATCACCCCTGAAAATATTAGCAACGTGGTCCAAAAGAGGATATAGCGAACATCTGATTACCTATACAAGTTGCGAATTAGGGGGACATAAGTATCTCAAATCTTTAAAACGGCGATATCTCATGAACGGTCATTCATACGGGAAAATGCATAATACCATTTTTTGTAGATAATCGCATGATCTACAAACTTTGTAAATAATATTTTGTGGTAGGACCTGCCGTTTAGGAGATATTAGCCAAAAACAGAATTTTCTGTTTTTAGGGGGTTATTTTAGGGGTAGCGTACAACCAATTTTACGAAACTTTTTTTTAACATATTTTACTCACTAAAAACTATTTTTTTAAAAAAAATTTCGTGAGTTAACATTTAGTTAGAGGTCAAAACCCCTAACAAATGAACTATTTAAAAGAAATCTAATAAAATCCGTACTTCGTAACTAGAGCACCTACCTCGAAAACTAGACGTGATGGATACCACATATGTTTGGAACATTTAATCTATGACTCATTACCTATTTATTCCAGCTAGCAGTTAAGAGGGTACTCAATTTTTTTTTTTCATTTGTAACGCAGTGTTACCGATATAACATAAATAAATTGTCACAGAAAGCCTAAACTAGTTACGAAAAAATTTAGTTTCTTCTAATTCTTCCCGTACTTTATAAAATACTTTACTTTGCTATACTTTATAAAAAATCACTTTCTTTTATAAATTACACAAAATTTCTGCACCAGCCTGTGCTATTTCTATTATCAGTGCTAACACAAGTATGATTGCCGGGGATCGCCTTTAAAACTATGGGATGAAAAAATTTCCTGTTTGTAATGCGTGTACCCCTTGTACATGTGTTAATTTTGTGTCAGTTCCACATTTCGCTATAATTTACATTGTGTGGGCTGGTTGAAATTGAACCACTAACACCATGCCATGCCAAAAAACCGGTGTTTATTTATTGTACACATTTTATGGGTGTGTTTTTTGTTTTTCCGATATGCTTCGTACTCTTTCTTTTTAATGGGAATTTGCACAAGACAGTTGTTTGGATAAAAAGCACTGTAGTTATTCTTTTTCAGCTAATAGGAGATTTTTGTTTATGTATTTATGAAAAATTTTAGGTGTGTTTGTGATTCGAGAGTGTCACATCTTATTGAAAATAGATAATCTTTGTTTTGAACAGCGCAGCCGTCTGACACCAATCGCAGTGTGTTGATGTCCGTGTAGTCGATTTTACAAAGTCGATGAAAAAGGGCTGACGCTATTTGATTAGACCCTCTTTTGTGTTGATGTTCCATCCAGACATAAGAAAATGTATTATGCTTATTTAGGCAGAAATGATACAAATGCAACTGCCGACTGAAGTAAGTTGATTGATCTGGCAGTTTAGGTAGTGGTAAGTTTTTTTGACAATCGAAGGATACGATTAAGAGTCCTTTATTCTTCTCTTGAAGATTTTTGAAGAACAGGTCAGCTTCTTCTTCGTGGTCTAGCAGTTCAGCTTCCAGCTTTCGCCACTTTGATTTCTTCCTTCAAACGAAGACATGTAGAGCAAACATCCGATCGAGGAGAGCCAAACCCGATGTTGAAATTCGTGTTGAGAATCATATGAAAATAATCTTCCTTCACTTGCAGATCCTGCGTTGCTCGCTCGTTGTACATCCGACATAACTTTGCTATACTTAGTTCACTGGAGACGTACGATAAGGACTGTACTCTCGGCAGTAGTGTCCATCTTCAGTAGGGATGAGCGAGATAAAATTGATCACTGAATCTTTTTTGGCCGCAAATGCACCGACTTCCGGTCTCCCCCTCGTTTCTCTGTGAGCGCTGTTCCATGTTCGAGGTAGTGTGCCATCACATGTTCCACTCGATGCTTTTTGAGACCGAGGGTCTGCAGTAATGCATCTCGGCAAACACGAGCGTTTTTCACTTTTCTCCCAGTGACAAAGTACTTTATGCCCATCAATTTCCCAGTTCGACTGCCATCCTTCGTTCGCTGCCTTGACGGATTGTCAATATGACAATGTTTCAAAATGAAGTTGTCTTGTGCAGATTTCTCTGCCTTGCTATAAAAGCGATTATGAAAAGCGTCGAGATCCCTGAGTTTCAGCTCTTTACACTTGTAAACCGCTTTTGAATGAGAGCACTGCAATTTCTTGGGTATGAATGTTGGCTGATACCTGAAAAAATTTTCACGAAAGTTAAAAAAACTAATTTGGTTTAACTAATTTTGTAATCATTTTAGTTTTTATTTTTTTTTTAAATACAATTTAATTTACCTTTACTTCGGTTGTTTTATTCGTTTCCAATTTTTCTTTTTTTTTTTTTTTTTTTTTTCTTTTTTGTTTGGTTGTTGGTTGCTGTTTCCTCGACGTCAGTTTCAGATGACGAGCTCGCCATTTTTTGGCTGAAAAATTATCTAGTAAAAATTAATAATACTACTCAATAACAAATGATTTCATATTTGTTAAAACAAATTTTGAAACAACACTTATTGAGTCAACATACATGTTCAAAAAAATTATTTTGACCTTGAATTTTTTCGTAATGCAAAATGTAAACATACTTTCAAAACAGGATCGAATTTCATAAACAAATTTGGAACATATATATTATTGCATCATTTATCATTATATCTTACCTTTCAACA
The DNA here is from genome assembly GCA_949987705.1 of Thereva unica. Taxonomy (NCBI): domain Eukaryota; kingdom Metazoa; phylum Arthropoda; class Insecta; order Diptera; family Therevidae; genus Thereva; species Thereva unica. The sequence continues at coordinate 68,857,284 of OX465281.1, forward strand.
ACGATTAAGTTGATTAACTTCACAACATTTCACCAACTTGGCCAAACAATTGAAATTAATAATCATAAACAATTGTGAATGAGAAGAACATCGTTCACAACAATTGCAATTTCAAATGAACTACAAACGCCAACGGATTTTTCCGGTACTACACAAGTCAAAAATTTATCGGTTTAACATCTGAAACTAGTTTTCACCGGCAGATCTACAATGTAAACAAACATAGTCTGTTATTGAATTGTTGTTAGTGCTTGTGGGATGTTTTTTTGATTGCAAAATCTGATTTGAAGTATTGGGAATCAAGTTTATGGACTTGGCCGGTTTTGAAACCAAGCACCAGGACTTAGCCGGTTTTGATATGCAGGTACTGAAAATAAACAAAATAATTAAACATTTAAATAGAAAACAATTTTTTAGGATCCAAACGTTGTAGGATGGTAGAAAATCGTCCAACATGCACACTATGGTCAAATATCACGGAAATTTATTTTTTTGGACTTGGCCGGTTTTGCAACTAGGCGCCTCACTTAGCATATAAATTATGTCCGCTTGCATGAAATATCGGTAACATTTGCAGTCAAATAACACTATGAAGCACGAATTTTCTCACATGGAAAAAAATTGATATTCATTGAGATCTGAACTTTTGGAACACGACTGATTGTAATTATCAACTCTTTTTCAAAAGTTATTAACTTTTGAAAGCTCGAACTTTTTTTTTACTCAATATGGGTTTTTTTTTAATATGGTCGGATCAGAAATTTTACGTAGAATTTAACTGTAATTGTTCAAAACAAAAACTTTTTATACTTATGCCTAATCTCCAATGAGAAAACCAACCACGTACCAGTAGGCTGAATTCGCTGACAAAATGTGTTCACACACATTTCTATCACTGTAGATGTGAATTGTCAGAAATGTCTGTTTTGTAATTATTATACCTGCTAGATTAGACTTTTCTGTTGACAAATTTTTTGGCGGGATATTGCAAATACAATTAAACGTCATTTATGCCTTGATTTTTGACATTTTTTGTACTAAAATGCCCTCTGAATTTCATGTGGTAACTCAAATGGTTTAACTAACACATACGGAAAGTTACCCATGCCGACCAAAACACGAGCGAGACGGATAATTCAATTTACAATGAGAAGGAATAGGAAGCAGCATTTTGGTTGGTTGGTTCGTGGTTGGTTTTGCCATTGGAGATTAAGCGGCCTACAGACGATCAACCTGGGTTGTCAACCTGTTGTCAACAGATAGCGTACACACGCTTCAACTTGTTGTCAACCAGTTTGCAAACATCATTTCATTTTCAGTTTTTGATTGCAAAGCACGCGTGGAAAGTTCCGAGAAATCTGTTTTTTGTAATTGAAAATGAGTGACGAATTATTAAAGTTTTTAATTATATTTGAATGTATGGAAGATGACGGTAAAGTGATAAAAAAAAGAAGATTGTGGTGCAAAGATTGGTATCAAAAACGTGAACAATTTTCACATATGAATTTATTAAATGAACTTCGCATTAGTGCACCTATAGATTTGAAGAACTTTTTACGAATGGACAATGAAACTTACACGCACCTATTAATGAAAGTGCAGCCACTAATTGAAAAGAAGGATACTATTATGCGAAATGCAATCTCCCCAAATGAGCGACTATCAGTCACTCTTCGATTCTTAGCGAGTGGCCAAAGTTTTCAGGACTTAAAATTTTTAACAGCGATATCACCTCAAAGTTTAGGCGAAATAATAATAAAAACTCAATGCTCAGCAATAATGAGAGTTTTAAAAGAATATATAAGGGTAAAATAGAAAGTGGCAAATGCCGTTAACAGGAAAAATCATTTTACAAACTTTCATTTTCAGTTACCAAGAACAGAAGAAGAATGGGGACTAGTTTCGGAGGAATTCGCTAATCGATGGAATTTCCCAAAGTGCATCGGTGCCATTGACGGAAAACATGTCGAAATAAAGAAGCCGCCTGGCACAGGGTCATATTACTTTAATTTCAAGAAAAAATTTAGCATTGTTTTATTGGCCATTGTCAATGGAAATTATGAATTCGTCATGGTTGAAGCTGGTGCAAACGGTCGTACATCAGACGGAGGGGTGTTTTCGAATAGTACATTTTATGAAAAATTCACAGATAACTTACTGAAAATTCCCTCAGCTGGACCGTTGCCAAATTCTCCAGAACACATGCCTTCTGTTTTTGTTGGAGATAATGCGTTTCCTCTTCTGAAGAACTTAATGAAGCCTTATAGCGGTGATAGCCTCTCGAATGAGGAAATCATCTTTAATTATAGATTATCAAGAGCAAGACGTATTGTGGAAAACGCTTTCGGCATACTTGCATCCAGATTTCGAGTTCTTTTAACCTCAATCAATTTGGAACCCCAAAAAGCGTCGAAAATTGCTCTAACAGCCTGTTATTTGCACAATTACTTAAGGAAAACTAATCCTACGGTATACTTAAGAGGGAGTATAGATGTTGAAAATACAAATACAGGAGAAATCATGGCGGAGCCTGGAGAACAGACGCGAGAGAATTAGCCGACCTTCAAGCAATTTTTCCGAGGAATTCAACGCTAACAGCGAAGGAAGTGAGAAATAAATTCTGTACTTATTTCAATGGGCCAGGAGCCGTTCCCTGGCAACAATTGCATGTAAATAAAAAACAATAACTATTTCATGTTATATATTATGTAATATACATATTAGGTTGGTAATATAATAATAAATATGTATATAATATAGAAAATAAATGTTGAATATTATATGTGTGTCTCCTCTTCTGCATTATTTTTCCTTGGTGTGATGTTCGGGAACTGATTTTGTGTTGGACTTATCAGAGGAATTTGGGTGGAAATTATATAGGCCTGTTCTTGGGGACTACCCGAAGCAAATGTAAAATCCCGTTCAAAAGAAGAGTATGGATGGTGATGTTGAGTAATAGGTGTTGATGCTCTCGAAGCTACCAATGATGGTACAGAAGATGAAGGTGATGACGATGGAGCTACTATCGAATTGAAAGTCAACTGTTCCAGTTGCCCCAACATCAAAATTTCATCCATTGCCCTCTTCGCGAATATCTTCTGGGTTGGCGAAAGTTTACGGTAGGATACCGCCCAGCCTTCCGCATAAACGCTAGCTTCATCTCGGTCTTCTTGCTTATGCTTTAAATGTTGGAGAGCGTCCTTCAGAAGTAGATTTTTTTCCATGAGATGTTGTCGCATTGTTTTCGCCTTCTTGGCGCTATTTTGGGCTTCTCTTGCTTCCTGTTATAATTTAAATATAATATTATATCATTAATATATAATATAATATCAAGTACTTCTGCTTCTTCAGCGGGTTCTTCCACATTTTCCAAGTTTATTGTCGATACTCCTGAAAGTTGTGTCTCCTGGTCCCTTAAAAATTCCAGTTCTTCAAAATACCAAAGCGAAGACACGTACAAGTCTTCGCAACCCGCACCAGATTTTTCGCTGGTTTCAATTTTTTTAAGCTCCCGCCGATAACACGTTTTTATATTATTTAATCTTTTTTTCAAGCTATCCACAGTTGCACTCGGTTCTATCTCCTTATATTTTTCTAAAAGTTTTTCGATAGCATTTTTCTTTTTTACTTTGTCTTTAAAAATGGCAGATTTAACTTGCCACAACTCTGGAAATTCTTTATATAATTGAAAAAATTCCGGCCACAATCCGTTGTCTGGAATAGCCATATTTTTTTTATTGATATTCACGCTGATGTTTCTGAAACTCAGGATTTAAAATGATGTTGCCTACTACAGTGTTGTCAACGTCACTACAGACGCACCAACTGGTTGACAACCTGGAAGCACCGCCTACCAAAAATCTAAAAATTTTGATTTTGCTTCAACCGTTTATCAACGGTTGTTTTCAACCATAAACACGGCTACAGACGTGCAACTCGTTGACAACTATGCCTGGTTGACAACCAGTTGAACAACCAAGTTGTTCGTCTGTAGACCGCTTTAGGCATTATAGTATATATCGACTGGTGAAAGGCAAAAGGGCACAAGTGACAATTTTGCGAAATTCGGTTTTTTATGGGCATTTTTACATTATACACTGCTCTATGGAATGGCAAAACGGCATATTCGTACAGTTGCGGGATATACTAATTTTAATTTGAAATAATTGCCTATTGTCTTTCCTACTTCTCCATTGCAGTTTGGTCTCTTTTGGAAAAATTAAATAATTTTGGAAGAGCAAAAGGGCACACACAAGTGATTTAATTTGAAAAATCTTGCCCCTAGTTGAACAAACCGTCGCACATATCTGTAGAGCCATATTTATTATCCTATTTCCCTGAAAACATTTTGAATTTTATTCCACTTTTTTTGGCATGAAAATCTTCAATCGGCTTTTTCTCAAAACTACAAAAAGTCACTTGTGCCCTTTTGCCTTTCACCAGTCGATATAGTACTTTTGTATACATTTTCTGTTGTATTAAAATAAAATATTGTCATCTGTTTCCAAAGCAATTAATTTATCATTGAGCTTCTGTAATATTGATTGGTATTCATGATTTTTTAATTTAGTAAAAATATTTTTGTCTCCTTTTTTACTTGTTAAATTAGCAATACACTTTTGTTCTTCTTCAGTGATCTCAATTTCGAAAAAAATATTGTTGAAATTGCTGACATGACCTCGTACTGCCCTGGCAAACGCGTGTCCACTTAAAATATGTTTTACTGAGTTTTCGGCATAATTTAAACATAATAATTCTTTTAGTCCACTGCCATCCATAATACTTCCTACAGATCCCATAAATGACATGAGCAGATGAAAACCACCTAAAACAGGTATAACATTTTGTAGATGATCGCTGGTAGAGGTAAATTTTATTTCCAGAGCTTTTATGTATAAAGGTAAATCAAACGTTGCATAAATGTAAAGTAGATTTAATGCATTTGCTCTATATTGAGCTTGTAGTAGGGATGTATAGATGGTGTCAACATCTGAAGGAGGTGCAGAAATAAACGCCAGGCACAGTATTCTACTTTTTTGATATTCTTGACCCGATGTTAATTCCTCCATAAAATTATTCCATCCAACACTTTCAGATAAATTCGTGTATTTTGTATACAACCATAAAATATCAGCATCAGACAATTTAATGCTGTTTATAAATTGTTTTTCATTTGCATATACTGTTAATTTTTCAAAAATTATTTGTCCTATATCTTTTTTTGAATCGGCATTAAAAGATGTCGCTTGTACAATACCCTTTTAGTAAATGATTTTGGTATTCTTTTTAGTTTTGGAACTGATTGATGCTTTATAGCAGTATGTGGAACAGTAACTTGTATACCGCCCATATAATGGAATGTATTATGCCCATATATTGTGTTTACGTTGTGGTCTGCATTATCAAACACAAATTGAGCGAAACATTTGTCAAGGTTTGGTTCCGATTGGAAACGTATCACAGACGCTTGAAAAAGAAGATCTTGTGTAGAACAGGCTCCCAGAGACATAAAATATCTAAGAGATCTTTAGGACCAAATCTGTGATATAGAGTAACAGCTAGTCCAAGTTGTAAAGGTGACTGTATTTTTATCGGTTTCACTAAAGATATTATGCTGTGACCAAATGCCAGGACTTTTCTATACAACTGATGTTTTTGTTTTTTACCTGTTAAAATTGTCCATAATAATTTGTGATGAAAGCTTCGGTTGGGGGCCCAGACGTGACCAACTTCCGACTATCACCCAAAAACTAGAAATTTCATCGGGGCGACAAAATAATTCCCCCCCAAATGCAGCATCCTGGGTCTCCCGTGAAAAAAAAAACTGCTCGTCGGCGGGTCGTGGTGGGGGGACCCCGGGGATACCACATGCGTTGATGCATCACCACTTACTGTACGCCTACCGTCATCAGATTAGCACAGTCCACTGTTCGGGGGGATCAAGGTGCCTGCCATCGGGAATTCAAGGCGAGGAGTATCGCCCGCTGCTATGCCACTGTTGCACCTATTCCATTATGATGAACTAGAAATAATCCTAAAAAAACCTGAACTCAACGCTGAAACCAATGGTGAATCAAAATACGGTATGTAAAATCAAAAGAAAAAAATTTGTTAGGTACAAAGAATAGTTTAATTAACAACAACATATATACAAACACTCAGGGGAACGCAAAAAATGACAACGTACTTTTAATTGAATACATTACTTCGCATCGGAAACGAAAAACTCTGGGAAGGTAGGCTGATCAGCTTGTATTTTTACAACACAATTTACAGGCCACTAGGATACGTCACCGCGGGTTTGTACATATGAGGACTCGCACAAACTATGGTACTCTAACCGTTATTCAACATATATTCATATTTATTTTATACAAACACCAATACTAAACACCAATGGTTGTGGAGATTCCTCACCCGTGAGCGAAAAAAAAAATTACTATAACACATAAGAAAAACTCAAATTATCTCTGGTGGCTCGTAACCAAAAATGAACTCAAGGGAATATAACAAGGAAGGGAAAAACATCAAAACTCACATCTTAATTCTACATGAATAATTCGTTGTAATATATTTAAAAAGAACTCAAAATTAATATAATTAAAAAAAATTCTGGTCCCCAGTTAAGACACCACACAACAAAAATTTACTGTTCCGTAAATTTACTGTTCCGTCTTCAGAGTCTTCCTTCTGTAACCCAGCCTCACTCCAACAATCGCCTCGCCGGTCACCAGAACAAAATGATAGGTTTCCAAAGGCCCTCTTCAGTTGGGCATACACTTCGGAAGTCTATCTCGCGAAGGCTCCGTCACTCACCAACAAATTAACAAATTACTTACAGTTTATTTCCCCCTTACAGTTCTGGGGCTGAAGGCCTGACCCCCTCTTGGCCCAGTCCGCAAAACAGCACATTTATTCTTTCTTCATCTAGTCCGTTCTCTCTAGTCCGGGGTTGCTCCTGATTCCAGCTAAATTTTCCAAATTCGCCTTCCAGCAGTCTCCTGTCCTCCTGGTGGTGAATTTATTCAGGGAAGGTCCCGGCGATTTTTCAAAAAAAATTCAGTTTTTTTTGTGTTTTTATAATTCCAGAATTATTCCTTGGCAATCCCCGGCTTTATACCGCCCGGTGGATATGCTTATCCAAATCGACAAAACTTTACAAAAATTATTCCGGACGGATATTACATTTAATAAAATTCAAAGATTTTCCGACCGACGAACAAAAAAATCAATTATTTTTTCAAAAAATATTTTGTTTTTATTATTTCTGCCTGCTTCACAGGCCTCTTACTCCCAACTGAACTGATTCCCAATCAAAAACGGCCTCCCCTTTTTCATTCCCCAATCGCTCCCTTTTTCATAGGCTTCCCTTTTTTCCAAAAAAAAATTTCCTATAAAACGCAGTACTTTTTTAATTTTACTATAAAATTTACAATTAAGAAGTGCCTATCGGGTATATTTATAAGCCCGCCGTTACACACCCTCGGCGCCACAAACCCGACTTGCGAGGGGGTGAGGAACCGAAAAAAACGGCGTCGTGCTTTCTAACGTATTAATCTATTGTTTGAGCTAACGTGTGGCTCGCCCCATGACCCTGATAGTAGGAGTCTCATGCTTTGTCGACTGAACTAGCCGGGCTCAATGGATAGAAGGTAAGAGGCGAAGGAACCATGCCTCGGTAGGAAACTGGTCTGCCAGCCGCTGCTGGTCTACAACACAAACACTTCGCCCCAGACGACAACTTACTCAGGGACAACTTACTTCGATGTAACGCTAAGGCCGCAGATCTTTGGCATGATACGTGCCAAGAAGCTTACCACACAAATCCTCCAATTCGTATAGACTATTACCAATTCGCTTCCTTATACGTGATTTCACAAATTTATCCGCCAATTTAGCATTGAAATGCTCTGCCCGTTTGCTGACCGGAAAAGTTCTCCTACACACTTCTTGCCCCGGGCGATATTCCACGTCTCGACAACGCAAGTTGTATTGTTTTTCGTGTCTTACATGTGCTGCAGCGAGGCTAAGTTCGATCCGCTCTCGAAGCAATTGTAGGCGATCCGATACTGGCAAATGCGATATATCCCCGTCTTGAAAGACGTTCAACTTCTTCAGAACCGGATAAGCCGATCAATGAAGAATCATGTGCCGCCCAAACAGGGCCTGATAAGGGGACATACCGATTGCCTCATGACGAGCTCCTCGGAGAGCGCACTCTATACAGGTAAGATGTTTGTCCCACTCTCGTTGGTCCTCATTCAGATATGCCCTAATAGCGGCGAGAACGGATCTATTTACCCTCTCTGAGGCATTTGGATGCGGATAATATATGCCTGTACGCACATGTTTCACGCTATAATCATCCAGCAATTTAGCGAACTCGCGGGAGGTGAACTGCCGACCATTGTCCGAGAAAATAGTTTCCGGCACACCAAAAGTGTGAAATATAGTTTTCTCTAGAAAATGTACGGCAGCCGCCGAAGTTTCTGCCCTTACTGGATGAAGAAACACGAATTTGCTGAATCCATCCAAGACTACGAAAACTGCGGTATGTCCTTTCTTGGTCCGGGGATATGGACCCAGGAAATCTACGTACAGGAATTGAAAAGGATTTGTAACCTCCATGGGCTTCCCCATTGGTGGTCGCAATATCGAATTGGGAGATTTGGTGGCTTTGCACGTGTCACATTGTGACACGAAGGTTTTAACCTGCCGAGCCATACCCGGCCAAAAATACTTGACCCTTAATCTAGCCAGTGTCTTTGCCACCCCGCCATGTGCGGATTGAGGAGGCGAGTGGGCCGATTCGATAAGAGGAAGCGTCAACTCCGCGGGAATCCACAGCTTCCACGTTAATTCGTCCTCCACCGGATCTCCCGTACGTGGGGACGTCCGGTGAAAAACGTACCCCTCCGAAACACGCAAGTCTGGAAGCTGTTGGGTAGTGCTCAAGATTTGTTCAGCCAGGTTAGTGTATTCTGAAGACCTAAAGGCCGAGGAATCCATGTCCACTTCGCGACAGAAAAAGAGGTCGTCCACGCAGTCCCTGCGCGACAAGGCATCAGGTACTACGTTTTGACTTCCTTTTCGGTGTTCGATCGTGAACACGAACCCCTGGAGCTTTAGGCTCCATCTAGCTAATCGACCGCTTAGCTCTTTCTGATCCATGAGCCACTTCAGACTAGCATGGCCAGTTATTACCGTGAATGCTTGACTCTCCACATATGCTCTAAACTTCTTTACACTCTGTTACGGCGCAAGCCGTAATAATAAGAAAATTCTTTTATTATAAACTTTAAGTTCTTCCAAATTGAAGAACCCACAATATTTACCTTTCTTTTACTTTAGCTTTCTGTAATGGTTAAAGGTTGCGGAATCAAAGATAAAAATGGTTTAAAATACTTATATTATCTCCTACAAATTACACTTCTAATTAATTCTAAATTCCTCTAAACTCTACTTTACTTTAATATTCAATTTTTAAGTTTTTAAATTTCAAATTGCTTATAACTACTTATACTATTACTGCTGCCTTTATTTATCTGAAAATGTAATTATTAGTAAATCATTCAATCTATATTTCAAATTCAATGTTCTTTACTTTTGTTCCTTATTTCTCTATTCAGAGTATAATTAGGTCACCACAGTGTCCCGGTTGTATCCCAGCTGCTGTAGCTGACCAATAATTGTTTTTGTAAATTGCTTGTGCTTCCACTGTAACCCGACTTAGATCTGTATGACCTTGCGGGATTCAGTGCACACAGGATGAAATGGCGATTTATTCGCAGTATTCAGTGCATACAGGAGAAATGGCGATTTATTCGCAGTCTTCTCCCCTTTTTGCTGTCCTTTTTTAATTTACAGCCTATAATGTTTTTTACCTGCCACTGGTTTGGACTTCTTAAACCAGGGTCAAAGCCTTTCATACGCTATGGATCTATGTATACGCAACTTTGTTACGATTCAATATTGGAAATTTAGATAATTAAAATAGAGCGAATTTCGCTCAACCTGGTTAGCTAAGTTTTGTTTTTAACAAAAATTTTGTTTTTAGTCGAGATTCGACTTGAAAGTTCTTACGGTTTAGAACTTGACTAAATAGGAAGCTTATGATTTCTGCTAATCACTAGCTGTGAGTTATCAAAAATCATTTAAAATCCCGATCATACGATATATAAGGGATTTGTTTGAATTTAATTCCTTAACAGAGATTCCTTAACAGAAAATCTCTGATAGAGGATAAAATGGTTAGAGTCACTATGGACAACCCGAACACACGAATTTGTGCTGATTTATTTAATTTAAATTCCTCAACAGAGATTCCTAAACAGCAAATCTCTGATAGAGGATAAAATATTATAGTCGATATTCGACTTATAGCAAAAAAGAACCTCCACCAACTTTGGCGTCCACACAACTACGTTGTTAGTACTTTTTATATGTTAAACCTAACAAAGTAATTGTCGGTGAAAACCCGACAATTATCTACGCCCTAATCAATGTTTTATGTTAGTTTTTTATAAACCGTGATATCCGCCACCAGTGGTTATGACGTATATTCAATATATTTTTTCTAAACCTGACACAGGAATTGTCGGTGAAAACCCGACAATTATTTACGCCCTAATATTTAATTGTGAAAAATTTGTCGGGATACGACATCCATCACCAAAAGTACAATTAAAAAATTAATAAAAGTTTTTTTTTTTGTTACGCCTGTCTAACCTTTTAAGATTGCCGGTAAAAACCCAGACAATATCTAAATCCCTAATATACGTATACGCGTTGATAGCCTCTCTGACGACTTCGTCTGATCGACTGACCAGTTTCCTTCGGTGCAAGAACTTTTATTTCTCTTCCTCTGTCGAAATGAAAGATGGCGCTTGGTGGAGCTTTTTCACCACGGCACGATCATTTTACAGTGGTTGGAGTTTCGACCAATTTTATGATTAAAGCTTTCTCTAAAGCTTTTTTTATTATTAACTGGGTGACATTAAGTTTAGGTAAGTGTTTACTATTTTTGTTTTAAAATATTATTTTTGAATTTTTTATTTATTTTTAGGAAGGAAGCGGACTGGGTTTCAGGACTATGTGCAGGTAATTTTTTATAATCATTTTTTATTTATTATTTTTTCTTTTTAGCTTGAAATCTATTAGTTTATATCGGGTCGGCGTCTGACCGGTTTGTTTACGTCTGTTTTGGATTGATTTTTTTTTCTTTTAATATTTTTTATTTTCAGGCCAAAACATTCTCCCCCCCGTTGATGCGTCTCATCAAAAAATTTTAATTGCTTTTTATGTTATATTTATATTTCGCTATATACAAAATATAACACTTAATCTGTTATATTTATATTTCGCTATATACAAAATATAACACTTAATCTAACTAATCTATTTATAAAATTCAATTTGTATGCTAAATCTAAGTAATCTATTTATAAAATTCATGTATGTGCTTAATGTAATTTTACTTCATAATATATATATTTCTTTATTTTCCGATTATATATTTTATTATATATTATATTTAATTAAGTTTACCAATAAATACTGCACCATCATGCGGACAATGGACACAATTTCTGTATCGGCCTTTTAATGATTGCGCTGGAGGTCCTTACTGTTACCACCCTCACCTGGTTATCGGATCCTGGGTGTATTTCGTGTACCACCCCTAGTGGCCATTGTGCTGGTGGGCGATTGTCGTCCATAATGATAACTACCTGGCCTATTTTAAGGTTTGGTTGTTGTAGCAACCATTTGTTTCGTTTTTGGAGCTCCAATAAATATTCTTGTGACCATTGAGTCCAAAATCGTTGTACGAGTTGCTGTACATGTTTCCAACGATCTAAATATGGCATGTTGTCCTTGGATGTTGCTTCTGGTACTGCCTTGAGATTTCTTCCTACCAAAAAATGCCCAGGAGTAAGTATCTCTAGGTTTGATGGGTCGGCCGACAGCTGGCATAGCGGTCGGGAATTCAGGCAAGCTTCTATTTGAACGAGTAATGTGGTTAGTTCTTCGAAGGTAAGTATTCTGTCATTATTAATGCGTCTCATGTGATGTTTAATGCTTTTAACACCGGCTTCCCATAAGCCTCCGAAGTGTGGAGTTATTGGTGGGTTGAAGTGCCATTGTATGTTCAGATTGGCAAGCTCATCAGCGGCCTGCGCGGTGGCGTCATTTAGGATCTGCTTCATCTGAGACTGTAATTGTTTATTAGCTCCTACGAAGTTTGTCCCGTTGTCTGAATAAATATTCCGACATAATCCTCGCCGCCCTATAAACCTTCTCAATGCTGCTATGAAAGCTTCAGTAGTCATGTCTGATGTTACCTCTATATGAATTGCTTTCGTACACATGCATATAAAGATACAGAAGTATCCTTTATATACTTTTGAGCCCTTATGTTTGGACATTTTTAGTTCTATGGGCCCTGCGTAGTCTACCCCTACGTTTTCGAATGGGTTGGCTGGCGTGATCCTTGCGCTTGGTAAGCTTCCCATTATTTGTGACGGTGCTGTGGCTCTATATCGAATGCACGTCACACATTTAGAAATTCTTTCCTTGACGGCTAACATCCCGTTCGTAATCCAATATTGGTTCCTAATCGTATTCAATACTAATTGTGCTCCCCCATGGAGCGTTGTTTTATGGAAATGATCAATAATAAGATTAGTGACGTGATGTTGTCGTTGCAAGATGATAGGGTGCTTAGTGTCATAGCTTAGATTTGCATTTTTTAGTCTGCCTCCTACTCTTATTGTACCATCTTCTGCCCTAAATGGGCATAATTTGGTCAATTGACTAGACTTGTTGATTGCTTTGATGCTACTTAATTGCTCGCATTCCTTGGGAAACATCTGTTTCTGGGCTAGTTGAACTAGTTTCGTCCTTGCCCATTCGATTTCTTTCGCTAATAGCTGCGAGTTGCGCCGCTCTTTCTTACTTCGACTATTATGAATAAACCGATGGCAGTACGCCATGACTCGCAGTGTTTTTGTTAGCGAGGAAAACTTCATCCACCATTCAGTGATGATTGGTTGGTTTGTCATCACGGTTTTGGTGGTTGTCTTGGCTTCAAGTTCTGTTTTAAGATCTACCAGAATTTCTTTTGGCCATTTGTCCTCTGGTTTCCGCAACCACGTAGGACCCTGCCACCAAATTGATGCTTCTTGAAGTTTTGCTGGCATTACTCCTCTTGACGGTAAGTCCGCTGGATTTTCCTTGGTGGAGACATAGTACCAGGATGTGCTATCAGCATTTTCACTGATCTCCACTATTCGATTGGCTACAAATGTCTTCCACTTATTAGGCATGCCTTTTAACCACGCTAGAACGACTTTGGAGTCAGTCCAACATTTGCTTTGGATGTCTTGGAGATGCATGTCTATCTTGATATGCCGGATTAGTTTACTGAGAAGTACTGCTCCACATAATTCCAATCGCGGCAAAGACATTGGTTTGATGGGAGCCACTTTCGTTCTTGCCATCAACAATGTCGTTTCAATGGTTTCATCCTCCAAGACGGTTCTGATGTACACGACGGCTGCGTAAGCTCGTACGGATGCGTCGCAAAATCCGAGTAGTTGACACCTCTTGTTTCCGGTGCTTGTTTTCAACCATCTCGGTATTCGGAGATTTTGAATGTAGGGAAGTTGTTCCTTGAACTGGGTCCATTCTTGTTGGATTTCTTGATCCACTGGATCATCCCATTGGTACCCGTTCATCCATAATTTCTGCATGATTAACTTGGCAATAACTATACATGGGGCGATCCAGCCTAGCGGATCGTATAGTTTAGCCACCTCAGACAAAATTCTTCTTTTTGTCTGGGCTAGTTGCGCGAACTCAGAATCCCTTATCGCGTATGAGAAGTAATCTTTGACTGGGTGCCAATAAATACCCAGTGCTTTGATTTGATTATCTTCCTTTACTTGGAGCGGCAGTTGTAATTCGCGATCTGCCGCTGGGATTGTCTCTAGTAGCGATTCGTGGTTAGCCACCCATTTTCTTAGATGAAACCCCCCAGATCTCAATAGATCAATTAATTCCCTTTGAATTTCTAATGCCTCTGGCAATGTGTCTGCCCCAGTAAGTAGGTCATCCACATAAAAGTCCGTAAAAACCTTTCTGGCTGCCTTTGGCCATTGTTTTATTTCGTCAGTGGCTAGCCTTTGTAAGGTTTTTATGGCTAAGTATGGTGCCGCTGTCGTGCCGAAGGTGACGGTTTGTAACTCATATTCTTGTACTGGTTCTTTAGGATTTTCTCTCCATAAAATCGTTTGATATTTTCTGTCTGAATGACTTACAGATATCATTCTGTACATTTTTTCGATATCAGCTGTTACCGCGTATTTGTACTGTCTCCAATTTAATAAAGTAGCAAATAATTTAGGTTGCAATGTTGGTCCGTTCAACATCTGCTCATTTAAGCTTTTTTTATTCGAGGTTTTAGCTGAAGCATCAAATACCACCCTCACCTTTGTCGTAGTGCTCTCCTTGACTACGGCATGATGCGGCATGTAATACCTGTGGGGTGTTTGCCCTGTGGTTACTTTCATATGCCCTAAATCAATGTACTCCCTCAAACATTGTGTGTAGGCTTCGCGTAGCTCTACATTCTGAGACAATTTTCTTTCCATTTGGACTAGCCTAGACATTGCTTGTCCTCTAGATTCACCTAGATCGGGTGGGCTACCGCCCACGAACGGTATGCTAACTTCATAGTGACCATTTGGATGGCGTTTTGTGTGGTCCTCATAGTGCTTCTCACACATTTCTTCCTCAACTGTTAGACGTCGTCCGGTGTCCAACTCTTCCCATTCCCAAAACTTCTTCATTTGACTATTTAACTCTTGCAAAGTATACGTCTGCTGAAGGGTAAATGCGGATAAGTTCGATTGACTTCGCTTATGTACACTTGTAGCTGCTTTGCCAAATATTATCCAACCTAAGCTGGTGTTCTGGGCGACGGGCGATTGGGTAACTCCCTTGCGTAGACCATTTTGTATGATATCTGCGTACACGTCGACACCTAATAATACATCGATTCGACCTGGTTCGGTGTAATTTGGGTCAGCCAACTCTAGGCCGTCAATGTGTGACCAGTTTTGCCATGCAATTCTTTTCGGTGGGAATACATTAGTGATGTTTTTGATGACATAGGCCTGCAACGTGCGCTCAAACTTAGGGTCTATGGTGGACAGCAATGAAACGCACGCTATCTTAGTTGATGTTGCCACTGGAACGGATGCTATACCGGTCACCTCTAACGCAGCTGGTATGGTATCCGCTTGTAAGGATTGATATGCCGTTTCGGTTATGAACGAGCTCTGCGATCCAGGATCGATTAGCGCTCGCAGAGTCAGATGAGTTCCTTTATCATCCTTAATTTTTACCAATGCTGTCGCTAGCATTGATTGCGTGTTATTCCTGCTATAATTGCAGTTGGTAACAGTTTGATTCTTGGGATTCTCCTCTTTCTTATCTACTTTTCCCTGACAACTTCCCTCTTGTGTGGATCCATCATGCAACAACACATGATGCTTTTTTCCACATTGGGGACACCTATTGCTGCTGGTGCATGTTGCATTTGGATGTGACCTCAGGCAGTTATCACACACCCTATTTTCTGTCAGCCATCTCCGTCTCGCGTTCATGTCCAAACTCTTGAATGTTTGGCATTGAGATAGGAAATGTTGTTGTCTGCACATTAGACAGTGAACGTTCCTGGCTTTCAACTTTCTATAATCCCCCTTGTTATTATTTACAAACCCTCTTTGTTGATACCTTTCTTTATTTTCTCGCCAACAATTATCTCTGCCTTGTTTGTCAACATTGTGTTGGCTTATATGATAACTCGCAGTTCGATTCCGATCCTTGCCACCCTTTCTAACTTCTCGATTTGATATATTTTGATTAATATCTTTGGTGGCTTCTAAACTGCGATACCTTTCTTCCATAAATTTGCTTAAATCTGCTAACGACGGCAAATCGTCCGATTTAGCAATCAACTGTTCCCAAAGATTTCGTGTTTTATCCGGCAATCTTTGTGCCGTTGCATAAACAAATATGGGATCCCAGTTGGTAATATCGACCTTAAGGACTTGTAAGCCATGCTTAACGCGATGCAGTTCATCTAACACTGCTCTTATGTCTTTATAAGACTCATTTTTAATCTTCGATTGATTAAATAATAATTTAAATTGGGCGTATATTAATAGCCTCCGCTTGTTGTAGCGTTTGCATAATAATTCCCATGCTGGCGCATAATTTTCTGACGTCATATCAAACGCGTCTAAGTCTCTTCGAGCTTCCCCTGTGAGACTGTTTTTTAAATAATGAAGTTTATCGACTGCTGTCAGTCGTTCTTCACTGTGTATCAATGATACGAAACGATCATGGAAAGTCCTCCATGAAGTATATTGGCCATCGAACTTTGGAATTTCAATGGTCGGAAGTTTTACAATGGCCTTGGGTGCGCTTGTTTGCTCACTAACTTGAACCTTTTGTTTCGATTCTTCAGCTTTCTGAGCAATGCATGCCTCTAGCGCATCTTGCAAGTCACCCATGAATTCTGAGTATGATTCCTCAAATTCCTGAAACTGAGTGCCTTGTACGTACCGAATTACTTCATCCCGGACACTTTCGTCTTTGATGCTAGTAACATCGGCTGCACCTAATTCTAGGTAATTACTCTCAAACCTCTCCCATATTATTTTAATAGTTTCGATCTTCCCTTTTATATAACCTGCCGTTCTTCTATGCTTGGAAGTCTTATTATAGTTGGAGATTGTCTGCCTTAGCTGTGTCTCCAACGTGCCTTGCATTTTTAATGTAGTTTTCATTTTGTCGTTAATTGAACTACAACTACTAAACCAAAATAATCCCGAAAATACTTAAACGTTTGAATGATTTACTAATTTTTATCTAATTGTGAATTTATAGGATATAACTATTTGACCATTTTTATCCGGCTCGAAGGACCAATGTTACGGCGCAAGCCGTAATAATAAGAAAAATTCCTTTTATTATAAACTTTAAGTTCTTCCAAATTGAAGAACCCACAATATTTACCTTTCTTTTACTTTAGCTTTCTGTAATGGTTAAAGGTTGCGGAATCAAAGATAAAAATGGTTTAAAATACTTATATTATCTCCTACAAATTACACTTCTAATTAATTCTAAATTCCTCTAAACTCTACTTTACTTTAATATTCAATTTTTAAGTTTTTAAATTTCAAATTGCTTATAACTACTTATACTATTACTGCTGCCTTTATTTATCTGAAAATGTAATTATTAGTAAATCATTCAATCTATATTTCAAATTCAATGTTCTTTACTTTTGTTCCTTATTTCTCTATTCAGAGTATAATTAGGTCACCACAGTGTCCCGGTTGTATCCCAGCTGCTGTAGCTGACCAATAATTGTTTTTGTAAATTGCTTGTGCTTCCACTGTAACCCGACTTAGATCTGTATGACCTTGCGGGATTCAGTGCACACAGGATGAAATGGCGATTTATTCGCAGTATTCAGTGCATACAGGAGAAATGGCGATTTATTCGCAGTCTTCTCCCCTTTTTGCTGTCCTTTTTTAATTTACAGCCTATAATGTTTTTTACCTGCCACTGGTTTGGACTTCTTAAACCAGGGTCAAAGCCTTTCATACGCTATGGATCTATGTATACGCAACTTTGTTACGATTCAATATTGGAAATTTAGATAATTAAAATAGAGCGAATTTCGCTCAACCTGGTTAGCTAAGTTTTGTTTTTAACAAAAATTTTGTTTTTAGTCGAGATTCGACTTGAAAGTTCTTACGGTTTAGAACTTGACTAAATAGGAAGCTTATGATTTCTGCTAATCACTAGCTGTGAGTTATCAAAAATCATTTAAAATCCCGATCATACGATATATAAGGGATTTGTTTGAATTTAATTCCTTAACAGAGATTCCTAAACAGAAAATCTCTGATAGAGGATAAAATGGTTAGAGTCACTATGGACAACCCGAACACACGAATTTGTGCTGATTTATTTAATTTAAATTCCTCAACAGAGATTCCTAAACAGCAAATCTCTGATAGAGGATAAAATATTATAGTCGATATTCGACTTATAGCAAAAAAGAACCTCCACCAACTTTGGCGTCCACACAACTACGTTGTTAGTACTTTTTATATGTTAAACCTAACAAAGTAATTGTCGGTGAAAACCCGACAATTATCTACGCCCTAATCAATGTTTTATGTTAGTTTTTTATAAACCGTGATATCCGCCACCAGTGGTTATGACGTATATTCAATATATTTTTTCTAAACCTGACACAGGAATTGTCGGTGAAAACCCGACAATTATTTACGCCCTAATATTTAATTGTGAAAAATTTGTCGGGATACGACATCCATCACCAAAAGTACAATTAAAAAATTAATAAAAGTTTTTTTTTTGTTACGCCTGTCTAACCTTTTAAGATTGCCGGTAAAAACCCAGACAATATCTAAATCCCTAATATACGTATACGCGTTGATAGCCTCTCTGACGACT
Organism: Thereva unica; assembly: GCA_949987705.1. Lineage (NCBI taxonomy): Eukaryota > Metazoa > Arthropoda > Insecta > Diptera > Therevidae > Thereva > Thereva unica. Next base: position 68,875,842 of record OX465281.1, read on the forward strand.
TCGTCTGATCGACTGACCAGTTTCCTTCGGTGCAAGAACTTTTATTTCTCTTCCTCTGTCGAAATGAAAGATGGCGCTTGGTGGAGCTTTTTCACCACGGCACGATCATTTTACAGTGGTTGGAGTTTCGACCAATTTTATGATTAAAGCTTTCTCTAAAGCTTTTTTTATTATTAACTGGGTGACATTAAGTTTAGGTAAGTGTTTACTATTTTTGTTTTAAAATATTATTTTTGAATTTTTTATTTATTTTTAGGAAGGAAGCGGACTGGGTTTCAGGACTATGTGCAGGTAATTTTTTATAATCATTTTTTATTTATTATTTTTTCTTTTTAGCTTGAAATCTATTAGTTTATATCGGGTCGGCGTCTGACCGGTTTGTTTACGTCTGTTTTGGATTGATTTTTTTTTCTTTTAATATTTTTTATTTTCAGGCCAAAACACACTCAGTACCGCGGCGTAACATTCAAGTTCCGTTATGGTGTAGTTCCGTTGTGCAGCATTCAGTTTCTTGGACATATACGATATAGGATGTTCTCCTCCATCCCTGTCTCGCTGAAAGAGCACACTTCCCACACCACTTCGGCTAGCATCGCACTGAATGTAGAAAGGCTTAGAAAAATCCGGAGTGACCAGCAACGGAGCCTCGGTCATAAGCTGTTTTAGTTTCTCGAAAGACTGCTGGGCCTCGTCCGTCCATCTGAACGACTTGTTCTTTAAACAATCCGTAACTGGAGAAGCCACGCTTGCATAATTATGGATGAACCTCTGATACCACCCCGTCTTTCACAAAAATCTCCGAACCTGCTTATGAGATATGGGAGTTGGAAATTCAGTGATGGCCGTCACCTTTGCAGGATCCGTTTTCAAAGTTCCATCCCCAATTATGAAGCCAAGATACTTAACTTCAGTTACGCAAAATTTACATTTGCTTAAGTTGATGGTCAACTTAGCCCGACGTAGGCAACCAGCAACCTCATCGAGAATGCGTACATGTTCGTCAAAGGTAGGTGAGACAATGAGCAGATCGTCCAAATAAACGAATACGTTTTCACGCAAGTGTCCAGGTATAGCCTTGTCCATTAAGCGGCACATTCGCTGTGGCGCGTTGCACAGACCAAAAGGCATCACTGTAAATTGGTATAATGGACGGCCTGGGACAGTGAAAGCTGTCCTTTCTCGCGACTTCTCTTCCAGAGGAATTTGCCAGAAGGCGTCCTTCAGGTCCAGACTGGTGATATACTTGGTATCTTGCAGACGACCAAGTAGACCATCAATATGTGGAAGAGGGTAGGCATCCTTGACAGTGACGGAATTCACTTTGCGCGAGTCAAGGCACAGGCGTACCTTCCCTGGTTTGCGCACCAGCACCTCTGGAGAATTCCAGGGGCTATTGGATGGCTCAATTACCCCAAGAGTCAACATCCGGTCTAACTCATCATACATTAGCTTCTGTATGGCAGGTGAGACCGGATAATGCCTCTGTTTAATGGGAACTGAGTCACCCGTATCGATGATGTGCTCTTCCAGGTTGGTTTTCCCCAGTCCTAAGGCATCAAATGAGGGGAACCTGGCCTTTACTAACTCCACCTGTTGGCACTGCATTGACGTTAAGTCGTGCATCTTGGAAGTTGCTGTTGGAGCTTTGACCTCACTTACTATTTGGGGAGCGATTTTGAACAATCTCCAGAAATCAACTCCGAGATAGAGCTTTTGGCTAAGATTAGGTACCACATAGATGGTCATAACATGAGTCCGACCTCCAAAAGAGACCGGAAGCTTGACATAGCCAATAACTCTTTGTGGAGCCCCGTCCGCCGTTTCCAAACAAGTTTGCAAAGAATAAAACTTAACCTCGGGATGATCCTTCAGAAACGATTCAGCCTCCCTACCCAAACAGGTAATACTCGCACCACTGTCTAGTAAACCACTCACCTCTTCATTAGCTAAATAGACCTTAGCAAAGGGCCGATGATCGGACGAATCCGATATGATTGCAGATATAACTTTCTGCGAATGACGTCGTTTCTCTCTCGCTTGCCTCCTAACATCCGGAATGGACGCGGCGAAATGTACCTTAGGAGGTTCCGCAAAAATGCGGTTTCGAGCGGTCTGGTACATCTGCCAACGCAACAGAAAAGACTGTTGAGCCTCTGGTGAGGGGAAAGTTGGAAGAGGGTTTGGGTCTGTCAAGTCCGTGGTGAGCGAGGATTGCTCGCTATAGTCCTTGTCAGGGCTGAAGGCGGGTAAATTTAGGACAGGCGCGAGCTCCCGCCGAGCCTCGCACCCTGTACCTTGTTTCCCGAACATACGGGACAACGGGTTGTTACAGTACCAGGCTTACCGCACCTATAACAAAATAAGCCTCGTGCTTCAGATGGGCAGTCCATAAACAGGTGACCCTGTTGTTGACAATTCCAACAAGTGACAATCCGACGCCTGACTGGAGAATGGGGCCGCTTGACCTCATCCACCGCAGAATCGAAATCGTCCCCTATTGGTTGCCTGTCAGGACTACGGTTGGCGGAGTCCATCTCGTGGACCCTGGGGATCTGCGGCCGTCCTTGGCGCTTCTGCTCCTGCCACCTCTCCGCCCGCAAGCATACCTCTCGCAGTTGACGTAGTGTGGCAAATTGTTGCCCAATGACAAGAGAACCTAGGGACACATTAAGATTTTGCATGACGATGTCCACCAGTTCAACTTCTGGCATCGGACTCGCCATACGATTAAACAAAGACAACATCCTTGATACATATATATCATATGGGTCCCGGTCCTGTTTGCACTCAAGCATTAGCTTGATGATTTGGAAATCGGATTCCCGGCGCCTAAACTGCCTGGTCAAGTGGCCTCTCAAGTCGCTCCAATCGGGGTCACGGACCTGACGACGAAATTGGGACCAGTACCAATCCTCAGCTCTGCCTTTCAACAAGGCAGAGATATTGCGACAAACCTCGGACTGGCTTACCCTTTCATCTCGAGCCCTCGTTTCCACTCGGAACAAAAACTCCTCCGCCGACAATTCATTATCGTCACCGGAGAACCGTATGTTCCATGTGGAAACTGGTGACCGTCTCTTGCTATCGAAAGGAGACACCTCCCTTCTCAAGACAGGTGGCGCCTGTTCCTCCGTAAGATCGTCCAGAATAGTTGGTGGAATGACAGGCTCAGTCGTAGGTCTGTGCTCAGACCGCAAATTTGTTAGCTCCTGCTGGAGTACCGCTAAATTTTCCGTCAATGTGCGTATCGCATCTCTTTGGGTCAAAGCTGAATCTGGGACCTCGGGTGCTTGATCTTCTCCTTCGTCGTCGGTTCTAGAGTTATCCGGAGCGGTATTTTTTCCACCCCGTAAGGTTGGCATATTAGTTGTCTTGAATTCGTTTCTTCAAATTGTAACAGCATAATGGCGCGATCTAAATAGTGGGCGCCACTTATGCGAGGTGTTACCCCCTTAGCCAAAAGCCCGGAAGAGCATGGCCAAGGAGCCAACACCATACATAAGAATAAAAAGAAAATCCGGAACTCCTACGCCGGCCACACGGAGTTGTCTAGCTCGCCGGAGGGGTCGTGGGGTGTGTGGCCGGGGCTTACCGAGGCTGGTTCACCACTCACCTGTGACTATGTAACTTGAATTCCGCCATCATCCTTTTCCGATCATCGTCTGCGACGCGTCACACCCTGAAAAGGAAGTCATCCGTCCCAACCATTCCCAAAAAAATCTAACAAATTGAGTTCATTCTTAATAACTTAAAAATTTTTCTCGTTTATTGCAGACACATTAACAAAATAACTAGAAACACCAATAGGTAACATCAATATTCAAGGGGTCACGATTAGAACAATGTCATCATATATCAACACATGTACATTTTTTCAAATAAAAACATTTACAATTTCCCTTGTCGGGATACTTCCGTATGCTAAATGATTTTTTAAAACGCGTCGTATTGGTACCAATTTCGCCTCGTTTTAATCACAAGTGGTATCACAAATATCAAATATCGTGTTCAATTATAATTACGCATAAATTATGTGAAAACAACCAGAAAAATTATTTTGCAACAAATAAAAAAATTTAAGCCAATATTTAATGATAAAATTAGATTAATTATAGTAATTTGTTGTCAGGTGTGTGTCGTGGTGTTTTTATTATATAATGAATAAAAAAAAGAATGAAAAGGAACTTTCGTTTAAATTAGTACATAACAATCTGGTGTCATCGCAACGTGAAAGTTGTACGGGAACAGTGAAAGCACAACAATTTATAAAGTCTTTGCTTGGTTTCCAATCGTTAGGCTATTATAAAATGACAGCTTCCTCTCGCAGAATGAGACTTTTCTCACTTCTTGCCTTGACCTTGCTCCAGAAGATAAATAGCAGACGTGGCTTGAAACTGATTTAATTTGGCTACCTCCCGCACCAAACTTTCTTCCACTGCACAAAAAATGACAAGAAAATTATACCTGGACGATGAGCTTCGCCGCTTGCAGCTACAGATGGATTGTGTTCTCTTTTGTATGGTGAATACTTGTATTTCCAGAAAGGGGATATTCCTCTACTTCCGCACTCCTGCCAGGAGGTCTCGTTTCGCTGCTCAGGGTAGTACCTACGGTTTTTCTTCTGCTTGCCCAAAGTTCACTTAATTTTTTCCTGGATTGATTTCCTCTTACTGAGGGATACTCGAAACCCCGTTTTATTTAACTGATTCGACCAACAATAGTGGAACTATATAAAGGAGGTAGATATGACTGGATATTTATTATTTGCAAATTTACACATTAAATCGTGCTAGTTGTAAGCCACAGTCTATCATTTTCAACCTCCCCGAAAAAAAAACAAAACCAAACTGACAAATCTCCTCCGATTTTTTTTCTATTTTTCCTTTTCTCCCCTACTTGATTTGCAAATTTTGTAAATTTTGTTCTGAGGCAAGTGATTTCATAGAAATTTTCCAAATTACCGCGAGGGGGATTCAACCGACCGTTACATACCCTCGGGTCCACAAAGCCGACTCGCGAGGCAGTGAGGAGCCGAAAAAAACGGTCGCCGTAGGTCTAATATCTTTGGCGCCAATGTGGGACTCGACTCACGACCTGAGAATAGGAGTCTCATGTTCTAGTGAGCTAGCCGGGCATACGTGAACTAGTTGGTAATATACGAACCGAGTGAAAAGCTAACTATAATTTAGGTTCATGCTTGCAACCGTAAGTTGCGATGGCCAGTCTGAAAAATCTCCCGGAGGAATATCTGAAGGTACAAATATCAGGCGGAAGACAATACCACATTGTCCCCCTACTGACATCTATACGTCTCCAAACATTCTCACACAAACCCCGGGTGCTTTCGATCCATCGCCACAACCTCCAGCAATGCCATATTGCCTTCGCATCATCCCGGTGAACCGACAGACCCCCAGTTCGCCGAGAGACCTTCTCCAGACTGACCGAAAATAAAAAAATGAAGATGGAACCTTGAGGAAATCAACGACGTATGTCTTTGGCGTGATATACCCCGATGCTCTTACCTCCCAAATCCTCCAGCTCGTACAAGCTGGTTCCAATTTTTTTACGTATCCGAGCTTTCAGAAACCGGGGTGCCAATTTGGCACTAAAACGACCCGCTCGGTTACTCACCCAGAAAGTTCTCCGGTAGACCTCATCTCCGGGACGAAAACTGCCCACACGACACCGCAAGTTGTATTGGGTTTTATGTCTGATGTGTGCGGCGGCTAAATTAACAGCAATCCGCTCACGAAGCATCTGCATTTTGTCCGTCAATGGTAGAAAAGCTATGTCACCCTCCTGTAAAACGTTCAGTTTCTTCAGGACTGGATATGCTGATCCGTGCAGGATCATATGGCTACCAAACAGGGCCTGATACGGGGACATGCCGATCGCCTCGTGGTGGGTACTACGAAGAGCACATTCAATGGACGACAGATGTCTATCCCACTCACGATGATCCTCCTTTAAGTACGCCCTAATGGCGGTTAGGATGGATCTATTCACCCGCTCGGAAGCGTTAGGGTGAGGCGAATATACAGCCGTGCGCACATGGTGCACGCCATAGTCGGTCAACAATTTAGCAAACTCTTTGGAGGTGAATTGCCGACCATTGTCGGAGAAGACCGTTTCAGGAACTCCAAAGGTATGAAAGATAGTTTGCTCGAGAAACTTGACGGACACCGCCGTGGTCTCAGCGGACACGGGGTGCAAGAAGACAAACTTAGTGAAAGCATCCAATACAACAAATACTGCCGTGTGTCCTTTCTTCGACCTGGGATAAGGACCTAAGAAATCGACGTATAAAAATTGGAACGGCCTCGACGCATCCATGGGGTTTCCCATAGGTGGTCGAAGTACTGAGCTGGGGGCTTTGGTGGTTTTGCAGACCTCACAGTTAGCGATGAATTCCCGTACCTGTTTTGCCATACCTGGCCAAAAGTACTTGCATCGCAAGCGGGCTAGGGTTTTCCCTACTCCACCATGCGAAGCTTGGGGAGGCGAATGAGATGATTCGACGAGCGACGCGGTCAATTCCATCGGAATCCACAACTTCCATGTCAGATCGTCAGCAATCGGGTTTCCAGTACGTGGTGATGTACGCTTGAAAACGTACCCATCTTCAACTCGCAGGTCTGGTAGCTGCGGTGAGGCTTGCCTGAGGCTATCACCCAGACGAAGATATTCAGGGGACTTGAAAGACGGGGCATTTAAGTCCACGTCGAAGCACAGGGACAATTCGTCAACGCAATCCATGCGTGACAAGGCATCGGGAACCACATTGTGGGTGCCTTTACGATGTTCGATTGTAAAGTCGAACCCCTGAAGCTTAAGACTCCACCGGGCTAAACGACCGTTAAGCTCCTTCTGGCTCATGAGCCATTTTAGACTTGCATGGTCAGTAATGACCGTGAAAGTCTGTCCCTCAACATACGCTCTAAACTTCTTTATACTCAGCACGGCTGCATAGCATTCGAGCTCAGTAATGGTGTAGTTCCGTTGTGCTCCGTTCAATTTCTTGGACATATAAGCAATCGGATGTTCTCCTCCATCCATGTCCTTTTGAAAAAGCACACTACCTACACCAGTCCTGCTGGCATCGCACTGAATATAGAAAGGCTTAGAAAAATCTGGAGTGACTAAAAGAGGAGCTTCCGTCATCAGCTTTTTCAAAGTCTCGAACGACTGCTGGGCCTCATCAGTCCAACTAAAAGATTTAGACTTCAAACAATCCGTGATTGGAGAAGCCACGCTAGCATAATTGGGTATAAAACGCTGATACCATCCGGTCATTCCCAAGAACCTCCGAGTCTGCTTATGAGACTTCGGAGTCGGGAAGTCCATGATGGCCGTCACCTTATTAGGATCGGTTTTCAGAGTCCCATCACCGATTATGAAGCCGAGATACTTCACTTCAGTCACGCAAAATTTGCTTTTAGATAAATTGATGGTTAACCCCGCACGACGGAGACAGCTGGCCACTTCGTCCAAAAGCTTTAGGTGGGAATCAAAGTCAGGTGAAACTATGAGCAGGTCGTCCAGATAGACAAAAACGTTTTCACGTAAATGGCCTGGGATGGTTTTATCCATCAAGCGACACATGCGCTGTGGGGCGTTACATAAGCCGAAAGGCATAACTGTGAACTGGTACAGTGGACGACCAGGGACAGTGAAAGCTGTCCGCTCTCGCGACTTCTTCTCTAAAGGGATTTGCCAGAAGGCGTCCTTCAGGTCTAAGCTCGTGATGAACTTGGTGTCTTGAAGACGACCAAGTAGACCATCAATGTGTGGAAGAGGATAGGCGTCTTTGATAGTGACACTGTTCACCTTGCGAGAGTCAAGGCACAGGCGGACCTTACCTGGTTTACGAACCAACACCACTGGAGAATTCCAGGGACTATTTGATGGCTCAATCACCCCCAGCGACAGCATCCTGTCCAACTCACCATACATCAGCTGTTGTACAGCGGGTGAGACTGGATAATGCCTCTGTTTAATAGGAACTGAGTCACCAGTGTCGATAATGTGTTCCTCCAGGTTAGTCTTTCCCAGTCCGAAGACATCAAAAGAGGGAAATCTGGTCTTGACGCGTTCCAACCGTTCGCATTGCGTGGACGTTAAGTCGTGCATTTTTGCAGACACGGATGGAGCGTTTATCTCGCCGACTATTTGGGGAGCTAGGCCGAAAAGATTCCAGAAATCCATCCCTAGGTACAGTCTCTGGCTGAGACTGGGCACCACATAGATGGTTATATCACGGGTCCTTCCTCCAAAGGATATCGGAACTCGAATATAACCGCAAAGTCTCTGCGGAGCCCCGTCAGCAGTATGCACTACAGAGCGCAAAGTGTAGACTGTCACTTCGGGATGATTGGCTAGAAACGCTTCGGCATCTCTTCCCAAACAGCTAACAGTGGCACCACTGTCCAACAAACCAACCACTTCTTCGTTAGCTAACAGGACCTTCGTAAACAGCCGAGGATCTGACGAATCAGAGATGAAGGCAGAAACAATTTTCTGCAAACATTGTCGCTTCTCCTTTGCTCGTACTCTAATTTGGGGAGGGGTGCGCTTGGAAATTTGGGAGTCCACAAAAGGTGGCTCTGAGAAGATGCGCGAACGAGCGGAGATATATCTCTTCCAACGGGAGATGAAGGCAAGCTTAACCTCCTCAGAGGGAAAAACAGGAAGAGCATCAGTTGACGTAAAGTCGCTGATGGTAGTCATATCAGGTGTATATAAGGAATGTGTAGGGAAAACGGGCGAGCTTAGCTCGGGCGCGGACTCCCGTTCGATCTCGCACCCCGGCTCCGGTTTCCCTGACAGGTAGGACACACTGGGGTGACGACTCCTGGCTTGCCACACTTGTAGCAAAATAGGCCACGAGTTTCAGACGGGCAGTCCATAAATGGATGACCCGGTTGCTGGCAATTCCAACATCGGAGCGATCGTGGATTCGTCTGGTTCTGACGCGGCGCCGTCATTTCGTCAACTTCGGGTGTTGGTAAGTCCGGGTGTAAATGTTCAGGCGGATAGGTAGATGGATATTCAACCTCGTGTAGCTGCCGATCAGGCCTACGCTCTACTCGCTTCAGCTTCTGCCAGCGTTCGACTCGAATGCAAGTCTCACGCAACTGTTGCATGCTGGTGAAATTCTGTCCTATTATCGCCGAACCTAACGTGTAGTTTAAGTTACGAATCACGATTCCTATCAAACCGGGTTCCGACATCGGCTTAGTCATTCTATTATACAACGACAGCAGTTGAGCAGAAAAGTCATCAAACGAAAGCGTGTGTTGCTTGGTATCCATCATATGGAGGATCAGTTCCTCATCGGACTCTCGCGTTCGGAAATAACTTATAATCTGAAGTTTAATCGTCGCCCAATCAGGATCTACGAATTGTCGTCGAAACTGGGACCAGTACCAATCGGTAGCTCGTCCCGACAACATCGAGGAGAAATGTCGGCAGACTTCCGATAGTTCGACCCCATCATCGCGAGCCCTCAGTTCTACCCTGAACAGAAATTCCTCCGCCGACAACAACTTGTCCTCGCCGGAGAACTTTAAATTCCAGTACGTAACCGGAGACTTGCGATGTTGGGTCCCAGGCAAAAAATCTAACCTGCCGACAGCAGGTGTGGAAGCCTCCGGGGTGGACTGCTGATCCCTGGGTACCCCAGGGTTCATAGGGACCTCAGCAGGTCGCTGCTGAGATAACAAGGTGTCTAGAACTTGTCGCAACTGGGCGACTTGCTCCTCAAGCGAGGGAGTAGGATTGGGGAAGGTTGGTGAGTCCCCCTGGCCGGCTTCGGTTCCGTTAGGGAGATTGCCTCCACCCGAAGTGGTACCTGCAGTCCTCCCATTTCTAAGCTCCATAATTTAACCCCACGATATAATCACAACCCAAAAAGAAACTATCCTCGAGATCGAGCTACAAGGAAGTACACTAAAAATAGATAACGAAGGATATGAAAAATTATTGCCCACAGCAAGAGTAATCCCCGAACACGAACTCGCGGTTATACTCACAACCAGTTTATGCCAATAAATATCTACAATAGTAGCTACCAACGATATACGTTCTTCTACCCAACCCGCACCGAAGGTTCGAAGAAGGAAAGGACAAAAAAAATTTGTGTGAAAATAGATTCAAATAGCACAGCCAATAAAATCAACAGCAATTAGTATAACAACAAATGCCTAATAACAAATCAAATAAATATTGAAATTATGTGAGTATACCTCAAAAAAACACAACCAACGCTGATTAGTGAATAGCGATAAAACAGCCAAAGTGTATTAGTGCCTATATATGGTAGTGTAGGTGAGGTGATTATGTGCTTTAATTCAGTATAAGCGAGGAATGGTTGAGACGGATAACAATTCCCCTCAGGACTCCCGCATGTCGATGGCCTCGATGCCAGCTGGTGAAAACTATGAAGCATAGTCATCACCAGGTGTCATCCAGGTCGCCGACCCAGCTTCAGGTCTGCCCCGAACGAAGGACGGAAACAAAAAGTCAAAGGGCATAGTCACGAAAGGGAAACTTCTGCAGAAATAAAAAAAATTTGGGGAATCCGCTGTTCCACCACAACTGAGCTACCTTTCGGAAAATCAATCAGGAGGGAAGAACAGACAGAGAAAAACGAATCAGGACAAAAACAAAAAAATAGAATTTAATAAACTGAATGGACCTTCCGAAGGAACAAGGGGCGCAGTGGCAGGCGGTAACACGCCTGTTACCAGAGACGGTTAAGCCCTTGTACCAACTTCAACTTCCATCAGGAAAAATAAAAGAAGATCCTGTTCAAAGACCGACGCAGTGGCAGGCGGTATCACGCCTGATACCAGAGTCGCCGACCCCAAAAACAGGACAGGGATGAACCACTACTACACCTGCACGCATAGCCAAGCGACCACTCGCTTGTTAGCAAGCCGTGCAGGTCAGCATGGTTCGAAGCTACTCCAAAAAGAACAAGTTACCGCTGAATAGAACGGGTAGGCCTAAAAGCGAAGACAAATAAAAATTCACCTAGAATTTGGACACTCGCTGAAAAAAATTCGAAAAACAGACAAGGACTAAGGCCTCGCGGTACTACCTTAGCCCACGGCGAGCGCTGGGTAAAAGTGGTGAACCATAAACAAAAAATCAAACGTTGTCCGTGAAGGCACAAGTGGTACTAAACCAAAAAAAATTTAAACTTCAAGGTCCGTGTAGGACAGTCAACGGGCTTTAAAAGCTTCGTTGGGCGCCATTTATGTAACAGCATAATGGCGCGATCTAAATAGTGGGCGCCACTTATGCGAGGTGTTACCCCCTTAGCCAAAAGCCCGGAAGAGCATGGCCAAGGAGCCAACACCATACATAAGAATAAAAAGAAAATCCGGAACTCCTACGCCGGCCACACGGAGTTGTCTAGCTCGCCGGAGGGGTCGTGGGGTGTGTGGCCGGGGCTTACCGAGGCTGGTTCACCACTCACCTGTGACTATGTAACTTGAATTCCGCCATCATCCTTTTCCGATCATCGTCTGCGACGCGTCACACCCTGAAAAGGAAGTCATCCGTCCCAACCATTCCCAAAAAAATCTAACAAATTGAGTTCATTCTTAATAACTTAAAAATTTTTCTCGTTTATTGCAGACACATTAACAAAATAACTAGAAACACCAATAGGTAACATCAATATTCAAGGGGTCACGATTAGAACAATGTCATCATATATCAACACATGTACATTTTTTCAAATAAAAACATTTACAATTTCCCTTGTCGGGATACTTCCGTATGCTAAATGATTTTTTAAAACGCGTCGTATTGGTACCAATTTCGCCTCGTTTTAATCACAAGTGGTATCACAAATATCAAATATCGTGTTCAATTATAATTACGCATAAATTATGTGAAAACAACCAGAAAAATTATTTTGCAACAAATAAAAAAATTTAAGCCAATATTTAATGATAAAATTAGATTAATTATAGTAATTTGTTGTCAGGTGTGTGTCGTGGTGTTTTTATTATATAATGAATAAAAAAAAGAATGAAAAGGAACTTTCGTTTAAATTAGTACATAACAATCTGGTGTCATCGCAACGTGAAAGTTGTACGGGAACAGTGAAAGCACAACAATTTATAAAGTCTTTGCTTGGTTTCTAATCGTTAGGCTATTATAAAATGACAGCTTCCTCTCGCAGAATGAGACTTTTCTCACTTCTTGCCTTGACCTTGCTCCAGAAGATAAATAGCAGACGTGGCTTGAAACTGATTTAATTTGGCTACCTCCCGCACCAAACTTTCTTCCACTGCACAAAAAATGACAAGAAAATTATACCTGGACGATGAGCTTCGCCGCTTGCAGCTACAGATGGATTGTGTTCTCTTTTGTATGGTGAATACTTGTATTTCCAGAAAGGGGATATTCCTCTACTTCCGCACTCCTGCCAGGAGGTCTCGTTTCGCTGCTCAGGGTAGTACCTACGGTTTTTCTTCTGCTTGCCCAAAGTTCACTTAATTTTTTCCTGGATTGATTTCCTCTTACTGAGGGATACTCGAAACCCCGTTTTATTTAACTGATTCGACCAACAATAGTGGAACTATATAAAGGAGGTAGATATGACTGGATATTTATTATTTGCAAATTTACACATTAAATCGTGCTAGTTGTAAGCCACAGTCTATCATTTTCAACCTCCCCGAAAAAAAAACAAAACCAAACTGACAAATCTCCTCCGATTTTTTTTCTATTTTTCCTTTTCTCCCCTACTTGATTTGCAAATTTTGTAAATTTTGTTCTGAGGCAAGTGATTTCATAGAAATTTTCCAAATTACCGCGAGGGGGATTCAACCGACCGTTACAAAATGATAAGCAACAGCAACCAATGATCTTAATCCAACTTCGATTCGTTCTACGATCACTCAACCTATAAACTATACCTAAAACCCAAAATTATTAGCGGAATCACTTAATTATGTAAATGTTAAAATAACTGTTTAGCTGAACTAAACTAGGAAAAAATTTATTCCAGGAAAGTATTCAAAAACATCCTCTAAGCTATCAAAAAAATTAATTGCACAACTGGGATTGCAATGATTTCGCACTATGTACCCACTAAAATTATTTCTCTATCGAATTTACTAACAACAGCAAGGATGGCAGCGGCGGGACAAACTCTCCTCCCCCCGAAATCCCGGAGGCCGAAGTCATCGTTGGCAGTCGACGGTGGCCATATTTAATCTGCATAACGAACTCAAACTACTTACTGGACCACCATCTAGCACCACCGTCGAATGTCGCTGACGACCCCGAAGGTACCTCCATATAATCTCGCTCAGTGAAGGGGAAAGGTCCATGGCAGGGTAAGTCCAAAAAAAGCAACCTCTCCCATACCACCAAGGGACGCCGAAATAACAGGGAAACTTCTTAAAAAAAAAAAAAAAAGAATTTGGACTTCCATATTCGCTGGCCACCCACGACTGAGCCGCATCTCTGGGTGCCCTCAGGAAGGGTGCACCAGACTACCAGAAAGAAAGGAAAGCAACAAATCACAAACTACATCTGCAGGAGCTTCCACGGGGCGCAGTGCCAGGCGACGTCGCCTGTTAGCCTGACGGAGCCCGGGTCACTCCTCCGCAACTCACCCGACAAATACTTATCAGAAACACTAAAATTGATACCCTGATCTTAGTCGGCGCAGTGGCAGGCGGTTGTACGCCTGTTAACAAAGACGCTGAGTTAAGTATCAAGATCTTTAGTCATCGCTGTCACTCCCTCCCCGCATAGCCAAGCGGTATCACGCTTGTTAGCAAGACAAGGAGGTAATGACTGGGATCGAAGTTAATATACCTAAAAAGAAGAAGTTACCTCGGTAGGGTGTGTCGAAAGGTAAAACCAACTAAACATTTACTCTAAATTTAGCGAAACTCAGAAACAAAAACGGGTATGGGCTAAGTCATCGCGGCCCTGGCTTAGCCCTACTACGTACCGAAGACGCAAGTGGTGATGCGATATCCAAACTTAAACAAACATAAAAATCCAGCCGTAAAGGCAACTTCGGGTATGCCGGGCATACCGAAATAAAAAAAAATTCTAAATTAAAAAGAAAGGTTGTCCGTGCAGGACTTTGGCGGGCCTCATAAAGCCCGCGTTGGGCGCCATTTGTGATGAAAGCTTCGGTTGGGGTCCCAGACATGACCAACTTCCGACTATCACCCAAAAACTAGAAATTTCATCGGGGCGACAAAATAATTCCCCCCCAAATGCAGCATCCTGGGTCTCCCGTGAAAAAAAACTGCTCGTCGGCGGGTCGTGGTGGGGGGACCCCGGGGATACCACATGCGTTGATGCATCACCACTTACTGTACGCCTACCGTCATCAGATTAGCACAGTCCACTGTTCGGGGGGATCAAGGTGCCTGCCATCGGGAATTCAAGGCGAGGAGTATCGCCCGCTGCTATGCCACTGTTGCACCTATTCCATTATGATGAACTAGAAATAATCCTAAAAAAACCTGAACTCAACGCTGAAACCAATGGTGAATCAAAATACGGTATGTAAAATCAAAAGAAAAAAATTTGTTAGGTACAAAGAATAGTTTAATTAACAACAACATATATACAAACACTCAGGGGAACGCAAAAAATGACAACGTACTTTTAATTGAATACATTACTTCGCATCGGAAACGAAAAACTCTGGGAAGGTAGGCTGATCAGCTTGTATTTTTACAACACAATTTACAGGCCACTAGGATACGTCACCGCGGGTTTGTACATATGAGGACTCGCACAAACTATGGTACTCTAACCGTTATTCAACATATATTCATATTTATTTTATACAAACACCAATACTAAACACCAATGGTTGTGGAGATTCCTCACCCGTGAGCGAAAAAAAAAAAAATTACTATAACACATAAGAAAAACTCAAATTATCTCTGGTGGCTCGTAACCAAAAATGAACTCAAGGGAATATAACAAGGAAGGGAAAAACATCAAAATTCACATCTTAATTCTACATGAATAATTCGTTGTAATATATTTAAAAAGAACTCAAAATTAATATAATTAAAAAAAGAAAAAAAAATCCTGGTCCCCAGTTAAGACACCACACAACAAAAATTTACTGTTCCGTAAATTTACTGTTCCGTCTTCAGAGTCTTCCTTCTGTAACCCAGCCTCACTCCAACAATCGCCTCGCCGGTCACCAGAACAAAATGATAGGTTTCCAAAGGCCCTCTTCAGTTGGGCATACACTTCGGAAGTCTATCTCGCGAAGGCTCCGTCGCTCACCAACAAATTAACAAATTACTTACAGTTTATTTCCCCCTTACAGTTCTGGGGCTGAAGGCCTGACCCCCTCTTGGCCCAGTCCGCAAAACAGCACATTTATTCTTTCTTCATCTAGTCCGTTCTCTCTTTTCCGGGGTTGCTCCTGATTCCAGCTAAATTTTCCAAATTCGCCTTCCAGCAGTCTCCTGTCCTCCTGGTGGTGAATTTATTCAGGGAAGGTCCCGGCGATTTTTCAAAAAAATTTCAGTTTTTTTTTGTGTTTTTATAATTCCAGAATTATTCCTTGGCAATCCCCGGCTTTATACCGCCCGGTGGATATGCTTATCCAAATCGACAAAACTTTACAAAAATTATTCCGGACGGATATTACATTTAATAAAATTCAAAGATTTTCCGACCGACGAACAAAAAAATCAATTATTTTTTCAAGAAATATTTTGTTTTTATTATTTCTGCCTGCTTCACAGGCCTCTTACTCCCAACTGAACTGATTCCCAATCAAAAACGGCCTCCCCTTTTTCATTCCCCCAATCGCTCCCTTTTTCATAGGCTTCCCTTTTTTCCAAAAAAAAATTTTCTATAAAACGCAGTACTTTTTTAATTTTACTATAAAATTTACAATTAGGAAGTGCCTATCGGGTATATTTATAAGCCCGCCGTTACAAATTGAAACAGTGATTTAGGTAAGTACTCTTCGAGGGATTCAAAAAACTTATCAGCAGGTGGATAGCTTTGATTATTATAATTTTTATTTTCAATGTCTTCAAGAATTATTTCTGCAGCTTCTTTAATTTTTTGTTTTCGCATATCTTCCTTACTTTCAAGATTTTGAAACTGAAAATGTTGAATAAGGAACTTATGTCGGGCCTGACGACGGCATATAATAGTTTCTTGATTTTTATTAGAAGCAAGAAAAATATCATCATTAAATAGTTGTATAAGTTTACGTTTTATTCATTTCAGACCAGCTATTTGAATTTCAGGATTTTCATTTTGGAATTGTAAAATTAAATCTTGCAAAGAAAATTGAATTTCTTCAGGACGTTCTATGACGAAATTCAATATATAATTAACAATCTTCGAAAAATGCATATCTACTTGTTTTTAAGATCTTCGGGAACCTTCCGTAAAATTATGGTAGCAATTTTTGTGATATTTTAATTTCCCAACTAATTCTTTCGGTTTATTCTGTTGCAATATTTCAATAACCATCTGTCCTTGCTCATCATTGCGTGATTTACCTAAGTTTTTAAATTTATTTATCGTATCACTATTCTGAATATAATGAACAATTGTGCGCTTCGATTCGCGCAATTTCTTTTGAGCCACAAGAAAACTCTGCGATGCACAATCTAATCGACAAAATATGCATAATTCATAGTTATCCAAATATAACGCTAGATTTAACATTTTCTCATTTTTATCGGACAACCTCAGTACTCTAGTGGACGTTGATGGAAGAGAGTTATCTACAGAAGCAGCAACACTTTTTGGGTTCATAAAATTTTTATAACACTTCTTATGGAAAGTACCTTTATATTTAGATGTATTTATATCGTAAAGTTTTTTTCTTAAGCTTTCAAGCCCTAATTCGTAACAAACGTTACGCATTGATGACAGACCTCTTTCTTTAACAATAATATGTAGACTTGTATCTGTACCAAGTGGATTTTCACATAATATACAATTTAATGCAGATGATGTTGCAAGATTTACATCGGAGCTCCTTGACATTTTAAAATACTACTTGTTGAATACTAAAAATTACAAAAATTAAAGGTTTAATTATATAGCACTAAATTGCACAAACATTTGCAAAAAAATGGTCTTACCGCAAAGAAAAACTAGGGATAACAATAACTCGATTAAAAATTTGATTTGATTTGAACTCAATATGTGAATTTTACAAGATTGTTAGAAAATAATGAATAATATTTCTTTTATTAGTTAATTAAAGGATGATAGTCAAGAACAAAAAAATAATAGGAAAGTACTTGACGTGATAAATGAGCCAACTAATTACAACTCATATAAAATTAATAATTACTAATAGTCCAGTCAATGCACGGAAAAAACGGCGAAAGCTGGCAATCCTGCCAAACAGCACCAATTTGAACCAAAATTTGGATTTGGGTTCTGCTTACTCTATATTTCAAAGTTGTCAATGTGCCGACGGTTGCTTTTTATTTTTTAGGGGTGTAAACTACCCCTATTCGAAAATAAGTGTAAAATTGTAGATTCAAGCGTTTAATCGATCGAAATTATCATTGCATCATGAATTACAAGTTGCAACCCTTATGAAGACAACCCCTATAAAAACAACCCCTATAAAAAAAACCCCTATAAAAACAACCCCTACTTTTTAAAATTTGATTTAAAAAATAGGAAAAATTAAAAATTTTCTTAAGTTTTTAATTAAAACAATAAATATATTTTTTGATATAAAAAACACAAAAAAAATCAAAAACCATAATTAAAAATTCTTTTCTTCTTCATCCTCACTCTCATCTGCCTCATTCTCGTCTTCCTCCTGATCTACAATTGGAGCACTATTCAGGCAATTGTCTCCGCTGCATCTTGAGCAAGTTGAATTGCAGAAGAGTCCTACTCTTCGGCAACCGCAGGTTGAACCACAACCCTTTTTGCAGCTGCAAAAAATCATTTTTAACAGCTCTTCAGGAGCAGGTTGATTTATATTTTTGATTGGAGCAAATACTCCTTCAATATTAACCCAACCCCAATCAAGTGGATTAATATTTTTATTACCCAGCCATAACTGGATTTGCAAATAAACTCTTTTTATATGCTCATTTAAAGCATCAATTGTTGGAACGAGCGAGGACAACTTGACAGCATTTTTTTTGGTGGTGGCTTTTATAAAAGATTCATATCTAATTTTTTCGAGATATGCAGGTAAGTCAGTAACCTTTCTCAATTTATTACATTGAGTATCCTTGGCAAGTCCGTACAAAATGACAGTGCAATACTGACCAGCTTGTAAAATCTCCTCAACGGTTGAACGATTGTTGTAAAAAATCGATGCCTTTTCTCTAACGTCCTGTCGTTTATCTAAAATATCAATGATTTTTGTTTTTCCTTTATTGTAAAACGCAGAAGTAGAGTCACATCCAGTAAAGCAATGAGCAAATATAATAAATTTTGAACTGTTTGGATAATTAGTTTCTAAGGATTTGGAAGAATACACAGCTGCAGCGACGTTTTGTTTACTGAGCTTCAAGAAATAAATTTCTTCGTCAGCCCTAGCTCTGCCGGTCAAAATCACTAGCACATCGATGTCTTCCGCTACAATCACTTTTTGTAAATTCGTGCTATCTTTAATAGCAATTTCAACAAGTAATTCGTCAGCCTCCCCTTTCTCTTGATAACATTTGATAGAATTTGTTTGTAGTTCTTGCATGAGTTGCTTTATAAAACGACTCTTGTTTTTGTAATTCGAGAAAAATTTGTCTTGACTTACTGATAATTTTGAATCCTTTGTAAAATTAAATTCCTTAGAGGCTACCTTCATTGACCGACGTGATCTTTCAGCTGCTTTATTACTGTTATCATCATAGCAATCAAAAACAACTGATAGTTCATTTCCAAAATTTCTTTTTAAATAAGCAATATATTCTTGAAAATTTTTTTCGTATGTACAATCAGTGGTCCATTTAAGTTTGTAAAGCAGCATGCCTCCATCAATGTAATATTTTACATTTTCTTTATTGAAGGTAATGTCCAGCGCTTGAAATGATGAATACAATATAGATTTCGATGATTTTCTCATTCCAACATCATCAAACAATGAGAGAGGATAAGGAGCCAATTCATATTTCATGTATGTATGTTTCTAACTCTTCGTCGGTTTTCTTCATCACGCATATTCTTTGGAATAATAGCAACGGATCAACTGGAACCTTTAGTGATGCGCTTCTAGAGTATTACGAATCAGAAGTAGATTTGGTGTAAGCTGCGAATTATATTTGTTCTTTGCAGACACATGACAATTCGCTGTGGATTTGGCTTTGATATATCAGCTTCCTATTCATATCCCAATTCCCTTCCTTTTAACACAGACATGTCATCAGAGCGAAGCGTTTATATTTTGTTGTTGAAGAAGCGCAGTCGAAGTTGGGAAATTGAAGCTCTTGGGAAGCTCCGAAGCTTTTGTTTTCACCAAAAATAGTACTAGTAGTACAAGTGATGCGATTATTAGAAAAATCACAAATTTCCCAACTGAGGGGGATAAATGAGAACTTGAGGAAAACAAAGCACAAAAATGGGAGTATAGAGTGCGTGCTTCCGAAGAACTTTCACAACATATGAATTGGAAGCGCTGCATTCTTATTTCTTTTGACAGCGCTTGATAAATTTCCGGCTGGGAAGGTGTGAAAAGATGAAGGAATCTTCTATATCAGGTTGTTATATACGTGTGTTGACAACTGTAAAAATTTGTGATTGGGTATTTTTACCATAACTCCCTTAGTTTTTGAGCTATCAAGTTAAACAAAAAACTATTTTATAGGTTTTTCCAAGAGCTATAAGCTGATGTAAACTAATTTTTTTGTAAGCTCTTATTTTTTAAAAAGTTTGAGCTGAAACAGCTTCAAAACGTTGCATTTGCGAACATGTGAAAACTTGAAACGGCCATATCTTCCTCAATTTTCATCGTACAGAAAAAGTAAAAAAAACCAGAAGTTTTAGAAAAAGAAAACCTACAATTTTTCACTTTTTTAAATTTTGCGTATCTTTCATAGTTTTTGAGTTATTTTTAAAGAAAGGCAATTTTTTGCAAACTTGCAAAAAAGCTCTCTTCACTTCAAGCTGATTTTTTTTTTTAACCAAGCACTTAAAACCGGTCAAACTTATAGGGCACATTATAAGTACATATATGAAGTAAATTGTAAAGTGGTTGTTCCACACAGCATACCTAAAAATAAAAAAAAAACAAATCAAAAAGTACACAAAAACTTATGTAAATACTTCCCTAAAATTGCAGCCAAAATCCACCAATCCAAAGTATGTATCCAAAGTATCCAAAGTATCCGCATCCAAAATATTTAATAATTTAAATCTAAAAAAAAAAAAGATATATTGAATTAATAAAATGGAATTAGTAAACAAACTGAATTTATTTTACATATCAAGCAAGGGCAACAACAACAAATACACATGAAATTCAAAGGGCCTCTTGTAACCCGAACTTCATGTATATGACTAAAAATATAAACACAAATGAAGTTACCTAAGTCCCTACGAAAGGGCAACATAAATTTTTTATGAAATTAAGCCAGTTAAACAAAAAAAGGGAAATTCTAACCCAACTTTGACAGTTGGGAATAATAAACAAAAAAGTAAAAAAATTTGCCCTAACTATTAATAAAACAACTACAAACCATATAAAAACATTAAAGGGCACTCACCTGCGCATTATTAGTTAATATTCGCGACACTAAAACACTAAAAACGCCCGAAAATAAACAATTTCGGAATCGCGCCGCGGCGGCCGAAAGTAAACAACGCGAACTGTCATTCATATTTTGCCATGACCAGCAGCTGCCCATCGAGGCGAATTTAGGGCAGCAAGGCCAGATAAAAGGGAAAAATGTCCCTTTTCCAAAATATTAATAATTTTATTAAATTTAATTTACCCAATGAGTGGGAAAGAGAAAAAAATAATTTGAAAAGGATGCATATCCTTAAAGGATGTCGATAATGTAATTCCATAATCTGCCGCATCGACGTTATGGCAACTGCAATAATCATTAATTATAAAAAATAATGACATTTAAAAATACGATAATTTGCAATTTTGAGCATAATTAAAAATTATGCATCAAAGACAAGAAGGTTTTCGTTAGAAAAAAGTATTTTAAAGAAACCATAATTTATGGATAAAGGAAGACGGTGGCACTACAAATTATGAATTCGCTGCCAAATCGACCATAGATAGCAACAGTATAAAGGAAGGAACGTGAACAAGCGGCGAACACTTGCGTTTTTGAAATCAGCTGAAGAACATAGGCAGTGAAAGTAATGCTCTTTGGGACATTTTCACTAGAAATGTGTTTCTGGCTGGTGACGGGATAAACGGTGTTGGTGTTTTTTTCCCCTATTATTAAACGGCGCTGGATACCTCTAGATTTTTCTTTCTTTTTGGAGTTTTATTTTCTTAGGGATTTAATTTTAAGAGGAATGAATTTAAAATAAAATTATTTTTTTTATGTAATAAATTAAAGAAGTAATTGTGAATTTGTGCGTTTGTTTGTTTTTCTTGTGGATTTCAATTTTAATGAATTTTTTATATACAGTGCGTTTAAGAGAAGTTTTTTATAATATAGAACTGTGAATAGAAAGCCACGTGCGTTTTTTTTGGAGACCTTTTTGCAATATTATTTCCGCTACACTTTTCTTTGTGGAATCCACTAATTGGCCATAGCGCTGTGCTTCAAAGTGATAGTGGTTCCCTAACGAACATTTTTTGGTGGTTCCATCCAGGAACAGTACGTGGCTTATTTACAATTTCTATTAAAGCGAAACGCTCTTCACAAACATTTCGTTTTTGTTTCTCCGTTATCTAACGGAACGCTCTTAATAGCATATTTCGTCTTTGTTTCTCCGTTATTTAACGGAACGCTCTTCAAAGGCATATTGCGTTTGGTTTCTCCGTTATTAAATTACTGCACAATGGCAACGTTAGAGCAGCTGCTTCTTCTGGAAGATGTTTTTCGAACTAGAATTGAAAAATATATTGAAAATTCCAAGAAGACAGCGACAGCTAAACGCACTCAGGGTTTTTTTGAAATTCGATATGACGAGTTGAGAAAATTATGGGAACAATATAGCGAAGTAGATTTACATTTAATGCAAGCAATCAGCGAAAAACATCCAAATGAAATATCCCAGCATTCGTACGTGAAGGGAGACTACTATAACATCACTGAAATTAAATATTCGGATTATTTGAGCGAAGTATGCGAGAACTTACGCAAATTAAAACAGGACACATCCACCGTTAAACCAACCGTAATTCCTAGTGCTAGTGACCCAAATACAGCTATCGTTGTTCATCAAGATGCATCGCTTCCACGGATTTCCCTGCCGAAATTTAATGGAGAATATGACATGTGGCGTTCGTTTTCTGATATGTTCACCTCATTGGTGCATAACAATGCAAGACTCTCAGCAGTTCAGAAGCTTCATCATCTCAAATCTTGTCTTGTTGGTGAAGCAGAGCGAGTGCTACGTCATACTCCAATAACTGATGCAGATTATTTACCTGCCTGGAACAAATTAAAGAAGCGATTTGAAAACACGCGCATTTTGGTAAACCATCAGCTGAAGGCATTAGTTAATCAACCTAAACTAAACATCGAAACGAGTAAAGGCATAAAATCTTTCATAGACACCACAGAAGAATGTTTACAGCAACTAAAGGGTTTAAATGTCGACACTAGTTCTTGGGACGCATTATTGATTTTCATCTTGGTTCAAAAACTTCCCTTTCACACGCGTAAACTTTGGGAAGAAGATCAGGGATCTAATGAAAATCTACCGACATGGGAAGAATTTAAGAATTTTCTGCACACCCGTTTAAATATTCTCGTGTCAATCGCTGATGTAATAGGACCTAAGGTAACCCAAGTCAAAACGAAACCTGCAACACAGTCCAAGGATAACGTGGTGGCATATCATAGCATAAAGGAAGGAAGATGCCCTGCTTGTGGAGGGAAGCATTTTGTTTTGAAGTGTTTTAAATACAAAAAAATGACTCCTGAAGCAAAACAAAGGGTAATCTCATCTTCTGGTCGCTGCCTCAACTGTCTATCCAATCAACATGCTCATCCTGAATGTACAAGCCGACATTCATGTTTTAAATGCAATCAAAGACACCACACGTCACTACATCAGGATTATCCCAACGGACAGAGCAAGCCGTATGCGTCAAACTCCAAACCAACAACAAAGGATTCAAAGTCAAGTCAAGCGGAATCCAAGCAAGAAGGCAATAGCCACAGCGCTGCTCCACTTCAAGT